>CM028135.1:606557500-607757500 GCA_016271365.2 Neoceratodus forsteri
GATCAGTCCTGGGGCCAGTCCTCTTCAACATCTTCATTAGTGACCTTGCAGATGGACTAGAGGGCAAGGCTTATCTGTTTGCAGATGACACCAAGATCTGCAACAGAGTAGAGGATCCAGATGGGGTGGGCAGAATGAGAAGAGATCTGGATAAACTAGCAAAATGGTCAGAAGAGTGGCACCTGGAATTTAATGCAAAGAAGTGCAAAATCATGCACGTAGGGAAGAGAAACCCTGAAGCCACCTATAGGCTGGGAGGGGAGTTGCAAGCAGTCACAAAGGAAGAAAGGGAATTGGGCATCATCATCACTGATGACCTGAAATCATCCAAGCAGACCTCTAAAGCAGTAGGTAAGGCTAGGGGGGGTGTTAGGGTGTATTAGTAGGGGTATCACAAGTCGTAAGAGGGAGGTAATAATCCCTCTTTACAAGACACTGGTTAGGCCCCATCTGGAGTACTGCATGCAGTATTGGAGGCCACACCTTCACAAGGACATTAACCAAATCGAGGCAGTCCAGAGAAGGGCAACCAAAATGGTGCAGGGACTGCATCAGAAGACATATGATGACAGATTAACAGAGCTCAATATGTATACCCTTGAGCAAAGGAGGGAGAGAGGTGATATGATACAGGCATTCAAACACCTTAAGGGCATTAATGAGGTGAAAGAGTCTAAATGTTTAAATATAAGAAAAATAGCAGGACAAGAGGACACAGCATGAGATTAGAGGGGGGCCGATTAAGGGGCAATGTGAGGAAATTCTTTTTCACAGAAAGGGTTGTGGATGCATGGAATGGCCTACCTCAAGAAGTGGTGCCTATGAATACAGTGCAGGGCTTCAAACAGGCATGGGATAGGCATAAGGGAGCAATACAAATGAGTATGAATAGATAGGCCACTGACAGAGCAAAGGCCGATGTCACATTTATAAGGTAGAAAAAGAAATGGGCAGACTGGATGGGCCTTGCGGTACTTATCTGCAGTCAACTTCTATGTTTCTATGTTTCTATGTTACACAACAGGAACAGTGTCACCGCAGTTCAGGCAGACTCGAGTAAAGAAACCACGGTCCCCCCTTGTATACACCATGGAAACCTGTGAGCAAGCAGCTCTTAAAGGGCCCATACTGGAGGCTTTAAAACACTCACTGCGGTCGCATTTTAGCGGCATTGCACCGAACACCAGTTAGGCCAGGAGCTCCTAAGCAGCTCCAGGAAGGCTCTTAGGAACTCCCATCTGTAAGGGGGTTACACCCTTCCTGGCCTGGAAAGAACTTGGTTTCCGCGTCAAGTAGTTACCCTTAAATCACTTTAAGGCAAACCAGTTTAAATTGACAACACATTAGACTATTGGTTACATACATTGGTACTGTGTCACACAGTTTACTTTTTGATTTTATGACATTCCACACACACCACAACCCCTTCTTCCATAACTCGAGTCATTACTTCCTGCCCATGACACTTGGGTGAAGGGGGCCCTTCCTTATCAGCTACCTGAGGGCTAACTAATGCAGTAGCATTATACTCAAAGGGCAATACCAACAGTTGGGAATCGTTTCCCAAGGCTAACTTGGGCAAGGAGCTCGAGGACACGTACACCACTTTATGGACTACATTCAAAGGCAGGTCTACAGGCTGACCCAGGGACTCATAACTCAATCTTACTATGGGCCGTACTTCTCGGCCAGTGCACCTAGGAGTCTCGGGTAAAATTTCTGAAAGCTCAGACTCCACTCTAGCCCTACTTGGGATGGCCGGGGAAGCCTCTATAGGAACAGGGGACCCTGGGCCCATAGTACCTTCGGAAACAGGACCCCCTTTGTCAGGATCCACACTGCTAGGTTCAGCTAGGGACATTTCTGGTACCACCAGGGGGCTATCAGGACACTCAAAGTATTCTTCTTGCTCGGGCATGTCACTAGCGGGTTCTCCCCTATCACTTCCTTCTTCTGAGAAGTCAGACAGCTCAGCCAGGCCAGATATTTCAGCCAGACTCAAGGATCCCACCTCTTCACCCTTGCTGCCACTCACTTCATCTTCTGGAAGCATGGGCTCAAAAGACAAAGCTGGGGGCTCAGACAGTCCAGGACACACAACTTCGTCCCAAGTGTTAGTTAGGGGATTGCCCCTAAACAGTTGACTCAGTTCATAAGAGGGATAATACTCAGCATCATTCTCACTGTCCCCTGACACAGACTGTTGTTCAGCTTCATCAAAGGGGGTTGGAGGAGGCCTCTTTATTTTGATTTCTGAGGAGTCAACCCATCTGGGTTTCTTCTTGGCAGCAGCTCTAGTTACAGGCCCAGAGGGGAGAGCATCGGGATGTTCAGCCTCTATCAAAATCTGGCCAATGGGCAATAGATGATTTCTGTGTATAATTTTCACATCTTTTGAATTTTCAGGCCACACTTTGTATACAGGTAAATCTTTCAGTTTTCCCACGACAATATGAGGGAGGTGATGCCATCTGTCAGCAATCTTATGTTTACCATGCAGTCCCAAATTTCTCAGTAACACTCTGCCCCTCTCTTTCAGTTCCACCGCTTTCACTTTATCATACCTTTCTTTGTTGGCCAGATTCCACTTGGCAGCCATGGTCTAAGCTAACTGGTAGGCATGATTGAGTTGAGCCTTCAACTTCTGCACATACTGTAGATGATTGGCTGCTTGGACCCCATCAGGAGAAGCCCCAAAACATACATCCACTGGCAGTCTAGCTTCTTTCCCAAACATCAGTCTATATGGAGAAAACACAGTAGCATCACTTTTGGTGCAGTTCTAAGCATGGACTAAGGAGCTGATCTGCTGGCTCCATCTAGGTTTATCTCTAGGGTGCAAGGTGCCCAACATATCGAGCAAGGTACGGTTGAACTTCTCTGGTTGAGGATCACCCTGGGGGTGGTACGGCGTGGTTCTCGACTTCCGTACCCCCCATAAGGATAGCATTTCTTTAATCAGCTGGCTCTCGAAGTCTCTCCCTTGATCGGAATGAATTCTCTGGGAGGCCCCATAGTGAACAAAAAAATTCTCAACAAGGACTTTAGCCACAGTGGTTGCTTTTTGATCTTTGGTGGGGAAAGCCTGGGCATACCGGGTGAAATGATCAGTAACGACCAATATGTTGCTGATATTCTTCAGATCTGGTTCCAAACTCAGGAAATCAATGCAAACCAGTTCAATCGGGCACCAGTAGTGATGTTGACTGGGGGGCAGCTCTCTGAGGCATCGGCCGCAGGTCTTGACATACTGCTCTATGTCAGCACTCATTTTGAGCCAATAAAATCGAGCCCTCACCAAGTCAAGGGTTCTGTCTATACCAAGGTGCCCCATGTGGTTATGTAGGGACTTTAATACCAGTTCTTTAAAAGCAATGGGCAACACCAGTTGTTGTCTGACTGCTCGCCCCTCTTCGCCCATGGTCTCCCTGTACAATAGCCCATTAATCAGTTTCAACTTTGGTCCTTCTTTATACAACAATGCAGTTCTCAGGTCAGAGGAGTGCAATCTTGGCACATCTTTCCCCCTCTGCAAGGCTTCCAGGACAGGGTTTATCATGGGATCTTGGGATTGAGCCCAGTGGATGCTGTCATCACTGAATTGAGGCAACATACTAGTGTCTAGGGCAGAAAAATGACAGTAAGTAGTAGGTAAGCAGTTCTCAGAGGGCCCCATGCAGTCCACAGCATCAGGGGACACTGGTTCCTCCTTGTCAAATTTTTGGCAAAGGGCTCTTATGTCCGGTTCTGATAACCGGACCCAATCAACTCAGGACACAGGCCTCCCGGAGAGAGCATCAGCATCTATATGGTTCAGGCCAGCTCTATATTCAACAGCGTAGTTATAGGTGGACAACGCAGAGAGCCACCAATGGCCAGTGGCATACAACTTAGCCGAAGTCTGCACATAGGTCAAAGGACTATTGTCCGTCTTTACTAGTATCTTAGCCCCATACAAGTAGTCATGGAATTGATCAACAATGGCCCACTTCAATGCCAGGAACTCTAATTTGTGCACTGGGTAGTTCTTTTCAGAAGGGGTCAAGCTGCAGCTGGCAACAGCTACAGGTCTCAGACTGTTTGGGTGCTCCTGATACAGTACGGCCCCCAATCCTTACAGACTGGCGTCGGTATGAAGAACATACGGCTTGGCAGGATCAGCATAGGCCAGCACAGGGGCATGAGTAAGTTGATATATAATGTCATGGAAAGCTTCTTCACAATCAGCAGTCCAGCGGGTTCCAAACACATCATTTGGATGGAAATATTTTTTCTCAGTTTCAGAGGACACAGCTTTCTTATACTTTTTTTATGGGTTGGAGGATACCCTTGAGTAAGGTTGAGTAGAGGGCGGATTACTCATGAATAGTTTTTTATAAATCACCTATAATATCCACAAAACCCCAGGAATATTTGCAGTTCTTTTAGATTTTTGGGCTGTGGCCAGATGGTCAAGGCCTCAGCTTTACTTGGGTCAGTCTCTATCCCCTCGGTGGATACTATGTGTCCCACATACTTTACTGATGTTTGGAAGAACTGACACTTATCAATGGACAGTTTAAGGCCAAAGTCTTTCAGTCAGTCCAACACCTTGAATAATCTGCTCTCATGCTCCTCCAGAGAGCTACCAAACACAATAACATCATTTAAGTATACCAGGCACTCTAGTAAGTTCACGTCCCCCACTGCACGCTCCATCAGTCGCTGGAAGGTGGCTGGGGGGCCTGAAATCCCTTGAGGCATCCTCATGAATTCATAGAAGCCAAGTGGACAGATAAAGGCTGTCTTCTCACGGTCTTCTGGGGCCGTCGGGATCTGGTAGTACCCACTGCGGAGATCCAGCACAGAAAACCCCTTGCTACCATTCAGGCAGTCCAAAGCATCCTGAATGCAGGGCATTGTATACTGATCAGGGATAGTCCGCCAGTTTAAAGTGCGATAATCCACGCACATCCTTACTATCCCATTCTTTTTCCTCACTACCACAATGAGGGAAGCATAGGGGCTTCTGGATTCTTGTATTACACCAGCAGCTAGCGTCTCTTGCAGATGCCGCCTCACATCATCTATGTCAGCAGGTGCCAGGCATCGAGATCACTCACTAAAAGGTCGCTCATCCTGCAGCCGGATGTGATGCTCAGCCCCCTGCACACATCCCACATCCCATTCTTTTAAAGAAAACACCTGTTCCCTCTGAGTGAGCCGTTCACTGACCCTTTTCTTCCATTCTGCTGGCAGCAGAGAATCATCAAAATCAAACAGCTCGGGGGTCACTTGGTCACCTCCTCCGGGAGTCTTATTGTGGGGCGTAACAGCAGTATCGGCACAATGTATGGTGGCCAGGGCACAACCCCGTTTTACTCGAATCTCTCGATCAGACACATTATGCACTTGGACCATTACCCTTCTGGCAAAGGCATGGACTCTAGCAGGTAGGATACTGGGTTTAACCAACAATCCCTCAGGCAACTTTCCCTCACCAGGCGCATCCAGCATCAATATCTTATTCTTGACATCTTTTTTAATCCAGATTTCCCCTTGCAAGACACACTGGGCATTTGGAGCTAGTAGCAATGGTTCTAGATCCTTCTTACAGACGACACCCACCGGGCCTTCAGGCTTCACCTGGCCAGCCTTTCTCTGGGCCTCATAAGCCTTCTTAATCAAGGCGGGTATTCTAAGAGCTCGCTCAGTCCTAGACATCTGTTTTTCAGAGCACAGCTTCACTAAGCGACCAAACATGTGAGCATTAGTTCTGATTAACAAAGGCACCCTACCATACAACCCAGTGGGGGGACATACTAGGGCCAAGGTTTCCACTTGTTCGGCCACCCCAGCCACAGAAGTAGAAAAAGACAACCAAATCCGTATATACCCAGAATAAGGGTTGGCCTTATCACTCAGCCCCCAAATGTGTAGACCATCCAAAGGCTGCAAAGGCACCTCGGGCAAGTGTTTCTGATACCAATCCTGGAACATAATAGTCACCTGGGAGCCACTGTCCAACACAGCCCGGGTGGGTATCTCATTCACTCGCACAGTGGCCTCCATCGAAGGCCCCACCACATCAGACCATTCGGGGGGGGCACAGTTTTGAACACTTCTTGGGCATTGGCCCAGGTCACAAAACTCTTCTTAGGAGGTCGGGTATAGGCCTTGCGATGCCAGGCTATCAGCCTGTTGTTGACCCTCCTCAAATTCTCTGGCGACCGGCACTCAGTCTGAAAGTGTCCATCCTCTCCACAATGGTAACAGAACTTAGTGTCTCTGGGGTCTTTACTGGAAGGGAGATACCTCACCTGCTGGGGGCCATACTGTGGTCGGGATGGCTCCTCTTGGCTAGGCTGTGGGGTTCTAGATAACTCTGGCTCCCCGAACTTAACAGGGTGGGTAGCAGTTTGCTTCAAGTCCCTCACCAGCTCCCGTAAATTTCTAATCTCAGCCCTCAAATCACTTTCTACCCGGGCATCAGAGGAAATAGCATGCAACCCCACTCCTCCTTGGGTCTCTGGGGCACAAGAGAAACATCAAGCCCCTTCGAGGAGGAGGCCCCATCTGGTTCACTGGATTCAGGGGTTTGGAAGAGATTCACAGCCTCTGCTTATCGAATCTCCCTTATCAATTGACAGTACTCGGGAGGGGCAACCCGTCGGTCATGTAACTTAAGTTTTAACAATATCACACTGGAAAATCTAGTAGATTTTAAAGTATGATCTAGCCGGACCTGGTTCAAGGCTGGGGCAGCTATTCCTCCCTTTCGATAAGCTTTTTGCAAGGCTCTTTCCACCCTAGTGACAAAGGCGGACAATTTCTCATTCCTCCATTGTTGGTAGACTTGAACTTCCATAACAAGTCTTCCCCAGTTTCTGTACTCCCAAACACCCCCTCTAGGGCAGAAAGGTACTCCACCGCAGTGGCTTCTGGGCTAGTAGCCCACAAGAACCTATTGGCTTCTAAAGCTGGGCCCCGCAGGCTCTCCATTAGCTGCTTTCATTTCTCCCCCTTAGAGCACTGCCACTCTTGGACTAGCGGAGTAGTATAGTCCATCCACGCCTTCAAATCATCTTCCCCCGAAGGCACCGGCATAGTACCAAAAAAATGTTTGAGTCTACAGTAGGAATCTAGCTGTATAGGGGGAACAACTAGGTGGGGTGAAGCCAAAATAGAACTCTTGGGGGAGGCCGGGAGAGGTACCCGGGGAGGCCTGGGGGGTGGGTTCACTAGAGAGGTCCAAGGCCTGCAATAACTCCTGGGTAGTCCTCCCCTCCACAGTTAAAAACTTAAGCAGCTTATCTTTAAAACTATTAGTCTTGGGGGACCCCCCAGGGGTGACTGACCCACTCCGGATATGAATAACCCTCCACCCCTGTTGGGCACCTTCCGGGTAAATCACTGGGGGTACCCTCTCTGGATCTATAGCTATGCTGCATGAGAGTTACGCCTGCAAAGTCTGGTCGAGCAGATCAGCCATACACCCTTCACCTCCACCTTGCCTAAACATTTAACATGCTCCACTGCAGAAATAAGGTCAGCGTTCGTTGTCCCCAGAGGTACATCCAGTAGTAACACAATTTTCTGGGAATGTAACTCTTCTGCTTCACCCCACCCCATTAATTTATGCACCATCGTCTTGACAGGGTCCAGCTTAATCTTATCCACAATATCCCCCTCTAACTTTTCTTTTAATTTAGCCATGTTGAGGTACTTTGTCCACTCAGCCACTAGGGGATGCTGATCCCAGCAGTGCCTCCAAAATGTAACCCCTAGGGGGCGCTATCCCACAGGCTACTACCCCTGCCTGCTCTGACACTAACAGGTTGAGGGGCCTGAATCCGATGACTGGTGCCTCCACCCAGAGGTTGGGGTTGGTACTGTCTGGTATCACCAGGTCACAGCCCTCTGGGCCACTGCGACCCCCCCTTCCTTCCCACTAGTGGCCCACTCAAGTAACCCCTGATGACCCAACCGCATACACTCACCCCAGGCTTGAACCAGTCTGCTTGGGCTGCGGGCCCCCTGAAAAGTAAGATGCTGTTACACAGTAACCCCAGTACAATAGTTCACCATAAACATACAGCTCAGCCAGAATAGTTTAGCAGAACAACCAATCTGATTTATTTAGGGGGGGAGATAACAAGGACGGGGCAATCAAGTTAATTAGCTTACTACTCTAATATTAAAATATATACAATAATATCTAGAGCACTGTGCACAGGCCTAACCTGTAAGTCACTGTCTCTGGGTACCCAATCTATGGGAGGCTAGCCTCTTGATGCAGCTGGTTGGGGCCCTGACACACACACACACACACACACACACACACACACACACACACACACACAAGCGCTGGATTCCTACGAGGGTTAAGTAGAGCCATCAGGCTCAGTTTGTGTAGCACGAAAAAACAGCCAGACAAATCCTGCCGACACTATGGACATCTGACAGGGAGCTACCCTGACGTAGTACTCATGACTCCAGCAGAAAGATCGCTCTCATACATACCACTTGCAGGGACAAGCCTGGGATTTCAACACTCCTCCACACATTTATATGAAGAGCAGAGGGGTACCATACCAGGCAGCTGCTATATATATTCCCAATTGCTTTTACTGCAGTGCACCGGGCCCAACGACGCAGCTTCACTTGTCCTGACAGACCGAGCACGATTAAAGCAGATTCTCCAGTCCTCTACAGGGTGAGCCTGGTAGGTAGCTGTGCTTTTTCACAGCCTCCTCTGACCACTCCCTAATGGATTTAGTCTGAAATTGGTGGCAGTCTTGCTGCCTAACTCTGGCCTTCCACACGTGCCTCCCACGTGAAAACTCAACGGCGCAAGAGCCTAGAGCTCCCTCCTTGCTCACAGTCGCACAGACTCTGACTCTTGGCAGTTTGTCCCAGGTCTCTCAGGTCGGGCACCACCCGATCCCATCGGTGGGCCACAGATACCAGGCACTTAAGTCTGTCCCCATTGGTGCAAAAAGGGTGCCCTAGCCCAGAACTTCATTCCCCAGAATTACTGGCTGTATTCCCTATGGCCAGCTGACTCCAAAATGAGTCCTGATCCTGGTTGGCTCAAAAGATCTCCATTTTAGTCACCCCTCACTCTCCATTGGCCCAGTTCAATAGTCTAGGTCCAAAATGGAGGGCCAAGCCCACAAAGTTCCAGCTGCAAAGGAAGCAGGTTAGACAAACTGTAATTTTACTAATACTTTAATTATAACCAAACAATTACATCTATCAAAAGGGCTCCCATTGTGCTTTTCAGCGACTACACAACGGGAACGGTGTCACCGCAATTCAGGTGGGACTCGAGTAAAGAAACCCCGGTCCCCCCTTGTACACACCATGGAAACCTGCGAGCAGGCAGCTCTTAAAGGGCCCGTACTGGAGGCTTTAAAACACTCACAGCGGCCGCATTTTAGACGCATTGCACCGAACACCAGTTAGGCCAGGAGCTCCTAAGCAGCTCCAGGAATGCTTTTAGGACCCCACATCTGTAAGGGGGTTACATATAGTTGGGGGGTATTCCTGGGTGCACAGACACCCCCCCCCACTTGCCTTAATGTTAAAAACTGCAAGTTCTCAGCACAGACATGCTGACTTATTGTGGCAGCTACAGGGATGGAGAAATCAGAAGGTTAGCGAGATGGAGGCAGGTTTCAGCTCATGAATATGTGGTGCAAGCACCACCTCCTGCCATGAATAGGACAGCTGCTTAGGAGCCTTGGATTACTTACTGGACTGATCAGATGGTCGGAGAAGCAGAGCACGTAGAGTTGCATGACACAGTCACTCTTTCCCGCCAGTGAGACAGAAGTCAGTGTGCTTCTGAGTGTTCTTGATTGACATTTAATTGTGGCAGTGTCTATATCAGGTAACAACATGGACCTGGTCTCTGTCACTCTTCATCCTTGACTTCTCAGTCTCAGTGGGTGGTTGGACAGACTGCTGGAGAAGCTTGAAGCATGAGTTGGGGTATAGTCAAGCTCCCCAAAGTTGGTCTCTAGCCCAGGCTGCAGCATTAATCATCAGGAGAAAGCCAGTGGCAAATCTTGTAAGTTACCTGCCTTGCCCTGTAAAGCCACCATAGTAACACTTATTTGTCTCCATTTATCTCCCTGGCAGAAAATAAAAATAAAGGAAACAAAGTAGATTTAATGGTCTTGGAGATAGGAGAAAAAAACATTGTGGTGTGGTGGCTGCTGCTAAGGACTAATTAGTAAAGGAACTTCGAATACAGGACTAGCAAATTAGGAGTTCCAATGTAGAAATGCCTGGGCAGGTAGGAGGAAAGTGAATATCTGAGTCAATAGAATTTCAAATGTTTGTGGCTTTGCAATTCATATTGGGACACATAGAAAGTGAAGGCTGCTGAATAGAAGGCATGGGGAAAAAAAAGTAATATTTCTGTTACTAAAGGAAAACAGAGAGAATATTAGGAGTTCCAGTGTAGAGATGCCCGGGCAGCCAGGTCAGAATAAAGTGAAAACATATTTTGGTCAAAATGTGTTTGAATGAACACATTGGGACAAAGTGAAGGCAAAGATGAATAGAATGAATGGAACAAGAGGGAATAAAGTCATATTTCTGTGCTGATGGGGCGCTGTCTGCATTAATCTCCTGGCAGAAAAAAACAAGCATTTGTCAATGCCGAATGTTGTCTTGCTGGCATTGACATTGGTAGTGCAGAAGTTAGAGATGCATAATAGGAATGGCAGTGAAGTATTGAACTGATGCCAACCCCAACCCCACCCTGCAGAAACTGACAGGCATCGGGGTGTGCCTTTGTGTAGTCAGTTATAACGCTCATGCCATTTTACCTCACCCCACCCTGTAGACACTGACAAGTGTTGTGGTGTGCTTTGGGGTCTTTGGGCCTTATACTTACCCCATTCCATAATTAAATATGCTGATATGGGTGCAGTATAGGAGAACGGGGTGGACTTTAGGGCTGAACAGTCTAAGGCACATCTTGATGTCTTTTCACTGGCTGCAGGGTGGGGTGGGGTGGAATGGCATGAACATTACAGTCAATGATCCCAAGTCACACCCCTGAACGCCTGTCAGTCTCTACAGGGTGGGGTGTTACAGTTGGAAACCCTAATGCCATAGGCATTTGTTGGTATTTTCACTCCAAATTTTCAACATGGACTTTTTGTGACTCCACCTCATGAAGAGCGGCACTATCAGTTTGTTAGCCAAAAGGTGGTTTTGCACAGCGACTATGCCATTCGGTGCCACAGGCACGAAAACACATTCTGGGCAGGTTCCAAAAAATGACAACTGTATTGTTCATGAGGAGGTGTAGAAAATGGCAACATTGAAAATCTGGAGTGAAAATATGAAAAATTGGTGAAGTCATGAGCATGCATAGAAACTGTGCAGCACACGTTTGTAACCCAATTATTTTTGGGATTTTTTTAACCACATTTTCAACATAGGCATTTTGGGACCTCACCTCATGAACAGTGGCACTGTGATTTTGTTAATCTGTCCCAAAAGTTGATTTCCCACAGCGACCACGCCATTGTTCGCCACAGGAGCGAAAACACATTTTGGGCAGGATGTGAAAAATGACAGCTGTACTGCTCATAAGGAGGTGTGAAAAAATGCCAGTGTTGAAAATCTGGCATGAAAATATTGCAAATTTGCAAAGTTACAAGGGTATGTGGAAACTGCACAACGCATGCTTGTAACAGTCATTTTATGGACTTTCATCACCAAATTTTCAGCATAGGCATTTTAGGACCTCTGCTCATGAACAGTGTCACTGTCATTTTCTTAATCTGTCCCTAAAACTGATTTACCACAGTTACCGTGCTATTCTTATAATTGCAATTTCTTATTCTATCTCCCTAATTCTTAACCTATCCTTTATTTCTGCCCAAGTATCCTCATCCTGGAAACAAGCTGTAGTCCTTCCTCTCCCCAAGGGTGGTGACACATCCACTCCTGGCAACTATCACCCCATTTCCCTCCTTCCTACCCTTGCCAAACTTCAAGAACATTTAGGTCTCTCTCAACTATCACCATTCCTCTCTGATTCCTCCTTCTTCACACCCTTCCAATCTGGTTTTTGGAAGAAGTACTCAACAACCACCTCCCTCCTCAGGCTTACTGACTCCATCCTTTCAGGGACGGATGATGGTCTGATCACCTTGCCCATCTTTGTTGACCTAGCCAAAGCTTTCAACACTGTTTCACATCCCCTGCTTCTTGATTCACTCTTCTCAGCTGGCCTTGCTCCATCAGCCACCAACTGGTTTAAATCCTACCTCATTGGCAGGACCCAGTTGGTGAGAATCCTTGATTCCATCTCCCTTCCACTCCCCATCAATACTGGTGTCCCTCAGGGCTCAGTGCTTGGTCCACTACTCTTCTCCATTTTTCTTAATGATCTTCCCACAAGCTGCTCATCCTCTTCCATCCACATGTATGCTGACGATACTGTTTTGTACAGTTCCGGCAAAAACCCTGCTGCTGTGCAAACCAGCTTACAGCATGACTTCAACCAAGTTCTGCTCTGGTTTACTTCTCACCAGCTTTTTCTAAATGCCAAGAAGACAATCTCAATGACCTTTGGCACCAGGCAGAGACTCTCTAGGCTCCTGGCCCTACCCACCTTCCACACTCTTGATGGGACCATCTTGGAGGACACCTCCTCATTTCGATATCTGGGAGTTTGGCTGGACCAGCAGTTAAACTTCTCTGTGCATATCGATGCTATCCTGAAGAAACTGTGCCCCAAGCTTGGTGCTCTGTACAGGAATTGTAGTTGCATCCCGCTGATTGCCAGGCGTGAAATTGATTTATTTATTACAAATCAGGCTTACAACCTTTGAGTCAGAGACTCATTTACAAAGGCATCTCATTGCGGGGGGGTAGACATCAAGACAGTTATTACAGTGCATATTAAAAAAGTGGATAACATTACAGGTGCAGTAAAAGGAACATTTAACATAGATACACTTAGGTTACATAATGTAGTAGTTTGTATGTTACTTAGGTTACATAGTGTTACAAAATTGTGAGTTACACTCATGGATATAGTAGGTCCTCAGAGAAGACAGTGGGTTACATCCCTGTTTGGACCTAGTACGGAACGAGTGGGTCTGGGGGAGGGAGAGGCTGTACAGTGGAAATTGTCCAGAAGATGATACTCCCCATCTTTGGCTACTGTGATGTAGTCTATAGTGCTGCTCCCAAATCTTCCCTGACCAAGTTGGACACACTCTTTAACTCCTTCTGCTGCTTTGCTATTGACTCCACTTTTTGCTCCCACCACTGTGAACTCTATTGCTCTCTAACCTTCCTTCCACTATCTCACAGACGCATCTCTCACTGTGTCAAACTAACCTCCAAATTTTGGTTAGGGGGGGCTCCTCTCCTATCTCTCATCCTCTCTCTACACTCCACCTCCCCCCATACACTCTCTCAGATCAAATGATGACCGCACCTTGACGGTCCCTTGCCGCTCCACCCTCATTGGTCAGACTGGTTTTGCCCATCATTTCCCTAAAATCTGGAACTCCCTCCCCCCTGAAATACATCGCTCCTCCTCCTCCAACTTCTCCCTTACCTTTGCCCTACACAATTACCTTTCCCTCAGCTGTTCCTGCTTTAACCCACCTTAATACCTAGCCCAGTTTCTGCCTTCCTACCATGACCCCCCTGGCAGGGTTCCCAACATCCTGAAGGGGAAAATCCGGAAATGGCTACCTCTTCTCCTCATATTCAGTTCTTGCCTCTCCCCCCTCTCTTCTCCTCCTGCCCATCTGGGTCACCAGTATGCATAGCCTAACCCCATCCTTTTTACTCCAACAGCACTTGCGTACTACCTTGAGCCTGCTCCTGGTACACTCATGCACTATAAATGGTTCTATTGCATTATTACTGTTCTTTATGTTCATACGTTCTTTTGTATGATTTTGGACATGTAATTTACCCAATGTTCCACTACTGTTTATTGTACAATATCTTGTGTTCCAACTGTTGTACAATCTTACAATGTTGTATTGTTTGTACCATCCACATACTATTGTAACTGATCATCCTTCACAACCTTATGTAATCCCTCCCCCCAGGTCACACCGTGAGATGAGCAACTTGTTATTCAGTGTGCCCTCCTAGTGAAACATTTCAATAAATAAATAAAATTCTGCGCCGGAAGTTTGAAAACACATTTCATCCAGCATGTGTAAAATGACAGCTATACTGTTCATAAGGAGGTGTGGAAAAATGCCAATGTTGAAAATCTGGAGTGAAAATATTACAGATTCATGAAGTTATGAGCGTGCGTGGAAACTGCATAACACACACTCGTACAACAGTCATTTTTGGGATTTTTTTCACCAAATTTGCAACACAGGCTTTTTTAGAGTCCACCTCATGAACAGTTGCACTGTCGTTTCATTAATTGGTCCCAAAAGGTGATTCCGTGCAATGACCATGAAATCACCTTTCAGGATCGAATAACGCCATGATAGTGACTGAATTCATGAGGAGGGGTCCCAATAACCCCATGTTGAAAATGTGTTGCCAAAATTCCCAAAAATGCCTGAGATATGCACCAAAGTTGAAAAAAATCCTATTTATGCCATTATACAGGTTCATTGAACTACGCAGCTAGTAGAGTGTTATGCTTGTGCATCTGTGTTAGTTTGGTTTTGGCCGTTCACACTCTATTCCAGAGGAATTACCACCCTGTAGGGGTATGAAGGCAAAGAACTCTCAGAGAGGGTCCCACCCCTAGAGGTGCCACAGGATGATTCCCGTGGCTAAAAGTACCTTAGGAATCCCCCTAAGGAGAGAATGCTGCTGCTGGAGGAGGAGGGAGGATGGTGGGGCAAGAAAAATGCTTCACAGTGAGGCTGGGAGGAACTCTTATATAGCTCAGGAAGTGGAGTGGCTGGCTGCTTGGCCACTGAACTGCAGGCAAAAGCCTTTCCAATTCACTGACCTATGCAGCCAGTATAGTGTTATGTTTATGCAACTGTGTTAGTTTGGTTTTGGCCATTCACACTCTCTATTCCAAGGGAATTACCACCCTGTATGGGTACGAAGGCAAGGAACACTCAGAGAGGGTTCCACCCCTAGAGGTGCCACAGGATGATTCCCATGGCTAAAGATACCTTAGGAATCCCCAAAAGAAATGTAGTATCATCCCCAAAAAGGAGGCAACATGAAACTTAAGAGCAAGCAGTGACTGTGACATAGGAGCAGTAACTGTAACGTAGTAGTGGAGAAGCATATGCAGTTTGATAATGCAATGAGATGCTCAGTTGGATAATGTAATGAATACCCAAGCTTGCGTAGCATAATACTGATGGATTGCATTGAGATTAGGGGATCCCCTAAGGAGAGAGGGAATGGCAGGACATCCTCCACCTCCATCCAACAACGGAACCTGTTTAAAAAAACTAGGAGAAACAACTAAGCTAAGTGTTATGACCTGAGGCAAAGGGAGAAAAAAAAAAAAAAAACTATCAGGAGAAAATCTCTGGGGATTCAAGGCCTAGGTTGCTTCCCTCCAGGCTGGGGATAGTTTAATTAGTGATGGCTCTGCAGCTGCAATTTGGAAAACCTAATTAAAGGGAGGTGGAAAATATTCCAATTTGGAGGAAGGCTGTCACTCAAACCCCTAGCGGGAATGCCATGGAAGGTTGCAGGAAAACTCTGCAACAATGCGTGCATCCAAGACACAGAAGAGCAGCAACTGCTGAGGCACTGACCTGGCCTACCCACCCTAAATCAAACCAGGTGAACCAGAGGCAGTCATAGGGAGAATGCGGTGAAGGTGCCTTGCTAGGTAAAATACTAAAGTCAATGGCTAATCATTATAGTGGAACACTAGAGCCAAAAGAGATCTTTGTAACCATCCTTCACCGTTAGTCTTAAATTCTACACCAGGAGCTGCTGTCACATAGCAGGCAGCTAAAGCCAAGCCCGGGGTGAGGACATTCACTACTATAGGCCAGGTGAGAAGGATCCCGCCCTAATTTGGACAAGCTCGAGATGCGGACTAAATGCAGAGCGAAACCGTCGGCTGCAGGAACCCTATGCCAGAATAGAATGGCTGGCATGCCCCAGAAATTGACTGAGAGCTGAAAAGCTGGTGAGCTGAATAAGCACGGCATGCTGTGATCATAATGAGCATTGAGTGCTGAGACCTTGCAAGGTCAAATGCAGATTGAGTGCAGTAGAATCCCAGGCTGAAGCCAAGGGGGATGGCAGTAGAAAAGAAACAATGGTTTGTGTAAGCAAGGAGCAACGGTTGCGTAAGCAAGTGTGGACCGCACATAGGTCAGTAAACAGAGCAGTAATTGGACCTGCACGCAAGTCTGCATAACGTAGGGCAAACAGCACTCAATAGTGGGGCAAGCCAGCCAGGCAGTTCAAAGCCAAATCAAGGTGACAAATTCTGAGGATTTTTGGCAGCGAAGACAGGCTTTAGAACAGAATTAATTAGCCACGTAGGCCACGACCCCCAAAACACCTCCCAGTCCCCGCTGTAGGACAAACAAGGAAGCGATGGAAGGGCCGAGAATCACATGCAGATATAAAGGCTAATTTAATATCCTCAGCAGGAACTTTAGCTAACCTCCAGAGTAAAACAATGTACCATAGCAATGGGAGTAAACAAAGCAGTAGAAGGAACTAATTAGGCCTGTGCAGCAGTAGTAAAAACAAATAAGTACACTGAGTTGTAACTGCAATAAATAAAAAGAGACATAATGCTCTTAAAGCACTGTCAACCAGGCAGTGCAATGAGACTGCTGCAATGAGGTAATTAAAACAAGCATGAGTGAGCTGTATAGCTAGGTTCAAGTAAATCTGAGTCAGGTGAAAGTTATAGAGTATGACACATAGAAACATACACTTTGACGGTAGATAAGGACCGCTTGGCCCATCTAGCCTACCCATTTCCCTACCTACAGGATAGGCCGCAGATCCTAGTTAACGAACAGTCTATTTCTTCCTACCCCCCCACAAGAATTGCCTTATGTCTGTCCCATGCATCCTTGAATTCTCCCACAGTTTTAGACCCCACAACCTCCTCAGGAAGGCTGTTCCATGGATCCACTACCCTCTCTGTGAAATAATACTTCCTCACATTGCCCCTGAACCGCCCTCCTTCTATCTTTAAATTGTGTCCCCTTGTTCTTGCAAGTCTCTCTTTCTGAAAGATGCTACCCTCTTGGGCTTTGTTGATTCCACTGAGGTACTTAAAAGTTTCTATCATGTCCCCCCTCTCCCTTCTTCCCTCAAGGGTATACACATTAAGCTCCTTTAGTCTCTCCTCATACGGCTTCTCTTGCAGACCCTGCACCATTTTAGTTGCCCTCCTCTGGACTACCTCTATCCTGTCTATGTCCCTTGCGAGATGGGGTCTCAGAACTGGACACAATTCTCAGATGGGGTCTCACCAACTGTCTGTACAGAAGGATAACAACTTCCTGTTTTCTGCTGCTGATGCCTCTCCCTTTACATCCCAGTATACCCCCAGCCCTCCCTACTGCCTTCTCACATTGCTTGCTAACCTTAAAGTCATCTGATATGACTGCCCCAAGGTCCCTTTCCTTTTTTGTTGTTGTTACTACCTCCCCACCCACTGTGTATTCTTTCCCTGGGTTCTTGTTCCCCAGGTGCATTATTTTGTACTTATTTGCATTGAATCCTAGCTGCCATACTTCTGACCATTCCTCCAACCTTGCCAAGTCCCTTTTCATCCTTTCCATGCCTCCTTGTGTATCAACCCTGTTGCAGATCTTTGTGTCATCTGCAAAAAGACATACTTTTCCTTGCAGTCCCTCTGCAATGTCACTGATGAAGACATTAAAAAGGACTGTACCCAATACTGAACCCTGCGGTACCCCACTAGTAACCCCTCTTTCTTCAGAATGGACTCCATTTACAATTACCTTCTGTGTCCTGTTGTGCAGCCAATGTTTTACCAGGCTACCACCTTGGGACCCACTCCCAGGCTGGTTAATTTGACTATTAATCTTTTGTGTGGGACTGTGTCAAATGCCTTGCTAAAGTCTAGGTAGGCCATGTCCACAGCCCTCCCTGGTCTACTACTTTGGTCACCCAGTCAAAGAAATTTATTAGATTTGTCTGACATGACCTTCCCGCTGTGAACCCATGCTGCCTTGGGTCCTGTGCTCCACTGGCCTCTAGGTACTAAACTGTTCTTTCCTTCAGAAGTGACTCCATCACTTTCCCTACCACAGAGGTCAGACTGACAGGTCTGTAGTTTCCTGCCTCTGTCTTGGTCCCACTTTTGTGAAGGGGAATCACATCCGCCTTCCTCCACATGGAACAGCTATAGTTTAGCTGAAACACAAAGATCAGGTTTGCATTTGCAGTGCAAGTAATTTTTAGAGTTATGAGTAACTGAAAGCAAGCAGTATGAGCACTGAAGTAGCGGTATGCTAGGGGCTTAGAAAAGCCCACCCCCAAAAAAGGAAGGAAGCACGCACAGCCAAAGTCAAAATACAAACCAGTAGCAGGAAAATTAGCACAGAAGCCCATCAGAGACAAGCGGGGGGGGGCAGGCCTCAGCCAGCCAGGGAGGCCCAACCAGCTCAGAGGACAAACTGACAGAGCCTTCAGCTGCAAAGAAAAAATGCTTCACAGTGAGGCTGGGAGAAACTGCTTATATAGCTCAGGAAGTGGAAGTGGCTGGCTACTTGGCCACTGAACTCCAGGCAAAGCCTTTCCAATTACTTTCAGTTCACGGTCAGCTTTGAAGAGTGCAGACGTGTTCCCGGTCCACTGAAGATCATTGCATTGGGCTCCGGAGGTAAGTATGGGGTGAGGGGGTGTGGGGAGGCAGGGTATGCAGAGTTGGGTGCAGGCTGGGAGGGGCAGGAAGACCGCAAGGGACAGTTTTCTTGTTTTACAGGGGGAAAAAAAGACGAGGGTCGGTTTTCTTTTTTGCAGGTGTTGTTTGGTACACTGGGGTAGGCTCCCAGTGTACCACCTGCATTATCTGGAGGGGGACTGCAGCTGACAGGGACTGGGACCCCCATCAGCACAGAAACAGATGGGGGGGGTTCGCATGATGCCAATGAGGATTGGGCACCCCCTCAGCACACAGCACAAATCGGGGGTTGGGGACATTATGCCGATGGGGAGTGGGCTCCCCCGCCGGCAAATTGAACTGGGCAGGGGGGGACTGACACCAATGGGAATTGGAGCCACCATCGGCAAAGAAAGACTGTTGGGGGGGATTGAGCACCCTGTCAGCACACAATTGGAGTGGGGGGGCATTATGTTGGCAGGGAGTGGGCTCCCCATCAGCAAATGAAGTGGGTCGAGGCATGCCAACAGGGGGATTGGGCACCCCTGAAGTTGGCATTGTGTACCTTGGCACTCAGTGCCGCCACGTTTATTGGACAACTGCACCAGTAAAAGCATCTCGGGAGGCGTGTTATTGTGCCGCTGCGTGACGAACTTGGCTCTCATTGCAGCAGCACTTTTGTTAGATGTGGTGACCACTTTATGTATTGCTGGTGTCAGCGCATGCATGCATGCTGGCTTATTGGGGAATGAGGGATGCACCTACTGATGTGTGCCCTGAATTCGCCCACTGTGACTGCACCTCCAGATCTGCTACTACTGCAATATGTTGGTTGGTGCGCAAGCACGACCCAACATAAAAATGAAAAAAACTAGGTAGATTTAAAGTCACACAATTGAGTGTGAGAATGGAGATGGGGGGCATTGTGGTGTCCTTAATGATGCTGCGTGCTGAGTATGGATTGAAGGAACTTCAAATAGAGGAAACCATAGAAATGACAATTTTAGAGAATATTGAGTTCCAATGTAGAAATGCATGGAAGGTCAGAGGAAAGTAAGAGAATATTTGGGTCAAATGACAGAAATGTGAATCAATATAAAACTAGTGTAGGGTTGAAAACAAAATGGGAAGAGATCTAGAGAAAAGAAAGATGGAAATTTAAAAAGGGAGAAAATAATCCTGAGTTTAACCCAGGTACCTGGGACTGGGGAGGGATGAGACAGACAATCTGAATTTTGATGCTTTTTGTAACTCAACAGTTATTGCCTAAAAATGCACTAAACTACACCATTTTACTCCTGAATTTTCAACATTTTACAGAGGAGCATACCCCTGGCCCCCCTAGAAATATTTGGAACCCTCCTGCCTCCAAATCCTGGCTACACCGCTAAATCTATACATTGGCAACAAAACGCATCCCTCCTTCTGTAGGAGGGCTTAAACCTGAGGTTCAATGTGGGGAATAGCTCCTCCCACAATCTCTACTTAAACCCATCACTAACACACCTCCATTGCTTAGGGAGTGTTTTTTTTTGTTGCCTGGGCTCCCTGTGTGGCTCGTGTGGCTGTGCTCTTGTCTCCTGTTCCTTTCTGCTCTGTTGTCTGATCCATTTTTCTCCCCCTTGTGCACCCCCTGCTGCATTTTTTCCTGTTTCATGTGTTTACCTCCCTCTCCTAGACAACTCCGTTCTGCCTCCTTGCTCCTTTCTTCTGCCCATCCCCATCCCTCGCTGGCTGCTGGGTTCTTCCCCATGACATTTCTTTTGGGCTTCTTTGCCCACATTAGGCTCCTTTTCACCTCAGTGCTTCCAATCATCCATGGCTCCTCCATTCCTCTTCCCGACCTGCCTCCAGCATCCCTCTGACAGCATGCCCGCTTCCTATCTGTCCCTGGTCAGGGGTCCCTATCTCCTCCTCACCTCCCCTGTGGCAAACCAAGCTCCTTTCCCTCTTCACACATTCTCGTAACCAACAAACAACTGAACTGTGCCAGACCTTAATATTGCATTTCAGGTACTCAATGGACAGGGGCTTTCCATCCAACTCTGCTTCATGCTTTGTTGGTTTGCAGTTTCTGCATGCTAATGGGTCCGGTTCACTTGCTCCTTGTTGCAGCCCCGCTCCCCAAACACTGAACATACAGTACATGGGGTGTTGGTATACACTTCAAGTACTTTACGACAAAAAGGCGCTAACCTAATTCAAGCCATCGGAAATGCTGCAATCCAATGCTCAACACTCCTAGAAATCCTAATTCCAGCTCCCCCAGTATGGCTTTATTAGATATTACTTCCTCATCACTCGCCATTTTCTCCATAGCAGCTCTGCACTCCTTCTCACCAGCCACCACTCCCTGCTTCCTGGAACCTGGGATACATTGGAGGTGAGTGCGAGTAGTATTTTTTTCCCATTTTGGTTTGCCACTTTTATGTGCTCTACATGCCCCCAAACAGTGACCGTCTGTATACAGGACTGTTTCAGACAGCTACCAAGTCGCACTACTTTTCCATTCCCTTTAAGAGGCAATACAGTCTAATAGTTACCAATACAGGCTTCACTGGTTCAGCAGGTAACTAACTACAGAGTGATCATTGAGAATGGTTACTGGAGTGTTGCCTTAATAATATTTGTGCAGCCTGGTATGGTGTGGTGAACTTGGTTTGGATGAGTTTGAAAGATTAATTTCTTTGTTATTCATTTCAAAGTTTTACCAGGAAAGTTTTACCGCATTGGTATAAGCTCATTTCCGGATGTCTCCGGGGGGAGGGGGAAGGGGAAGAGTACAGAGCAGGACAGATGCATGCGTTTTTCTCTGCAGGCCGTCTCATTCATAACCTCACCAAAACCCAGCTCTCACATCTCTGGCTATAATGCTTCTCTAATGGCTATACACTCCTGGACCAATATTTACATCTCCATTAAATTGTTCCCTGCATCTTTCCTTTCTCCTTCCTCAACTGCTACTCCTACTGTCAGTTCCAGAGAGACAAAACCATTCAGTTAGGTAGCATCAGAAATGAATCAGATTGAAAGTGCCGTGCTTCTACTGGTGTCTCTCCTTCTACCTGCACATTCTATTCAAGTTCGGGTCTGGCCAAGATTCTATACTGCAGATTTATAGCCCTGAGGTTACTGCCCTGACTGCTGCCATGGATACCCGACTGGCCTGGATTCGTATCCCTCATGCACCATTTGGATACTGTTTCAACCTTGGAGTGTCACTTGGTTCAATGGATTTCCCAGTCCCACCTAACTACAACTCTGGACCCCTGTTACCCATGACCCCAGTCACCTCCCTCACATCCATACTTCTCCCCAGTGCATGCGTCCATTCCAGCAAAGGTCCTCCTATGCTCTCCATCATTCTTGCTACCAAGCCAGACCCTATTTTCTGCATAGCATTCCTGTTTGTGTGCCCACTACTTTCCATCTTTCCTTTGTTTGTCCTACCGTCTTGCGTGTGGTTCATTTACGCCTTCTGCATTGGTTACCTCCAATACTCTCTCTCTTAAATGGCAGTCTGCTCTTTCTACCAGCCCATACCAGCAGTACTCCAGACTCTATCCCTAACTCACACCTTCTAAGGTGCTGAGTAAAGGTAGGCTTCCCCTGTCTACCGGCATGGGATTCCATTACAATTGTTACCTCCTACTACTTACCAGCTGGCATCCTCCATCCCTAACTCTGCTTGGCAGCATTCAGTGCAGGTTAGCTTGCCCCGACTACCAGGGATGAGAGCCATATCTACAATTTATTGTGTCATACCAAGCCTTCTCTACCTCATAATAGTTGTAGTTTCCCTTTGGGAACGGAACTTCTTCACCCCATGTGCCCTCATTATCCTACCTATGCCTAGCTGTCTCCAGTCAAGATCTTCCCACCTCAACAGTCACCCATGGATGCCGGAGTCACCGTTCCACTGCTTCAACCTTACGCATTATCAGCATGTTACCCGGATGCCGCTTTCTTGCAGGATCAAGACCTTGTCCTACTTGCCTCCTCCCTTCTACCTGGTCTGCAACCTCGATCCCTGTTCCATCACTCTGACTTTCATGGCTAGGAGCCTGATTCAGCATTCGACTGATTCCACCTCATGCATCCTATTCCTATGCAGATTGCCACTTCCCTTCGGGAACAGAATCTTTATACTTTACTGCCTTCCACCTCTTAACTTCTCCTCCTGACTTCACCTGCGGGCCATTTTGCACTGACTTCCTAGTATGGATGCCTGTTTATGTGACTCCACTGGTTCAATACCATGTCTGTCTCATACCTCGATACAGCTCCTGTCTGGAGCAGGTCCTCATCCCCTCAGTTGCCTCTATCCTCCTACCTCTGCCTGGTGGTATTGGATTCTGGTCATCTCTCCTCAGTTTCATGGACTGGTAGCTCATAACTGCAATTGACTGTTTCCACCTTATGCACTCTCTACCAGACCAACACTTGTTGCTCCCTTCTGGACCTGAACTATTTACAGATTTTGCCTCCACCACCATATTTTATCGTGTGTCGAGTCCAGGTCGTCTCACCTCCACTACCTTGGTTAGGGGCCTGTGTCTGCAACTGACTATTCATCCTCTTGCATTTTAAACCTCTTACATGATTACCATTTCCCCTCCTGGAACGGGACCCCTCTGCTCCTATTGCCTTGCATCCTTCCTTACAAGTCTCCATCCTGCATATTTACATGGACCATCATACTAGACCCCCTTTTGGCCTAATTTCCTTCAGGATTTGGATCTTGCCAGCTCGTTCAGTCTCTATCTTAATCCAGTTCAAATGCTTCATGGACTTCCTTGCTGCGGGTTGCCCCTTCCAGCTGCTGTATGAGTTTGTTTTCTCCTTTGGATGTGGGAACCTCATCCTTCTTTGCTCCAGCACCTTCCATCCTTTCCACTCATCATTTGAAGCCTTCATCAGATGTGGGACTCATGTATCTCAACTCAGTTGTTCTTGGTGCTTGGCTTTGCTCCTTGACCTTCCGTGCATCATACTATGGTACCTTGCTACAGCCTTCCTGCATTCTACTGCTGTTTGCTGAAGAGCTGACCTGGTCCTGTTCCTTTCTGCACTGTACATCATCTGACTTTGCCTAGGCCATCTCTTTCCCTGGATAATTTCCCTTGTCCATTAGAATTCACTCCAGACTTTCCCTCCATCTTTGGATAGCTGCCTTTTCATCTCCGCCTTGCAGGACTGGGATTTCATCCTGTTTGTTGTGGCTCTCTTGGGCATACTACCCTATCTCCAGCCAGTAGTCCTACCTAGTCAACTACTCCTCCCATTTATCCATCTCATACTCCTCTAGCCATTCTAACAGCTCCCATCCACTACTCGATAGACCATTTGTTCATTTCACCTGAGGAAACTACGTCTAGCAAACATCTCTTGGATAACATGCCTCATAGACTCATACTGTATGTCATCATAGAGTTGTCTGTACTGCCAATCAGCTCCTCACAATCATTCCTGGAATCCCATTCGACTACACGATAGAAAGATCCCATCTCTCTCTATTGGATACTCCCTATGAATCTTGTCTATTCAATCACTGTGGACTTCCTATCTACTATGTCTAACAGGCTATCCTCATACTACACAGAAATGTCTTAACGCCTTCAGTTATGCTCCGACCCTGTACCCATTATCATTGCTATGGATACTGGGAATTGCAAGATACCTCATGCCACTATGGACATCATCCATTTTACCTTCTGCAGTCTCTCCTACCAACACCAACTCTGTTAACTATATTACTTGACTCCTACTTTCTCAACAGACATTGTTTGTCCTAAGACCTTCTCAGGTGCCTTTCCAGGACTTTCATTGTTGGATCTCCAGTGCCTAGCTGCTTACTAACGTCATGCTATCCAAACCACTGTTTTCTAGCTCTTGGACGTTACCATACCTCATACAATCATCTGCATTTCCTCTTATTATTACCATCAGTTGAGTTAGCCGCCCATCCAGTGGTTCTTCTAGTCTATCCTTCATGAATTATCTCCATTACTCCCTCCAGTGAAGACTTTCATCGAGAGCAGGCTTCTCCGATTCTCAATTCGGAAATCCACAACCATTAAGGCAAATTCACTATCCCAGTCTTGCCTCCCAACAAGTCTTAATCAACCATAGCACTAGGATCCTCTGACATTCCACACTACTTGACCTCACTACCAGCCCAGCCTACAGACTCTTCCATATTTCCACCTCCAAGCTTCTCTCAAGTATTTCAGCACCAGATTACCTGTAAACCTAACCAGCCATAGCCACCTCAGTGCAGCTCATGGACAATTATGCCACAGAAATACCCATATTTACTTCTGCCAGTGGACCAGCAGAGCATATACAAGTATAGTTACGACAGTATGCCCAAATTAGCTATCCAATTCCTTATACTGAACTTCCAATCATTCTCTGTATATATTCAGTTACCATCTGGACTGCATCAGCAAATCTTCCTCTACTCATCTACAAATCACTTATGGCATTTCTCCTATCAGGCACTCAGACTCTGCTTGACTCCTTCTTCCATGTAATGGATGCTTATTTAGCAACTTATTGCTCACTACTGAATTCCTTACCTTCAGACTTTACCATGAACGTCAAACCATTACACAAGCTGGATTATTCACCTATGACTTCACAAATTATTGCATTTCCCACCGTTCAGTGCCTGGTAGCATATCGATCAAATCAGGCTCTCCCAGCTCATTATGTCCCTGTAATCCCTTTGGACAAGCATTCTTCATTACCTTGGAAATCTGAACTTCATTTGTCCTTCTTCGACTGGATCTGCTTCATACTCAGGATTCTACCGCTCCTTCAGAAAAGCCCTACTTCTTCAATCTCTGGATTGCCATCCAAACTTCATCATTCATGGATCAAGGATGGACCATCATCTCTCCAAGAAGCTCATCTTCCTCAAAATTAGATATGGTTACTAAAACCAAGGTCCGTCTCCTCTTAGTATGCTCAGAGGTTGGCAGACCAATGGCCATGGGTCCTCAGAGGTTTCCTCCACCTGGGGGGGGGTTTCCTCTCCTGAGTGCCAGAGGTCATACTCTCCATGAGTTGTAGGAGGCATCTTTCTGGGCCTTCTACTCCCTACCAATTCCTACCTACAGTACATACCTACTACTCAAGGATGAGAATAGAGTAAAGCCACTAAAACTACTACAAGTTACAGAAGCATGAATACCCCATCGCTATTCCCCAAACATTGAACGGGAGGGCTTAAGCCCAAGATTCAATGTGGGGAAATAGCTCTTCCCACAACCTCTACTTAAATCCATCACTAAGACACCTCCCTTGCTTAGGGAGTGTTTTTTTTTGTCCAGCACCATCCCGATCTCCTCCTTCTCTGGTGCTCTTCTCACCCTTGTTCATGGGTCTTATATTACCTACAAATTCCTACCTACATACCAACTACTCAAGGGTGGAAATAGAGTAAAGCCTCAAAAATACTCCATCGCTATTCCCCAAACATTGAACTGATACCCCTCCCTAAGCACTCTAACATCCCACTGGCCCTACCAACTGCCTTGTCACACTGTCTCGCCACCTTGAGGTCATCAGATATTGATTACTCCCAGATTCCCTTCCTGTTTGGTGACCATCAATACCTCTTCTCCCATTTTATACTTCACCTCTGTGTTTCTGTGCCCTAGCTGCATGATTTTGTACTTCTTCATACTGAAACCCCCACTACTGTGCCCTTGACCATTCACTGAGTTTTCTCAGGACTCTGCACTTTCTTACCATGCCTGCTGGAGTGTCCATCCTATTACAGATGTTGGTTTCATCCACAAAGAGCCATCCCTTTCCTTCAACTCATTAGCAATGAAACCTACAAAGACATTAAACAGTACTGGTCCCAGTACTAAGCATCGAGGCACCCCCACTAGTCATCCTCCCTTCCCCAGAATGAACTATGTTTACCCCCACCCTCTGTCACCTATCCCCTAACCAATTTCATACCCAGTTTACCACCTTAGGACCCACTACTAAGCTGCCCATAGAAACACTGAAACATAGACTTTGACAGCAGATAAGGCCCACCTAGTCTGCCCATTTCCCTACCTACAGGATAAGCTGCAGATCCTAGTTAACCAAAAGTCTATTTCTTCCTACCCCCCCACAAGAATTGCCTTATGTCTGTCCCATGCATTCTCCCACAGTTTTTGACCCCACAACCTCCTCAGGAAGGCTGTTCCATGCGTCCACCAACCTCTCTGTGAAAAAATATTTCCTCACATTGCCCCTGAGCCATCCCCCTCTATCTTCAAATTGTGTCCCTTGTTCTTGCACATCTCTTTTCTGAAAGATGCTACCTTCTTGGACTTTGTTGATTCCACTGAGGTACTTAAAAGTTTCTATCATGTCCCCCTCCCTTCTTTCCTCAAGGGTATACATATTAAGCTCCTTTAGTCTCTCCTTGTATGGCTTCTCTTGCAGACCCTGCACCATTTTAGTTGCCCTCCTCTGGACTGCCTCCATCCTGTCTATGTCCTTGCGGAGATGGGGTCTCCAGAACTGGATGCTGTACTCCAGATGGGGTCTCACAAACTCTCTGTACAGAGGGATAACAACTTCATGTTTTCTGCTGGTGGTGCCTCTCCCTATACATGCCAGTATCCTCCCAGCCTTCCCTACTACCTTCTCACATTGCTTGCTAACCTTAAGATCATCTGATATGATTACCCCCAGGTCCCTTTCCATTTTTGTTGTTGTTACTACCCCTCCATTGTGTAACTTCCCTTGGGTTTTTGTTTCCCAGGGTGCATTATTTTGCACTTTTTTGCATTGAATCCAAGCTGCCATACTTCTGACCATTTCTCCAACCTTGCCAAGTCCCTTCTCATCCTTTCCACATCTCCTTGTGTATCAACCCTGTTGCAGATCTTTGTGTCATCTGCAAAGAGGCATACATTTCCTTCCAGTCCCTCTGCAGTGTCACTTATAAAGACATTAAAAAGGACTAGATGCAGTACTGAACCCTGCGGTACCCCACTAGTAACCCCTCTTACTTCAGAGTGGGCTCCATTTACAATTACCTTCTGTGTCCTGTTGTCCAGCCAATGTTTTATCCAGGCTACCACCTTGGGACCCACTCCCAGGCTGGCTAATTTGACTATTAATCTTTTGTGTGGGACTGTGTCAAATGCCTTGCTAAAGTCTAGGTAGGCCATGTCCATAGCCCCTCCCTGGTCTACTACTTTAGTCACCCAGTCAAATAAATCAATCAGATTCATCTGATATGACCTTCCCGCTGTGAACCCATGCTGCCTTGGGTCCTGTGCCCCACTGGCCTCTAGGTACTCAACAATTCTTTCCTACAGAAGTGATTCTATCACTTTCCCTACCACAGAGGTCAAACTGACAGGTCTGTAGTTCCCTGCCTCTGTCTTGCACCCACTTTTGTGAAGGAGAATCACATCCCCCTTCCTCCAGTCCTCAGGTACTACACCATCCTCTCATGATTTATTAAAAAGGGTAGTCAGTGGTGTCACTAGTTCTCCCCTTAATTCTTTTAGAATTACGGGGTGAATTCCATCAGGCCTCACTGCTTTGTCCACCTTCAGTTTTAGGAATTCTTTCAGAACTGTTTCTTCTGTGAAAGGACTGGGATCGACCCCCCCCCATTGAGAGTGCTTCTGTTAATTGGATTAGGCACCTCCCCCTCCTCCTCTTTTGTAAATACTTAGCAGAAGTACTCGTTCAGTATCCCTGCTTTTTCACTGTCCCTCTCTGCCCACCCACCATCCATTCTATTCAGCCTCACTATCCCTCCCTTTGTCTTTCTATGCTCCCTGATGTACCTATAAAAGGTTTTATCTGTCTTCTTAGCCGAGTTGGCTATCTTTTCCTCAGTTTGGGCCTTTGCTATTCTGACTTCTCTCCCTGCTTCCTTCTGCCTTAACTGGTACAGTTCTCTGTCCTGCTCCTTCTGTGTTTCCTTATACTTCCTAAATGCTATCTTTTTCTCCCTAACCTTCCCCGCCACCTCTTTTGAGAACCATACTGGCTTTTTCTTTCATTTGGATTTGTTTATTTGCTTCACACAAAGGCTTGTTGCCTCTGTGATGGCAGGTTTGATGTTTCCCCATTGTTGCTCCACCCCTCCTTCTAGCTTGTTTGCTAGTGTTTTTCTAAGGCATTCTGCCATCTTGCCTGAGTCAGCCCTCCTGAAGTCCAGTACCCTCACTTGTGTATGGCTTGACACTGTAGCTGAGTTTATCGTGAACCACACTGTTTGGTGGTCACTTGTTCCCAGATGGCTACCCACTTTTAGATCTGAGATCCTCTCATTGTCCCCATTTGAGAGTATGAGGTCTAAGATTGTTCCTTCATGAGTGGGTTGCAAAACTAGCTGTCTGAGGCATGGCACCTGTAGGGCATCAAGAATAGCTATGCTCTTGGATGTGGCTGCAGCAAAGGTGCTCCAGTTAACATCTGGCATATTCAGGTCCACCATCAATAGTATCTCCCCTTTCCCTGTCATCCTAAGGATGCCTTCTATAATATCCTTGTCTATTCCCTCCCCCTGACATGGGGGTCTGTATACAACCCCTGTGTGGATTGTGGTGCCATTTCCAGTCTCTGTGGTGACCCACAGTGCCTCCTCTCCTCCCTGTTTACTCTTTTGTTCCGTTGCTTTTATCCCTTCCCTTACATAGAGAGCTACTCCTCCCCCCCTCTTCTTCCCTCCCTATCTCTCCTGTAGGTTGTGTACCCTGGTATGTTAACATCCCAGTCATGGCTCTCTTATAAGGAAACTGGGCCTTGATGGAAGAGGGATGCCTGGATATTGTAGCAGTCGCAGAAACATAATATACAGTCTCCTCAGTGTTGGGTAAGTTAAAGAAAACAATGGAAAACCAACCAACTTTCACAGCTGGTGCCAAAACACCCAATTAGCATTTACAGACAGTATAGCAATTTTTTATAGCACTTGTATATGTTTTTTTTTTTTTTTTTTAATCTCTGAAACAGTGCTCTGCAACTTCTATTTTCCATTGCTGGAAATCATCATCTCACAAGGAGCCATGTGCTTACCTCACTTACTTTATGCTGATATGCCCTGCTGACCAATGGCTGAAATCAGCAGGGCATATTAGCATAAAGTAAGCGAGGGAAGCGCACAGCTGATAGTGAGATGGTAATTTCCAGAAATGGAAAACAGAATTTGTGGTATGCTGTTTCAGAAGATTAAAAAGACATATACAGGTGCTATAAACAATTGGTGTACTGTCTAGAAGTGCAAATCAGGCATTTTGGCACCAGCCATGAAAGTCAGTAGATTTTCCATTGTTTTCCTTTAATGGAATCGCTGCTGAAAAGAAAGGATTGTGGAATATCTTGAATCCAATGGATTACAAGACCAATGGCAGCATGGATTCATTGGGGGAAGGGGTAATGTCAATGAACCTGATAGATTTCTTTGACTCTGTGATCATAGAACTAGTTCAGGGTGGAGCGGTCGGTGTGGCCTACCTATATTTCAGTAAGGCTTTCAACAGAGTTTCACATAGGAGACTAGTAAGCAAGCTGGATAACTTAGGAGTAGGTCTAAAAGTGGTAAACTTGGCAAGAAATTCATTAGGGGATGGTACATGGAGCTCACTCTGAGGAAAGAAAGGTGACCAGTGGGGTGCCTCAGGGATCAATGCTGGTCCAGTCCTCTTTAATGGCTTTGTAAGTGACATTGCAGAGCAGCTAGAAGCGAAGGCCTGCCTCTTTGTGGATGACACCAAAATCTGCAATAGGGTGGACAGTCAGGGAGAATAGGATGATCAGAGGCCTAAGAAAACTCAAGGAGTGGTCATGGGTATGACAGCTGGATTTCAATGCACAGATTTGTAAAATAATGCACTTGTGGCACAGAAACCGGGGGTGGTGCACAAAATAGGCAGAGTGGTACTGACGACCACCAAGCAGGAAAAAGATCTGAGGGTAATCATATCTGATGACCTAAAGATTGCCAGGCAGTACGACAAAGCAGTTGGGAGAGCTACTGATATGCTGGGATGCATAAGGAAGGGTATCACCAGCAGAAAGAGGGAAGAGGTGTTGCCTCTGTATAGATCATGGGTAAGACCCCACCTAGTGTACTGTGTCCAGTTCTGAAGCTCACATCTCCAGAAGGACATAGACAGAGTGGAGGCTGTCCAGAGGAGGGCAGCTAAAATGATGCAGGGTCTGCATCAGGAGCCCAATGAGGATAGACTAAAGGACCTCAATGTGTGCACCCTGGAAGAAAGGAGGGAGAGAGGGGGTATAATAGAGACCTTTAAATATCTCATGGGGGTAAATAAGGTACAGGATGGAAGTATTTTTCAGAAAGAAATGCTCAAGAACAAGGGGACATGCTATGCAGCTGGAAGGGGGTAAATTCAGGAGAGATGTGAGGAACTACTTCTTCACAAAAAGAGTGGTGTATTCCTAGAACAGCCTTCCAGTGGAGATGGTGGGAGCAAAAACAGTGGTGGGGTTCAAGAATACATGGGATAGGCATAACAGAATCTTAAGGGAAAGGAAGGGGGAGGTGGAGAATGGACTGAAGATCAAATAGAGGCTGTGGTGATACTGTAGGTAGGGAAAATGGGCAGACTGGGTGGGCCAAGTTGTTTTATTTATTTATTTATTTATTTATTTATTTATTTATGTCTTTGTTTACCGGGTAAGTGCACTGATCCAAAGGATCATTTTCAGTCACAACCCGGGCCACAGGGTGGCAAGCAACAGAGAGAAACACAGCAACAAATACAGGGAAAATTCAATCTATACTGTAAATTCACACCTCTGGCATGAGGCGGTGTAGAAAACAGAAATACAAATAACATAATAGTACAAGGCAATGGCCAGGCACACACAGTGTGAAAAGTGGGCCATACATAGCAATAGAAATTATTTAGTTATTTATTAAATTTTGGTGACTGGGTAGGCCCATTGAGCCCCGAAGGTCCCTTTTTCAGGGGCGACCCGGGATAACAATACAAGTTATAAGAATGAACAAGGACATAAGGCACATTTGAGGCATTGTGAGTTACATCATGAGGTGGTTACAGTAAAGAAAAATAATGGATACAGGCATGGTTACAAGCATGGTAAAAGAAAAGCAGTGGATACAGGCATGGCTTACAGGCACAGTAAAAGAAAAGCAGTGGATGCAGGCATGGGTACAGGCATGGTTATCATCATGACATGTAAGCAATTGGTAGTACTTTGCATATAGTTTATTCAGGGGTTACACGTGGCCTCTGGCAAGCAGTCTGCATAAGGCAGGTAGTAGGAAGGTTAAGCTAGGAGATGGGAGTTGGAGAGGAAGGGAGTACCTTAGGAGCTTTAAGTGCCATGACAGTGGCATGCGCTTGAGGTCAGCAGATGGGACTTAAGCCTGGTGCGGAAGTTCATGAGTGAGGAGGAGGCCTGGACCTGGGGAGGGAGCTTGTTCCATTGGCTGGCTGCTTGGGAGGAAAAGGATCTTCCACCAGCATTTGTCCTTACCCTAGGGACTTCTAATAGCATTCTATCTGAGATCCTTAGGTTCCTTGGGTTGTGTCTGAGAGTTATGGTCCCGGTAATGCTTGGTGGAATGTGGGGACTGAGAAGCTTGTAGGCCTGGACAAGCAAGGGGTGTTGGAGGCAGGCGACCAATGTGGGCAAACGAAGATTGGCCAAAATGTCACAGTGGTGATGTCTCGGGTGGTCTAAGGTTGTGAAATGAGCTATTTTATTATATAGGGTTTGCATTCTGGTAATCTCTTGTTTAGCCATGCCCTGTATAATAGGGGCCGCAAAGGTCAGGTTGGGTAGTAGGACGCTGGTAGCTATGGAGAACCTGGCTTCAGGGATGAGTTGGTCCCTGAGTCAGTACACGGTGCCAAGTTTCCAATGTAGGGTCCTGGTGACCTGGTCTACGTGTTCCTTGTATGTGATATTCTGATCCAATGTAAGGCCTAAATATAACATGAGATACAGGAGCCACATTACACGTTGCAGGAGAACATATGTAGCATTATAAATATGACGTGAGACCAGTTTAGTACAGTCATCAGTAATGTTGTGCAGGTTCATATAGTTAGAATCTCACATCAGTTCAGGGATTTGAGGTAGCGAGGGAAGGAGGGTTATAGAGAACTACAGTGACGAGTGAGGGAATGAACAGGAGGGCAGGGGAGGAAAGGAAACGTGGGCATTAGGGTGCCTTAGAGTTACTTATTGGGTGCAGTGACAGTCAGCAGCTGCTAGGAGCCAGGTTTTCATGGCTTGTTTGAAGGCAAGCAGTGAGGGGGACATGCAGATAAACTGTGGGAGCTTGTTCCATAGGGAGGGTGCAGAGACGGAGAAAGCTCTACTTCTCATTGCTGTGGAGATGTGGGGTATCTCTAGTGGGGGCACTGAGGATGCCCTAAGTGTCCTAGAAGCCACTCTGTCTGTCAAGAGGAGAGAGTAAGGGGATAGGTGTCTGTATCTTAGTGCATTGTCCACTAGACTGCCCATTGCATAGTCAAAGCAACCTTGTACAGGGAGCCAGCCCAGTGACTGGCGAAGAGTGCAGTGGTGGGTCCAGTGGGGAGCTTGAAGGACAAAACAGCAGATAGAGTTATAGGTAGTGTTTAGTCTTGATTTCAAGGTGGGGGATAGGAGGGAGTAGACGGGGAACAGTAATCAATTACAGGCAGTAGGTTGCCCTGGGCGATGGCAAGGCGTACTGCAGCCGATAGAAGGTTTTTGAGTCTGTAGGCAGTGCCAAGTTTTTGGTGGATTCTCTGCACAGTGTTGTTAGCATGCTCAGTGAAAGAGAGGGACAGGTCAAGAGTGACACCTAGGTATTTAAAAGATAGGATGTTCTCAAGAAGGGGGGCCTGCTGAGGTGCGTACAAGGAGGGAGGAGTCAGATTTGGCAGCTTTGGTGAGGAAAGGCTTGGAACCAAAAAGCATGGACTTAAGTTTTCTTTTCATTGACTAGCAGCCTGTTGGCAAGGAAACATTTATGAGCAGAGCCATAGTTGTGTGCGAGGATGGAGGAGATGAACTCGATGGATTTATCACTGTGGTAGAGAACCAGGTCATCTGTATAAAGGAGAGCTTGACAGCTGAGGCCATCCCTCGGGAGTGAATCAATGAAAACGGAGAAGAGCAGGGGTCCGAATATGGAACCTTGGGGGACTCCAGTTTGTATAGGGAGGGCAGCAGAGGACGCATTGTTGATGATGACAGACTGAGATCAACTGGATAGATAACTGCAGAACCAGGCTGCAGTTCCACCGGAGCAGCCAGAGAGAGAGAGGGTAGAGTGGAGGAGGTGGTGGTCAACAAGGTCAAAAGCCTTTGCTAGGTCTATGAAGACAGCTCCTATAGCTTTGCCTTGGTCCATATTTCTCAGCACATGATCAGAGAAAAGGGCCAAAGCAGAGATGATACTGTGGTGATTGCGGAAACCATGCTGGAGGCGACATAAGAGGTTATACTTTTCGAGGTGCTCTGAGAACTGAAGGTGTACAACTTTTTCAAGCAGTTTGCTCAGGTGAGGAAGTAGGGAAATGGGTCTTTAATTATCAGGGGATTGACGGTCACCGATTTTGAAGATGGGCACAACATTTGCATGTTTCCAGGAGTTGGGAACTATAGAAGATGTAAGGGTGAGGTTGAAGAGGAAGGTGAGGGGCTTAATCAAAGCAGGGCAGATGAGTTTAAGAAATGCGGGGTATAATCCATCACTGCCAGGGCTGCCTTTGGCAGGGAGAGATTTCAGGAGCTTAATAGTGTCTGCATGCCTAATGACTTTGAAATGGAAAGGTGGGGGCAGGGTGGTAGCTGAGGAGGAGGGGGGTGGGAGGTGGGAGGTTCAGGGCGGAAGATGCCTGTGGTGGGAGCTTGCTCAGATAGGGGGATAAATCCGTGAACTTCATGTTGAAGATATTTGCAATCTCGGTAGGGTCTGAAATAGGACCAGAGGGGGATTTAAGCTACGTTAATTCTCTACTGGACTTGGGGTTAGGGATAGTCCCAATAGAGGCCCAGAAAGTTTGTGAATTGCCAAAGTTGTCTTTCTGTTAATTAATGTAGAATTTGCGCTTGAGTGATTTTGCAGTCTGTTTGCAGACTGTTGCATAGCTGTTTGTAAGCATTCCAGAGGAGGGGAGAGGGTGATGCCTTATAGGCTTTCCATTTGTTATCCCAAGCTTTCATTAGTGCCAGCAGTTCTTTGGACAGCCAGCGGGTACAGTCCCCTCTTACATTTCTGGCTGTGATGGGGAAATGGATGTCCTATAGGTGGAAGAGTTTGGATGTGAGGTAAGTGACCGCATCAGATAAGATGCAAAGATGGTAGAAGGTTGACCAGTCTATAGCCCTTGCGTCACTAAGGACAGGGCTAGGCTCCGACCAGTTAAAGTTCCTGAAAGACAAGATTCTGTGAGGGGGCTGACAGATTTGGTAGACAGTATAGCATAGGTAGGGGTGTGATCACTTATGGAGTCAGACATAGTGCCTGCTTGGAGGACCGAGTCAGACCGGTTTGTGATGACCCAGTCAATCAGGGAGTGAGTATGTAACCCCCTTATGAATGGGGCTTCCTTAAAGCCTTCCCGGAGCTTGCCTAAATGCTCCCTGCCTAACTGGTGTTCGGCGCAATGCCGCCAAAATGCGGGTGTTGTGAGTGCTTTTAAAGCCTCCAGTACTGCCTCTTTAAGAGCTGTCTGGGGACTGTGTGTTTCCCTGCTCGAATCCCGCCTGAACCGAGGTGTAATTGCCCCATTCTGTAGTCGCTGAAAAGCACAATGGGAGCCCATTTGAAAGATGTAACTATTTGCCTGCAGTCATTTAGAGTAATAGTAAAAATGTAGTCTGTTTAACCTGCCTTTATTGCAGCTGGGACTCCGTGTGCTGTGTACCTCCATTTTGGACCAGAACAGTTTGAGGGGTCCAATGGAAGCCAGGGGGTATCTAAAATGAAGTAAGAAGTGACCAACCAGAATCAGAACTCAAATTGGAGCCAGCTGACTAATGGGGATACAGCCAGCCATTCTGGGAAGTGAAGTTCTGGACTATGGCGCCTTGTTTGCACCAATGAGGGAAGTAGAGAGTAACTGGTATCTGCATCCCACCAATGGGATTGGGTGGCACCCGAACTGAGTTCCCTGCCCAAAACTGCCCAATTCAGAGACGTTGTGGCTGTGAGCGAGGAAGGAGCTCTGGGCTCCTGCGCTGTTGAGTTTTCGCGCAGGAAGCACGTGAGTGGAAGGCCAGATTCGGGCGGCTCGGTCACCGGTGAGTATCGGACTAAATCCGCTAGGTAGCGGTCAGAGGAGGCTGTGCAAAAGCACAGCTACCTACCAGGCTTACCCTGTAGAGGACTGGAGAATCTTCTGAATCGCACTTGGTCTGTCAGGAAAAGTGAAGCTGCGTGGTGACTCCCCGATTAGCTGTTGCTTTTCATATAAATGTGTGGAGAAGTGTTTGGATTCCAGGCTCGGTCCTGTGAGTGATGTGAGAGCGTTTTCCTTCTGGAGTCGTGAGTACTAAATCAGGGTAGCTCCCTGTCAACTGTTTCTAGTAAGGCCAAGATCTTCTGGTTACTCTGCTGACTACACTAACTGAGCCTGCTGGCTCTATTAAATCTTCGTAGGAACCTTATGCTTGCTTCTGTGTCAGTGCCTCAACCAGCTACATCGAGGGACTAGCCTTTATGGCCTGGGTACCCAGAGACCGTGACTTATAGGTTAGGCCTGTGCACAGTGCCTTAGATAGATACTTGTATATTAGATTGGTAAGCTAATTAACCTGATCACCCCAGTCCTTGTTAATCCCCCCTAAATAAATCAGATTGATTGTTTTGCAAAGGTGTACTGGCTAACTTGTGTGTTTATGGTGACTTATTGCACAGTGCTTATTATGTAACAGCATCTCACTTTTCAGGAGGTCCCTGGAGTAAGCTGATTGGTCCAAGCCTGGGGGTAAGTGTGTATTGTAAGGGTACTGTGATTGATTTGTGTGGGCCACTAGTGGGAAGAAAGGAGGGTTGCAGTGACCTAGAGGGCTGTGACCAAATCATTTCAGACTGTCTTAACCCCGACCTCTGGGTGGAGGTACCCACCAACGGATTCAGGCCCCTCAACCTGCTGTCGGCTGAGCAGGCAGGGGTAGTAGCCCTTAAGATAGTGCCTTCAGGGGGTTACAAATTGGAGGCACCGCTGGGATTAGCGTCCCCTAGTGGCCGAGAGGGTGAAGTGCATAAATATGGATAAGTTAAAGGAAAAACTGGAAGAGAATATCATGGCTAAGATTAAGCTGGACCCTATTAAGACACTGGTACATAAACTGATGGGGTGGGGTGAAGCCGAAGAGCTGGACTCTCAGAGAATTGTGTTACTACTAGATGTACCTCTGGGGACAATGGCCACTGACATTATTTCTACAGTGGAGCATGTTAAATGTTTAGGCAAGGTAGAAGTGAAGGGGAATATGGCTGACCTGCTCGATCAGACCTTGCAGGTGTTACTTTTGTGTAGTCTAGCCATCGACACCCAGAGGGTACCCCCAGTGATTTACCTGGAAGGTGCCCAACAGGGGTGGAGGATTATTCACATCCGGAGTGGGTCAGTCACTCCCGGGGGGTCTCCCCAGACTAATAGCTTCAAAGATAAACTGCTTAAATTGCTATCTGTGGAGGGGAGGACTACCCAAGAGTTACTGCAGGCGTTCGACCTTTCTAGTGAACCCATCCCCCAGGCTTCCCCGGTACCTCTCCCGGGCCTCCCAAGAGTTCTATTTTGGCTCCACCACCCCTAGTGGTTCCCCCTACACAGCTAGAGTCATACCGTAGGCTAAAACTTTTTTCTGGCACACTGCCAGTGCCTTCAGGGGAGGATGATTTGGAGGCATGGATGGACTACACCACCCCCTAGTCCAGGAGTGGCAATGCTCTGAGGGGGAGAAATGGAAGAGACTGATGGAGAGTCTGCAGGGCCCAGCTTTGGAAGCCATTAGGTTCTTGCGGGCCACTAGCCCGGAATCCACCACAGCAGAGTACAGAAACTGGGGAAGACTTATTATGGAAATTCAAGTCTGCCAAGCAGTGGAGGAATGAGAAGTTGCCCGCCTTTGTTACTAGGGTGGAACGGGCCTTGCAGAAGGCCTATCGAAAAGGGGGGATCACAGCCACAGCCTTGAACCAGGTCAGATTGGAACATGTTTTAAAATCTGCTAGATTTTCCGGTGTGATATTGTTAAAACTTAAGTTACATGATAGACGGGCTACCCTGCCAGAGTACTGTCAGTTGATGAGGGAGATTCCAGAAGTAGAGACTGATGAGGAGGGGTTGGAACCTTATGTGGGGGCTGTGAATCTGTGCCAAACCCCAGAGTCTAGTGAATCAATGAGACCCACCTTTCGAGGGGCCTGATGTTTGCCTTGTCCCCAGAGCCGCAAGGAGGGTGGGGGTGCATTTCCTCTGATCCTCAAGTAGAAAGTGAGTTGAGGGCCGATATTAGAAATTTACGAGAACTGGTGAGGGACTTGAAGCAAACAGCTACCCATCCTGTTAGGTTTGGGGAACCCGAGTCATCTAGAAACAAATGCCCTAGTCAGGGGGAGCCCTCTCGCCCCCAGGTGCCCCAGCAGGCGAGGTATCCCCCTTCCACTAAAGACCCCTGGGACCCCAAGTTCTGCTATCATTGTGGGGAGGATGGACACTTTCAGACTGAGTGCCAGTTGTCAGAGACTTTAAGGAAGGTCAATAGCAGGCTGATCACCTGGCATCGCAGGGCCTATACCCGACCCCCTAGGAAGAGTTTTGTGACCCAGGCCAATGCCCAAGCAACTGCCAGCGCTGTGCCCCCCAAATGGTCTGATGTGGTGGGGCCTTCGATAGAGGCCCCGTTGTGAGTAAATGGAATCCCCACCTGGGCTGTGTTGGACAGTGGATCCCAAGTGACCATTATGTTCCAAGACTGGTATCACACACACCTGCCTGAGGTACCTCTACAACCCTTGGATGGTCTACATGTATGGGGGCTGAGTGATGAGGCCTACCCGTATTTGGGGTATATCCGAATCTGGCTATCTTTTCCTACTTCTGTTGCTGGTGTGGATGAACAAGTGGAAACCCTGGCTTTGGTGTGTCCCCCCACTGGACTGTATGATGGGTGCCCTTGTTGATTGGGACAAATGCTCACATGTTTGGTTGGTTAGCCCAATTGTGTTTGGAAAAGCAAGCGTTTAGGACTGGGCGAGCCCTAAGAATACCCGCTTTGATCCAGAAGGCCTATGAGACTTAGAGGAAGGCTAGCCCGGAGGAACCTGAAGGGCCGGTGGGTGTCATATGGAAAAAGGACCTGAACCGTTGTTACTTGCCCCAAATGCCCAGTGTGTTTTGCAAGGGGAAGTCCGAATTAAAAAAGATGTTAAGAATAAGTTATTGATGCTGGATGCCCCCGGGGAGGGAAGATTGCCTGAGGGACTGCTGGTTAAACCCAGTATCTTGCCTGCTAGAGCCCATGCTTATGCCAGAAGGGTGATGGTTCAAGTTCATAATGTGTCTGACAAAGAGATTTGAGTAAATAGAGGTTGCGCCCTGGCAAGTGTACATTGTGCAGATGCTGCAATGCTGCCCAATAGCAAGGGTTTGTGGAAGGATGACAGAGTAACTCCCGACTTGTTTGATTTTGGTAACTCCCCGTTGCCTGCTGAATGGAAAGTGAGAATCGGTGAGAAGCTTGCCAAAAGAGGCCAGGTCTTTTCCCTAAAAGAATGGGATGTGGGATGTGTGCAAGGAGCTGAGCACCACATCTGGCTGCATGATGAAAGGCCCTTTCGAGAGAGGTCTCGGCGCCTGGCCTCTGCTGAAATAGACGATGTGAGGCGGCATCTGCAAGAGATGCTTGCTGCTGGTGTGATACAAGAATCCAGGTTCCCCTATGCTTCCCCCATTGTAGTAGTGAGGAAAAAGAATGGGGCTGTTTGGATGTGTGTAGATTACCGTACCTTGATTCAGTGGACCATCAGAGAGCAGTGTACCATGCCACACATACAGGATGCCTTGGACTGTCTAAATGGCAGTAAGTGGTTCTCTGTGTTAGACCTCCGCAGTGGGTACTATCAGATCCCGATGGCTCAGGAGGATCGAGAGAAGACTGCGTTCATTTGCCCCCTAGGCTTCTATGAGTTTATGCGGATGCCTCAAGGAATTTCAGGTGTCTCAGCTACTTTTCAGCGCCTGATGGAACGTGCTGTGGGGGACATGAATTTGCTCGAATGTCTGGTTTATTTAGATGATGTTATAGTGTTTGGTAGCTCCTAGGAAGAACATGAAAATCGATTGTTCAAATTCCTGGATCGGCTGGAAGACTTTGGTCTTAAGTTATCTATAGACAAGTGCCAATTCTTTCAAACCTCTGTGAAATATGTGGGGCACATAGTATCCACTGAAGGCATAGAGACTGACCCTAGCAAAGTGGAAGCTTTGACTACCTGGCCTCAACCAAAGAATTTGAAAGAACTGCAATGGTTTCTGGGGTTTTATGGATATTATAGGCAGCTTATCAAAGACTATTCTCGAGTGATCTGCCCCCTCCTCAACCTTGCTCAGGGGTACCCTCCAACCCACAAAAAGTATAAGAAAGTTGTGCTCTCTGAGACTGAGAAAAAGTATTTGCGTCCAAATGATGTGTTTGGAAACCACTGGACTACTGAGTGTGAGGAAGCTTTCTATGACATTATATATCAACTTACCCATGCCCCAGTGCTGGCCTATGTTGACCCGGCCAAGCCGTACGTTCTCCATACTGATGCCAGTCTACAGGGATTGGGGGCTGTGTTATATCAGGAGCACCCAAATGGGCTGAGACCTGTAGCTTTTGCCAGCAGAAGTCTGACTCCTTCAGAAAAAAACTATCCAGTGCACAAACTAGAGTTTCTGGCCCTGAAGTGGGCCATTGTTGATCAATTTCATGACTACTTGTACGGTGCCAAGATTTTGGTGAAGACTGATAACAATCCTCTGACATATGTGCAGACCTCAGCCAAGTTGGATGCCACTGGCCATAGATGGCTGTCTACATTGGCCACCTCATGTACTACGCTGTTGAATACAGAGCAGGCCTAAACCATATGGATGCGGATGCTCTCTCCCGGAGGCCTGTGCCCCAAACCGACTGGGTCAGGTTGTCAGAGCCTGACATAAGAGCCCTTTGCCAAAAGTTTGACAAGGAGGAACAGGTGTATCCTGATGCTGTGGACTGAATGGTAGATTGCTCGGGGCCATCCGAGAACTGCATACCTGCTACTTACTGTCATTTTTCTGCATTAGACACTAGTGCGCTGCCCCAGTTCAACAATGATAGTCTCCAACTGGCTCAATCCTGAAACCCCATGATAAAAACTGCCTTGGAGGCCCTGCAAGCAGGGAGAGATGTGTCCAAACTGCATTCCACTGACTTGAGAACTGCCTTGTTATACAAAGAAGGTTCAAAGTTAAAACTGATTAACCAACTACTATACAGGGAGACGGTGGGCAAAGAGGGCCGGGTAGACAAACAACAACTGGTGTTGCCCACTGCTTTTAGAGAACTGGTGTTGAGGTCCCAGCACAATCACATGGGACACCTCAGCATAGACCGAACCCTTGACTTAGTGCAGTCCCGATTTTATTGGCCCAAAATGGGTGCTGATGTGGAGCAGTATATCAGGACCTGTAGCCGATGTTTACAAAGAAAGACCCTGCCTCAGAGGGCTGCCCCCTGGTTAACATCACTACTAGTGCCCCTATGAAACTGGTCTACATTGATTTCCTGAGTCTAGAGCCAAATCTGAAAAACATCAGCAACATTTTGGTAGTCACTGATCATTTTACCTGGTATGCACAGACTTTTCCTACTAAAGATCAAAAAGCAACCATGGTGGCTAAAGTACTTGTTGAACACTTCTTTGTCCACTATGGGGCCCCCCAGAGAATCCATTCCAACCAGGGGAGGGATTTTGAGAGCCACCTGATTAGAGATGCTGTCCTTGTGGGGAGTGTGAAAGTCAAGAACCACCCCGTATCATCCCCAAGGAAATCCCCAACCTGAAAGGTTTAACCGCACATTGCTTGATATGTTGGGCACTCTGCAACCTAAAGACAAGCCTAGATGGAGCCAACAGATTAGCACTTTGGTACATGCTTATAACTGCACCAAAAGTGATGCCACTGATTTTCCCATACAGACTGATGTTTGGGAGAGAGGCTAGACTGCCAGTGGATGTGTGTTTCGGGTTTCCTGATGGGGTACAAGCAGCAAAACCATCTACAGTACGTATAAAAGTTGAAGGCCCACTGAATCATGCCTACCAACTGGCCCAGACCATGGCTGCTAAACGAAACCTGGCCAATAAGGAGAGGTATGATAAGAAAGTAAAAGCAATGGAACTGAGAGAAGGGGATAGAGTGCTATTGAGGAATTTGGGACTGCATGGCAAGCATAAGATTGCTGACAGATGGCATCACCTCCCTCATATTGTTGTGGGAAAACTGGAAGATTTACCTGTATATAAAGTGCGGCCCGAAAATAATTCAAAAGATGTGAAAACTATACACAGAAATCATCTGCTGCCAATTGGACAGATTTTGATAGAAGCTGAACCTCCTAATGTCCCCCCCTCTGGGCCTGTAACTAGAGCTGCTACCAAGAGAAAACTAAGATCGGTTGAATCTTCAGAAATCTAACTAAAGAGGCCTTCTCCACCCCCCTCTGATGAAGTTGATTGCCAATTTGTGTCTGAAGACAGTGAGAATAACATTGAGTATTACCCCTCGTATGAACTGAGCCAACTGTTTAGGGGCAATCCCCTAATTAACTCTGGGGATGAAGTTGGGCTTTCTGGATTGTCTAAGCCCCCAGCTTTGTCTCCGGAGCCAGTGCTCCCAGAGGATGAAGTGAGCGGCATCACAGCCGAAGAGGTGGGATCCTTGAGCCTGGCTGAACTGTCTGGCCTGGCTGAGCTATCTGACTTTTCAGAAGAAGGAAGTGATGTGGGGGAGCAAGCTAGTCATATGCCAGAACCTGAAAAATACTTTGAGTGCCCTGATAGCACCCCGGTAGTGCCAGAAATGTCCCTAGCTGAACCAAGCAGTGTGCGTCTTGATATAGAGGGTCAGGTTCCCAAAAGTACTATGGGCCCTGGGTCCCCTTCCCCTATGGAGGTTCCCCCTACTACTATAAGTGAGGCTGAAATGGAATCGGGGCCTGTAGCAGGTTTTTCCGAGACCCCTAGATGCACCGGACGAGAAGTACGGCCTGTAGTAAGGTTGAGTTATGAGTCCCCGGGTCAGCCTGTGGACCTGCCTTTAAATGTAGTCCCTAAAGGGGTGTATGTGTCTCCGAGCTCCTTGCACAAGTTAGCTTTGGGAAATGACTCCAGACTGTTAGTATTGCCTTCTGAGTATGGTACCCCACCCCAGTTATCCCACAAGTAGCTGATAGGGAAGGGCCCCCTCTTTCCAGGTGTCATGGGCAGGAAGTAATGACCTGATTTAAAAAGAGAAAGGGCGTTTGTATGTGTAAAATTGCATAAACAATAGTAAACTGTGAATACAGTGCCAATGTATGTAACAAAATGTCTAATGTGCTGTCAATTTAAACTGTTTTGCCTTAAAGTGATTTAAGAGTAACTACTTGGAGCTGATGCCAAATTCTTTCCAGGCCAGGAAGGGTGTAACCCTCTTACGAATGGGGGTTCCTAAAAGCCTTCCCAGAGCTTGCCTAAATGCTCCCTGCCTAACTGGTGTTCGGCGCAATGCCGACAAAATGCGGGTGTTTTGAGTGCTTCTAAAGCCTCCAGTACTGCCTCTTTAAGAGCTGTCTGCTTGCAGACACCATTATTGCTCATGAGGGGGACTGTGTATTTCCCTGCTCGAATCCCGCCTGAACCACGGTGTAATTGCCCCATTCTGTAGTCACTGAAAAGCGCAACGGGAGCCCATTTGAAAGATGTAACTATTTGCCTGCAATCATATAGAGTAATAGTAAAAATGTAGTCTGTTTAACCAGCCTTTATTGCAGCTGGGACTCCGTGTGCTGTGTACCTCCATTTTGGACCAGAACAGTTTGAGGGGTCCAGTGGAAGCCAGGGGGTATCTAAAATGGAGTAAGAAGTGACCAACCAGAATCGGGACTCTAACTGGAGCCAGCTGACTAATGGGGATACAGCCAGCCATTCTGGGAAGTGAAGTTCTGGACTATGGCGCCTTGTTTGCACCAGTGAGGGCAGTAGAGAGTAACTGGTATCTGCATCCCACCAATGGGATCGGTTGGCGCTCGAACTGAGTTCCCTGCCCAAAACTGCCCAATTCAAAGATGTTGTGGCTGTGAGCGAGGAAGGAGCTCTGGGCTCCCGTGCCGTTGAGTTTTCGCGCGGGAAGCACGTGAGTGGAAGGCCAGATTCGGGTGGCTCAGTCGCCGGTGAGTATCGGACTAAATCCGCTAGGTAGCAGTCAGAGGAGGCTGTACAAAAGCATAGCTACCTACCAGGCTCACCCTGTAGAGGACTGGAGAATCTACTGAATCACGCTCGGTCTGTCAGGAAAAGTGAAGCTGCGTGGTGACTCCCCGATTAGCTGTGAGTTCGGTCGGGCCCTAGGAGCAGCTGCCTGGTATGGTACCCCTCTTTTGCTTTTCATATAAATGTGTGGAGAAGTGTTTGGATTCCAGGCTCGGTCCTGCGAGTGATGTGAGAGCGTTTTCCTTCTGGAGTCGTGAGTACTAAATCAGGGTAGCTCCCTGTCAACTGTTTCTAGTAAGCACAAGATCTTCTGGTTACTCTGCTGACTACACTAACTGAGTCTGCTGGCTCTATTAAATCTTCGTAGGAACCTTATGCTTGCTTCTGTGTCAGGGCCCCAACCAGCTGCATCGAGGGACTAGCCTTTATGGCCTGGGTACCCAGAGACCGTGACTTATAGGTTAGGCCTGTGCACAGTGCCTTAGATAGATACTTATATATTTGATTGGTAAGCTAATTAACCTGATCACCCCAGTCCTTGTTAATCCCCCCCCCTAAATAAATCAGATTGATTGTTTTGTAAAGGTGTACTGGCTAACTTGTGTGTTTATGGTGACTTATTGCACAGCGCTTATTATGTAACAGCATCTCACTTTTCAGGAGGTCCCCATAGTAAGCTGATTGGTCCAAGCCTGGGGGTCAGTGTATATTGTAAGGGTACTGTGATTGATTTGTACGGGCCACTAGTGGGAAGAAAGGGGGGTTGCAGTGACCCAGAGGGCTGTGACCAAGTCATTTCAGACTGTCTTAACCCCGACCTCTGGGTGGGGCACCCGCCAACAGATTCAGGCCCCTCAACCTGCTGTCGGCTGAGCAGGCAGGGGTAGTAGCCCTTAAGATAGCGCCTTCAGGGGGTTACAATTATGCGTACGAGCATTATGTCTGGTGGGGGAGGAGATAATTTGCTCTAGGTTGTGTACTTTCAGTGCACTAGAGTAGTCCAGTGAATTGTTATCCAGCCAGTTGAGATTGAAATCCCCAAACACAATTGTGTGTCTTACGGGTGTTGTACTGCCTATGCCATTTAGGAAATTTGATAGAGTGGTATACCTCCTGTGGGAGGGTTATAGCAACAACCCAAGTAAAGTTTCTTGGATGTACCTAGGATTACCTCCGCAAGAAGCCACTCACTTTGAGAGGTGGGAGTGAAACAGCTAACGATAGTGGCAGTAATGTGGTCTTGCTCATACAGTGCCACGCACCCTCCCTTCTTGTGTCCTGGTCTATCCAGTTGTAGGAGTGAATAACCGTCCAGGTTGAACGAGGAGTCAGGGTGGTGGGGTTTCAACCAGGTCTCAGTGAGACCTAGTGCCTGTAGCTTATAGAGAGATACCCACGCCTCAAGCTCATGGAACTTTGATGGGAGGCTGCAGATATTCATGTGGGCAACTTTTAGTCCATGGTGTCCTGTTCAGGTGATGTCCGTGTGGTCGATGTAAGTGTTTATTGGGCCAGGGTTACTCTCTACATCACCAGAGAGGAGAATCAGTGTAAGTAGAGGGCAGATAGGAGGGAGCCAATGGGAGGATGGAAAGGTGAGGGAGTGCATAAACCTGCTGAGTTGACGGCATTTTATAGTTAGACAGTAGTGCCAGAAGGGTTGTACTCATGAAGCTAAGTTCATATCCATTCACAATGATCGCAGTATATGGGAGAAGGCGTGTTTTTGCTGCTCCATGGCTAAAATTGATGCACAGGCATCAATCGCCAGCAGCAGTATGGGCATGGAGACCAGCATAAGGAGCAACACGCAAGTGTTCATTTTAAGGGGTATTCTGGTTGCAAAAGAGAAAATTCTGTGAGGAGAGGAGAACAGAAAGGAACCTTGTGAAAAGGGGGAATAGCCCTGTGGTGGCGGGGACTGGCAGGCAGTACCAGGAAAGCCGTGGGCAGCGAGCAAACCACTCTACAGGAGGGATTGTTTAGCAGTTACTATAAGGGAAAGGAGGTGCTTAATAGTGTATTTTGATGGTGGCCACAGCAGTACTGTAAGCCACTTAAGTTGCAGTCCCTGAGATGAGCACCTTAGTATGTAACTAAGTTAGTACCTTTGGCTTTGGGTTTAGTGCTTTGAGAGCCAGTGGGTGCAGGGAAAATGGTTGAGGGAGGGACTTAGGTCTATTTAATAGAGGTTGGGGCCAGGAAGAGGGGGTGGGACTAAAATACACACTAGGAAAATATTGCAGGCAGTCTAGAGAGCAAGCACTTGTTTAAATTTGCCGCCTGGTGCTTGGGGACAGCAGTGGGGACCGAGCTGTAGTTCCCAGTCTTGGCTAGAGACCCTTGTCCAATCACGGCACTTAGTCTCTGTTGAGGACCAATTGGAAAGCTCCAAGTCCGCAAATGCAGCCAATCGAGGATGATCCGGTGCCAGGTTGTAAGTTTGGCTCTGAGAACGAGTGAGAAGCATACCTGAGGTTTTTCTTGTGGCCGGTGGGTGTAGCAGGGACAGCGGCAGGAGAAGCACCACATCCCGAGGAGCTGGGCACAGCTGCTTCTGGCTGCAGATGCTCCCAGGGAGCCTCTTTGACCTGGAGAGAGAGAGAAAAACATAAGGATATTAAATAAAAAGGGCAGGAAACTGTAGGCAGAGGACAGACAAGGTAGGGAGACAGGCTGAGAGTAGGGGGTCAATTGGAGAGACAAATGAAGTTAAACTGTGGGTGGGCCAGCAGGTAGCAAGGCAGGGAGGGGGCAGGGGTGATAGAGTGAGAGAGAGAGAGAGAGAGCAGGAGAGGACTGGAATTCAGCAACAGTTGGGGGTGAGGGGCAAGGTTACAGAGCAAGGGACAGAAAAATTAAGTTAGGAAACAATGTGCACAGAAGCGCTGTAATCATTTAACTATAGGCTGCAGTTGTAAATCTACAAGAAAACATGCCTTGAACAAAAACAGCTAAGTTAACTCCTGCCACGAGCACTTACAGTATACAGTTATGTAGGATCTGCAATACCAGGTTACCCAGATGATTTAACTAAAAAAATACACACTAGGAAAATATTCCAGGCAGTCTAGAGAGCAGGCGCTTGTTTAAATTTGCTGCCTGGTGCTTGGGGACAGCAGTGGGGACTGAGCTGTAGTTCCCAGTCTTGGCTAAAGACTCTTGTCCAGTCACAGCACTTAGTCTCTGTTGGGGACCAATCGGAAAGCTCTGAGTCCGCAAATGCAGTCAATCATGGAAGAGCCGGCATCAGGTTGTGAGTTCAGCTCTGAGAACGAGTGAGAAGTGTACCTGAGGTTTTTCTTGTGGTCGGTGGGTGTAGCGGGGATGGAGGCAGGAGAAGCGCCATGTCCCGAGGAGGTGGGCATAGCTGCTTCTGGCTGTAGATGCCCCCAGGGAGCCTCTTTGAGCTGAGGTTCTTCTTGTGGCTGGTGGGTGTAGCGGGGGGACGGCGGCAGGAGAAGCTGTCTCTATCTGTCATCAAATTCTATGTTTCTTTCTGAAATTTAACTAGGCCACATCCACCACTCTACATTGATCTATTTCCCTGGTTACCCAAAGAAATGTGTCAGATTTTTCTGACAGGACCACCCTCCCACATGAATACACGCTGCCTCAGTTCTTGTAACCTGCTAAATTCAAGATACTCCACAATCCTTTCCCCTAGCAGCAAATCCATTAATTTCTCCAACTTCCCCAGCACCAGTGTCAGACTGATTGGCATAAAGTTGCCAGCCTCCTCTCTGCAACTGCTTTTATGAAGTGGAACTACACCTACCCTCCTCCAGCCCTCTGGAACTACTCTTGTTTCCAGTGAGTTGTTGAATAGGATGGGCAGAAATGCAGCCAGTACCTCCCTGAGCTTCCTCAATACCCTTGGGTGTACCCCATCTGGCCCCATAGCTTTTTCCATATTCAGATTTGTGAATTTCTTCGGGATTCTCTCCTCTGTAAAATGACTTGTGTATTCCTCCCACCTCCCAGAGCTTCTGTTGCTTTTACGTGGCCCATTCCCTTCCCTTTCTCTGTGAAGACTGAACAAAAGTATAGTATTTGTTCAGGATATCTGCTTTTTCCTGATCCTCCTCTGCACAGTTCCCACTTGCCCTTCTTAGCCTCATAATCCCTCTCTTAGTTTTCCTGTTTTCACTTCTGTATCTAAAAAATGAGCCAGCCTTGTGGCACTGAGGGCTGAGGTGCTGGAAGCCTTACCTCGCACTACGCTGATGACCCATGTTCAGTAGCAAGTGCTGGTTGATGGGGGTCAGCAGGGGTGAAGAAGGATGCAGCATCCCCAGACAGCTCTCCTTCTCCGGGGTGGGGGGTCCTCTAGTTGTCGGTGTTTGCCTGGCCCCTAGCGGTGGCTGGTGGCTGGCACACTGTCACTGAAATTACATGGGAGGCAGAGGAGCAGCCGTTGGATGTGCTGCGGGCAGACGTGCGCGCATTACATCCCCCGATGGCATTGCACGCTCCACTGTCTGTGGGAGTAAAAACAGTGAAAAGATGGCACCCTGATCATGAGGCTTGATGGCAGTCCGCACGATCACCAGCACCGACGCTTCATCCAGACTGGATCCATACAGGGTGGTGAATTGGGGGCTCCCTACCACCCCGCTGCGAGAGGTCAAGCAGCTGGAGTTTAAGGGGCGATGTCTGGATTGTGGTAGAGATGGACAGCGGCTGGAGTCTCACAACAATGTCATGACAAAGGAGCAGATCAGGTAGGGCCAAAGGGAATAAAAAGTATAGCAAAAAAAAATAAATGTCTGGTTCCCATTAGTTACCCCCGTGCTATTCTTTCCTCACTGTGTACCTTTATGCTTCTCACCACTTTCCCTGCCTCCCTCTGCCTCTCCTGATACACCTGCCTGTGCTGTTCCCTCTGTGTTTCCTTATACATCCTGAATGCTACCCTTTCAATGTTTACCTTTTCAGCTACTTCCTTTTAAAACCATAGAGGTCTCTTTTTTCTCTTGTTTTTGTTCACTTCCTTTGCATAAAGGTTTGTTGCATTTTCTATGCCTTCGCTTAACCTAGCCCTCCATTACTCCACCCCACCCAGGACATGCTCCCCTGCTAGGTCATCTCTGAGGCATTCATTCATTTTTTTTCAAATCTGCCCTCCTGAAGTACAGGATTCTCATCCTTGTGTGGTTCGCTTTCAACACCATCCTTATGCTGAACCACACTGTATGGTGATCAGTGGTCCCCAAGTGGTTTTCCACCATGATGTCTACAACACTGTTCCTGTTTGTGAGCACCAGGTCCTGTCTTGTATTGCCCCATCACTAGTAGGCTCCTTGACTAGCTGCCTGAAAAACACCCCCTGCAGGGAGTCCAGGATGTCCCTGCTTCTAGCTGAAGCTGCAAGGGGGAGACTCCAATCTATATTCAGCAGACTGAAGTCCCTCACCAGCAGCATCTCCCCTTTTTCTGACATTCTACTAATGACTTCTACCAGTGTCTTATCTAGTTTCTCCTCCTCTGGTGGAGGTCTGTAGATCACTCCATTGAGAACAGTGGGTCTATTTCCTGTCTACAGGGTGACGCACAGTACTGCCAACCCCTCCATTCCCCCCTGGATTCCTTGTTCTCTATCGTATTGATACCCTCCCTTGCATACAGCACCACCCCTCCTCCCTTCCTTCCCATCCTATTTGTCCTTAACTGAGAATAGTCTGCTATGGCCATGGTGCAGTCATGGATTTCTGTGCACCACAACTCAGTAATGGTGGTGATATCCAGATCTGCCTCTGCCATGAAGGCCTCTAAACGTGCCACTGAAATGAGGGACGCAGACAATCAAAATCAGGGACACTGACCTTCATAATGAGGGGCACACCTTCAAACATGGGGCTTCAAGCTCAGAACACTGTGGAAGCCATTGTGTTTACCTGTACAAATTTTAGTTTTGATTTAAGATCTTAGAATACTATGAACTTATTCTTTAGTTTGAATTTACAACTCATTCTCTATGTGGGCAGCACCTCTTCCATGAGGGATGGATAAGGGACAGGGCATTTTTGAGGAGTAAAATGAGGGATGTCTCTCATAATCTGGGACAGCTGAGAGGTATGCCTCTAGGTCTGGAGTATTTTTAATCCTAGACTGCTTCCATTTGCACACATGGCTTTTTCATTTCTACCACTCTGCTTTTTTCTTTAGTTTGCACCCTGTGGGATTCACCACCTCTCGAGTCCTTCCATCCCTCTGCTTCAGTCTGTGGGGGCAGTTTATGCCTCCCTGATTTCTTCTGCCACCCCCTAAGCTAGTTTAAATGTTCATCAAAGTTGCATTTAAATTGTCCATTGAGGACTGCGGTTCCCTTCCCAGATGAATGCAGGCATTCACCCCTGTGTAAACCAGCCTCCCAAATTGGAGGCTTACCTTAAGTAACTCCCTGGGCTCCAGTAATAACCACTGCCAGGCAGACGTCCTGCAGAGATGGTAAATCCATAATGATTGGTGTCCTCCTATTGATCTGCGTGAGAATGCCATGATGTGTCTCCGCACCTGTCTCTTTAAGTGCCACAGTCAGTGTAAATGCTGTAAATGGCTTGGGCTAGGTATGAGTGTTTCAAAGCACATGGCCAGCCAGGCATCACCCCAGTTTGTCCCACTCTGCTGTTGCTAATGGAGCAAAGGGAGTTCTACATAGTACTGCAGTTATTTACTTCTAATTCATAGTTGTCTAAGATATATATTGTTGTTTAACCTGCATTTATTGCAGCATGCATTTTCCAATGGAAGCTACCATGTTTTGGACCAAGACTTCCGATTTGTACCAATTAGGATACAGGGGACATTGAGGAGTCCTTAGCTCAGGTGCCTAGTGAGGAAAAAGTTGTAGTTTTTTCATTTTCAGGTTGGTGCCTAAACTGACAAATGGATGCACCAGAACTGTGATTCACAGCTCCCCTAACCAACCGGAATCCAGAGAAACCGGACTAGTCTGAGAACTGATAGAAAAAGAGTTCAGTTGCTGGTTGAGTGGCGAGAGAAAGCAGCTCAAACCATTGAGAAGCAGCTCCGATAAAGAGCTGAAGAGAACTGGCAGGGGAAAGGTCTGACTTCCCTCTGTTACTATTTTCAGCATCAAACTGCCTAATAACAGAAAAGATGGACAAGTTCAATGAATATTTTAAAACAGTGAGGAGTGCAGCTCGAGCTTTTGGACTGAGAGGAGCTTTTACGTGGTGGTTCATTCCAAGACTCTGTGGGGGAAAAAGAGCGTGTGTGCCATGTTGGGATCCTGCCTAGGAGAGGCCTAGTTTTCTCTGGTGTGCATTGGACAGTCCCAAAAGGGGATCAGTCCCCAGGAACAGCCTTGCTACAGATCAAGAGGCTTGCTCAGCAAAGCGGCTGACATTGCGAACCGGGCAGGAATCAAAAAAGAATTTGAAGAGTTTGATGTTTCTAGAAATAAATGTGCTGAACACTTGTGGGTTCAGGCCTACTGTCCAGGGACTCCTGAGTGTCAGAACAAAGCCTGCCTTTATCAGTGACCAAACTGTCTGCCAGTTGAAAGGGTCACCAATGGATAAACTGAACTTTGTCAGAGACACTCTGTTAAGTTTGGGCCCATGTCTAACCCAGGCCCAATGCTGTCTGTTCTCGTGCCAGGTACAGTTTTTTTTTTTTTTCATATTAAGTAAATTTTATTTGCAAAAGATTTTAAGATTTCATAACAACAATACATGTTGATAGAGAACAGATCTCAGAATAGATACGTACATGATCTTACATATCTTATATTCAGTAGTAGTAGCCAGTACAACATAGTTCCTAAGTAACAGAATTAGAGTAATCGTAAGTTAAAATTTTTTTTTCAAATTAAGTAAACTTTATTTGCAAAAGATTTTAAGATTTCATAACAACAATAGATACTGATAGAGAACAGATCTCAGAATAGATACATACATGAGCTTAGATTCAATGCTAAGAAGTGCAAAGTAATGCACCTGGGAACCAAAAACCCAGGGGAAGAGTACACAATGGGGGGTGAGATACTAACAACAACAAAAATGGAAAGGGACATGGGGTAGTCATATCAGATGACCTAAAGGTGAGCAAGCAATGTAAGAGGGCAGTAAGGAGGGCTGGGGCATACTGGGATGCATAGGGAGAGGCATCACCAGTAGAAAACAGGAAGTTGTTATCCCTCTGCACAGACAGCTGGTGAGACCCCATCTGGAGTACTGCATGCAGTTCTGGAGACCCAGTCTCTGCAAAGACATAGACAGGATGGAGGCAGTCCAGAGGAGGGCAACTAAAATGGTGCAGGGTCTGCACCAGAAGACATATCAAGAGAGACTTAAGGAGCTTAATATGTATAGCCTTGAGGGGGGACATGATAGAAACTTTCAAGTTCCTCAAGGGAAACAACAAAGTCCAAGAGGGTAGCATCTTTCAGAAAAAGAGGTGTGCAAGAACAATGGGGCACAATTTGAAGCTAGAGGGGGGACAGCTCAGAGGTAATGTGAGGAAGTATTTTTTCATGGAGAGGGGTGTAGATGCATGGAACAGCCTTCCTGAGGAGGTTGTGGAGTCAAAAACAGTGATGGAATTCAAGAATGCATGGGACAGTCATAAGGCAATTCTATGGGGTGGGGTAGGAAGAAGTAGGCTGTTGGTTAGCTAGGATCTGCAGCTTATCTATTAGGTAGGGAAATGGGCAGACTGGGTGGGCCAAGCGGTCCTTATCTGCCGTCAAATTCTGTGTTTCTATGTTTCTATGATCTTATATATTTTACATTCAGTAGAAGTAGCCAGTACAACATAGTTCCTAAGTAACAGAATTAGAGTGCCAGCTTCAGTTTTACCAGCGAGATACCAGCCTTGGGGATCTAGCCCCTGTGCAACAAGTCAGCACAGGCTGCGGCCACCTACAGGGAAAGGCTGTGAAGTGGAGGTGAGTTGTGGTGGTCCATTTCCCCATGAGCAGCAGCTTCCAGCAGCGGGTCTTCATTTTGCCATGCCATCCTAAATCCATTGGTACAGTGAGTAAATCCAGGGCAGCTCCTTGCAACAGGCATCTTGATTTTCGTATGGTATCATTTAATTGTTCTCAGCTTAATTTCAAGGGTTTCCAATAGACTAGGTCAACCGGCCACAGATACAACTAATTTAATTTGCTTTGTACAATTAACGTGATTGATTTTTTCCTTCAAGGACCCCAACAACAGCTGCAACCCTGGGCACCAATTCTGGCCAGCCAGCATAGAACCTGGGTACCCAGTAGCAAAGGGACTAAATTCACTGTGTTTAGTAACCTGGTTTTCCAGAACAGTAATCATTTGCCCAGATTTCTCCCCCTCCTTGTTCACGGCCCTTTAATAAATCTGATTCACTGTGTTCCTTTGAACCCAACTTGTCAGCATATTATTACCTGATTTAAAGTGATAAGCTTTTCGCTGAATGTGTTGAAAGTGTATGCTGTATTCCCAAACTGTCTTTACAGGGAGGTTTGCAGGGCATATACCATATACCAGGACCAAAGAACCTGCTGGTAAGTGGGACAACTGGGAGCATATTGTTAATGCCTATTGCAAACTGTCTAGTAAATACTGTTAATGGTCATTGTCAATATTTAGGTAATCTGTCACTAGGTGGGGTTGTGGGTGATGATAGTGTCCCACAGGGCTGAACCAGTAAAAATAGATAAGCATGCAAACCGTACTCTGGGTGGAGACACCAAACTAGTGTGTTTACCGAGGGTAGGGATACCCCGGTACTTGGTAGTTTTGAACCCAGACCCCTCAACCTATTGTTAGGAAGGCAGGCTGGGGTAGTAGCACTTGGAATAGCACCGCCTAGAGGTTACACCTGTATAGGCCCTTATCCCTCCAGGTTGGTCCTCAGTCCCCAGTGTAGCTGAACCCCTCCTCTCTACACCATTCCTTCAGCCACAAGTAGAAGCTCCTGATGCAGTGCATCCTATCCTGCCCCCGATCATAGATAGGCAGCACCACAATGAAAGCCACTGACCATGCTACCTGCCTAAGACCCCTCTCCAGCTCTCTAAAATCTTTCTGTACAATCCCAGTCTCACATCTAGCCAGGTCATTAGTCCTCATGTGGATAGTGACATCCAGCTCCCCCTCTAACGAGCCTTAGGATCCACTTTGAATCCCTCCAAGCTGAGGTGCCAGATAGGCACCTCACCTTCCTCTTTCCCTTTCCTCCTGTTCCCAAATCTACCCCCCTAATTATTGAGTCCCCCACCAGAAGTTGCTTCCACCTCTGCTGGGGTCCCCAGAATCCCACCTTGGGACTCCTCTGTGAAGGATATATTCTCAGAAGTTCCATCCCATCAGAGTGGCAAATGAGTTTCCTAGTGGTACCAGCTAAGAAATGTGTCCCCCAACACTCCACCCCCCCCAGAACCCAACACAGTCCAGCCAAACCTTCCCTCTTCAAGGCATCCTCTGGGCAATGGTGATGAACTCAGTGGTTTCTGGGAGAGGGAAGAGGTCCCCTGAATCCTAGTCAACTTGGTCAGGAGTCTAGCAACCTCCTCCCTCATCCCAGATAGATGCATGCAGGTGGTGCAGTACTTCAGTCTCTAGAAGGTCTCTCTGAAAACTACCACTCCACAACCACCTCAGTGCTCCACTCTCAACATTCTCATTCCTACACTCACTATGTTTACTGGAATTAACTTTGTACCCTTACCCTAGATAGGGTGTTTCTAATTTCCCCTTTTTTATTTTGCTTAACCTTTTCGTATCATGACCCTAGATGGAGTGATTTTTAGTTTTCCCCTTCTTGCTTCTGTTATCCTTTTGGTAACCGTTAACTGGGTTCTCTTTGTACCCTTACCCTAGATGAGGTGTTACCTTTTTTCCCACACCAAAGGTAATTCTAGTTTTCCCCTTTATAACTTTACCGTTACCCTTTTGTATGCTTATCATAGATAGTTTCCTCACTTCTCACACAACAGGTAGTTAGTGTTTGTTAAGAACTGTTCCCTCTCTGCTGTCTCCCGCTTACCTATTTCTGTAGTTTCCTACTCAGGCAGCAACAAGTATAGAAGTTCTTTACCTAACTTCAGTGGACTAACAGAGTTTCCTGCAAGTCTGCTGTTGCCTGCAGACACCTAAGGAGCCAAGCCTGTTTCATTCCTGCTCTGTTCCACTCACACTCTGGGACACGAATGTGAATGGGATACATTAGAAGTGGATTCTTTTATAGTTCCCGTGTCATTTCCAGTGAGCTGGAGATTGGTCTGTGTGGATCATGTGACCCTCCCCACCTGCTGTAAAAGAAAAGAGAAAAAAAAAATGCCCATGGAGGTTAGTCCTTAACTTTTCAGGTGTCCCCCTGCTAGCTGGCGCTTTCAGTGTGATGGAGCGAATGCGCTCTGTAGAACAGTTTGCTTCAGGTTTTACAAAGTTTAAAGGGTTTCCTGCTTAGTCCTGCTTGGAGTTCTTGCCCTGTCACTAAAACCAAATCCGTGCACACACACCACCTTTCTGGTTTAAAGCGATAACTAGGATATATGTCCTTAAACTGTTAACACCATCTCTGACTGTACTAGAATTGGCTCAGATAGCCTTGAGCCTAGGCTCCTGAATCTTGCTTCCCCCTTTATCGCCTTCCCCTGGCAAAAATCTTTAATCTGTCTGCCTGTTATAGCACAGTCACTAGCATCTGGAAAATTGCCCAAATCCCTCCAGTTTTCAAAAAGGGGATCCCAAGGCCATCAGTAACTATCGACCAATCACCATTCTCTCAGTACTTAGTTTGTTTGGCAACCAGTTTCTCTAAAATTTTACTATCAGCTTTCCCCTTGATCATAACCTCCCCTCCAACTCCCAACCCAGTTTCTGTAAAGGCCATAGTACTGCCACCACCCTCATTAAATTCACTAATAATACCAGCACTGCCATAGATAATAGCCTTCTGACAGGTGTGGTCTTTATAGATCTAACTAAGGTGTTTGATCTTATTGACCACCCTCTTCTCCTTATCAAACTACTGTCTCTTGGTTTCTCACCAGAAGTCGTGGCATGGTTTAATGGTTATATGTCAAATAGGAAGCACGTCGTGAAATTTAAGTCTGCCATGTATGATCTTACAACCACAAATATGAGTTCCTCAGGGCTCCATTCTTGGCCACCTCCTTTTCTCCATTTTTATTAACAATATTATACTTAATACCCCTATTTGCTCATCCCTGCTATATGCAGATGACCTGGTTCTTAATTTCAGTTCCAGTAACATATCTGACATCAGTCTCTCGCTCACTCATTTGACTTCCTAAAGATTCAGTCCTGGCTCTCCAACAATAAACTTGTTCCTAATGTTGGTAAAACTCAAGCCATCCTCTTTGGTTTCAGTGCCAGGCTTAGAGCTAGCCATGGCCGACTTGAAATCTCCTGTGTGGGTGGCTCCCAGTTGGACAATGTGAGTTCCTTCAAATATCTGGGTGTTCTGCTTGATGCATCTCTGGACTTTGATCCGCATATCTCTGCCACCCGTAAGTCAGTCAACGCTAAAATTGGGAGTGCTTACAAAACTAGCCAAGCCCTAACACCCTTGGCTAGGTTAGCCATTGCCCAAGACATTCTGCTCCCAGTCCTTGCCTATGGCTCAGTCACGTATGTAGGTGCATCAAAACCCACTCTTCACAAGTGGGACACCACATACAATAATATCTGCCACTACGCCTCGGTATTCCCTCACTGCGAGCACCACTGTCAACTTTGTGCTGACCTAAAATGACCCTCCCCCACCACCCACTGACTCTTCTCCTTTGGTCTCTAATTGTTGGCATTATCAGATCAGAAACCTCCCTATCCCTAGCCTCCATGTTATACCCACCAACCTCCTCATATGGCCTTAGATCTGTTGACCAAACCACCCTCCACATACTAGGTGTAAAACTCCCATGGATGTTCATGCTTTCTCCCATGCTGCCCAACAACAGTGGAACTCTCTTCCCTTAATCATCTGACTGGCTTCTAGTCATGCCATCTTTAAAAAGGAACTCTTTAATCACCTTAATAAATCAGCACTGACGTCCTTTTATAGATGTTCATACAAGGGAACAGCCTTCAAGCAAAGTCAAGGATAAAATCCCTGGAGTAGTTTACCATTCCTAAAAAGCATCTGAGTGTTGACACACTAGTGGGAAGTGGTAGATCTTGTAAGCTCTGGATCTTCTTGACAGCTGGGCTTCTGCCTTGGCCTGTGATGTGTAGGCCAAGGAAGATTACCTCTTTTTCACACAATTGGCACTTGAGTCCTGCTGTCTTGAGGAGAGACAGAAGTTCATTTAGAAGGGCTAAATGATCTTCCTTCATGGCAGTTGCTAATAGCAAGTCATCCACATATTGCAGGAGACACTGGGGTGCAGAGAACCCCTGTAGGGCATCCATTGTATGGAGATGGAAGAGGGAAGGACTGTTGTGGAAGCCCTGGGGAAGACAGGTCCAAGTGTACTGGCATCCATCAAAGGTGAAAGCAAATTTGTATTGGCTTTCCTGTACTAATGGGAGTGACCAGAACGTGTTAGAGATATCAAGAGCTGTGAACATCATACTTCTTGTTGTTATGGGAGATGGCTGCCACCACGTGCGAGTCTGGAATGGTGACAGCATGGCATTGTTTGATCTGAAGGGGATGCCTGTTGGCTAGGTCCACTACATAGCTGTGTAGTGCTAGAAAGGCAATTCCCAATATGCTGGGGTGATGATGTAATACCATGAGAACCAAAACAAAATTAGTCCTGAGGTGGCCTACCATCACAGATAGAGGAACAGATTAGTAGATGCATAGCTGGGTACCATCTGCACCCTGGACACTGGTTTTCCAGCTGGTAGACCAATCAAATGAACTTGGGTCCTCATCATGGAGGACAGAAATGGCTGCCCTAGTATCCCAGGAGCACGGTAAGGTGGCAGACCCCAACCGTGGCCTTAACACAAGGCTGTCCATTTGTGTCAACAAGCAAGTCACTCACAATCTGGACTGGGGTCTGTAATTGTCAATCTGCATTCTCAGAATCGTAGTCATCATCCTGTTCCTGAAATCTGAGGCCTGCAGAATCTCTCTGGGCCTCCTGTATGTCTTGCACAAGATATAGATGTAACCTGTGACATCTTAGGTGTGACAGTGGCCTGCATGGATGATTTCTCCTTGGTCATCGTATCGGCCTGGCCAGTAGCTGATGCCATGAAAGGATTCTTCCCTCGGCTGTTCATTTGTTCAGCAGTCGAGGCCAGAAAAGGATTCCCTTGACCGCATGGTTGGCCAGCAGCCGTGACAAGGGCTGCTACGTTATGTGTAACTGCTCTTTCAGCTCGGACCTCCTCCAGCAGTTTGCAGAGGGTCTCGTTTTCATCTTTTAGGCTTCGATAGCTAGGGACATTGTAGTTTCTGCCATCGAATTGGGCATTTGGATTTTTCCACTAGCTTTTTTCTCTGTTACTGTTTTTATAGTTCTGGTTCCCCCTTCCCCCACCTTGTGCCACTGCTTGTTTTCAGAAGGGGCATCATTTTTCTGGTTATTGCCTTCCATGGTATTGTGGGTAGGCATGTTGGAGGTAGGCTGTACTGCAGCCACCTGTGCTGCCAGAGTTTGAATCACGGCAGCCTTGTTGGTTTTAACGGAAGTATGGTTGCAGAGGTAGACCTGATAGGCAAGCTCCATTTTTGTGAGAATGTTAGAAAAGGAATCGGTATTCGGGTAGACATTGAGTTCAACCTTTTCCTGCAAGGCCGGAGTCATGTTGCGGATGTACAAATCCTTGTACTCAATCTGATCTCAGTCTGCAAGTTCTCCTGCTAGACCCATGTCTGTGTAGTATGTGAGCCATAGCCTTTGGTGATAGGCCGCAGGGCTTTCCTTCACATTCTGCTTAACCTTGTAGGTCAGGTGAGCTCATATGACACCCAGGGAGTTGGCGGTGATGAGAACCACAGCAATGTTCTAATAGATGAGAATATCACAGTTGCATACAATCTCCGGGAGTTTGGCCCAGAGGGTCGGTTCAATCGTCTTTTGCAAGACTTGAACCTGGTACTCGGGTTGGAGGGAAAGCTTTTCATAAAGGGAGCGCACTTTCTCCAAATGGCAACTGAGATTGTCAGTTGGGCCCATCTGTACAATACTTTGGGCAATTTGCAGGACAGAGTGAGCAACTTGTAGGGGGTTGTAAGTAAGAGGAATCGCATTCAACTCAATACACTCCATGGCGCAGTGAAGAGCAGCTTCCGCTGCTGCATCAATGACTGTCCTGTATGCATGGTCCTGGGTGATGGTCTTTGAGCATGTGGTGAGTTTGTTCCCAGATGGCTGTCCTTTGGTCTTTCGGTATGGTGAGATTACTAAGAGACTCTTGAATTAGGCCACAAACTTTCACAGCGTCTCCCCTGAGAAGAAGAGCAAGGGGAAGTGTATTACGGAATACAAGACCTCCGCCTGTATCATGGGGGCCGCCATTTTGGTGGTGTACATGGCTTCCACCATGTTTGTGTAGACATGGCGATGCAGAGTGTGTGCCGACATAGGTGCCATCTTGAGAATGGCTGTCCGAAGTTATACCACCACGGGGGTTGGACTTGCAAGTGACATGGCATGCCTCATCATCAAAGTCAGAGTTGTCATTGCCAGATGACACAATCTCAATGGGCGTATACTGGAACCCGTTCATGGCCTTGACAAGAAACTTCCATTCATGGTGCAACTCTGCCATCTTTTCTCTACACTTCTTGCGACAAATTCTTGCACCGCCCTGCTCAATATCTTTTTCAGCCTCACACTGTAAAACTCTGTACACAGCACCCAATTTGACATTTTCCCTAAGTTTCTTTGTCTAAATCACGAGTCACTCCCTGATACTCCTCTTTCAACTTAGCATTCTCCTCTCCTTTCTCAAACCCTCATTCATATCACTCAAAATATCATTCAAATATGCTAACTGTTTGTCACATTTCAACCTTTCACAATCATCTCTCAACATACAAATCTCCCGCTCAGAGTCTTGAGCAGTACAGTGCAACAGTCTGTTATTGGCATCGTGAAGTGACTGTGTCTCCTCCACTAGTTTCTGTTCCTTTTTCTATAACTTCAATACCTGCAAGCCCATCTCTCTTTTTAGAGACGCATTTTGCAGTTCAAGGGAGGCACACTTAGCTGTGAGACCCTCAACAGCGGTATATAGAGCCACAACCAAAAGACATTTAAGGCTGTATTTCCTGGTTGTGTGTTTGGACTCTAAGTAATGGTCAGATATTAGATGCAGTGGATTGTCTGCAGATTTTGTGTCCAACACGAAATCTGTCCATCCATCATGGGATGTGAGGTAGTTTGAGACATCCAGTCTCAGTTCAGTGTAAAGTTAAGGCATGACAAATAAAGGGTAGACAAACAAACAAAGAAGCAGTCAGAAAACTGGACATAATCCTTGGTGCTGTCACCCAACCACTTTCCAGTCTCCGTTAGGTGAATGGTGAGGCCAAGGTGGTACGCTGTCACTCACAGAGGGAGTGTAGGGTGTCCACTGTGGGTTTGCCATGCCCAAGACCAAGATGGAGTATATCCACCACAGTCACTACCACTGTAAGCACAAGTAGGTCCAAGCAGGCAAAAGTTGCATCACACTACTCGACATTCAAAATTAATGGAATGGAATCTTTGATTGTACCTTTCAACCTGCACATGGTCGTCAGATGTAACTGGGTAATAAAATTACATTTCTCAGGTTCTTGTTGAAACGGCACAAAGTAAAGACAACAGACAAGTGGTGCACAAGTAATAAATGTAATTTATTACTAGTAAATAATAATACAAGCTTACTACCAACAGTGTATACACTGGGAGAGCTTCCAGTTTTCCTTACCTACATAGGTGCAGTCTCTAGTCTCAGAGAAGCTACATGCTACAATGAGTCTTATACCCCCAATAATTATCATGGTTACTACTAAAGAAGATGCATAAAACATATGTAATTGGACAATAGCAGATGGCCTGAGTAACCATCCTACCTAACATGAGAAGTTGCCTTGCTTGCATAAGATGGCTGAATACAATGGACTAGTATGTGAAGCCCAAGGTCACTTGCAGTTACAGTGATGCACAAGCACTAAAGGTGTCGCTGTTGCCTAACTCATAATTACACAGTAAAAATATAATGGAAAGCATCTGTACTAAGATACATTGGTGAAACATAATGGAGCATAATATGCATTAGTAAAATACAGTAGAACACAGATCCTGACACTTATGCTTAGACGATAAGTGCCCTTGTCCTAAAGTTAGTACATATACCTACATATGTGTTGCTGTCCACGAAGTGGGGGTACGATCAGGGGTTCAGGACCATGGATAACAGTGGGAAATTGGTTATTAAATCATGTTCAACAAGTGAGGATCAATGGACAGTTGTCAGAGAAGGGGAGTGTTAGTAATGGAGTCCTACAGGGCTCAGTTTTGGGTCCAACTCCCTTTTTGATATAACACTGAATATGAACACTAATACTGTAGAACTAATTTGGCCAAGTTCACAGACAACACAAAGTTGGGTGGTGAGGTACATAGTACACTTATCAAACATCAATTGCTAACTAAGGACCGCTACTCTATAGAAAAATGGGCAAATGACGATATGTTATTTAACATCGACAAGTGTTTTGTTATCCTCTTAAGGAAGAACAATGAAAACTATCAATACTTCTTACACAATAGACCTATCTAGATTTCAGAGAGGGAGAGGAACCTTGGAGTAACTATTAATTATAAACTGGTCTCATCAGATTAGTGCAAGAAAATCACTAGGACCGGTAACAAAATGATAAAAAAAATCCAACGCACCTTTCTAAACAGATGTGAACAATGTATAATACCCTTGAACTGGACATACGTACGGCCATTTTTGGACTATTGCTCCCTATTTTGCAGTCCCTATTTGAGGTGGGATGTTGATTTAATCGAGAGGGTGCAGAGGCAAGCAACTAAAATATACCTAGGCTCAAAAAGAAAACATATCAGGAAAGATTGAGAGAAATGAGTCTTTCACTTTGGAGGACAGAAGGCTAAGGGAGGCTTTATTGCTTGTTTAAAGAGCTAGGGGAGCCAAAACAGACAGACAAGAAAATATACAAATTTCAAGTAGTAGTCAATTGTAACTTTTTATTTCTGAAGTATTTTTCTTTTTCCTTTTACTCATCAGAAAGTCTTCTATGTGATAATATTATGCTGGATGTGTGGAACAGCTCTTAGCCTGGCAGCTGACATATCTAACTCTGCTGCCCCACACTACAGCATCAGTATTATGAGCTCATTGACTGTGACATCACAGGTGAATTACCTGGCAGACACTCACTTGCTGTTCCAAAGTAGCAGTGATGTCACACTCAGTGAGGTCACAATGCTGATGATGTAGTGTGGGGCTGTAGAGCAAGATATGTCAACTGCCAGGCTAACAGCTGTTCCAAACATCACACCTACTAACATTGGGTAAACAATCTTCTAATTAAATGAAGAGAAAAGAAAAAGTATCTGAGATATAAAAGGAAATGGTTATCTGCTTTTAAAATCTAATACGAGTTTTTGGCAGTACACTAGCTCTTTAAATCTCGATGGGTATTCATTGCCTACTTTTGTCTGTATCAACCTAGTAAACTCAGTAAACTGTTACCCTATTTAATAGTTGCAGTTTGGGAGGTGCCACAATCATCCACAGGTTTTTCACTCTTTGAATTGCTATACAGGTGACAATCTCATGGGATACTGGATCTCATAAATAAATGAGATGTAGAAAGAACAGGCACATAGTCCCCCTAATGTGCTCCAGTATGTAATGCAAATGAGAGAAACATTAGACACAATTGGCAGATTTACCAGTGAAAGTTTATTCAAAGCCCAGCAAACCCAGGCAGGACACTATAACCAAGGGACCAGGCTATGGGAGTTCATACCTGGTAAAAGAGTACTTCTGCTCCTTAGCTCTGAAAGTAAACTGATTAAATGGTGAGCACTTATGAGGTCTTGAGAAAAGTGGGGACAGTTGACTATGAGGTATTAGAACCCAACTGAAAAAATGAAAAATTAATTTATCATGTTAATTTGTTGAAACCCTGGAAAGATAGGGAGGTTTAGCTGGTTAACTCAGAGACCTAAATGGGCCCCTAGTCTGGTGACAGATGAGGACACTAAAGATGGAATCCTTGACTTAGGCCCTAAATTTTTAAAAGAATCAAACACCATCCCACTAGATGACCAGCTCAACCTGATCCAGAAGCACAAAGCCCAGCAACTGGTAGGAAGTTTTGGGGATGTGTTCTCCCCAAAAACAGGATAAACTCATGATCCAACACCCCATAGACACAGCCTCAGATGTCCAGATCTGCCAACAGCCTTATAGGCTCCTGAAAAAAAGTCAAAGAGATGGTATAGGAGGTGATACACTCTATGTTGGAACTGGAAGTAATTGAGGAATCTAGGAGTGATTGTCCTTGCCCTATTCTATTAGCCCCAAAATCAGATGAGTCCACTTAATTTTGTATCAAATTATGGGAAGTCAATGCAGTCTCCAGGTTTGACTCATATCTTATGCCTAAGATCAATGAACTTCTGGACCAACTGGTTAAAGCCCAGTATATTAGTACCTTAAACCTGACCAAAGGGTATTGATAAATCCTGTTACCTCCTGAATCCCAAGAGAAAATGGCTTTTGTCATCCCATTTGGACTGTATCAGTTTACCATGCTCCCCTTTGGGTTGCATGGTGCCCTGGCCACATTTCAAAGAATGATGGATCATATCCTTCATTCCCATGGATTATATGCAGCAGCATACCTGCATGATGTTGTCCTATTTAGCTCTGAGCGGGACACTCACTTGTGGATGTGGCTGTGGTACTTCAGTTGTTCAGGAAGGTAGATCTCATGGCCAGTGCCATGAAATGTGCCCTATGGTGAAAGGAAACTAAATACTTAAGAAACATGGTTAGGAATGGCCATGTATTCTTAGTTGTTGATCCGGTAAAAGCCCTTGCTAACTGCCCCATACCGACTACCAAAAAGCAAGTTAGGACTTTCTTGGCTTAGCCAGGTATTATCGCCAGTTCATTCCAGAGGTTTTGGCACTTGCTGCCCCACTGACAGACCCCTAATAAGGCTCAGTGTCTCTCAAAGTGACAGAAGGCCTTTTAAACTATCAAACATTTGTTGTGTAAAGAGACTTGTCCAGGCCATTCACTGTGGAAAGAGTCCTAGAAAAACTTGGGAAAATAAAAACAGACAAAGCAATAGGTCCAGATGGGCTCCATCCCAGAGTATTAAAGGAACTCAGGGATATACTGGTCCACTGACTGACTTGTTCAGCTCATCTCTATGTAACCCCCCTGCAAATGGGGGTTCCCAAAAGACTTCCAGGAGCTTGCTTGAATGCTCCAAGCCTGAATGGTGTTTGGCATTTAAGCCATTTATCAGTGAGTGTTTTTAGAGCCTCTGGTACTGTCTCTTTAAGAGCTGTCTGCTTGCAGACATAATTAGTTGTATGGGGACTGTGTGTTTCTTTGATTGAGTACCACTCAAGCTGCTGCCAAATCACTTCATTTTGCAGTCACTAGGAGTGCAAAGGAACCTATCTGAAAGATGTAACTGTTTGCCAGAAATTATTTAGAGTAATAATGAAATTACAGTTTGTCTAACCTGCTTTCTTTGCAGTCAGAACTGTGTCTGCTAGTTCCCATTCTAGTTTTGAACTGCTGAACTGGACCAATCAGTGTGGGGTAAGCTAGCTCTAAAATGGTGCCTTGGACGAATCAGAACTTGGACTCATAATCTGAGCCAGCCACAAGAAGAGGTTGTATGGGCAGTGACTCTGGGAGATGTAGTTTAGACTTCAGTGCCTTTTTGGACCAACAGCAGCAGTCTATTGTGAGTGACAGCCAATCCAGTCAAGAACTGGGAGGAACTCAAAGGAAGTGCTTGAGTTTGTCGGTTGGAGTTTCAGTTGAGCTTTGGCAGTGAAGAAGGAAGGAGCCCTGTGCTTTTTCAGTGTGCAGTTTTAGTCAAAAAGCATTGTAAGGCCCAGAGTTCCGGGTCTGCAGCTTGTGTAACAGCTTGTTAGGACTGAATCCGTCCTGTGAAAAGAATCAAAGGATCTCTGAAGAGTAGAAACCAGGCTCACCCTGTAGAAGACTGGAGGAATTGCTGAAAATTACACTCGGTCTGTCAGGAACTGAATCTGCTGTGTGTTCTCCGGTATTGTGCAGTAATTGCGATCGGGATACAGATGCAGCCTGCCTGGTATAGTGCTTTCTTTTATATGGATGTGTGAAGAGGTTTGTGTACCTCAAGTGAGCCCTGCTGACATTGAAGGACCCTATCTTATTTGGAGGTCGTGAGTACTAATTCAGAGGTCACTCCTGTTGAATTGCCACATTAAATCCAAATGGAATTACTGTACTGCTGACTGTTTAATTCTCCCTTTCTCTGTGTGAAAGGCCCCTACCAGCTGCCACAGTTTGGACTAGCCACTAGGGCTTGGGTACCCAGGACAGTAACTGATAGGGATAGGCCTGTGCACAGAGCCATAGGTAGATTATTAGAGTGATAAGCTAATTAACCTGATTTCCCCCTGTCCTTGTTATATCCCCCTAAATAAATCAGAGCTGCTTGTTTCAGCAAAGTTATACTGCCTGAGGTATTTGTCTATGTTAAAGTACTGTACTGTGATTGTTGCACTGTATCTCATTTCACAGGAGGTCCCAGTGCGGAACCAGACCTGGGGTAAGTGTATACTGTGAAGGTAATTCTGATATATTGTGTGGGCCACTAGTGGGAAGAAAGGGGGGTTGCAGTGTCCCAGAGGGCTGTGACCAAGTTAGTTTAACTATTGCAAACCCTGACCTCTGGGTGGAGGCACCCGCCATTGGATCCAGGCCCCTCAACCTGTTAGTGGCAAATCAGGCAGGAGTAGTATCCCCTGGGATAGCGCCATCTAGGGGTTACATCTAGAGACAGGGAAGGTACCTGAAGACTGTAGGAGGGCAGAGGTGGTCTCTCTCCGCAAGAGTGGCAGTAGAGAGGAGATAGGCAATTACAGACATGTAAGCCTGATCTCAGCAGTGGGGAGGCTAATGAAGTCCCTACTTAAGGAGAGGATTGTGAAGTTTCTGGAGACTTGCGGTGCACAGAATCCAAGGCAGCGTGGATTCTCAGTGGGAAGGTCCTGTCAGACAAATCTAATTGATTTCTTTGACTGGCTGACCAGGGTGGTAGATCAGGGAGGGGCAGTGGATATGGCTTACCTGGGTTTCAGCAAGGCTTTCAACACTGTCCCACATAGGAGATTGCTAAATAAATTGAGGAACCTGGGAGTGGGCCCTATGGTAGTAAAATGGGTTGATAACTGGCTAAGGGACAGGACTCAAGAGGCTGGTAATAAATGGCATGAAATCAGAAGAGAGGGAGGTGACTGGCGGGGTGCTGGGACCAGTCCTGTTCAATGTCTTCATCAGTGACATTGCAGAGCATCAGGAGGGAAAGGTATGCCTGTTCGCAGACAACACCAAGATCTGCAACAGAGTTGACACACCGGAAGGGGTGGAAAGAATGAGAAAGGATCTAAGCTTATGGAAAGAATGGTCAGGTGTATGGCAATTGAGTTTCAATGTTAAAAAGTGCAAAATAATGCACCTTGGTCACAGGAATCCAAGAGAGGAATACAGAATGGGGAAGGAGGTTCTAGCCAACGCAAAGCGAGAGAGATGTGGTGATCATCATATCTGAAGACCTAAAGGTGACAAAGCAGTGTGAAAAAAGCGGCGAGGAAGGCAAACAGAATGCTGGGATGCATAGATAGTAGCATAATCAGCAGAAAGAAAGAGGTGGTGATGCCACTGTACAGATCACTGGTAAGGCCTCACCTGGAGTACTGCGTCCAGTTCTGGAGACGTGTCTTAGGAAGGATATGGACAAGATGGAGGCAGTCCAGAGAAGGGTGACAAAAATGGTACATGGGCTGCACCAGAAGCTGTATGAGGAAAGACTCAGGGACCTTGATATCTATTCATTTGAGGAGAGGAGAGAGAGAGGGGGATATGATAAGAGACATTCAAGTACCTTAGGGCTATAAACAGGGTATTGGGGGGAACATATTTCAGAGGAAGCATTTCACAAGGCAAAGGGGACATGATATGAGGCTGGAGGGAGGAAGGCTCGGGGGGATGTCAATAAATACATTTTCACAGAAAGAGTGGTGGATCCATGGAACAGCCTTTCAGCAGAGGCGGTGGGGGCTAAAACAATACAGGGGTTCAAGAGTGCATGGGATAGACATAAGGGTACCCTGGAGATGGGCAGAGAAGTCATGCCGCAGATCAAATAGGATCTGGGTTGTCAACACTGAGTAAGGAAATGGGCAGACTAAGTGGGCTGTATGGTCCTTATCTGCCATCAGAGTCTATGTTTCTATACGAAGTCCTGATTTCAACCATTCATTCATTTTGTACATGCATGTCTCAGAAGTAGGATTGGAGGCTGTCTTGTCACAAGAATTTGATGATGGGATTCACCCCATCCTCTATTTTTGAAGAAAATTGTTTCCCAGGAAACAACATTATGCCATGCTAGAGAAAGACTGTCTGGCAGAGAAGTGGGAAGTAATAGCTCTGCGTTACTACTGTATTTGTTGGGAAGACACTTCACCTTGATTACTGACCATGTACCCTCAAATGGTTGCATGCCATGAGGGACAATAATTCCTCCCCAGTCAACTAGTGGTACCAGGTCAGCAGCCATTTCCATTCTAGGTGCACCACAGTGTGGTTTCCCTACATAATAATGCTGAATGTTTCTCCTGGTCTACAGCTCGATGGTAGCCAGTGCTCAGCATGCCATGACCACAATTCTGAAGGTGAGAGTATGTTAATGAGTCTATACAGCCTTCATCCAGGACCCCCTTTTCACTAAGATACCATACTAGCAGGAGAACAGGGTGAATTAAAACCCAGCCCTGCTCATTTCTGGCCTGGCCCTTTAATAGCCATATGCACTGGCTAGGATCTATGACAGCCAGTTGACAATTTCGTTGTCGACTGCCGTTACAACGACACCTTTATGTTGACTGCATTTGTGGTCAGCATAAAGATCCATCGCCTGTGTTTTCTTCTGGGGCTCTGCCCCGTGCCTCCCACTATTAAAGTAATCAGCTCAGAGTCGGAGTTGCTTTGGGAGGGTTGCATACCCCAGAAAGCAGTGCAGGGGTCCCACACCGACACAACAGTAACCTGGCGCTGTTGTCACTGTAGTGTTGGTCGTGGTAAAGTTGTTGCCGTAGTGATGGTATAACCACAGGCTGTATGCAAACTTGGAAATCCCTGTGGGGGAAGGGCACAAATGAGCCTCACTTAGGATGCATAAAAAGAAAACTAGACAGAGCAAGAGAGAAGATTTGGAGGCTTGAATTTGCTCTGCCAAAATAAGCTACAATTGAACCCTTGTTTGGTGCTGAAGTAAAGCAACTTTTTGTTTAATTAAACTTTGTTTGCCTAGAGACTTATCTGATGGCTCCCCCCCAAATCCTTTGCTTACTATACCACTTTTACAAGCTTACACATTGGTTGGACACTGCACCTTAATTGAAGGAAGACAGTTTAGGCAGCACACCTTATGTAAAAGAAGTCAATTCAGGCAGCTGCATTTTACAATAGGTTCTTCATCAAAGGCTGTGGCATTAAAGTCCAATTCCCCTTTATATAGTCCACAGATGATGATGTAAAATGATGTAATATTTAAAGACATACAATAAATACTTCCTATAAAACATATTACACAAAAGGACAGAAAAAGGGAGGATGGGAGTGTCATTTTGCATCGTCACCCATGGATTATATAAAGGGGAATGGGACTTTAATGTCACAGCCTTTGATAAAGGATCTACTGATTCGAAATGTGTCAGGTGGGCATTTTTCAGCAACTGCTACTTTAATGTTGATGGTTTATATGGAATAAACAGACAAAACAGCACCTTTTTGACACAATGGCCCAGATATTCAAACTGCACCAGGCTGTGGCGCAAGCTTGGGTGCAGCGCAACTTGGATGCGCAGGGGCGTTGACTGGGTGATATTCAGCGGTGCTGCACCATGGCACACCATCATTGAATATCGCACCCTGGCCACCCGCAGTGTACATGGCGCAGTGGTGCTGCGCCAACACAAGTGGTCAGAGTGGAGCAGGGGATGCGCTAGCGCAAGTTTCATTGCGCTATGTGCAGCAACCGCGATATTCAAAAGTGCACATGCAAATGGGGCCATAATGTATGCAAGGTGTAAATGGGGCCATTTGCATGTCATTATGGCTCCATTTGCAAGCAGGTGCACCGATCCCCGGCGACTTGCGCCTGGCACCCTGCCAGGCAGCAGCCGTCGGGGACCAACGACCCCTGCACAGCGTGGCAATGTGCCCCACAGCCTGATCGCAGGCTTCAGTATAAATAAAAATAATCCAATATCCCTGGTGGTCCAGTGGACAGCTGTCTGCCCAACCGCGGGCATTTGTACTAAAAAAATTATGTCCAATATCCCTGGTATTCTAGCAGTCGCCGCCCCGGTCAGCCAGTGGGAGCGGCACCCCACCGCCTGCCACCCCCCCACGACTGACACCATAGGTGAGTCTGTCGCCCATTGGTCCACAGTGTGAGCCAATGAGCATACAACCCATCCGTACTACACATTCAGATATGTGAATGGATCCATTCACATATCTGGAATATATAATCAATGCAGCTACATTCCCGATAGCTCACACTGTGGATAATAAGCGTCTACTACGGTGTCAGTCGGCGTATTAAGTGAAGAGCAGAAATAGTCATTCTACCGGCTGACGAGAAGAAGCAGCGAGGAACACAGTGGGTGGGTGGGGAGGGGTGGGGTACCACTAGAATGCACAGGATATTGGACATAATTCTTTTAGTACAAATGCCCTTGATCGGTTCACTGGACCACCAGGGATATAGGGGTTCTTTTATTTTACAAATGCCCGCGATCGGTCATGGGGGGGCCACCAGATGCAGCTGGAGCTCGGGTGGCCACCCACAGGTGGCAGCTGCCATGTTGCACCCTGCAATGCGACAGCTCACCTGTGGGTGGCCATCCATTGTTCCTTTTTTGGGGGGGATCAACTTTGTGCTGGCGCATCCCGGGTTGAATATCGGGTTGTGTAGAGTATGCATGGTCACGGCCCCCCCCCCACCTGCGCCTACATACATTACTGATGCACTCTGGCACATCCGGGTTGTGCTCGTACTTTTCCCTTTTGAATATCGGGGCACAATCAGGTTGCATATGGCACAACACTGTTGCGCCATGTGCAACCCTTTTGAATATCTGGGCCAATGTGTATTTTGTTATAAGAGGTGGTGAGCGCCCAATTTTGTTGTGATACTGTACATATTTTTTTATTGACAGCACCACCTTCCCAGTGCAGACTTTTCTATCTTGGAGATTTTAGAATAAGGGCCCAGCTGATGTGTGGTCCACCTTGACATTTGGTAGCTGGGCTTACTTCACAGCAGAGCTCTGATAGGAAGACCAACATAGCCCGATTCATACTGGAGATAAGTAAGTAGCTAATTCAGGTAGAAAGAATATTATATTTGAAATATTTGCCATGGGGGGGATGCACTGAATTCTCTGTTTTAAATTGTCTGCCATAAATCAGCAGCACCCCTAATGAAAAAAAATAATGTTTGTGAATGAGCAAGGGTTAAGCTGCTAATTATGTGTTTGTTTAATGCTTGGGAGATGTATAGATCTGTCAATTAGCAGGCTTCTCTTCAATTACCTACAAAATGATTAGGTAATGGGGACTGCACCTTCATTAAAGGAATCCAATTTAGATAATTTAGGCAGTGCACCTTACAGTATATAAAAGAAGTCAATTCAGGCAGTTACATTTTAAAATAGGAGCCTAAGTGGTCCACCATGAAGTTTGGTAGCTAGGCTTACCTAACAGCACAGCTCTGATATGAACACAGAGAGACCCCCACTCCCAATGGAGATAAAATAAATAAGTTATTAATTCAGGCAGGAAGAATCATATTTGAAAGACTTGCCATGGGGGAAGGGGCACTGAATTCTCTGTTTTAACTGCTGTGTGCCATAATGCAGTAACACCCCAATGGGAAAAAAAAGCCATTTAAAGTTTGGGAATGAGAAAGGGTTGAGCTGCTAGTTTTGTGTTCTTTAATGCTTGGGGGATGTATGGCTCTATGTATTACAAAAGATCCTGGGCCCAAACCCTCAAAGGTGGGGGGTAGGCCATAGGTATTTTTTATAAAAGGATTAGTTTCAGCAGGAGTGGTTTGTGGCCCATATGATAGCATCCAAGGCTCAAGCCCCTGAGGCATGGGTCTAGCAATGCCCTACTCCATTAGCAGCCTCCTCACCAGTTACCTACACATTTGCTGGGGATCACACCTTCATTAAACGAGGCCAGTTCGGGCCATGCACCTTATGTAAAAGAAGCCAATTAAAGCAGTTATATTTTAAAATAGAGCCCCAACTAATGGGTGGTCCACTGTGACATTTAGTAACTGGGCTTACTTCATGGCAGAGCACTGATATGAACACCAATAGACCCAAAATAAGTAAGTAGCCAGTTCAGGCAGATAGAATATTATATTTGAAAGATTTGCCATGGTTGGAGGGTTTGCACTGAATTCTTTGTTTTAACTGGGTAATTAGGGACTAAAAAAACTTGATTATAGGAAAACATACCAGCAACACACAGAACACATGACCACCAATCTTATGCTTGCTCTTGGTATAACATTTATTAACTTACCAAGGTGCAGTGGGCAATATGTGGATTCCCATATCCAAGTTTTGCAGTTGCTACTGTCTACGCACAGCAGCAGTTCCAGGTGCGGCATTTTGTTTTTGCTTTTCTGGAATTAAGGACTGCATAAGTAGAAGAAGGACTGGATTGGGGGAGAGGCCAGAGGGGGAGGGTCTCAGGGGAAAACTACAGTGGGCAGGGGGGTGGAGAGGGGAAGGAAGTGAAGTACAAGTATAGGATGGGATAAGAAACTGAAAGGGGGACTAAGAAAGGTGGGTGATATGCCTGAATGCCAGAAACTTAGGAGACAAAATCAGCACGCTCCAAGCAATGTTCACACAAATCCGACTAGACACAGTGGCCATAATAGAAACATGGCATGATATATAAATGGGATCTGGCTATCCTAGGGTTCTTCTTGTTCAGGAGGGACAAGTGTAAGGGAAAAGGGGGCAGTGTAGCCTTTTACATTATGAAGGGCATTGAGGCCACAGAGAACAGTACTGTTCTATTAAAATGGAGGGAGGTAGAGAATTGGGGGTGAAAATTAGGAGGGAGCCGCAAAAGGTGAGGTGGTGGTGGTTGTGGGTAACCAGAATATACCAATCTTTGATTGGACTGACCCAGCAGTGAAGAGCGCCAGAAGTCAGGCACTACAGGATATAACACAGGACAACGTCTTGGTTCAATGGGTCAGGGAATGTCTAAGACAGGATGCCAAAATTAATTTAGTGCTTTCCAATTCAGGGGAGCAACATAAATGAAGTTGATCACTAAGCATTCTCAGAAATGTATTCTTACATGTGAGATGCCATATAATTTTGGACTGGGATTGACTTAATTGCATTGATTAAGTTGTTCAGCTAAGCAACTAAACAGAAGGGCACAGTACACAGTTTAGCTTTCTATCAAGTAATATAGAGGGGCACTGTAAACATTTTACACTTTTTCACTATTGTAACTTTCTATTTTTTTTATCACAAAACCACCTAAACATCTTGTTTAGATCAAATACGACAGGGGCTGACATAATATATCATTTGTATCTTCATAAGAGGTTACTGGTCTGCTGATATCTCATGAGCGGTGGATATCTGTAGAGAATAAATTGCTTATGTCCACTCCAGCAGCATCATTAATTGAAAGAAATCCATTTATCTGGCAAGTTTTATTCTCACAGTCATTATATACAGTGCATATATAAATATATAACTTCAGTTCAAAAAGTGACTGCTTAAAATACATTCCATTGTGGACTGATACCTGCAGAAACATGATAATTATGGCCTTGGGTTTTAAACTGAGTTTATACAAAAGATTGAAAAGTGTTAAAAACTGATTGGTCTAGAGGCAGTTCCCATTATGATTTTATCACAGTACAACATCACAATCTAAAGAAAACCCCACGTAAAGGCCTTTCTTTGACAAAGTTAATTTTATAATCACAGTAAGACACTCCAGGTATATGTTATGATGGTTAATGTCATTTCTCAGGATTTGAAAGCATGTATCTGTGACTGTGCTTCATACTGCAAGAGGCATGATGTATGACATGGAACCTTTGTAAAAGAGCCAAGGCTGAAAGGTATTTGTAATCCTAGACTTGACAAATAAAAAATCCCAGCATAACACATGTCCTGTTGAGTCATACTATACTGCCTAACTGAATGACAAGGCAGTTCAAAGATCCCAGCTTACACACTGTAGTATGCATGATGGCTTCAGTGAGCTTAAATCAGTCCTGGTAAAAACATTTTAATGATCCTGAGATGCAATAAACATATGTAGTATATGAATAAATATTTTAGAACAACTGAGTGTGCTAATTTTGCCTTTGAAGAAAGGGAGCTTTCTAGCAAGTAATATGAGGGTGGACAAGGTGCCTGGGCCTGATGGTATTCACCCTAGGGTACTCAAGGAGCTGGCTGAGGTTCTGTCAGGGCCACTGGCGCCACCATGGGTGCTGTGTTTGCTCCATCGTATGCAAATTTATATATGGGGCACTGGGAGATATCCACATCCATGGACAAAACGACCCCTTCTCCAGAAATATTATCCATTGGTGATGCTTTATTGATGACATCCTATGTATATGGGATGGATCTGATTTTGAATTAACACAGTTTTTAGAGTATATCAACAATAACAGTTACAATTTAAGGTTTACACACACTGTGGAACAAGAGACAATTAATTTTCTAGATATTAAATTGTCAGGTTCACAAAATGAGGGAATAACAACAAGCTGCTATCAAAAGCCTATAGCAGCAAACACAATTTTGCAATACAATAGTGAACACCCCAAGCGTTTAATCAAATCCATTCCCTATTCACAATTAATTCAGATAAGACATAACTGCACTGATGTACTGTTTGAAAAACAAGCACAAGAATTAATGGAGTGCCTTTTAAGGAGAGGTTATAACAAAGATGTGCTGTTGGATGCTTTTAACAGGGTTAAATTACTCGAAAGAACAACATTACTGGAGCCAAAGTAAAAAATCTTAACTGATGAAAACCCTGTCACAATGGTTCTTGACTTCAGTCCCATTTCTGGTCAAGTAGGCAGCAGTACTTACAAATATTGGCAAATTTTGATCTCAGACCCAAATTTACAAAAGTGTATAGGAAATTCTCCAAGGGTAACTTTCCATAAAGGGAAATCACTGGCTGATATATTGGCAAACATCCATCTTACAGCAAAGGCTGTTAATAAAACATGGTTGTCTGTTCGACCTAATGGTTACCATAAATGTGGTTTTTAAAACATCTGTACATTTGCATGTGAAGGAGATATTTATATTCATCCCCTTAAACATGATACAGTAGCATATATTTACCAGTTCCTTACCTGTCGAAGCACTTATGTAGTTTATGTGGTATGGTGCCTATGTGGCTTACAGCTTGTGAGCATGATGACCTGTTTTCTGAAAATACGGATACAGGAACACATTTGTGCAATATACAACTGCAATTTGGAAAATGCGATTGGAGCACATTTTGTAGTAGTGCATAATGGGAATCCAAGAGGCTTAAAGTTCATGGCTCTTGAATGTGTTCCATTATCTGTTCGGGGAAGGGACAGACTTACAATTTTACAGCAGAAAGAGACCCATTGGATTTTCAATTTGCAAACACTTACTCCTTGAGGTTTCAATGAGGACTTTGACTTGACCCCATATTTGAAGAAATAAAATGGCTTTTATTTTGTTTATTTATTTATTGAATTTTGGTAACCGGGTGAGCCCACTGAGACAAGCATGTCCCTTTTTCAGGGGCGACTCGGGGAATGAAGGTATTCCATATTTAGGTACATTATACAGTTTGTGGAACAATACAATAAAATGAGTACAGACAATGACAGGAGAAACAGTATTCATAAATAATACAAGTAGTAGCAATAAATTAAGCAGCAGGTGAGATTAGGGAATAGGCACACAGTATCCACATTTACAATCCTGTGATACCAGGGAGGTCCTGGAGGGTCCATGGTTGATAGGTTTTGATAAAGTCCAAGGCTGATAAGTTATTGAGAGAGTCTTAGGTTGATAAACTGTTGATAGACCCACTGTTGATAAGTCTTTGGTGGGGCATGGGACCCCTGTAAGTATACTGAGGACTGCAGAGATCGTACAGTGTGGACTAAGTCATAACATCAAGCCTAGAACATTAGCTAGTACTTAGAAATACAATTTTATGGTTATAAAAATATGAGACACTTTTTCTTATTTAATTACAATTGCAATTATAATTGCAAAAAATATAGTAGGGGTGAAAAAGGGGGAAGGGTAGGGATTAGTAGAGAGATAAGATGGCCAGAGAGGGGGTGAGGCCTAGAGGTGGAGGGAGGTAAAATGAAGAAGAATGAGAGCCATGGGGTGGTGGAATAGAAGATATATATGTGTGTGTGTGTGTGTGTGTGTGTGTGTGTGTGTGTGTGTGTGTGTGTATGTATATATATGTGTATGTATATATATGTGTATGTATATATATATATATATATATATATATATATATATATCTATTAGAGAGAAAACACAATGACTAGGAGAAGGGAATCGGTGATGAGATAGGAGAGAAGTACAGTGCAGTGGTGAGCGGGGAGGAGAGATAGCTGGTGGATATTAAAAGCAGTTGCCTGAGCAGGTTGGGAGAGGATAGAAGATTTCATTAAAGTTTCTTTTAAACAGAGGAAGAGATGCACAAGAGAGTAGACTATGCAGGAGGGTATTCCATTTTTGGGGAGCAGAGAACATGAACAGTTGCCTACCAATGGCTAAGCAAACCTTTGGAAGTGTTACCAATGGGAGGTGGGAATAACGAAGGGTCCTAGAGAAGGATTTACGGGTGAGAAGTCCAGAAAGGATAGTTGGGGGAGGAAGGTGGGTAAGTTTGAACGTGGTACAATGTGCAGGAAAATCCATTCTGGGCTCGAAAGACCAGCCTTTGGATTTGAGAACATTGCAGTGGTGTGCCCAGGCTGGAGCTGCACCAGCGAAGTGAACAACCCTATGGTAGGCTTGCTTGATTTTGGCCAAGGTGGTGGCTCTGGTTGAATGAATTATGGGTGCACCACAGAATAAGGCAGGGAGCAAGGTAGCTGAGGAGATAACTTTCCTAGCATTCGGAGTGAGGTAGGGGGAGGTACGATAGAGTAGGCTGAGTTTCAGGTTAGTAGAATTGACCATGTTGTTGACATGGATGTCAAAAGCTAGGTGCTGGTCGAGAGTCAAACCCAGCTATTTGAAAGATTCCACTCCTTCTAAAGTTTTACCCGAGGAAGTATTGGCTATCAGGGGAGGCTGAGAGGAAATGTTGAAGGATGAATGGAAGAACAGCATGGACTTTGTTTAATTTGTATTGAGTACCAGCTGGTTCTCTTTGAACCAGTGTTCCAATTTTAGGAAGTCATTCTCCAAGTTGGCACTAATGAAGGAGACGTCTGTGCTATGACGGTACAAGATGGCATCATCTGGGTATAATTGGATGGATCCTCCCCCACAATTTAGGAGCAAGTCATTTATAAAGATGAAGAAGAGTAGAGGCCCAAGAATAGATCCTTGAGGGACCCAGTCTGTGATTTGTGATAGAGAGGAGAGGGCCCTGGCCCATTTGACACATTGGAATCTGTTTGATAGGTAGTTAGAGATCCAGGAGAGGGAGTTGGAATCAAGACCTTTTGATTATAGTTTACAGATTGCCTTGGTCCATGGCTTGGAAGATGTCGGAGGTGACCTTCAGTAGGGCCGATTCTGTGCCATGTGATTTCCTGAAGCCATGTTGATGTTTAGTGAGGGCGTTCGCCTGTTCAAGGAAGGAGAACAGGTGATTATATAGGATTCATTCCTGGATTTTTGCTAAGGGGCACAAGATGGAGATGGGTCAGTAGTTTTTCACTAGATTGGTTGGGCTTAAGTTATGAACAGGGACCACGGTGGCCCTTTTCCATTTGTTTGGGATTGTTTGTGTAGTGAAAGACCTATTAATCAACAGGGCGATTGGGCGTGCCAGCGCGGGGGCACCAAGTCTGAGGAATCTGAGGGGCAGGGTGTCAAAGCCAGAGGAGCTATCAGGGTTGAGGCCCAAAAGGAGCTTAAGGACTTCCTTTCTAGTAGTGAGTTTTAGGTGGAAGGAGGGGCTGTGAGTTTCAGTATTGGGGGGATTCGACGTGGTGCTGGCATTCGGGAGACCAATTTTGTAGATATTGAGATCAGTGAAGAAGGAGTTTATTCCTGCTGCTTTCTCAGGTGGCGAGGAAAGTTCTAATTCCTTCATGATCATGGTTTGTGGGGTAGTCCAATCATGGCCCTTTAGGAGGGTGTTTATTTGTTTCCAGAAGTGTTTAGGGTTCCCAAGATTGGACGTTTGTAGGGACTGGCAGTACTGCCACTTGGATTTTGCTGTTTTAGTTTTGCATACGTTGTGCAATTGCCGATAGGAGTTCCAGTCAGGAAGGAGTCCAGTCTTTTTGTAGGTACACTGGGTCTTATCTCTGGAGTCCACCAGGAGTCAGAGCTCCTGGAAGAGCCAGGGGGAATGAATTCCTTTAGCCCTTCTCAGCTTGAAGGGGGCATGAAGGTCTAGAACAGAGGTGAAGGTGAAGATTAGGTAGTCTAGGGCCAGATTGATGTGAGGAAGGGTGATGATAGGTGACCAATCAGTGGATGAGAGACTATGTATAAATTCTGTGGCGTTGAAATTGGTTGGATCTCTGGTTTTGAAAATTTTCAGACGGGGGTGAGGGAAGTCATTTTTCTAAATGCAGAATGTCAGGGAGTGATAGCTCAGTGCATCTGGGAGGACGCCTGCAGCCCTGATGTGGGACCTGTTGTTTGTTAACATCCAGTCAAGTAGTGTGTGGTTCCCAGATTTCATGTTTAGTCTGGCTGGCTGGTCAATTAGTTGTTCTAATTTGGCATCCAGAGTAGTCGCTTGGTAGAGAGCATTATTAAGACTGTGCCAGTCAAGACTGAAGTCTCCACAGATTATAGTGTCATTGTGATGGAAGGCATCTAGACTGGCAAAGAGATTATTGTAGGATGTTGTTGCAAGTTTGGGGGGTAGGTAGATACACCCAATGTTCAACCTTAAGGTTTGACCAAGAGTGATTGTGATGAATAAATGTTCAATGTTAGGGTCAATGGGAACGTCGGACAGTTCATTGACCACCAGTCCAGCTCTGGTGTATATCAAAACACCCCCTCCTTTCTTCCTAGATCTGTCACAGAAGAAGGTGGAGAAGCCAGGAAGTGCAACTTCCTAAGAGTGAATAGAGGGTTTAAGCCAGGATTCAGTTAAGCGAAGAACATTTGGCTTGTATTGCTGCGTCCATCCTTCAAGTGTAGCCATTTTATTTCGAACACTTTGGATGTTCATGTGAGCTAACTTGAGGCCTCTTATCTCCTTCCATGAAAGACTGGGAGATAGAGTGTGATGCAGGGCCTTCATACCGGGTCTGGGGTTTAATTTGATGTCACCTGAGAGCATGAGAAGACATAATTGGGTCCTGATGAGAGGAGGACATATAAACTGAGACTTAAGTCGACTCCGAGCCCGGTGCACACACATGGTTGTTTTTGCACATAGGGCAGTTACTGGACATCTGAGATTAAGGATGGACATGCATGAGATGTAAGGTACAGTGTGACTGGGGGGGGGATGGCAGGGAGGAGAGGATGGGATCAGATGCCTTACCCTTATTGTTTAAATCTAGCAGTGGACTGATCAGGACAGAAAAGAACAGCAGCAAACTAGTGGTCATAGGGAGGGGCATGGTTGAGGAATGAGGAGCCAGGAGAAGGCAGATGAGACTCTAAGAAAGGCCTTTGTGTATGTACGAGAGGCAAGCTTAGAAAGATTTATTCTTTCAGGCTGGGATCAGTAGTCCTGCGTAAGAGCAGCCTGAGTACTGAATATTTGAAAAGCAAGCGGTAGTCGAAAGATGTAAATGTTCCTCACAGAGGAAGTGAGCTGGGCAGAGAAGAAATGACTGAGGTCAAATGCCTTTCCTAATGGTAATTCTCTATCAGGCAGGCAGAGAGTAGTCCAATAACTTTGATCAATGTGGACGGGGGAAACATCAATTTAAGGTCCAATGGATATATCTTCATTCAATGTGGGTGAGGCAAACATCTATTTAAGGTGGCCTGGGGGGGGAAGGGGTGGGCTGAAAAAACAGCTAAGTGAGACAGAAACTAGCAGATTATAATAGGCTAGAAACCCCTCGAGTGCAAGGCAGGCTGACTGACTTGGACCTCACGAGCACAAGGTTAGTTGGCTGAGATCTGTGCTACCATACGAGAAGCCGGTGAAGAGCCAAGCTTGTGTGGCAGCCAATCAGGGCTTAACTGTTGCAGCACTCAGCCAATAGACCTAGTATCCTCACTGCAGACTAAACAATCGATTCCACAGTTTTGGAGCTGGAATTCCTGGGAGCCATACCTGGAGCTGGGGGTCGACTGTAGTCCTCCTAGGATGCGGCGCTTGTGGCGGTTCCAACTGGCGTCTTCTCCCCACCAGCCGAAGGGATCTGCGAGGCTGCCCGGGAGAGGGGCTACCTGGGAAAAAAGAGATGCAGCAAGTTATTATTAAAGCCCAGAAACAAAAGGCTTGGCTGGACTCTTAAAAGCTGGATGGGGAAAAAGGGATTAGTGAGGGAGATATATGGGGTGGGGACAGCACAGCGGGTGGCCATTGTTTTTGGTGCCAGGTTCAAAGTGCAATTGAGTGACCTAGTTAGCTAAAGAGCTTAAGGTGTGGGAGAGATTCGTCCAACAGATCAATTAATTTTAAACCCTTGGATTGTCTATCAGTAGGTAGTAATAGGGCAAGTAAAACCAGCATTATAATTCATTGTCCTACACAGCCAGTGTAGTGTTATGCTTATGCAACTGTGTTAGTTTGGTTTTGGCCATTTGCACTCTCTATTACAGAGAAATTACCACCCTGTAGGGGTACGAAAGGCAAGGAAACCTCAGAGAGGGTTCCACCCCTAGAGGTGCCATGGGATGATTCCCGTGACTAAAGGTACCTTAGGAATCCCCCTAAGGAGAGAAGTCCTGCTGCTGGAGGAGAAGGGGAGGATGGTAGGGCAAAGAAAAAAAATGCATTACAATGAGGCTGAGAGGAACTGCTTATATAGCTCAGGAAGTGGGAGTGGCTGGCTGCTTGGCCACCGAACTCCATGCAAAGCCTTTCCAATTCACTGTCCTATGCAACCGGTATAGTGTTATGCTTGTGCAACTGTGTTAGTTTGATTTTGGCCATTCACACACTCTATTCCAGAGGAACTACCACCCTGTAGGGGCACGAAAGGCAAGGAACCCTCGGAAAGGGTTCCACCCCTAGAGGTGCCATGGGACGATTCCTATGGCTGAAGGTACCTTAGGAATCCCCAAAAGAAATGTAGCACAAACATCCCAAAAGAATGAGGTGACATGAAGCATATAAGCAAACAGTAACTGTGACATCTGGGCAGTAACTTTAACATAGTAGTAGAGAAGCATAGACAGTTTGATAACATAATGAGATGCTCAGTTTGATAATGTAATAAAATGCCTAGGATTGCGTAGCATGACACAGGTTTGCATTGAGAATGAGGGGATCATCTAAGGAGAGAGGAAATAGCAGGGACACCATCCACCTCCATCCAACAGCAGAACCTACCTAAAGAAACTAGGTGCCACAACTATCCTAACAGTTATGACCTGAGGCAATGGAGGAGAGGAAAAAGCCCTAGGAGGAGGAAATCTCTGGGGATCCAAGGTCTAGGTCACCTTCCTTCCAGGCTTGGGACATTTTATTTAGTGACGGCTCTGCAGCTGCAATTTGGAAAACCCAATTAAGGGGAGGTGGAAACTATTCTAATTTGGAGGAAGGCTCTCACTCGCACCCTCTAGCAGAACCACCGTGGATGGTTGCGAGAAAACTCTGCAACAATACATGCAACCAAGGCAGAGGAGGACAGCAACAACTGCTGAGGCACTCACCTGACCTACCCATCCTAAAATCAAACCAGATGAACCAGAGGCAGTCGTAGGGAGAATGCAGTGAAGGTGCCTTGCTAAGGAATCCACTAAAGCCAATGGACAACTGTTATAGTGGAACACTAGAGCCAAAGGAGATTGTAGTAATCACCCTTCACCACTAGTCTTAAATTCTACACCAGGAGCTGCTGTCATGTAGCAGGCAGCTAAAGCCAAGCCCAGGGCGAGGACATTCCCAGCTATGGGCCATGTCAGAAGGATCCCACCCCAAGTTGGACACGCTCAATGATGTGGACTAAATGCAGAATGAGACCATCGTCTGCAGGAACCCTGCACCAATAGAGAGCAGCTGACATGCCCCAGAAGTAGATTGAGAGCTGAAACTGGTGAGCTGATTGAGCACTGGTGTGCTGAAATTGTAATGAGCACTGAGTACTAAGACCTTGCAGGTCAAATGCAGAATTGAGTGCAGCAGAATCCCAGAGGGTGAAGCTGAGGGATGGCAGTAGACATGAAGTAATGAGTTGTGTAAGCAATTAGTATGTAAGCAAGAGTGGACCTGTACATAGGTCAGTAAGCAGAGCAGCAATAAGTGGATCCACACGTAGGTCTGCCTAACGTAGTAGTAGTAATGAAACAGCACTGAATAGTGGGGCAAGTCAGCCAGCATTTAAAAACCAAATCAAGGTGACAAATACTCTGAAGATTTTTGGTGGTGAAGGCAGGATTTAGAACAGAAATATGTAGCCACATGGAGCCACGACTCCCCAAACACCTCCCAGTCCCCACCATAGGACAAACAAGGAAGTGAAGGAAGGCCGAGAACTACATGCAGATATTAAAGCTAGGTTAACAGCCTCAGAGGGAGCTTTTTGGCTGACCTCAGAGTAGAACATGTTGAATAAATATAGAAGCAACAGCTGTATGGAGTACACTGAGTTGTAAAACTGCAATAAAACATGGAGACACAATGCTCTGAAAGCAGGTGTAGCCAGGCAGTGCAATGAAGCTGCAAGTAGAATGACAGCATGAATGAGCAGCATAGCTAGGGTCAGAGTAAACCTGTGTCAGGTGAAAACAATTGAATATTTAGCATGGGGCAGCTATGGTTGAGCTGAAACACACATATAATGATTGCAGTTGCTCTGCAGTAGTTTGAGAGTGGTGAGCAATAGTGTAAAAAAACACAAGCACTGGGTACAATGGTAATTGGAGTAAACAGTAGCAGTGGCTGCAGTTGTAAGTAACTGAAAGCAAGTAGTATGGGGTCAGAGTAGCAGTATGCTAGGAGCTTAGAAACAAAGCCCCCCCAAAAGGCAAAACCAAAGACACATGAACACAGAAAACGGGGAACAAAACAGAAGCACACACAGACGAAAGCAAAATACAAACCATCAGGAAAACAAACACAGAAGCCCAGCAGAGGCAAGCAGGAGCAGCAAGGTGGGGGGGGGCACAGGCCCCAGCCAGCCAGGTAGGCCCAACCAGCTCAGAGGACAGACTGACAGAGCCTTCAGATGCAAAGAAAACAAGCATTTATCAATGCCGAATGTCGTCACGCTGGCATTGGCTTTGGTAGTGCAGTGCGGAAACACATTTTTGGCAGGATGTTAAAAATGACAGCTGTACTGTTCATAAGGAGGTGTTAAAAAATGGCAGTGGTGAAAATGTGGCATGTAAGTATTGCAAATTTGCAAAGTTACAAGGGTGCGTGGGAAATGCGCAACGCACACTTGTAACGCAGTCATTTTATGGAGTTTCGGCACCAAATTTTCAACATAGGCATTTTAGCACCTCTGCTCATGTACAGTGTCACTGTCATTTCCTCAAACTGTAACAAAAAGTGATTTCGCACAGCGAACGTGCTATTCTGTGCCGGACGTGTGAAAACACATTTCGGGCAGGATATGTAAAATGACAGCTGTACTGTTCATCAGGAGGTGTGGAAAAATGCCAATGGTGAAAATCCAGAGTGAAAATATTACAAATGCACAACATTATGAGTGTGCATGCAAACAGCACAACGCATGCTCGTAACAGTCATTTTATGGAGTATCGTCACCAAATTTTCAACCTAGGCATTTTAGGACTTCTGCTCATGAACAGTGTCACTGTCACTTTCATAATCTGCTGTGAATGCTGACTTCCCACAGTGACTGCGGTATTGTGCGCCGGAAGTGCGGAAACACATTTCGGCCAGGATGTGAAAAATGGCAGCTGTACTGTTCACAAGGAGGTGTAGAAAAATGACAATGTTGAAAATCTGGCATGAAAATATTGCGAATTCGTGAAGTTATGAGCATGCATAGCAACTGCACGACGCATGCTAGTAAAACAGCCATTTTTTTGGATTTTCCCAAAAATTTGCAACATAGGCTTTTTGAGAGCCCAGCTCATGAACACTGCCACTGTCCTTGCGTTAATCAGTCCTGAAAGATGATTCCGTGCAGTGACTGCAAAATCACCTTTTGGGACCGATTAACATCATAGCTGTGGCAGAATTCATGAGGAGGGATCCCAAAAACCCCATGTTGAAAATTTGTGCAAAAATTCCAAAAAATGCCGGAAATATGCATCAAAGTTGAAAAAACCCTACTTATTCCATTATACAGCTTACCAGCATTTCCTCAGTTCGCGTTCGGCTTTGAAGAGTGCAGACATGTTCTCGGTCCACCAAAGATCATCGTGCTGAGCTCCGAGGTAAGTATGGGGGGTGTGGGAGGCAGGTGCGAGTGGGTGGATGCGGGTGGTGGGTAGGAGACTACAAGGGACCATTTCGGTTTACAGGTACAAAAAACCATTGTGGATGGTTTCATTTTACAGGTGGATTCTTTTTTGGAGGTACAGCCGATGGGAGTTAGGCACCTGTATGGGCACAGAAGAAGAAGGGGATATCATGTTGATGGGGAGGTCCTCATCAGCACATTAAAGGGACGAGGGACTGATGCCAACAGGATTGGGCATACCCATCAGCACACAACAAAAGAGGGGGGGACACATTCTGCCGACGGGAGTGGGCTACACCATCGGCACATACTTTGAGGGGCAGGGTAATTGGACACCCCCAAAGTTGGCAGTTTAGCGGCCACTGCGCTGCCATGTTACTAGCTGGCAAGCACGTAGGAAGGGTCCGCTGCGTGTAATGAGCTTTGCTCGCATTGCAGCAGACCTTTTCTCAGATGTGCTCACCACATTAGTATGCATGGTGTGGCACTGGCATGCAGGCTGATTGGGGAATGAGGGATGCACCTACTGGTGCATGCCCTGCATTCGCCCAACAGCGACCGTGCCTTCAAATCTGCACTACTGCAAGATGTTGGCTGCACAAACACACCAACATAAAAAATGCTTCACAATGAAGCTGTGAGGAACTGCTTATATAGCTCAGGAAAAGGGAGTGGCTGCCTGCTTGGCCACTGAACTCCAGGCAAAGCCTTTCCAATTATCAGAGTTAACATATTGTGGGGACTGAGGTATTAGCAAATTGTGGGGGCTAAGGTACAGGGAGGGTTTAGACAGGATTAGACAGTTTAGTTGGCTTTAGAGTTGCAAGAAGAAAATAGGGTAGCAGAGCATATAAAATAGAGCGAGAGAGACCTAGAGAGATTTAAGATTAAATATTCAACTTTTTGAATTCAAATCCAACATGTGGTCCAAAACCTTATTCCCTCCTTTTCCTCCCCACCCTTCTATTCCTTATTTTTTCAACATTTATTTTTAATGTTGTTACTATTAGGAAGTCTGTGCTATTTGTGATTGTTTTTTGCTGTGCAAATATCATCTGTATTCTTTTTACTGATTTTTTTTGTTTATTTTCCCACAGGTTAATTCTTGTATTTTAAAGAATCATTTGCTAAATACTAAAGAATAGATTGGAAAATGTATTCCTTCTGAATTACCACACATGTTTCATTGAGACAAAGAAAACCGGGTTACCAATAACATACATAGAGAATAATTTCTATTATTGAATAATTTCATTATGAATTTATTTATTCGTTGTTTTCCTAGGATGTTAATGATTTAATGGAAGCTGCAATGAACTGATCATCTGGTCCAATTGGTGTGAGCTTGTTCCCTTCGGAGCCTGCAGAAAGAATGTGGAACGTCTCTATGCATTCTTATAATTGAACTTGAATCGAGCCTTTTTGGTGTCGACTGAGTCTTTGCACATTGATGTTTATTTAGAGGTGCTTACTGACTATATGTAATGAACTCCTTTATACATTTTCTTTTATTATTTTAATTCGTTTTTTGAAATAAATTAAAATAGTCTATTTTTGACCTTTTGCAGTTTGCCGTAACCTTCGATGTAATGGCACAACTTCTGCACAAATGATGCGTTAAATGACAGGAATCCTTTGACTCATAAAATAATGATAGATAAGTACAGTAGTATGTTCATTTATTTGTTTGTGGACTAAAGATATCAGTCAAATATGATTTAGGCTCCTTCATATCCATTTTTCTACATGACACAAGTCAGTATAATTTGAAGCTTTGAATTGAAAATTGCAAAGTGTGAAATTATAGACTATGGACCAGATATTCAAAGTAGTTGCACATGGGACAACTGAGTTGCACCGGCACAAGTGTGGACTTGCGCCAAGGAGAGATATTCAGTGGGACCCAGTGCGCAGCACAAATCCCATTGCGCCAATGTGCAACAATAATGAATACAGGTGCAAGTGCAGGGGGCATGCCCATGAATATCCAGCGCAGTGCAATATTGAACCATGGAACCATGGTGCAAGTGTGGAGCAAATCTGAGATGCACCGAGCAGACTTGAGCCTATAGGTGAGAGGGGGAGAGAGAGAGGCAGAAAAAAAGAAAGAAGGAAAGAAAGACAGACAGAGACAGAGCGAGAGACAGACAGAGGCAGCCACAGAGGGAGAGGGACAGAGGTGGCAGAGGAGAGGGAGACAGGGGCAGAGAGAGTGAGAGGGACAGACAGGCACAGTGCCAGACAGTGCACCAGGGTGGCACACAGCCCGCAGCAACCTACTGCCCAGGGGGATATTGGACATCAGGGGCCATGGACAGTTTGCTCTTCATGATGGAGGCCATAATGAGGGGTCTGAGGAGGCAGGATTAACAGCAATGTGGCCGAGGAAGGGCCCATCGGTGGTATGCCCGACAGGTCTTACCATGCCTGTACCATCTTTGAGAACTACTCCGACATGGAGATTGTAGGCCGGTACCACCTGAATAGGGTCATTTTGACACAGCTCTGTAAGCTGTGCAGTGAGAAGATGCAGGCACCCACAAGACATGGCCATGCAATGTCTGTGGAGACCAAAGTGACAGCTGTCATGTGCCTGCTCACCACGGGCACCTTCCAGAGACCAACAGGGGACATCACAGGCATAGCCCAGTTGGTCATGTCACGCCTCCTCACACAGATCCTCAATGCTGTGCTGCCATGTGCTTTGAAATACATCCATTTCTCCTGCACACAGGCAGAGTGTACAGCAACCATGCAGGACTTCCACAGGGTAGCACATATGCCTGGACTGCTTGGGGCCATTAACTGCACCCACATGGGCATCCACATGCCACCTGGCCCCGGGGTTGTGGCCTACATCAATAGGAAAGGGAGCCTGAGCGTCAACTGCCAGGTGGTGTGCGATGCCAAGGGGCACATCACCAATGTCTGTGCCACACACCCTGGGAGTGCACATGATGCATTCATCTGTCACAGCTCTGCGCTGTGCCACAGGTTCAAACATGAGGACATCCCCACAGGCCACCTAGTGGGTGAGTATGGGATGGGCAAGGGGTGACGGGCAGAGCAGGCAATGGGATGGGGGAGGGCAGGGTGAGCAAGCTGGCGTGGGCCCCAGGGACAGGCAAAGGGCACAGCAAAGGATGGAAGAGGGCTAACCATGTCAATATCCACACAGGAGACAGCACCTATCCACTGAGGCCCTGGCTGCTCACCCTGTACTGGTGCCCATCGTCCCCAGCAGAGGAACGCTACAGTGAGGCACACGCTAGCATGTGCAACATCATTGAGCATTTATTCGGCATGCTGAAGGCATGTTTCCATTGCCTAGACAGGTCTGGCGGTGCCCTACAGTACAGACCCTCAAAAGCCTGTGGCCTATTCCTGGCCTGCTGCATACTGCACAACATGGCCATTGACCGTGGGATAGCTGTCGAAGCTGATGAGGGTGACAGTAGTGGGAAAAACAGGGGCAATGGGTTAGAGGGTGGCGGAAAGTCCTCCCCTGGGCGGAGGGATCCCTGGCTGCAACGGATGGTGCGCCAACATTGTGACACCATTGCACAGGAGCACTATGGTGCATGCAGATAGGTTTCACGAAACCCTTGCATGAGCCACATACAGAGGTACAGCACACATACAGGGGCATGCATGGCAATGGGCATGCACACACAGAGGCGTGGTGCAGGGGTAGGTGAGTCAGTGGCACACAAGCACATACAACTGCACACAGCAACACACATCCACGCACCCACTCACCCAGGTGCTGGCATGTGGCCGGGATCAGATGCATTGCACTAGTGCATAGGTGCAACCGGTGCTGAATGGCCCTCATCACGCCCATGTTACATGGTCCAGCAGCTAGGCAAGCATGCACACAGGAAGCATGCGGCCGACAAACAGGCACCACAACAGTGGTATGCACACACACACGCTGCCCATGCATGCACAGGGCAGCAGCTGCAGACTGTGGTTAGGGTGGCACACACATAAGGGGCGCCGCATGGAACCATGGCCACCAAGGCCATGTGGGTGGCTGTGCTGGGGCCAAACAGCAGCCACAGGCTGCTCATCAGCCACAGGGGGTGTTTGCAACAGCCTCCCAGGAGTCGAACCACAGGACCACGACCGGGTCCGCGCAGGGGTGCGTAGGCGACCAAACAGGCCTGCCCCAGCCATGCTTAGGATGCCAACAATCAGAGCCCGGCATTGACAGTGTGGGTGTCGCCAGATGCCAGGATCATGGGGTGGATAGTGCACTGCGTGGGGTCTGTGGTGGATGGCCACACCCTGTGGCAGCCAGCATTGCAAAGCTATCCATGATCACATTGGCAATGTGATCTAGGGATGCAGTCGTAGCCTCCTGCATGTGCTGCATCCCCACCAGGAGCTGTACAGTGCCCCCTCACGCTGCTTGGCCAACTGGTGCACCTCCATGCGCAGTGCACACACCCCAGTAGCAAGCTGCACCTGTTGCTCCATGGAGGCCCACAGCAAATGGGTGTGCTCAGACAGCAGGTCAGCATCTTGGGAATCCTGGGTGGAATGCCTCCTGTGGTGACCGTCCATGCTGTGCAGCCCCCCTCTCAGGTGGATGCTGCACAGTGGGGTCCTCATGGGGTATGTCCTTAGCTGGCACCCCAGTGGCGGACCCTGCATCCATCTGCCCTGTGGCACCTGCAGCTCACTGCTGTTGCCCGTCCAGCCTCTAAACGCTGCCCAGCACCTGCATGGGCACACCACCACATGGCACAGCTGTGGCAGTGCACACAGCTGCACCCACAGTGGCAGCAGGCAGCTGTTCCCCTGCTGTCAGGTCACTGGGAGTGCTGCCTGTGTTGATGTCTGGCATGGTCATCTCCCCCATAACATCACCCATGCTATCCAGGATGATGGTGATGTCGTCATCGGCATCGGACCCCGTCCCAATCTGTGTCTCCATGCAGAGGACACAGACACTGGCACCCTGTAGGAACATATCCAGGCTTCATTCGACCCCATGCCCAGGACATCTCCCTGGACAGTGGTGGTGTGCTGCAACCTATCAGGCCCCCAGATGCCTGTGGAGATGGATGGCTTGTCCTCCAGGGCTGGTCCTGCTTCCACAGCCACTGCCGGTGCCTCATCATCCGTACGCAGGTGTGCTGGTGCTGAAAGAGAATAAAGGTGTGTTAGTGATGCAGTGCTCACATGTGCCCCCCCACACGGCCACTGCATGTGTCCAGCGGCATGGCATGTGCGTTGTTGCACACACATGCACAGGACATGCATGGCGGCAGCAGACATGCCAGCATGCCCATGTACACACCCTCCATGCCACCGGCTGTGCATGGCTGACATACAAACCATGCAGTGATGGGCTGCCACCCATCTGGAATCCTCCTCCAGGCACACTCTCCATGGTGCTGCGGCACATGGTGGCTGCCACCAACTCTTCCTGTGCTGTGACCTGTGGCACATCGGCAGGCCCCCCTCCGGTGGCATTCTGAGATGCACGGATGACCACCACCTTCTCCTTTATGTGCCTCTTGTCCATGCCTGCCTTCTTGCGGCACTCCTGCTCTGACCACTGGTGGCTGCCCTGCTGGTTCACACATGCTGCTATCTCCTCCCAGACCCCAGTCCTGGACTGTGGTGTCACCAGTGGCACCACTCAACAGCAGCTCCCTGTCAAGGTAGGCCTCGAACAGGACCTCTGATTCTGCCTTAGTGAAGTTGGACCTGCACTTGCGAGCAGGTCCATGCTCCTCACCCTCCTCATGTTCTGACGTGTTGCTTCCTGTGGACATGGACAGCACAGTGTGTCAGTGGTAGCAGCACCCTATTCCATCCCCCCTGCTGTTCTGGCTAGGCCCAGTGTGCTCCAGCAGCATGCACAACTTACCTCAAAAGGAAGCAATACTGGTCCATCACCTGTGCTGCAAATGAGCTTTGGCACAACGGTAATGACATGCTAATTTCCCGTGTCCACACACTGGCTGATGAGCTCATTTACATGTGGCGGCTGAATATCATGATTTTGCTCCTTGTGCAATGAGTTTGCTCCAGAGCAAGTCCCGGCACAGTGTGCATGCATGTGCAGTGCGCAGGACCGCAGTGCGCATGCACCGGACGGATTACTGTCACCAGTTGCACACTGTGTGCTGACTGCACAATGGAGGCCATGGTACATGGTGCACCAGGCCTGCTATTGCACAAGTGCGCACTGTGCGGTGGCCAACCCCTGACCTCAGCTGTGACCTCTGCCTCTGGGTGACCCCCGCACTCATGATCCTGCTTAGCCACACCCAGGCCATGCATCTCCGACACAGCACGATGGGCGGACACAGCACATGTCCCCTTGTCCCATGCATCTAGTGCATGCTGTGGCCACGTGCACCTACTGCCACCATTTTGCTCACCGGCTCACACCTGAAGCATGGTGCAGCAGCGAGCACCATGAGCAGCCAACTGGATGCAGGTTGAATTAGTCAACCTTGTCACCTGCATCCAGCCCCACGCACCCCAACTGTTTGGTCAGGTGCCACTGCAGCAGCCCCAGGTGGCTGTGTGGCAGGCCATTGATGCCACACTGCGGCAGCGCACATGGGTGGCCAGGACAGGAGATCAGTGTAGCCACCACTATGGTGACCTGGCACGGAGGGACCCAGAGCACCTCAGGAGGCTGGAGGCGCATGTCAGGCATGGGGCTGTGCCACAGCCAGGTGAGTAGGCCCATAATGCATGTGGGCCCTGGTGCTGTACTGTGGTGTTGGCTAGGCTGTCTGGCATGCCCTGCAGGATGGTGTACTGAAATCGTGTGCATCGCAGGGTGGCATCTCCCTCCACTGCTTGCATTGCGATGCCGCTGTGCAGGATGTGTCGAGCAGGGGCTCATCCTGTGCACATGGATGGAGGTAGTGGGCAGCTGCTGTAGTTGATTACTGATGTGTACCTGTCTCTGTTCCATTCCCTGGGCATGAAGACAGAAGAAGGGCAGCGTTGGCAGGAAGGCAGGCTGCAATGGCTTAGGGTGGAGGTTGAGGAGCGGCTCCAGCACCAGTGAGACCACAGAGGGGAGGTAGGCACTGACATTGTCCTTCGCACCCTCCATGGGGGGTGGCGGGGGTGTGGGTGTGGGCATGGCCGCCTGTGCCATGTGCTATGGCAGCTGTGTGTCTCACTGTGCATGGTGTCCACCACTGTGGCACATCCATTGGACACGTGTGCCAACAGTTGGAGGGGTTGGTGTCCACCCGGCTGCCACTGAAGTTGTTATGGTGCTGCCAGAGCACTGTTCCATGTGACTGCCATGGCACAGTCGGGTGGCCACTGTGCAGTGGGGACCACCGCTGTGCACTGTTGTGGTGTGCCGCGTTGCTGGCAGGCGTTGGCCCACCCCCCCGTGGGTGGCCTGTATGGGCCTTCTGGGGGTGTGTGATCCTGCTGCCCATTGCGCACTGTGGATGGGTATGGTTCCTTGGGACATTGCACTGACCACCTGTCCTAGGTGTCCGGCGGCAGCGCAGGAGGCCCCTCTACTGCCGGCTACTCCACCAGTTGATTCTCATTACATCAACAACCATGGAGGCAGTGCTGCAGGTCCAAAGGCTGCTGCTGGCAGACAGGAGGCAGCAATGAGTGCAAGGGGCAGCAGGCCATGGCCACTGCTAGTCGGGCCTTGATTTCTCTTGTTTCCCCAGCTGTACCTCCCCCTCCAATCCCCTTCCCACTGTACAGTCCCTGTTCCCTATCCCCTTCCCTCACATTCCTACCCTCCCCCACACCCTTCTGTTGTAAATAGTTGCTTTGTCAATATATATGTCCTTTTGACATACCTGCCTGTGTCTGTGTCTGTGTCTGCTTTGCAAGTTTCATGAGGAGCCACGCTGCAGTGGCCCAGTGCCTGTCCGTGTGGTGTGCATGTGTTGGGGCATGTGTTGTGCTTCTGTGGATCACTGCTGTGTGCTGAGGTGTGTCCCACTGTGGTGGTATCCCTCCCCTCAGTTGGTGGCTGTGCCTTGGGGTGCCCATGGGTCGACTGTCAGGGTGTGTGGCTGGTGTGTGTGCGCGCTTGGCTGCTTGGTCCTGGATATGGCCTGCTCTGGTCTGGGTGTGCAGGGGGGCCAAGTCTGCAGCCTGCAGGGGGGGCCCCCCTTGGTAATCCTCCATCCACCACTGGCACCCCCTGTTGCCTACTGTCTGTGCTACTGTTGTGTTCTGGGGTGGGGGTTTTGGTACCTGTGTGAGCCCTGCTGTGCCCAGCTGGTGGTGGCCTCCTGTGGTTTGTCACTGTGCTTCCCTGACTCTGTCCCTCTGTCACCTCTCTGTGTCATGCCCCCCACTGTTGCTCTGTTGCTCTGCTCCCATGGTTACCCTGGGGTTTATCTGTTTGCACCATGGCACACCTTTGTTTGCACCATGGCGCACCTCTGGTTGCACCATGGCACATCGGTTGCGCCATGGTGCATCCATAATTGTGCCATGGCGCCTTTATGCCATATTCAGCCGGTTGCGCTTGGTGCAGTGGTCAGCGCAACTTCTGAATATGGCTCCTGTTGCACCATGGCGCATCAAATTTGCACTGCACCGGACTTGCACTGGCCTTTGGCACATTTCTTAATATCTGGGCCTTAGTCTGTAAAAGACAAAAATGTAGTGTTTCATTTATTTTGAGTGTTGTCTGGTCTTTTTTACTTATACGTTTATCTCAGTGTATTTAAGATATAATATGATTTGTTATTTAAAAACAGTTTAATAGATTTATCTTAAAACTGATTTAAGCTTCAAGATCTGTGTTATGCTTTTTTCTCTCTTTTAATTTCTCTCTGTTTTTTAGCACTGCTTTCCAAATTGAATTTTATGTTCAGTGCTAAAGTATTTTTTAGCTCTGCATAATTGAGCAATAATGAAATAATGACTAAATTGTTTAATTGAATTAGCTGATGTGTATTTAAGGAGAACAAGTTTGTACTGAATTAATACCCCCTGGAAGACCTAATGGTAGAGGCGCTAGGGTTTTTTTTGTTGTTCTGTTCATCACCTTACAATGGAATAAATCCTACACTTAACACAGTGGAACTAGACTTCTGGAGAGCTGGTATTATTTATTCTTGAATTTGGAGTAGCTACCCTTTCTGGCACCCACCGTCCACAGGCTGTGTGCAACACTAATCCAGTGTCCACTGGCGAACCTGTTCAATACCTCTCTGGACACAGGATGCATACCACAGGACTCAAGGAACGCCCATGTGGAGCCCATCCACAAAGGTGACCCAAAGGATGAACTGGAAAACTACAGGACAGTGAGCCTCACATCAATTGTGGGAAACTCATGGAGACAATCCTGAAAGAGAGGCTGGGGATCTTCTTGGAGGGCAATGGACTCCAGGATAGGCATCAGCACAGGTTTGTCTTGGGCAGATCCTGGCAGACCAACCTCATTGAGTACTACGATTGGGTGATGAGGGAACTAGACAAGGGCCATGCAGTGGATGTCCTGTATTTGGATTTCAGCAAGGCCTTTGACTCTGTGCCATGTGGGAGGCTGGGGGGAAAGCTAGAAGTTATGGGGGCAGGAGTGAAGATGGTAAAATGGATAAAGAATTGGCTAAGCAGTAGGTAGTGGGAGGGGAACTCTCAGCACCAAGGACAGTGACGCGTGGGGTGCCACAGTGATCGGTGCTGGGTCTGGTGTTGTTTGGGATATTCATAGCTGATATCTCACATGGCATCTGAAGTAAGATCAGTCTGTTTGCAGACGACACCAAAATGGGGGCTGTGGTTGATGACATTGAGGGATGGAAGGGGCTACAGGACGTCCTAACTAAATAGCAGGAATGGTCAGAAACATGGCAGTTGGGGTTCAATGCTAAGAAGTGCAAAGTAATGCACTTCAGAGCGAAGAACCAGGGGAGGGACTATGATCTGGGAAGGGTACAGTTGGGTAGCACCATGGAGGAAAAGGACCTATGGGTGCTTATAACGGGGAGCATGAACAACTCTGCTCAGTGTAGAAAGGTGGCAGCAAAGGCCAACAAGATGCTGGAGTGCATAGTGAGGGGAATCTCCTCCAGAAGTAGGGAGGTAGTCCTCACCCTGTACAGGTCACTGGTCAGGTCGCACCTGGAGTGCTGCATGCAGTTCTGGCACCCGTGCCTGAGGAAGGATGTCAGATTGTTGGAGGGGGTGGAGCATAGAGCAACAAAGATGATCCAGGAATTGGAGGGCAAGCCCTAAGAGGAAAGGCTGAGCGAGCTAGATATGTATACATTGGAGGAGAAGAGGGATGGGGGGACATGAGTGAGACCTTTAAGTACTTGAAAGGGATGAACAAGACTCGAACAGAGGGGATCTTCCAATTAAGAAGAGGAAGAGACAAGAGAGGGCACAGTCTCAGACTGGAAGGGGGAAGATTCAGTAGGGAGGTAAGGAGACAGTTCTTCATGGAAAGGGTGGTGGGCTAGTGCAACACTCTACCACAGGAGGTGGTGGCCTGTAAGACAGTGGGCAGTTTCAAGAAGGGATGGGACAGGGGAGGGTAAATCTAAGGAGGGGAGGAATGGGAGGGGCAGCTGCGAGATGAGGGGCTAGCTGCACAATCGAGCAGACTCGACAGACTGTAAGGCCTATTTCTGCTGGCATTTTCATATGTTTGTATACTTTGGTGTGCTTTATTCAACTTTCTTGAACAGTCATACAAAAATGCCTAGTGAATACGACATTTCCTGATCTAAGATATCATTATGTTCATGAGAGGGTATTGGTCTGTTGATATCTCATAAGTACCAAAGCCACAAGTAAGATAGCAATATACCAATACCCTCAAATAACGATAAGAAAGATACCAGTATCATAACTCAGGCCATGTCACATTTGATTTATACTAAAGGTGTTTGTTTATTTATTTAGCTTTTGTTAACCAGGTAAGCACTCTAGACAAATATATGCCTATTTCCAGGTGCGACCTAGGAGGTTACAAGGAAATATACAAGCAGAAGCAGGTATTACAGAAATTCAGAGTAAAACAACAGTCAGGCACAGCATAAGGGAGGCGGATAATAATGTGGCATGGCAAAGGTAAACATTGACAGAAAGTTACAGAACATCACAAGGTGGTTTTGTGATACACATGATAAAAAGTTACAAAAGTAAAAAAAGTACAACATGTATACCTGTGCTCAAAAGAATGGTCCACTAGAAATGGCATCTCACTTGTGAGAATAAATACTGGAGCATGCTCAGTGTGGCCGCAATTCGAGAAATACATTTCTGAGCAACCTCAGTGATTATCTTCATTTATTTTGCACATGTATGGCAATTTTCTTTTTCACACCAGTTGTATAAATTTCCAAAATGTGTTTTACTGATACCAGAAATGAGGTCTGATTATATTAATTTCACAGATCATGTATGCAACTGATGCCAATTGTTTTGTCAGGATATGCAAACAAACAAAAAAATAAGATTGAGGGCTAGTAAAAAGACAAACATCAACTCAGCAATTGTACATACTGTAGAAGTGGATCATATTCAAATGAACTGTTTCCTTGTGTTGTGCCTAGGGTAAGCTTAGAAGAGATGGCATTGAGATGACCTTGAGGTTGGATGAGGCAGCTTTAAAGGAAATACTTTGGGACTTGGGACAGGCCTATTAGTGTACTGGTAGGCTTACCACTCATGACACTAGTGAGCTGAGTCTGGAAACAACCTTGGTACATCATAGGGCTGGCTCGGAGAGGAAGGTCAAGCTTCCCAGAGGACATATCTTTCCTCCAGTGAGAGAGGGATGGAGGGATCGAGGGACAGTGCGAGACATGTCCTGTTGCCACATCTCCCCATGAATAACCACAGAAGGAATGCTGTTATCATGAATTAGGGAGAACACTGCCATTGCTGATGCTCGTGCTTGCACAATATGCACCAGTGCTCCTTATGACAACCAAAGATGTGACATCCTTGGGGGAACCAAATGAGGTACATCCCCACTTATGACCAGCATGATGGACTCCGGCCTGCCTGCAGGCCCCACATCCACTGACTCAGGCTAGTTTCCCCCATTGGCTGGCAACTGACATGTCAGGAGTGGCTTCAGGAACTCTGATAATGAGCTCACCATGAAGGATAAGCCACAGTGGCACAACGGTGACAGAACTGTAAGCCCTGTGTGAAGGTGGGGTAAAACGGCTGAGGCATGAACCAGGTGGGTCCTGAGACAGAGAAGGCTCCTTTGGGCCAAGCAGAGCAAAAATAGATTACAAAAATACTTTCAGGAGTGGATAATCTGTGAATTATCAGTGGAAAATGTATTTTTAGCATTACTGTGTAATAAGGAAGGAAGGAAGGAAGGAAGGAATTTGGTTTTGTATAGTTCATTTCAAACAAAACGGAATCCAAGTGCAGTGTTTTACAATGCAGGAGAGGAAGAATAAAGAGTGCTGCTGGCATTTTTAGTGCAGAGGGCATTTCAAAGAGCACTGAGATAGATGTAGAGATTAGAGCAGCATTGAGTAAAGGGAGGTTAAGTGAGTTGTTCGGGGTTACACAGTGCACAAGTAGCAGTTGTAGGATTTAAGGCCAGTTCTCCAGGTATTGTACACAGCTCAAAGCTGAGTAGCTCGTCTCCTCAGTATGAGTGCTGCTCACTGCTACAGATGAAGAAAAATGGGCTGCTATCTGCTATGCATTAAATATGTTGTCTGTACCAAACAGGGAGGTAATGAAAGCTCTGGGGTATTTATACAAAGAGAAGGATCAAATATGTTTTCTTTTTCCAGTTACTAAGGCTGATGTATAGACACTCAATCCTTTCTAATTCTGGGATTTTTGATAAAGTTCCACTCCGGATGCCAAGCATAAAAGTCACTGGTTTGAAAACTCTGATAGATAAGACAATACATGAAGCCATCAACACCAGTGCCTCAAATGTAATAACAGTCTGGACTCTGTCATTCACAACATAATGGAAAGTCATGTTTTTCTTGTAACTCTAGCACAGTTCATGCCTCCTCTATTTGCAGAAAACAATATGAAACTATAGCCACATATTTATTTATTAACAATACCATTAGTGCTATAAATACCAATTTTAAGGCAGGTGACAGTTTTGAAATTTTATTTTGTTGCTGCTTGTATCACATTTGGAACAATGCATTCAGATTCCAAGGGTACTTTACCTTTTAGGTGACTAATCTTGCAAAAGGCTAATGCAGTTTAATATTGACAAGTGCAAAATTATAAGGCTGAAGGTTAAGAACTAGCAGAGGAAATATGCATGAAATGTATCAGCAAAGTAGGAAGCAAACATACCTCTCAACATCTTGCCTCTCAAATCAGGGACAAGGCTTAACAAAATCGGGGACAAAGACTGAAAAATCAGATCAGGGAGACATCTTAAAAATGTATCAAATTCAATAAATCAATCAGTCTTTATTTATAAGCACTGCTCCAATGTGATCACAGCACTGTACAACAATGAAATCATATGAAACAGCAGTACATAAAGCTAAAATTAACATTTTAAAACATACTTAGTAATACCTAATAACATAATGCTAAGAATCAATCTGGAAATGCTAGAGAGAATAAATACGTTTTTAGAGCAGTTTTAAAACTCTCAGTGGTTAGGCACGCTCTAATTCGATGGGGTAGAGAGTTCCACAGGGTAGGTGCCACAAATGCAAACGATCAGGCCCTGGAAGTCTTTAGTTGGACCCTGGGAACCTCTAGAACTTCGTCGGAGGAACGGAGTGAGCAGAGTGGGCGGTAAGGACAGAGAAGATCTTGCCCTCAGATTCACTCAGAAAGTTGATAGAATAAGGGGATTAGTGCAAGATGCATATTCTGAAGAAGAACAAGTCTGAAACTTTAATGTTTGACATTATTTAGTGCTTACAACCCCACTGCTCAGTCACAAAACACACATTGCATGAGGGACAAAGGAATTTTTTAATGCAAAATCCAGGACATCCCAGAACAGCAGGGATAGTTGAGAAGTATGGATGCAAACAAGATTCTAAGTTGCATGAGCAGAAGAAGGACAGATGTGATGCTGTTACTATATAAAACATTGGTTAGACCCCATTTGGAGTATTTAATATGGTGCTGATCACCATACCGCAGGAAGGATATTAACAAGGTCCTCAGAATTCTATGGCAAACTGGCAGCAGAACTGGTTGTAGAACGTCAACTCCTGTCACAGAATTTATATATTTTGTTGCAGATCTCCCCATTTTTGTGATATTTATTTAATAGATCCTAGTTTTTCACAATTAGAGGGTCTATTCTCTTTGTATTTTCCCCATAGCCTCTCCCCCTTACTCAGTATCTGATGTCATCACTGACATTACATGGCATGTCAGCCAAAGCCTAGGTCCAAACCTGACACAAAAGTAAATAATACCCATTATAAAATAGGTTTACAAAATCCAGAAACCTGATTGGCTGAGTAGCTCGGAACCCAATGCTGATATCCCAACACAACAGCACTGGATAAAGATCCAGCACCCTCTTCACAATACAGTCAGTACTACCACAAATCCCAGACTGCCATCACAAACATGGCTGTCGCCTTTACTCACTAAAAACTTTAAACTAGGCCCTAAAAATAAAACTGTCTACAATTTAAAACCACAATCATTAAATGTTATTTGCCCTCATAAACACACACACACACACACACACACACACGCCTTACAAAATGAAGTACTACAGTACTTACAGTTTTCATTTCTGGTGTTTCTTTGCTAACCATGAAAAATCCCCCTCCTATCCTCACCTGCTTACCAGGGATATCTGTGCTGTTTAACCATCTTAACATAAAACAAAAGCTCGGGTTCCATCTGCGGTCTTCTGTTGTGTGACAGTGGGGGTAAACATTCTACCAGTAGAACTGAGCAGAGGTTTGAATTTGTGTGTTCCATCCAAAGTAAACATTCCATCTCTTGAATGTAGAGAACACAGAAAAAAAGACAAGATAGGGAAAAAGAAGGGAATAATATAAAGAAAAAGAAATAAAGGTAAGGAAACGGGTAAATGGGGGTGGGTTGGGGAAAATAGAGGATTTAAGAGCTCATTAAAAATACATGTATTTTGCTATGCATAATATTTAAACCTGAGATGGAATGTCAATGTTGAGATGTGGTGGGACTATTTTGCTGAGGTGGATGAACTTTTGTTTAACAATGTCACAAAAATGTTTCTTTTTTTGATTTTGTTGCATTTCTAAACCCCTCCCCCCCAAAAAAAAAAATCATGGACTCATTTTATAATTGCAATAAAACACTGTCCCCTGTTGTGGAATAACTGCACATCTCGGGTGGTTGAAGGCACTCAGACATGCCTTGTGCCACACAACACACCTGAGATGTGTCATTATGCAACCGCAATACACACCCTGTCATGTCTTTTTGCTTAAATATGGTTGTGAAACAATTCCACCATGAAAGTTTGGGAGCACTATTGCTGAACTTATGGCTTAAGTGCCACAGAGAATTGGGGCCCTGGATATTAGTGCCCTTAAACTGGTGCAGTGTTAGGCAACCAAGAGGATACCTGACATCAACAGTCTAGGATATATGTGACAGAGTGAAGGCAGTGCAGAGGAGAGTGAACAAAATGATCCAGGGGTTATGGAAGAAAACATATGAGGAAAGGTTGAGATATCTTAACATGTATACGCTGGAGATGAGGAGGGGGAGGAGGATATGATAGAAATGTATAAATATCTCCATGGGATAAACTGAATAAACTGGAATGAGTCATTCAACTTAAGGGCAAATGCAAGCACGAAGGTAAGCCACTGAAGCTGACTGGAGAGAAGTTCAGAAGGGACATCATAAAGTACTGTTTCATGAAAACAGTGGTGGACAAGTGAAACAGGCTGCCAAGTGAGGATGTCTGTGCTAAAACAGGGGGGGTTCAAACAAGGGTGGGACAGGCACAGGGTCCTGATAAGGGCAGGGTATGGTAGAGCAGGGGAGGGTAACAATGTGATGGATGGACAACAGGGCCATCACACACACATATTCATCCCCAGTACTCACCTGTAAATGAGCTACTTCAGCTCAGTATGTCTTTCCTGGCAAACCTTTTGAAATAAATAAATAAATAAATAAATAAATAGTAGGCAGGTTTGGGCACACTGGATGGGCCAATGGGCCTTATTTGGTGTCATATTCTGTGTTATATATTTCTATGGTCTATGCAGCGCTTCCTAAGTAGGGGGTTCCTGTGATACTTCTAGGGAGGAGCACCTACAACAAACATTTTATTTAACCAGGTCTGAAGAGGTCTTGAATTACTAGATGGCAGAGTGTGGGTCAGGGTCATTTGGTCTTCAGGTCACCTCTTCTAGTTTGGTGTTAGCTTTAAAGAACAGACTAGAGGCAAATCTGAGGTGCATCACACTTTTTATTTATTTTTATTTAAAAGTTGGTAACCAGAAGTACACTGAGCCTAGGCTCTGCTTCAGGTGTGACCGGGGAGAGGCAAATACACATGCATACATGAAATGAAGACAGTTTACAATGGTGTCTCAGGCGGGTTAATCTTTGCTTTTTAGTTAAGCAGAATACACATGCGGTGCAGCAGCAGTCCAGACAACAGTTCAGTAGCTGTATAGTAGGTCACACAGTACCAGTTGACTTTACAATCCCCATATTCTTCCATGAAGCCCCAGAGGTCTCAGACACAGTTACCCGACTACAAATCAATATTCTTTACCATACACAGAGAAATAATTGGCACTTACCGGTCAGGTCACTAAAAATCTACCAGAGGGTAGCCCCAAACCCACATTTGCTCCCTCCAAACCATAGATAGGGTAGACACACTGTGACTCTAAGGTTTCAACATACTGTGACTTTGAGCTCCTGATGAACAGGGATTCTGATGTCTTAATGCACTGTGACTCTGTGGTCATTTTTGTACTAATGGAAGTGACAGATGCACTCTTCTGGTAAGCATTATCTCTCTGCAGCTAGCCGTGTGGCCTTGCAGCAAAGGAACAGACATCCAACCGAATGGTCACTGAGTCCCTGGGAAAACTTTTCTCACAGAGCTCCAAGGGGCCAAAAACCCCAAATGGCTGCTGACTCCCCATCTTATGCCCTAAATCACTTCTCCCTGAGGAACCTAACTACAGTACTCAATTCCTTAAGTTCTAACTACCTACCTACATACATACAAAATGCAGAGGATCAGTAACCAGTATCTTTAAGTTCCACAGAACAAGGGAACTGATTTTTTTAGACACCACCCTTAATAGTGGCTAAACAAAGTCCTACATTACATACAAATTGGTCCATTCAGACATGAAAAAGGAACATGATGAAAGAGGGTTTAGCTTTGAATCACCACCATTTGGTAACTTTCCTCATGGGTCATGTTCACAATGTTCCAACACTCATAAATTACTGAATATTGTTAACCTACATTGTGATGAGACCATCCCAATTAAGCAGCGAATTGCTTGCTCTGCTACCCATGTTAGCAATATTTCAAAATGTCCATGCTCTAAAGCATATGTGGGCAAAACTAGCACTGTACTGTGCAAGAGGGTGTCACAGCACAAGTTTGACATTAGATGCCGATCTAAAAAATCAGCTATGGAGAGACACTTTACCAGTGCCAACAACCAGGTGTTGAGACTGAGATTTGACAGGTTGGAAAGAGTATCCCCCATGCAGAGAAGTAGCTTTGGAAAGACTACTGGGTGACTCAATATGAATCTGGCATCCAACTTCTGTATACCAGAGGACTGGTTTGTAAACAACCATCTAGTCCTCAACACTAAAAAAAAAAAAAAAAAAAAAAAAATGTTGTTCCACAATTACACCTCCAAGACCCAACCACAACTCTCCCTCTTGAACAAGTCCCTAAATGGAGATGTTCTCGAATCTGTCCAATCATTCAAATACCTGGGAGTTACATTGGATCCTTCACTCACGTTCACAACACATGTCTCACTCCTAACTAAGATGATCAACCAGAAGCGGAGTCTCATTTATCTCCTTTGACACCCTTTGAGACAACTGGTCCAATGGAGCTACCAGTAGACTTCAAATTATTTACATACTAGCATACTATTTGCCAGCAGATTAGGCCTTACGGTCTATCGAGTCTGCTCGAACCTCAGATCCCTAGTTGGGTGCCGAGGCCCTCCCCTCCCTTGTATTCCAGAACCCCCTATCATCCATCCCCACCCTCCTGGGACAGGCCATCATCTGATACAGCCACTTTATGTGTCTGTCCCACCCTCTCTTGAAGCCCTCCACTGTGGATCTCTGAACCAGCTCGCCAGGCAGCGCATTCCAAGGGTCCACCACCCTCGCAGTGAAAAACCTCTTTCTCTTTCCCCCCTCACCCTTCCACCTTCCAACTTCAAACCATGCCCTCTGGTGATACCTCCCTGCTTTAGTCTAAAGATCCCCTCCATGTTTACCCTATTTATTCCCTTGAGGTACTTGAAGACCTCAATCATGTCCCCCGTCTCTCCTCTCCTCCAATGAAAACAGGCAGAGCTCCTCAAGTCTGTCCTCATACGTCAAATCCCCTAGCCCTCGTATCATCTTAGTTGCCCTCCTCTGTACCCTCTCCAGGAGCTGTATGTCCCTCTTCAAGTGTGATCTCCAGTACTGTACACAGTACTCAAGGTGTGGTCTAACCAGTCCATTGTACAGCGGCAGAATCACTTTTCTTGCTCCTAGAGGTGATCGCCTACGATGTATCCCAACATCCTGTTTGCCTTGCTAGCCGCTCTCCTGCACTGCTCAGAGTTATTCATACATGCATCACCATGACCCCTAGTTTTTTTCCCTATTGAGGCCTCCAGCGCCTCCCTCCCATGGTGTACCTGTGTTTAGGGTTTCCGCCAAGATGCAACACCTTGCACTTGGTGATATTGAAATTTAATTTCCATGTGTGAGCGAGTTTGTGGGTGTCCAGGTCCCTTGCAGGGCCAACCTCTTCTCCCTCAACTACTGCTTCCATCTTGGAGTCATCAGCGAAGAGACTCATTTCACACCCTATACCCTCCTGATGTCCGATATGTATGCATTAAACAGGATCGGACCCAGGACCGAGCCTGCAGTACCCACTACCAACCTCTCTGGGGTTTGAGAGCTCCCACAGACCACTACTCTCTGCGGTGCGTCCAGCTAGCCAGTTTTCGATCCGTCTGACCATCAAAGGGCCTACTCCTAACCCCATCAGTTTCTCCACCAGACCATTGTGGGGGACAGAGTCAAACGCCTTGCTGAAGTCCAAGAATAATACATCCACAGGCTTTCCTCTGTCCAGTTCTGATGTTACCCATTCATAGAACTCCACAAGATTGGTTTGACATGATCTACCTGGCACAAACCCATGTTGCCGACTATCCAGACCTCCCACCTCCTCCAAGTACACCCCTCATTGTTCCTTTAGTATACTCTCCATTAATTTTCCCACCACCGAGGTCAAACTGATGGGTCTATAGTTACCTGGTACTTCTCTCGACCCCCTTTATGGATTAGCACCACATGTGCCTCTCACCAATCGCTAGGTACCCTCCCTGTCTCAAGTGACCTGCTGAAGAGCTCCGCCAGGGGTGCAGCCAGTATGTCCGCCAATTTATTTTTATAAATATTTATATAAGCATAGAAAGTCTTGTTATTGTCTTTAATGTGTGCAGAATTCTTGAGATTTACATTGTTGTCAGGGCAACCTCTCAGACTGATTACAGTCTGGTTATTACCCATTGCCCATACATTACCCTCTATGTTTGGCTGCTTATGTTTGATTTTTTTGTTAAGTTACTGGGCTCCTAACACTGTGGACAGAGCCAACAGTGTATTTTTGTAAACTCCCCTCTCTTCAACCCACCCCCAGGCCCAAATGCTTTATTACTTTAAGTTGGACCATCTCGTGACCATTAATCCATGATTTTTGAGTGGGGCCAGTAGCAGTCATATCCAGCTAGCCCAGTCAATCACCACCTCCCTAACCAGCAGAGTAGGTTTCCGTTACAAATCTTTTGATTATCTAACTAAATCAGTGGACATTACACTTGACCATTCAGAGTAGAGAGGGGCAGTCTGTTTCATTGATAATGCTAGGCCAATCGGTCAGTCTGCCAAGTTTCCTCAAAAGCACCGACTATTCCTCTCCATCCCTCCAGTCTAATGCACCATGTGTGGATTCAGTTAGATGACTAACTGATTGGTAAGAGAAGGGGGGGGACTGACTGTACTAACCCGAGACGACTGATATCCGCCCCCCCCGAAATCTTCAGTTGGTGGTCAGGAGATTTTGGGGTTTGGTGGGTCAAGCTGGAGGGAATGATATCAAAAGATGGTGAATGCTCCTCGCTCAGGGAGGGAGAGAGATGACTAGGCATGGTGAGGTGATGACAGGGAAAATAATGGCAGTACACTCCAATATATATATATGTATATTAATATTTATATAGATATTGTATACACACTCTATATATAGTATATAAAAGATGCATTTATAATATTTTTAATGGTAAGCGAGAATATCATTTGTGAAACCTAGATTAGTGTCAGTCATAACCCTTAAACACTATATGAGTTCCTAACAGGGAACATTGGCATTCTGGACTGTCTAAGAAGATTTGCTGCTCAACTGAACCCTGTACTGTTTGGGTCACAGGCTAAAGCAGGGTTCAAATTCAGAACTGTGTGTAAAAAGAAACCTTATAAAATGGCATGGAATTTTTCTGACTTCTGATTGGTTAGAGACTGTTCCGAACAGTGATAGTATCACTGTATAAAAATCACACTTCATAAAAGTCCCTGTCCATCAACCTATTCACCTTTATGAAAGCAATGAGCCTTGTCAGCCATACTTTTCTATCACAAACATGCTGCCACCTTTACTCACTAAACACCTTCAACTAGGTGTTAAATATAAAACTGCCTTCAATTAAAAAAATATAATTAAATGTGTCTTGCTCCCTTAATAATTTTCTTATACATGTAACCCCTTTTCTCGGTGCCTCTATTTTGTAAGCACTACTCGGGCTAGCCTATGTTCAGGGAGAAAACATTTGCTCAGCATCATGGCTACGTTTGTACCTCTGGTCAGGGGCACCCAAGTAACTCCAATCACAGGAAGTAAAAACTGAGAATGGTCAAATCAGTAATGGGATTCTAGAGTGTGGCTTTTATTCACTTCAACCAAGAATAACAAAGCAAGATGGACCCCCACAGGGCTTCACTCACTGGAAATGTAGATTTACAGAGGTCAGAGCACATCTTCTTTACTATACAATACCCTCAGGTTCTGAACACAACAGGGCTCACACGCCTGAACTGGTACTTCTTCTACTTGGATGCCTTGACAGGGCACACTGGCCAGTCCTTGACACTTTTCCATAAATCATGGAGTTTGATGGTGGCTCCCTCAAACACCCATGAACACTTTCTAGCTCTAAAGAGAAAATCTCATCCTTAATCCCACGTCTGGGTGCTTTCTGCAGACACTGGCCAAGTGCCTGGGAGAAAGCTATAGGTGGCCAAAGTGAATCCGTGGAAGTAAACCTGGTTACTCCAGATGGGGATCTCCCACCTCTTGTTCCCAAATCCATATCCAGCCATTCATTTGGAACTACACATTTCCTCGAAACTACTGGTTGTAGATACTGTCTCGAAATGTATGACACATTTAACATTCTACTCTGTATTTTGGTGGTGTCCTGACTCAAACAGTTCTGTTAGTGGCTATGGTTATTCCTTAGACCCCCACTGTCTCAGATACTTCCAAGCCATAAACAAAGATAAAAGCATTGTACTTGGCTAGTCTTCTCCTGACCCCACAGTAGGCAGTTACTTTTATACAACTCTGTCTTGGTGAAACACATGGGCTCTGTTTCAGAGGAGACTCACCGTGGTATGCAGGTGCCCGAGGGCTTCTTCCCACAAAACACAGATTCTCTGGTACCTCAGTACAATTTCTTCTGTCAGGCAGCTTTTTCCCTTTTCCAAGCAGGGCCAGGGGATTGCCCTGAAATGCTGGATTTCCCCCCTCTGGGGATGGGGCACTGGAACAACTCGGGGAAGCAGTCTCTACTACTTCTTTCAGTCTCTTCTGTGTTCTTCTCTAGGATGAGAACACACTACCCTCTTTGTGGTGTAGCTCTAAATCAGAGCTTGGCTCTAAGGGGCTGCCAACTGCAGCATGCCTCCTCCTTCTCTTGAGTCTCCCTCTAGACTGACTTTGAAATCCCCAATGTTCTAACCTAACCCCTGCAGCCAACATTCCACTGTGGCTTACACTGCTGCGATAATTCTATGGTGATGTCATCCCTCCAGCTCAGCTGAGACTGAGGACAGAGTGAGACAGTGTGAAATCCATTTAACTGGTATCTCACAAGCTGCCTTTCCCTGCCTGCCACTAGTTCTAAGTGGGATTCTAGCAACCCTGGGTGACGCCCACCCTTGGCAATGAAAATGACTGTCTGTAGTCATTATTTACCAAGCCCAGGACATTCTACCCTATGTGCTACCTACAGAGAGGGGTAATCAGGCCCTCTCCTACCATGTGCTAGGCACAGGCAGGCAACACTAAGGGTCCAGAGGCCATCGGCTAACACATCAGCCTCTACTCTATGATCTTGCTATGGTTACCTAGTGGCCCTGGGAGAATTGTCCAGAGCATAGCCCTCATAGAGCAGTACTGCAGCCCCTATGGCCGGTCAGGACCACAGCCTGTCTATCCCCCTAACCCTCTAGGGAAAACCTATCTGACCAGAACCCAAATTACCGAAAACAGGGGAACCTCCCCCCATCCCTGGACACCTGCAACCAAAATACAAGGAGCTAACACTACCCTTTAAGCATTATTCCCACGCCCTCCCACAACCATACCTGTGGAAGAAAAAGTTAACACAGTCAACAACAATAACGCACTTTAAACACAACTACTTTAAAGCACATGAGGGACTTTAATGAGTCCCTCCTCCTCTTTTTGTCTTCTCTTCTTGTCTTCTTTTCTTGTCTTCTTCAGGATCACCTGCAAGAAAAAATACAAAAATAACCCCTAATCTGCAAACACAGTAACTGTCTAACTCCTACCATCAAAACACTGAAGAATCCCAAAAAACATTTTTTTAGAAAAGTAGAAAAACAGTAGAAACAGTAGAAAAACAACATCATTATTTACAATACACATTTTGGGGATGGAGTGCGCTAATAGTCCCTTCTAGTGACAACAGTGCCCAAAAGCAAGTCCAAAAAAGAGTCTGTCCTGGGCCAGAGCCCGGTGAAGCATAGTTCTGGTAGGACTGTAATCCTGAAGGGGAGAGTCTTTGAGGACAGTTCAAATAGTCTGAAGTATGCTAGGTGTAGGGTGTGTACTGCAATGTCATTAAGATAAAAAGTCTGGACTTACCAATCCCTTGAAGAATGAAATCAATACAGCACCTGGATTTCCAGCCGAAGACTCTCCCTGGCAGCATTCTTCAGATACAGCTGGGAGGACATCTTCCAGAAAATGACAGGATGGCACTTCTGGAAACTGCTGGGTTGATGTCATCTAGGAGATGGAACCTTGGAACAGGAAAGGAAAACAGCTCGTCTGAAGTCATCCGAAATCCCAGGCGATGAATCAGGATACAGCTGGGCTGGTGTCCTCTCTGGATATGAAGTTATCTGGAAGGCCAGGCAATGGAATCTGGCAAACCAATACACTGCAAGGCTGACGAATCTGGGGCACCTGGATCCTGGAATGCCAGTCTGGTGGAACAACATAGGTGCGGCAAAGGCTAGATGGCAGCACTGGCTACCACTGCTCTGCTCTCCACTTGGTAGGCATGGGCACATTGGCAGGAAGTTGCATGCATTGAGGAAAGTAACTCAGTGGGTCGGGTGCAAGAATTATTACCCCGTCTGAGCGCTCATAATTCACACTGTAGAAGATTTCATGGCCCTCTCCATCCACGATCCGAACAGTGTCTATGAATAGTGTCCTGCCCACTTTCCATTGTTTAAATTTCTCTTTGAACACTCTGTCTCGGACATACCAACTTGCACCTGGATGCACATGTTTTGTTGCTTCTTCCACTATCCAGGATTTCCTATTTCTTTCTATCTCCTCCCAGAATCTCTGAGGAAAGGTAGGAAAGGATATCCCATAGATCTCATTCACCTTCCTACGAACCAGTCTTTCCTCTTTACTACACTTGGTCAACTTTAGGCCTCTGGCCTGGCTTGGGGGCAGCCAGTCCTGGTTCTGCCAGCTACGCATACTCAATGCAATGTAAAATGTATCTTTGACTCCTCCTTGTGGGGACAGGGCTGTGGAGTCACCAATCACTCCTTCTGTTTGCTTCTCCGAGGCAAGAGCCCGAGGCTGTGGACTCGAATCTTCTTCATAAGGCTATATAGGTTCCCCCTCATTTTCTTCCTCACTAAGGGTCTGAGCCCAGGAGTGAGCAGTCGTCCTCACTCCTGAGACTATCCACTCTTTGCTGGGCACAGAGGTTGACACCTCCTATTCAAGAGTCTCTCTCATCTCATCTTCTCTGATGAGACTAGGGCTCAGCCCTCTCTCCATGGATCTGCTGAGCTCCCTCCGCACTGTCTGTCTGTGACCCGGACTCGGATACATCACCACTTTGCTCTGCCTGTAGATCTACACCCTCTTCCTTTGTGCCACACTCTGCTGGGCTTCCTCCAACAGGCTCCACCTGGTGCTACGTGCTGCCACTTGCAGATTCTTGAAGCTTTGTCCACGTGGGAGCCAAACGAATCTTGGGTGCCCTGGTTAGGCCATGTCCCTCTAGACACCCAGAACAGTGAAGAACCATAAAGATGTCCCTTCCAGCCTTTAAGCACATTATGCACACTCTTACTGGACATCCAGGAATCGCCACATGAGGAGGCAAACGTCCCCCATAGTAACATCTCTCAATGTCTTTCAACCTGTTAATTTCTTCTACTATCATAGCCCGGGTGTGATCTGGGTAATGGGCTGATCCCGAAGCCATGACTGCAGAGAAAAAACAAAACTCACTGTTATCTCAAGTCCCACTCTGTTGGAAAACATTTACAAAATGGCTTCCCTGCTGCTGTGTTTACTGTACTACCCCACCCTGTAATGGCAGTGGCAGCACTCCTGGCGCATCAACGTTCTGTTTCTGACTCAAGCCACTGTGCATCTGATTTACACACTCTACTGATAAAGTTCACTCAAACTGCATAACTGCACTGTTCGTTCTCTTAGTACATTTATATGATTTTTACAGGACTTTTCATTTGCTTTAAATCACTGTTCTTGCTTAAAGTCCCTAAAGCCACAGTATTTCATTGCACAGGATTGCCTGTATTTCATTTCATCTTTCATACAACCCATAGTCTCTCACTTTGCTTTGAAAATTATACTGTTGCTGAACCCACAATTATGCTCACAGTCTAATTCTTAGAATTCCTGCTTAGCTTGATTAACTTGACACAGTCCTTCTTTGCAAAACAATCACACTGCTACACACAGATTTTGCTGGTTTTAGTTAAAATCACACACAGTTTGAGTTGTTTCTTAGGTTGGTACCCACTTAATCAGTAGCTTGCAATTGCGATGGAAAATTCGGCCTATAGCCAGTCTTGGAGGCCTCTGGAATGAAGCGGGCTGGCAGTCCTGCCGATTGTCCCTCAGAAAACCACGCTTTCTTCCCAGACAATCGAAATGCGGGCTGAGCCCAATTTTAAACAGAAAAGTCAGATTTTATTACTTTTATAACGTTTTCAGTCACCATGATGCTCCTCCTGGCAAGCCAGTTCGCACACTGCTCTCTCTCTCTCCCTCTGGAACACTGTACAGTCACTCTAGAGCTGGCTTGGGGGCAGAACTGATTGTAGTCTCACCAATCACTCGACACCATGCAAATGAGCCTCTCTTCTCATGCTCTTCTTCTCCATGGCGATCGTCGAGCAGGCAAAATGTTAACTGCAAACCACACTTTTTTTTTCATTCAACTGTGACTCCTCGGCGGGACCACCATTTCAACCATTTTTCATGGCATTTTCCTCAGCGACTCTCTCTGTCCATACAACAAGCATGTCCAACTTCTAGGGCACAAATCTCTCTTTGTTTCCCACAGTTTTTCATACTTTCTCTTGTCACACATAACTTTAAAAAGCTGGCAAACGTTATAATTTTGATGCAGGACAAGGGGCATATTTAATCTGGCTTTACTGCTCCTTGGTAAACAGGTGGCACAACTACAGCAGCCATGAACAGCAGCACACATTGACACATTTAGGTGGCAATGCTTCTGACTTTTTGGGCTACCTACTGCCAGACAGCCAAAACGCTAGCCATAATCCGAGCAAATCTTTCTTGTTTTTTCCCTAAAATTCAAAACCAAATCCTCAGCAGTGCCTTCATTTTTTAACCCCTTTTCTCTGTGCCTCTATTTTGTAAGCACTACTTGGGCTAGCCTAGGTTCCGGGAGAAAACATTTGCTCAGCATTATGGCTAGGTTGTACCTCTGGTCAGGGGCACCCAAGTAACTCCAATCACAAGAAGCAATAACTGAGAATGTCCACACCACTAATGGGATTCTAGAGTGTGGCTTTTATTCACTTCAACCAAGAATAACAAAGCAAGATGCCCCCAGGGCTTCACTCACTGGAAATGCAGATTTACAGAGGTCAGAGCACATCTTCTTTACCACACAATACCCTCAGGTTCTGAACACAACAGGGCTCACATAGCACGAACTGGTACTTCTTCTACTTGGAGTCCTTGGACACTTTTCCATAAATCATGGAGTTTGATGGTGGCTCCCTCAAACACCCATGAGCACTTCCTAGCTCTAAAGGGAAAATCTCATCCTTAATCCCATGTCTGGGTACTTTCTGCAGGCACTGGTCAAATGTCTGGAAGAAAGCTATAGGTGCCAAAGTGAATCCATGGAGGTAAACTGGTTACTCCAGATGGGGATCTCCCACCTCTTGTTCCCAAATCCATACCGGCCATTCATTTGGAACTACACCTTTCCTCAAAACTACTGGTTGTGGATGCTGTCTCGAAATGTATGACACATTTAACATTCTACTCTGTATTTTGGTGGTGTCCTAACTCAAACAGTTCTGTTAGTGGCTATGGCTATTCCTTAGACCCCACTGTCTCAGATACTTCCAAGCCATACACAAAGTTAAAGGCATTGTACTGGTTGGTCTTCTCCTGACCCCACAGTAGGCAGTTAACGCTACACAACTCTGTCTTGGTGAAACACGTGGGCTCTTTTTCAAAGCAGACTCACCGTGGTATGCAGGTGCCCCAGGGCTTCTTCCCACAAAACACAGATTCTCTGGTACCTCAGTACAATTTCTTCTGTCAGGCAGCTTTTTCCCTTTTCCAAGCAGGGCCAGGGGATTGCCCCTGAAATGCTGGATTCCCCCCCATCCCTCCGGGGATGGGGCACTGGAACAACTTGGGGGAGCGGTCTCTACCACTTCTTTCAGTCTCTTCTGTGTTCATCTCTAGGGTGAGAACGCACTACCCTCTTTGTGGTGTAGCTCTAAATCAGAGCTAGGCTCTGAGGGACTGCCAATTGCAGCACACCTCTTCCTTTTCTTGAGTCTCCCTCTAGACTGACTTTGAAATCCCCAACGTTCTAACCTAACCCCTGCAGCCAACATTCCACTGTGGCTTATGCTGCTGCGAGAATTCTATGGTGATGTCATCCCTCCAGCTCAGCTGAGACTGAGGACAGAGTGAGACAGTATGAAACCCATTTAACTGGTATCTCACAAGCTGCCTTTCCTGCCTGCCGCTAGTTCTAGGGGATTCTAGTAACCCTGGGTGACAGAGGTTTATACACAAATACATAAATTACAAAATGAAGTACTGTAGTACTTCCTTTTTTAATTTTGGTGTTCCTTTGATGACCATGAAAACTCGACCTCCCTATCTTTAACTGCTTACTGGGGAAATCTCTTCTGTTTAATCTGCTACAGACAAAACAGAAGCCCTGGTTCCATCTGAGCCTTCTCTTGTGTGATTGTGAGAGTGAAATTATGCCAGTACAACTGCACAGAGATTTGAATTCTTGTATCCCATCGATAGTAAATATTCCATCTGTTGAATGTAGGAAATATAGAAAAAAACACTGGAGAAAGGGAGAAAAGAATATAAAAAATGAGAAAAGGCATGGAAATGCGTAAATAAAGGTGGTTTGGTGAAAACAGAGGTTTAAGGGCTAAATTAAAAAATATTTGATGTGCATAATATTTGAAACTGAAATTTTATGCCAGTGCTAGGATGTGTTGGGACTATTTCATTGGAGTGATTGTACGTTTTTAAAAAGATCATTAAAATGTAGATCATTATTTTAGTGTTGTACAATTTTTTACCACCACACCCCCCACAATATTGGACCCATTTTATATAACTGCTATAAAATACACTGCTTTGTGGTGGGACAATGGCAGTTTTTGGGTGCTTGAAGGACTCGTTGATGCCTCATGCCTCACAACACACACCAAGATGTCATTATCCCACTACAATACATACCCTGTCATGTCTTGTTACTTACTTATTTGCTGCACATTTTTAACTTACACTTCATTGTTGCTTGTCAGAACAGCAACCTCATAAACCCGACGCTTTGGAAAGTGCTGTTCTAAGTATATTGTATGGAATGGCAAATGGCTCAGAAGAAAAAGGAACAATTGTAAACTTTGACAGTTTTATAAAATCATATCATACCAATGGGGCATGATTTTTTAAAACATAAAACAAGTCACCCAAATATTGCCAGAGGGTGGCAGACTGAGAGTTTAAATAAAATGCCAGACTCATATCGATGAATTTGATTCATGTCCAGTGTGAAGTGAAGATACATTGAATGTAATTAGGGTTACATTCTCCAGCAAGCCATTTGTGGTATCCATAATTCTAAAGTAACATATTTTACAAGTTGTGTATCAACCTACAGTTCAACAATAATAATACTGTGAATTTCAAATTATAACTATCCTCAGTGAGTAATTCCCACCCAGACAGGCTTTCATATCTCACCAGGTTTCTATTTTAATGCCTAACCTATTATGCTTAGTTCTGTCACTGTGTAACAGAAAGCAAACTTGTTTGTTATAAAACGCTCATACTTATTATAAACCATTCAATAATACATATTTATTTAGAATTTCTGCAAACCAGAATATCCACATTAAGGCTAAGTTCTGAGTTTTCAGGAGAGTTTGTTGGGACAAATATACTGGCAGGGAGTTACAGTACTAACATTTGATAACTAAGCATAGAAGATAAACAAATGAGTATAGCTAGCAATATAGATACATATTCCAATTTTATAGCTATGTTTATATGTTTATGTTATACATAGAATAAATAATGGGTAAGGGTGGCATACAAGGATGTATACCCATGAAGGGGGCTAATTAGGGCTATAAGACCACAAATCCAAAGGGCGAGTGACTTTCTTGACCTAATTAGCCCCTGAGATGAGTATACTTCTGAGTGTTCCACCCTTACCTATTGTTTGTTGAATATAATACTGTCTATTAGGATGGCTATTGTTATGGAGATTGCACATTTGACCCAAAGATCTCTTGCAGCAAGGAGGGAATGATGTGTAGAGAGTGCAGGTAGGAGTTTGGGGGACTTCTGTGTTTGGGAGGGTTTTGTGTATCTTTTTGTCCAGATTCTGTTGCAGCTTGTTAATTGGTTTGGCTAGCTTTTGCAGCTTGTTAATTGGTTTGGCTAGCTTCTTAATGATGTGTTAATTGTATTATTAGTGGCATCTCATAGGGTTTAATGTAGTGCTGGTGTATACTTTTTATTAGTGCAGGAATATACTTTTAATTGTTTGATTAGGGTAGGTATGTAGCTTTAATTAGTGTAGGTATATAGCTGTAATTGTTTAATTAGTGCTGGTATATACTTCTAATTGATAAATTAGTTACAGGTATACTTTTAATTGATATATTAGTCACAGGTATACAGGGAATTAAATGATGGGCTCTTCTGTGGGTAAAAAGTTCCCATCCATTTATTATATATAGAATAAATATTGGGTATGGGTGGTATACAAGGATGTGTACCCATTGCAGGGTTAATAATGCTATAAAGCCACTAACTTGAAGTGCAAGTGGCTTTATTGCCTAATTAGCTCCCAAGATGGGTATTCATTGTTTGTTGGATATAATACATTAGGATGGTTATTGCTATGGAAACTGCATTTGCGATCAAGTTGTGGTGCCTGAAGGTCTATTGCAGCATGGAGGGAATAGTGTGTAGTGAGTGCAGGTAGGAGTTTAGGGGATTTCTGGGTTTGTGAAGTTTTTTTTCCAGGTTCTTTTGCAGCTTGTTAATTGGGTTGGCTAGCTTCCTAATGCTGTGTTAATTGTATTATTAGTGGTGTCCCACAGGGTTTATTGTAGTGCAGGTGTATACTTTTTATTAGTGCTGGTATATACACTTTTAATTGTTTGATTAGTGTAATTTTATAGCTTTAATTAGAGTAGGTGTAACCAGCCAGTCCCTGTGGTTACTAGAATCCCATTAGTTTTAGAACAGACAGACAGTCTGGGCAGTGTTCAGAGGGATTAAATGCTCTCTGTAAAACATTACATTATCATTTGCCTCACTCTGCTGAGCAGAAGATGAGGTAATGCTGTTCAGAACTCTCACAACAGCATAAGTCACATCTGGCTAACAGCTGTGCTGGAGCTGTCAGAGGTTCTTCTGAAGTTGGCGGTTGAAAGAAGAGGAGCTCTCTGAGAGTTCTGAGGCAAGAGGGCCTGCTGGCACTCTTGTTCGAGAGGAAAGGACCATCTGGTCATGTTTCTGCTATAGTAGAGTGATCTAGAGGTTGGTTTTGCCCCAGTGGGGTGAGACTTTCACACAAAAGTGGAATGGGACTGAGAGGTCAATGATTCTTTGGGGCAATCTCCTGAAAGACTGGGAGACTGTCAGAGCTGCCCAGAGTGAAGAGAATGTGTGATTTTTTCTTCAAAAGCTATGGATTTGTGATAGAGCTGTAGACTGAAGTGTTCTTTTAAATGCCTTAAAAGGAATTATATAATGGTATCTCTTAATCAAGCACTCTGATTGGCTAGCTGTCACCCCTAACCCATAGTAAATCCTAGCATTACCAATGCAAGAGGTGCCAGTCAGCCACAGTCTCAAGCGCCCCAAAACAGAATCCATCTGACCCCCATTTTTCAACCTCTCAACCCGCCATATCTGATCGCCACCTAAATGTTGTCTCTGATTCCCTAGAACATTGTGATCTCACAACTGAGTAACCAAGAAGCACGAGTTTTAAAAAGTGAGACCAGTCACCAAATCCAGTTATCCAACCACAGAACTGTTTTTTTTTTTTTTAACAATCTTTCCCCTGTGACAGCAAGTCCCTGCTAAACCTGCCTGAGCTGTGTACAAGTCCTTATCACTACTGGCGCTGTTTCCTGATTCCTCAGTACAAACAAAACGAGAAACAAAATCTTTCTCGCTATTCCCACTCAGGAGTAAGGGTTTCAGTTAGACAGTGGCTCTTTCCCCAGTTCCCTGTGCACACTGCAATCACCTTGATTCTGGTAGCAAATGAAAAGCTAGTTTAAAAATCCCATAACTTTTTTTTTGTAAAATACATCTGCCACGGTTGTACATCAGAAAGGAAATGCTGGCCACAGTCATATGGCGGCTTTGTCTTTGCTCCCTCCTGGCACCACATGGCTGTTCACTATGCTGGACATAGAAACATAGAATCTGATGACAGATAAGGACTGCTTGGCCCACCTAGTCTGCCTATTTCCCTACCTAGTGGATAAGCTGCAGATCCTAGTTAACCAACAGCCTACTTCCTTCTATCCCCCCACTAGAATTGCCTTATGTCTGTCCCATGAATTCTTGAATTCCCCTACTGTTTTTGACTCCATTGCCTCCTCAAGAAGGCCATTCCATGTATCCACAACCCTCTCCATGAAAAACACTTCCTTACATTACCTCTGAGCTGCCCCCAACATCTTCAGATTGTGCTCCTTGTTCTTGCACATCTCTTATCTGAAAGATGCTACTGTCTTGGACTTTGTTGATTCCTTGAGGTACTTGAAAGTTTCTATCATGTCCCCCATCTCCTCCTTTCCTCGAGGGTATGCATATTAAGCTTCTTTAATCTCTTCAGATGTCTTCTGGTGCAAACCCTGCACCATTTTAGTTGCCTCCTCTGGACAGCCTCTATCCTGTCTAGGTCCTTGAGGAGATGGGGTCTCCAGAACTGCACTCAGTACTCCAGATGTGGTCTCACCAACTGTCTGTATGGCAGGATAACAACTTCTTGTTTTTTACTGGTGATGCCTCTCCCTATGCATCCCAGTATCCCACCAGCCCTCCTTACTGCCTTCTCACATTGCTTGCCCACCTTTAGGTCATCTGATATGACTACTCCCAGGTTCCTTTCCATTTTTGTTGCTGTTAATATCTCACCCCCCATTGTGTACTTTTCCCCTGGGTTTTTGTTTCCCAGCTGCATTACTTTGCACTTCTTTGCATTGAATCTAAGCTGCCATACATTTGACCATTCTTCCAACCTTGCCAAGTCCCTTCGCATCCTTTCCACCCCACCTTTTGTATCGACCCTGTTGCAGATCTTTGTGTCATCTGCAAAGAGACATACTTTTCCTTCCAGTCCCTCCTCAATGTCACTTATAAAGACATTAAAGATGACCGTCCCAGTACTGAACCCTGTGGTACTCCGCTAATAACCCCCTTTCTTCAAAGTGGACTCCATTTTCTATTACCCTCTGCATCCTGTTGTCCAGCCAATTTTTTACCCAGGTTACCACCTTGGGATCCACTCCAAGTCTGGCTAACTTGTATATTAATCTTTTGTGTGGGACTGTGTCAAATGCCTTGCTAAAGTCTAGGTAGGCCATGTCCACAGCCCCTCCCTGGTCTACTACTTTGGTCACCCAGTCAAAGAAATCTGTTAGATTCATGTGACACAACTATCCCACTGTGAATCCATGCTGCCTTGGGTCCTGTGCCCTGCTGGCCTCTAAGTACTCAACAGTTCTTTCCTTCAGAAGTGATTCCATCATTTTCCCTACCTTTTGAGGTCAAACTAACAGGTCTTTAGTGTCCTGCCTCTGCCTTGCTCCCACTGATGTGAAGGGGAATCACATCCACCCTCCTCCAGTCCTCAGGTGCCACCCCATCCTCCCATGATTTGCTAAAGAGGATAGTCAGTGGTGTCACTAGTTCCACCCTTGGTTCTTTTAGAATTTTAGGGTGAATCCCATCAAGCCCCATTGCTTTGTCCACCTTCAGTTTTAAGAGTTTTTTCAAAACGCTTTCTTCTGTGAATGGACTGGTATCAACCCCCTTATCCAGATTGTTTCTATTGTTTGGTTTAGGTACCTCCCCCTTCCCTTCTTTTGTGAATACTGAGCAGAAGTATTCATTCAGTATCCCGCTTTTTCACTGTCACCCTCTGCCCACATTTCCTCACCTTTATTAAGCCTCAGTATCCCTCCCTTGGTCTTTCTTTGCTCCCTAATGTACCTATAAAATATTTTATCCCTTCTTAACAGAGTTGGCTATCTTTCCCTGTGCAGATTGTGGTGCCATTTCCTGTCTCCAGGGTGACCCACAGTGCCTCCTACCCTCCATGTTTACCCTTTAGTTCTCTTGCTTTGATTCCTTCCCTTATGTGGAGAGCTACTCCTCCTCCTCCTCTTTTACCTTCCCTGTCCCTCCTGTAGATTGTGTACCCTGGTATGTTGACATCCCAGTCATGGTTCTCTGTGTACCATGTTTCTGTGATTGCCATGATATTCAGGTGTCCCTCTTCCATCAAGGCCACTAGTTTAGGGAGCTTGTTACCCAGACTACGGGCATTGGTACTCATCACCCTCCATTTTTTGATGGTCTTACCCCTTTTAGGCCCATCCCTGTCCTTACTGCCTTTGCCTTTTTCTGGATTTACCCCTGTTCTGCTCCCCATTGACTTCTCTGCTTTTGTGTCTACTTTGCTAACTACCCTGTTTTGGTGGGGATTTCTGCTTTCTTCAGTGCTCCCCCTTTGTTAGTTTAAATGCTTGCCAATGAAGCATTTAAACCTATTACCTAGGATCCTGGTTCCTCCTGGACAGTTGCAGACCATCATGCCAGTATAGGCCAGAATCCCTCCAGGTTGACCCCCAGTCCCCAATGAAGCCAAATCCCTGAACTCTACACCAATTTTTCAACCAGTCATTGAATCCCATGGTGTGGGTACCTTGAGTCTCACCCATGCCATAGACAGTAGAGGGAGGCAGCGTTAAATTCGCTGGCCCAGTAGCGTGAAGTGGGCACTTCTCATTGCCACTGTGCTACGGAATGGGCAATGCAAAGTGCTCACTCCATCTTGTCATTACCACTCACATTGAGGCAGAATGGCAATGTAAGTAAGTGAAGTCATTGTTTTAATGGACTTGAGTTCCTCATTATGATTCTAAGTGATAAACTTGGTGTTTCAGATATGGCAGCCCCCCACACATCACATGGTTTACAGTACTGTAAGTCACAGGCTTTTTAGCTAGGCAGGAAGAAAGTGAGTCATACAAGCAGACACTTTTACTTTCTCCTATGCAGACGGAGAGACAGTAGTGTGTTTTGTGACTGTTGATACTTTGAGATCAGAGCGAGGAGGAGATTTAAACATTAATTTAGACCCAACAGCTTTTCTAAATGCTACATTTTTTTTGTCTTTTCTGTACTCTTTTTTACTTAATTTGTTCTTTCTGTAAATTTTATTTTTCTTACCCTTATAAGTAGTTAGTTGTTTGTCTGTGTCTGTGTGACTGTGTGTGTGTGTGTGTGTGTGTTGTGTGACAGTGTGAGTAGTGATGATTGCTTGGACTGAGAGAGCTCAGTAGGAGAGATGGACCAGGGTGATGGAAAGTCTGGGGTGGGGGCAGCTCTGGGAGAGCTTAGTAGTGGTAAGCATCGTACCATGTGCATGTGTGGAGGGCATGGGTGCCCATTCCTGTTGGACCGCTCAAAACTTGTGAGTGCTCCTCCCAGAAGCAGGAACACCACTGCCTCCTGTCCTGACTCTGAGGCAGTTGAACCACCACCACAACCACCAAGTCCAGCACCAGGTCCACTGGAGCAGAATGTGCCTGTTCCCCCAGGCCCAGGTGTGGATCTCATCCCTGTTCAGCACCATGACCAGCCGGCTGCCAGTTCATCTGGCCATCCCCTGCCTGTGCCTGGACCTCCCCGCACCTCTGTTGTTTGGCAGTTTTTTGACTGTGTCGGGGGGCACAGCAGTGTGGTCAAGTGCCGCCTATGTGAGGTGAAGGTGTGCTGTGTACTCTGGGAGACTCACCTGGGGACTGGGGTAGCACACCCATATGCTCCATCACCAGCAGTTGGGTGGCAGGCTGCCACAGAACGGACCATGCCTGTACCTGCTGGCCATTCTGTGGCAGAGGGTGCAGCTGTGCATTTCAGCATCCCTAAGAAGGAGGGCCACAGCAGCACCTGCTGCTCCACCAGCACCCCCATCCCCACCCCCACCGCCACCAGCAGGTCAGCCTGTAGAGCGTGTGGACCCCAGAGAACTGCATGTAACACAGGCTGACTTGGCAGTTCTCTGGAGTGCTGTCGAGGAGAAAAACAAGAGGGCAAGTTCTGTGGAGCAGTGGCTGAATCACATAGAGGGACATCAATTGCAAATTGTGTCCATGTTGGAACTGCTGCTGGATCACCATGGGATCCCAAATTTTTTTTTCTCGCAACATGTGCCCCACACCTTCCTTGCTGTGTTATAAAATGTATTCCTCCACCATCCTGACCCTTGTATGTAATTATGCCCTTTTTTGTTGTCTTCCATATGCGTGACACTTTGTATTCTGAGCAGTGCAAGTATACTGTGCTAAACTGCATGTGTGCAGTCAGTCTTCTTCGAGTTTGTGCTTGTACTGCAGACACTGTCCAACTCCTGACTTAAAACAAACATTAATGAGTACAATGGTGGGGTGGTGAAGCATGGAGAGATACTAAAAAACAGGCTTACCATACATCCAAGTAACTATTAAAAAAAATTAATGTTGTGATTCATGACGTGATCATGAATCATGATTTGTAACTGAATTTGTGACCGTGATAATGAAGAATGTGATTCAGTGTCGATGGTGTAAGATAACCAGTATGAAATTGTATTGGGAACGTGAATGCCTACGGCTGTACTTCCCCGATGAGCTGTAGCTTAAAACTCCCAGACTTAAAAACACATATCAATGAGTACAATGGTGGGGTGGTGAAGCCTGGAGAGATACTACAAAACAGTATTACAATACATTCAAGTAAGAAGAAAAAAAATTAATGTGTTTCGTAATGTGAATGATCATGAATCGTGATTTGTGACTGCATTTGTGACCGTGATGATGAAGAATGTTATTTGTATCATGAGTGACTCATGATGATGGTCCTGACTTAAAAACTCATATTAATGAGTACAATTTTCATGCAGAATTAAGCACCACACCTGTCCAGTACTCTGAAGGGAAGCCAAAGAAACAACTGTGACTTAAGTTACAGATGGAGATTGGGCCCTAAAGAGATGCAAATGCACAGACAGATTAAGATTGTGCTGTGCACTGAAGAGATGCAGAAACAAAGGCACAACACCTAACCAGTGCTCACCATCATAAATTCAAATCTGGAAAAGAATACCTTTGCCGGTTGGGGCGGACTGTAGGAGGGAAGCAGTGTACTGCACTGCTGCAGTAACAGTCACTAGTACTAGCACCAGTAAAGATACCACAAAGAAGTACAAAAATCACACAGCTGCAGTGGATAGCAGCTTCAAATTGCTGAAATTATTATATGGCACAATAAAAGGTGTCTGATTTGATGACACGTGTCACACACATACTCACACACTAAGTAATGCATAGCAAATTAAACACTTCAGCAATATAACCTCGTATTTTAAACAAACTAAAATTATGCACTGCTGCACCACAACAATCGGCACAAAAATGTCAAGAAATATTGAAAATATTACTGTGTGTACATTAACACAGTTATACAAGAAAAATATCACCAAAACAGAAAGCACTGTCTTTTTCTCCAAGTTAATCTACCTACACCACAGATACGCCCCTCCCCCAAAGCACACTTCCACTGTCTCTCAGTACACAGACTGAATGTTGTACATTAACATTCAAAATCCATAAACAAACAATGAACGTTCAATGATATGAGCACAGGAGGGTTTCCTATAATCGATGAACTAAATTTTCAGCAATAAAAATGACTCAAAAAGGCTTTTTTAACAGCGTTTTGAAGGTTTGAATCGCAGAGAGCTCTCAGAGTAGATTGTCTCCTACAGCTTCCTACACACACTATCCCAAACTGAGGCTGTGCAGAACAATCTAGAGTCCATGTGACCTGAAATCCCATGAATCACTACAAAATTACGCCTTTGGAGCTTAAAACAAGGTGAAGTGAAGGCAGTACATTGTTTTCAATGTACTTCATCTTAAATTGATGGAGTAGTGGTTTTGGAAGGCGGATAGCATAAAAGTCATTGTTTTCAATGTGCTTGGCGTTACCATTATAACATAAAGTACTCATTAGCATTGCAGAGTACTCCGTGAATTCACCTTCACTCCGTGAATCACTTTCGCGGAGTGAATTGGGGCCACTTTGCTCATCACTAATAGGTAGCACTTCTGAGAAAGTTACCATGTGAGCCACTTGTCTAAGCCTCCCTCCCAACTCCACAAACTCCTGCTGCACTGCTCTGATACCATTCCCAGCCAGATCATTTGTCCCTAGGTGGACAGTGACATCAAGCTCCCTCCCCTGTGCAGCTGGGCCCACGATCCTGAGGATTCACTGCCTGTTCTTCCAAGCCAAGGCGTCAGGCAGGCACCTTACTTCCCTCTCCCTTCCATCCCCCAGTTCTACCCCCCCAACGATTGAGTCCCCCGAGGGAGTTGTTTCCTTCCCCTGTGGGGTCCCATGCCACCCTCCTCCGGGTCTCCTTTGTGGAAGTTCCCAGCATCCTCCTTGGTCTCCACTGTGGGTGCCTCCACAGAGGAACCACACTACACTAGAATGGCGAATGAATTGTGAAGAGGCACAATTGGAGGGATGTACCTCTGTCCCACCACCCTCACCCTCCCTGAGCCCACCGTGGTCCAACTGTTTCTCTTGCTTGACAACCTCTGAGGCAGTGGTGGTGGCCTGGGTGGTCCCTGGGTGGGGGAGGAAGTTTCCTATATCCTTGCTAGGTCAGCATGGAGACGGGCAACCTCCTCCCTCAGACCAGAGAGATGCCTGCAAATAGGACAGCAATGCAGCCTCCTGAACATCTCCTGGAAGACTGCCACTCCACAGCCAGTGCATTGCACCACTCTCCACATGTCTGTGTTCCTTCCTGTTTCAGAGTTTTTTTTTTTGGTGTGTGTGAGTGTGTTTACCCCTATTGAGTGTGCTGTGCCTTTAAGGATATGAACAGGTGTATGTCCTTTGCACTTTTGGGGAAGTGATGTCAGAACCCGTGGTATAAAGAAATGACGCAGTTGGGACAGGTGGGGTGAGGGGCAGAGTGGGTGCGACTTGGCCCGTGCCCTCCAGAAACAATCAACAAAAACTCTGACCTACCACCCCGGTGACTGCCTTCCTTCCTTTCAGACACCTATTTCACAGAGTTTAAGTAACAGGTCTAGTCACAAATGACTGCAAATATTCTCCCAGCTAAATTTCCTCACTGGCAAATGAGGAGTCACGTGATATCTCACTAGAGAAAGCAGCCCATTTTCTCCTGCTCTCCCACTACTAATTCAGCTTAATCTACTGGTTACACTGAAAAAGAATGCATTATTCTTTTTGTATTGAGTCTGGCAACCTTCCTGGGCACTGACTGCAGATCGGAGTACTAAATCCAACTATAGAGGTGATTATGAAACAGGAGCTCCCGCGCCAGACTCCCCCAACCTCTCCCAAAAAGGCTGCGAAGAAAGCTAACCAGCAACCAGCTAAATCAACCTGGCCCCCTTGAGTAAGCTTGCGGCTGTATCGTTAACAGAGGAATGGTGTTTACAAGAGATGAAACCTCTCCAAAGAGCTTTACTCCTACTTACATCGGATGTGGCAACATTAAAAAAAGACCTGGTAGACATTTCTCGGCAAGCTAAGGACACTGAGGCACAGCCAGTATTATTGAAGAAATGGAGGGCGACTACGGACCCTGAGATCATGGCCCTCAAAAAGCAACTGAACGAGATGGAACTGAAACTAGAGGACCTCGAGGGCCGTAGTCGCTGTAATAACTTGGTGGTGATTGGCCTTCCGGAGGCGGAGAAAGGATCCTCACCCATTCTCTTTACCCAAAAGTTGCTTGAGAAGGTCACAGGCCCATCGCCAAACGGCCCCTACTATGTGGTAGAATGGGCCCACCGAGCGTTGTGTCCCAAACCAGCTCCAGGATTGCCCCCATGACCATTCCTGCTAAAATTACTGAATTACCTGGACAGACAGCATATACTGGCCAAGCTGCTGGACATACAAGCAGAAATGTAGGAAGGGCACAAGATATGGATCTCGCAGAACCTACCGGCCTCGGTGAGACAGAAGAGGGGCTCATATCATACAATGGTCTCCTGCCTCATCCCTGCTGGAATTCATGTTTGGATGCTGTATCCAGCCCAGCTGCTAGTCCGGGTACAAGACAAATGGCACTCATTTGATTCGAATGAGCAGGTGGCTAGACAACTTCAGGGGCTACTACCCGAATTGTTTAAGAAGTGAATGCAGGTCCTGTTGTTTGTGTATTTTTGGAGACAGTTGCTATTATGGTCTGGAAAGGATGTGTCACTGTTGATCCTGATTCTTTAGACTGAGACTGGGCAGAGTGTTATTATGGCTCCTTAACCAATGTCTTTTCTGCATATCATCAGTGGGACTACAATGGATGCTCTGACTCCTGTAGCAATTCCAGCTACTGCCTTATTAATTACAGCTTATCAGAGCCAATATTAATGTTACAACTGCAGCAGTTTGATCATGACCATGACTTTTGGGTCACTTCAGGCTCGACGTTACAAGCTTCTCAATGTGGCCTGATGTGCCATTGTTTTCCTGGGTCTGGCTCTTGGTACAGGCCTGAGTGATGAACTGAGTGCAGAACATTCCATTTTCCCCAGCAACTCGGCAATGGCACATTCAAGGGGTGCATTGGACTCGCATTGCAGACCTTTTGGATTCTTAATCGTGTGTACCTCATGCGTAGCCATTAGTAGTGCGCCTTATGCGATTCCTTTCTGCTGGGTTGCACATCCCCAACAATTCAAACTGGCAAGCAGGAGACTTTTGGATTTGCCTTGAGGCATCTTATCACAGGGAAGGGGAGTATTTTTCTTTTGCAGAGGAACAAAAGGTTTATTGGGGCTCCTACAACAATATTTAGGGCTGTTTTTTTTTATTTTAATTTTACCAAATGCTCGATAGTTAGCATAATTGAGGGCTGATGCAGCATGTATTGCTCTTCCTTTTCTTTTTTATATAAAAACGGGTGTGGGACTTATTGGACATACTGGGCAGCTCCCCTTTTGTTTGTTTTTTTTTTTGTTTGTTTTTTCAGCCCGTGATAGCCCATTATTAAACCAGGTTGTGGCTGACTGAGATTCTTGTTAATCACGGAACAGGAACAAGAACCTCCAAGCCTTGTCCTTAATTTGCTAAGGTTTTACTGCACCCATAGCAGGATACATGTTTATGTAGTTGGTGCTCTAGCATTCTCTTGTTATTTAAATGTTTGGGCATTTTGAACTTACTACCATATGGGGGAGATGGGAATTTACCTGCTGTAACTGGCAGCATCATGCACAGTATCAAGGGAGGCCTCACCATCACACAATATAGTGTGGGGTTTATTTTGATGGGCAATTACTGATGGTGGGGCAGGGGTAGTGTTAGGCAATTTGTGTAACAGCCTTTTATTGGGGTGCAGCAAAGTATGGGGTGGGGGTTCCTGTGTATGTTTTTTCCTGTTGTGGGTTATGTAGGGGAGGGGAGGAGGACTCATGGTATCAGAATGGAAACCAGGGTTTGTACTTCTTTGGGACTAGACGGAAGATAATAATTATGCTTAAAATTTATGGCTAACTCTGTAAGAATTATCTCATGGAATGTCAAAGAGTGCGCATAAGCACAACAGATACAAAATACTGAATCATCTGCAAATGGAGAAGGGACACATCTTCTTTTTACAGGAGACTCACCTTCTACAAACAGAGGCTAATTTATTAAGGAGATTAAACATAGGACTGGTGTATGTGGCAGGGCAAGCACACAGAGCAAGGGGTAGCTATCCTGCTAGCCAGGAATCTGAACTTTAAATATCACCGATGTATCCGAGACCCATTGGGCAGATTTGTATTTGTGTTTGGTACTCTGGAGAGATCTGACATTGTCCTCGGTCTATTTACGCCCTAACACAGACACCCATCCTTTTCATGGACATCCTTAACTTCCTGTTGCCTTTCCTGTCTGTGCCACTTTGTTAGGAGGCGATTAGAATCTACCTTTCTCCCCAGATGCAGACAGGACAGGTAAACCAAGGGTGAGTCTGTCACCGGCCCAAAGGGCTACACAAGATATGTTAGATAGATTAGGTTTATGAGACCCTTGGTGGGTACTACATCCGATTCACGGAATATACTTTTGTCTCCTGTACACGGAACCTGCTCTAGATAGACTACTTCTTATTAAGTAAATCACTTATTGCAGGCCTTATGGCATGTCAGATTCTCCGGAGGTTATGTCAGACCACTCCTTGGTGACCTGCACTCTAGCACTATCACCCAATCACAAAATAGAAACTAGCTGGAAAATTAATAATAGCTTGATTAAGGATAACTGGGTAGTGGTTAGATTGAAGTCTTGCATCACACAATATACAGAAGATAACCTTCATACTACAGGAAGACTGTAGATGGAATGAGATGGTTTGAAGTGCTTTCTGAGGTGGGGAACTTATTAGGATTGCCTCTATGCATAAGCGTAAGATGGAACATCAATCTATGGATTTACTGGACAACGTTGGGCAACTAGAACGGGGTATCTCTCCTTCTTCCACTGACACGCAATGCCAAGAACTGATTTATCTCAGGGCACAGTACGATGAATGGTTGGGTGAGAAGGCTGAGTACGCCATTCTTAAAATGAAATCTAACTATATAGATCAGGGAGAAAAGGCCGGGTGACTGTTTAGCTCTGAGAGTTAAGCACCAAGAGGCCTCCAGATTAGTAAATGCAATCCACTCAAATCAGGATGGGTTGCTTAAAACCAGCCCAGTGGATATCATTGCGGAATTCCAAACTTTCTATAAAGACCTCTATAGTGCTACAGAGGATGCCCCCTCAGAAGCACAAATTGATGACTACTTGGGAGAGCTGCCCCTATCCACTCTATCCGTAGACCAACAAACCTCCCTGACCTCTCCACTCATGGAAAAGGAAATCAGAACTGCAATTAGGGATTTATCATTAGATAAAGCACCCAGACCGGATGGATTCTCCTCAAACTTTTATAAAGTTTTCATGGAGGAATTGACCCCATGGCTATTCCAGCTGTTTCAGGCAATATTATCTGGTGAGTTCCAGGATCCTCACTCTTTTGAGGTGACAATAATAGTACTGCACAAAGAGGGGAAGGATCCAGAATGGGTCTCAAACTATAGACCGATAAAACTTCTTAATTGCGATATTAAGATCTTAGCCAAACTTTTGGTGAGTAGAATGGGCCAGATTATGCCCTCTCTGATAGCTGATGAACAAGTGGGCTTCATGGCGGGGAGATCCTCCTCAGATCATGTGAGAAAATTAGACCACATCTTCTCTGAGACCCGGGACAGCTTTCCCCCTGTGGTTTTGCTGTCCCTGGATGTGGAGAAGGCTTTTGACAGAATGGATTGGAGCTTCCTCTTCAGAGCACTGAATAGATTCAGATCCCCCCCCCCCCTTTGTGCAATGGGTCAAAGCTTTATACACCAACCCAAGTGCCCACATTTATTGCAATTGATCCTTTTCTTATTTTTCCTCCATTCTGGTACCAGGCAGGGCTGTCCCCATCCCAGCTATTATTCAATCTCTATCTGGAACCCCTACTAGCACAGATTAAAAGGGACCTTGAGATTCAGGGAATCACAGTAGGCTCTCAGGAATTCAAGCTACTAGTGTCACTGATATATTAATCAAAATCCTTATTTATCCAGGTGAACATTGTTGAGCAGTGCTCATTTGCAAGATGGACCTGGTATAGATCAAGGTCAGTTACAAAAACATGGTGCAATGCAATGAACAAAATACAATGTACAATGATAGATCAGGTTATACAACTCATTAAGGATACCAACACATGAATATGTGTGAATAGGCATGATACATTAACATAAATTCACATATTTACATTTTTACATATATATATATATATACAGTATATAAGGTCATAGAAGGAATTTTGAATTATGGGCATGGAGAGAATGTAGGTGGTGACTAACATACATAATTGTGTAGGGGGATTTGTCAGATGGAGAGGAAGTAGACAACAAATGATCTGGGTAGGTGATGGGTGGTGGGGCTTCAGAAGGGAGAGGAGCAAGATGGGAGAAGGGAGGGATGCAAATGGCAGGGAGGGAAGGTGAAAATAGACAGTGATGAGGTAGAGAGATATAGAAGAGAGGATGGACAAAGCACAAATTATTATCATGGGTAAACTAGGACAGTAATGTAGGATTGCAGAACATTTGGAGAGTTAGCGGAAGGGACTTGGAGATGACAGAGGGGGGAATGATTCGCCCTAATGCTGTCAAAAACAGTTGCAATGCTCCTTAATAAGCCTTGAGTAGAGGGATCTGAAGGACATAATGGATATAGGTATACTCAGTTTTAGTGTCTTCTGCAATTTGTTCCATAGGGAGGGCAACACAAAACTAATGGCTGTCCTTCCAAAGCGAGAATTGACTTTGGGCACTTTGAGCTTCATTATACTTCTTCATTTATTGAACCCAAGGGTCTCAATTAGCAGAACCCAGTCATTAATACAAGAGTTTGGTTTGTTATCCAACTATAAACCAAATCTAGAGAAAACTACAGTGTTCCCCATAAACTTGTTTACCCATAAGAGAGAAGTTGACGGTTTAGGTCTACAATGGAAACCTAAGAAACTTAAATGTTTGGGGATAATCCTGACCGAGACTCCATAACTCTATGGGAATGTAATCTGGATGTGCTAGTGCAGCCCATTCAGCAGGACCTGGATAGATGGACGAGGTTGCCATTATCACTCTGGGGCAGAATTAACCTAATTAAAATGAATATACTACCCCAAATGTTCTACCCCTCAACATGCTAAATTTATGGTTGCCTCAAACCTGGTTCACCAGATTGCACTCTCTGATAACTCAATTTATCTGGAACAGTAAGCAAGCCCATAGAGCTTATGGGAAATTAACTGCTCCTAAAATCAAAGGGGGGTTGAGACTTCCCCACTTTAAACTTTATTACTGGGCTAGTCACGCTGTAAAATCTTTGAGATAGCTAGATAGCCCCAAGGTACTACCCCCAGAGCAGTACTGTCCTTTGTGGCTTAGGCTGAAAAGAGAGCTCATATCAGACCAAGGTCCATCTCTCTTTGCCCTCTTTCACATACCCTCTAAACTGACCCCACCTACCCTAGTTGAAACTCCCTTAGGAATCTCTGTAAAGGTCCATACTCAGATGTGTGCCTCCATGTCTGTTAAACACATTCAGAACCTGCCCAACCTCTTTTTGGAAATCCAAATTTGTTGAAAGGTGGGAAAATGATGACAGCCTCCTGGCTCCCCCAGTTGGCAAAGACCTGTATGGAAGACTTCTGGAACAATGGGCAACTAATGACATCAGGGGATATAATACGTGAATATAATCTAGGCCCCCAATCATGATTTAAGGTGCTTTAGATTAGACATGTGCTGGGGAAGTTCCAGATCAGCCAAACTGCATGAGAAGAGTGGGGGGGTTCCTGCACCCATTCAGAATTATTGCCACACAACCTCATGCTGTTTCTGGCATTTACTCCATACTGCTAGAGAGAGCCTTCCCACATTTAGATGGGTCCTCCAATTACTGGAATGCTCAATTTCCAGAGAAAACATTTAATTGGGGGGAAAATATGGGCAGACACCCACAGGTTTATCTCTCAGGACAGATTGAGACTGATGCACTATCAGATTTTTAATAACATTTATTACACCCTGACCAAGTTGACAAAAATGAACAGAGCCCCTTCCTCAACCTGCAGATGGTGCATGCAAGCAGAAGGTTCCCTGTATCACATTTTTGGGAATGCCCAAAAGTAGCCCCACTATGGAGTCTCATCAAACAGAAAGTGGACCCCTTATTGGGCTTAGCAGAACTGTACGCCAGACGCCAAAAGAAATTCAAATGATACAAAGGCTGAAAGTACTGAGACGTTTAAAGACATGAAACAGTGGCTGTAAGCGGGAGTCAAACCTGAAAGTTAGTACATTACAAGAGGATATATATAATGAACTGAAATTGAAATAGTAAACCAGTTTTCCTGATAAAGGGTTTACCTGAAACGTTGATTGTTATTGTTTAAACTGGAAGTTACATGATTAAATCTTTTTTGAATTACAAAGAATATTGTCATTCATTCATTTAGGGTGAGTGGGCCTTATTACCCAGTATCAGTTTTTAGTAATTTAGCATCCGCTTTATACTGGTGTCATATGCCTTTCCCCAGGATAAGTTACTAACACTTGTTCTATGAATATTTTTGTTTGAGGAACTTGGCTGTACTGGACGAGTCTTTCTTCAGAACTTATACAGCCAGCCACTTGCCTCTTGGGGGATTTTTCTCTGTTATCAGTCACTGAAAGAAAATACCACATTGCCATGATGGCATTATCGGTAAAGAAGCATTACTTCGACACTGGTTAGATGAGAAGACCATATCCTATTCAGAGTGGTTGCAGGAATTACTGACCAATCTCTCAGTAGAAAGAGTGATTGCAGTGTTCACAACAGGTTGCCTAAGTTTGAGAGGTATTGGGGTGGGTGCATATGCTTTATGCTCTTTAGTGTGACCTTCTAGGTTAGCAGTAAGTACTATTAACACTTACTGGTGACTTTTTCCTTTTACATCAATGATACCATAAGTGGGAAGGTAAGGGGAGAGAGATTGAATGTTTGTATTGTCATGTTGGTATGGTCTGTTGTATTGATGTTTATACAGTGGTTTTTGGGCCAGCGAAAACAAATAAAGCTTTTGAATAAAAAATAAATAAATAATCCTCCCTGGCAAATAAAAGTTACACTAAGAAAAGTCAACCCCAAAACATAGAACCAAAAATTGACTTCTACTTACTTACAGGCCCCAAAATTAAGAATTCAATACAGTGTACTTCTATTAAATCACCTCCTTGCTATCAGGAAGCTGGTGGCTGCTCTGAGTCTCACCTACTGCGGCCTGGCCCTGTATCTATTACATATCATCCTGGTGCACATCAGTGAGCAATGGATAAATACTACCCTCAGCCTGCTATCCTACAAAATCTGCTGCAACCCGCCTCACATGGAGTCTCTCCTAGTTGGTAAACGGAGCTGACTGGCTGCCTGTTGCTCTCCCTACTGCTCATATCTTGTGCAATCCATCTGTAGTCTGTGATAAATAAGAAAACAATTTAAAGAAAAAACACTCAAATAGTACTCTTATAAACATATGCCTGTCTTAGTTTTGGGAGGGGGTATTCCTAGCTATTCTACCTAGCAACAGGGAACTATTTTTCCTGGCATAACAATAAATTCCATAAAACAAATTAAAACTGTCAAAAGATTGTATTTTTCTTTAACTTTTAAATACCACAATTAAAAGGGGACATTGTATAATCACAATAAACCACTCCAGGGTGTGGGTTATACTGAGATTTACCCATGTCTGATCTGATTTGGCCACTTGGTCTGCAGCCTCATGGCCAAACCACGTCAGGCATGGGGAAATCGCAGCATAACCTACACCTTGTCATGATTTATTGTTTAAATACCAAACTGTGAGTACAGGGTTTATTTGAAGATAGACTGGGGGTTGTCTTGTGCCTTGTATGTGCCCTCAACTAGCAAAATTACAGGTACTCAGAACTTTTTTTCACCACAAAAATGTGCTGTTAATGTGCTGAATGTAAGGATGTCTCTAGCAGTCCAGTGGGGTTGGAGAATCCAGTTTGTTTCCTGAGGTAATGGCTGAGAGTCTGACTTTGGCCAGAGTGAGCAGCTCCTCATTCATGGTTGCAGAGTGGATCTAACTGGTTACAAGATAGAAACAGTTTTCCTGCAGGTGCTAATACATGCCATTTCATCAAGTGTGTTAAAGTTTAAGTGTGTGGCAACCCCCACAATATATGCACTGGTTACAGATCCAGAGATCCCTCAGCACAGTGATGGATAAGTCATTTGGGAAAAGTATTCATGTTGGAATTACAGTACTGCCAGAGATTAAAGTGTTTCTGCATGCAAAAAGTTGTCATCTGTCCAGAACAGTAAAGCCTTGGGTGACCACCCTTTTCATTTACCATCTTGTCAGAAATAAATCCATACAATACAATCCCAAAGTTTATGGTTATGGGCAATCCATCTTTGAGTCTATGAGTGAAATGTTTTGGGGCCACTAAGATAGGTGATACAGCAAAGCCCTGGCACCCCTCTCCCAGACTTGGGTAAAATAGAAATGTTAGTTTTGTACATTACCCCCTGACCTCTGAGATGCGCGAACCAAGTATTTACCCTAATGCCAGGTGTGATACTTATAATTTCTGCCAACTTGTGGTTTGTTGCCTTGTCTGTGTAACAAGTAGGGGGGTCCCAGTTACAAGATGTAGCTCTTGGCTGGGGTAAGTGGTTACAAACTTGGGGGCTTGTCTAGAATTTGGGGGGGGAGGAAAAAGTTGCAATGCCAGTGCAGAGGGTACGTCTGTGGTCTTTCTGTCTGGTGGTGGTGCACCATGCCAAGGGATCATTGTGAGGATAAAGTTGATTTGTGCCAAGGAAAATGTCATCTAAAAATGTGCTGACTTGTGGTACTTTGTGGAGAAGTGTGATGTTAAAAACTGCTTTGCTGGAACTGTGAACTCTGCTTGAAAGTGTTTAAAAACTGTTTAAATTGACAAAATGTCAAGCTTTAGTGTGATTATGGGCAAAAGAACATTTATTTACTGTGGATTACAAATTTCCAAGTGTTTATGGAGTAAAGTGATGGAGTCGTTAAAAGAACTGTGCTTAAATGTGTCTGAACTGCTGTGAAAGTGCTGTGAGAATGGTGAAAAATCAGCTGAGAGAAACAAAAGTTCAGTTTACAGTTTGAATTTGGTCCACCCAGCTTGTGGATTACCACGAAGGAGAGAGAGAGAGAGAAAGCGAGAGAGAGAGAGAGAGAGACTCAAGCTAATTTGCATGGTGTTGAGTGATTGGCCCTGGTGTGTAAGTCCTGACCATTGGCTGGAGCTCTGTGGACTGCTCAGTTGTTTGAGGAGGAGTGCAAGGAGCGTGTGAGGCATCAGGCCTGTAATGTGTGGCATTGGTGGACTGTGGATTACTTTTGTGCTAAAAAGTGCTAAAAAAAGTGAAATTAGCTTCTTCCATGAAAGGGGCTGTTCTGATAGTCACTGCAGGTGTTTCTGTTGATCAGAGTAAAAGGATCATTCATGACGTGCATTGCAAGTGTCTTTGACTTGGTGGCAGGCTGCAGCAATGAGTTGAAACCAGCTACTCATATAAGTACACAAATAAAACTTTGAGCAAAGCAAAAAGTCTCTGGGCAGTAAAAAAGATGCAAGCAAGGTGATGAACTAGTAAAACAAGGAGGAAGCGAGCAAGTGTAAATTTGGGGAGTGACACAGAAAAGAATGCAGCAGCCATACTGGGGTGGGGGCCTAAAGCAAATGTAAAAAAATGTACAGCAAAGGAAATGTAAACAATTGCACAGCAAAGCAAGAGTAAAATGCAAGTTGCTCAGATACAGTGGTCAGGCAGACAGCAAAATATTGTGTTTTAAAGTAAAAAGAACTGATACTGTGCACATGATAATAGTGTTTCTCTGGAACTGTCTTTTTTTTCAGAAAGCCAGCATGGCAAATAGAAGGCAACAATATCCACTGTATGTCAAGACTTGGGTTGCAGAAAAGAAAAAAGAGTTGAAGAAGTTTTGGGAGGAATATGGTTGTGTGGGAGCACCACCTGACATAGCGCCCCCTGGCTATCCAGTGACTGTGTGTGCAGTATGCTTCAAAGTAGGACAGGATGTCATAGCCATCCCCACTGCCAGGACTGCACAGCAAAGTTTGGGATGAGTATGGCTAGTGGTCCACCTGGAGAGATAGTCCGCTGTATCCGATTGTCTTTCACATGGACCCTCAGTGAGAAGCATGACTGTGGAAGGCAGATTTATGGCAAAGAAAAGCAGGAGGATGCAGAGGATTTCTTGTGGGAATTCTTTGTAAATGTGGTTGAATGCAATGTGCAAGAGGTGCAGGCAGCATGTAGCCCCTTGGCCACGGAAGAGGCTGAGAGGGGTTTGGCAGCAGCAGAATTTGAACCTGTGGATCCTTGGGCAAGTGGTCAAGTCGGAGTTTGCTTGGAAGAGATGAGCTGGAAGACCTCATCACCTGGGAAGCCCATGCTTCTAGCAGTAGCGAAGAGTGGATGTTCACAGGGATCAAACCCATAACCGGTTCCTGGGCAGAACATATGAAGGCTTTGGAGGAGGTGGAGGTGTCTGGTGAACAAACTGGATTACCAGATGCCACAGCCATAAATGTTTTGGAGCCCTCAGCAGAAGGGAAGGGCTCAGATGTGCAAGTAGAGGCACAGAAAGACACAGGAGTGAACTGCCCTTTTCCTGTGTGGGACAGAGAGGCATGGTTACAGCAGATCTGGCCACCCCCCAAGTCAGGCTGTTGGCCTACCTCTGACAAACAGCAGCAAAGAAGAAGAAAGAGTAATTAGAAGGGGAGCCGAGAAAGAATTTGGTGTAAAATATCCATTTATGCCCAGATTGATGTGGGAGCAGATTGAGGACAAGCATAAAGAATGGTTGCTGGAGGAAGCCAGAGCTTCTGCAAATAAGCTATAGTACCGCATGAAAGGCCTTGGTCCAGCAGGAAGAGAAAAAGTTTGTCAAGACAAGATAATTTCTTGGAAGGTGGGTCATACCCTCCACCTGGAATCAGTAATAGTGACTGATTATGAGGGCAAAGAGACAATGCACTCAGTGAAAATGATTCACCCAGATGGAACAATCATCTATGGTCCTCATACCCGGTGATACTTGTCCTTAAGAATACCTGGAAAAGCCAGCTATGAGCAAGATCTAGTGGTTGGTGGGCCACACCCTCAGCAAGCAGTCAGCCAAAGAAAGAAGATTCAGAGGTCAGAGTACAGCATCCCCCCCTGGGAGCAATGAGGGATATTGTAACTGCAGTTTTCTTCCTTAATCAGCAGTATGCAGGTCCAGAGGTGTGATGGAAGAGCTTGTTATGAAGACTTGCCTTCAGGGAAGGAGAGAGAAAAGATCCAGACTAGATCCAGAGAGGTGATGCAGAACTGTCAGCCTGCAGTTCGGAACTGGTAGGGCCACGTTTTTCTCTTACTTTTTATGTTTAAAGTACTGTTGACTAAAGCAGAGATGTCCCTACCATTTTAGTCAATTGGACATCTGGATCTGGACTAAAGTTTCCAGTAGGCCTCGTACCTGTTGCAAGAAGAGTTCTGCACTGGCTTTGGCCTACAGTGACTTTCTTGAATGTAAGTGCCTTGTGCACTTAAATATTTCCTCCCTAGTGGTCATCCCCCCCCCAAAATGTTTTGTATGCATTCTTTTTGGTACTTTAATATTGCTTTTCGTAGAAAATCCTTTCAAAATGTTTTTTGAGATTGGATTGTATCTGCTGGTGGGAGGCTTGTTTTGCTATTTTTCCTTGCAGGTATGTGTTTTTCTTGCAAGTTGTTTCTTTTTTGCAGGATGTTTTCTTTTACAGGTGCACCTGGGAGAAGAAAAGAAGACCAGAAGAGGATGCTGGGGCTCAGCAGAGTCCTTTTGGGTATTTTAAAATGTTTTAACTGGAAAATGTTAGAAATTTTGCTTTTCAGGTTTAAAGTGTGTAGTACTGGGGTTGAGGAAATGCATAGCAATGCCATTTGTAGTATGTTTCTAAAGCAGTATACAGTGTAAAATTTGAAATGGTTGTCATAGGCTGCCCCTTGGGTAGTGCAGTAGTTAGATAGCTTTGTCCTAGTGGGCTAGAGGGATAGACGGGCTGGAGGTCCTATCTCGAGTATGGGCCATAGGTTATGTTCTATCAGGGCAAGTTTCGGGAGGTTCCTTTGAGCCACTGAGGAAGGGTCCCAAGACAGTTTGTCAGTAGGTGACTGAAGTTTGCTTCAGTATGCCTCCATTTTCTCTGTGGCAACCTGCCTATGTTAAATCATGGGTAGAGAAGGGCCTGGCCGCCCCTCCCTTTATTAGGGCACCCAGAGGTTGGATGGTCTGTGTTGCAGTCCAAAGCCCTAGCTGTGGACAGCAAGGTGGTCTGGTGGTGGTGAGTGTAATCAGCCAGTCCCTGGGGTTACTAGAATCCCATCAGTTTTAGAGCAGGCAGATAGTCTGGGCAGTGTTCAGAGGGATTAAATGCTCTCTGTGAAACATTATATCATCATTTGCCTTGCTCTACTAAGCAGAAGATGAGGTAATGCTGTTCGGAACTCTCACAGCAGCAAAAGCCACATTTGGCTAACAGCTGTGCTGGAGCTGTCAGAGGTTCTTCTGAAGTTGGAGGTTGAAGGAAGAGGAGCTCTCTAAGAGTTCTGAGGGCAAGAGGGCCTGCTGGCACTCTTGTTCAAGAGGGAAGGGCCCTCTGGTCATGTTTCTGCCATAGTACAGTGATCCGAAGGCTGGTTTCATAGGAAGTGGTGGCTACAAGATCCTGTGAAGCCCTGGTGGGGTGAGATTTTCACACAAAAAGTGGAATGGGACTGAGTGGTCAGTGATTCTTTGGGGCAATCCCTTGAAAGACTGTCAGAGCTGCCCAGAGTGAAGAGACTGTGTGTGTTTTTTCTTCAAAAGCTATGGATTTGTAACAGAGCTGTAGACTGACATGTTCTTTCAAATGCCTTAAAAGGGAATACCAAACCGTGAGTACAAGGTTCATTTGAAGATGGACTGTGGATTGTCTGGTGACTTGTATGTGCCCTCAGCTGGTTAGATTACAGTATTCAGAACCTCTTTTCACCACAAAATGTGCTGATAATGTTCTGAATGTAAGGATGTCTCTAGCAGCCCAGTGGGGTGGAGAATCCAATATGTTTCCTGAGGTAATGGCAGAGAGTCTGACTTTAGCCAGATGGAGCAGCACCTCATTCGTGGTTGCAGAGTGGATCTAACTGGTTAGAAGATAGAAACAGTTTTCCTGTAGGTGTTAACGCATGTTATCTTGTCAGTTGTGTTTAAGTTTGTGTGTGGCAAACCCCACAATATAGTCACTGGTTAAAGATCCAGAGATCGCTCACCACAGTGATGGATAAGTTATTTTTTGAAAAGTGTTCATGTTGGAATTACAGTACTGCCAGAGATTAAAGTGTTTCTGCCTGCAAAAAGTTGTCATCTGTCCAGAACAGTAAAGCCTTGGGGGACCACCCTTTTTATTTACCATCTTGTCACAAATAAAGTCATACAATACAATCCCAACATTTATGGTTGCAGATAATCCATCTTTGAGTCTCAAACTGTAATGGTTTGGGGCCCCTCAGATAGGAGACACAGCATAGCCCTGGCACCCATCTTCCAGACTTGGGTAAAATAGAAATGTTAGTTTTGTACACTACCCCCCCAACGCTGAAATGCCCAAGCCAAGTATTTACCCTAATGCCAGGGATGATACTTATATTTTCTGCCAACCTGTGGTTTGTTACCTTGTCTGTGTAACAAGTAGGGGGGGTCCCAGTTACAAGATGATGCTCTTAGCCGAGGTAAGTGGTTACAAACTTGGGGGCTCATCTGGGATTTGGGGGAGAGGAAAGTTGCCATTCCACTGCAGAGTGTATATCTGTGGTCTTTCTGTCTGATGGTGGTGCACCATGCCAAGGGATCATTGTGAGGAAAAAGTTGATTTGTGCCAAGGAAAATGCCATCTGAAAATGTGCTGCCTTGTGGTGTTTTGTGGAGAAATGTGATGCCAAAAACTGCTTTATTGGAACTGTGAAGTCTGCTTGAAAAGTGTTTAAAAACTGTTTAAATTGGAAAAATTGCAAGCTTCAGTGTGATTTTGGGCAGAAGAACATTTGTTTACTGTAGATTACAAATGTCCAAGTGTTTGTGGAGTAAAGTGATGGAGTCACTAAAAGAACTGTGCTTAAATGTGACTGAATTGCTGTGAAAGTGCTGTGAGAACTGTGAAAAATCAGCCAAGGAAAAAAAAAGGTTCAGTTTGCAGTTTGAATTTGGTCCGCCCAGCTCGTGGATCGCTGAGAAGGAAAGAAAGAGAGAGAGAGAGAGAGAGACTCAAGCTAATTTGCATGCCATCAAGTGATTGGCCTTGGTGTGTAAGTGCCGCCCCCTGGCTGGAGCTCTGTGGACTGCTTAGTTGCTTGAGGAGGAGTGCAAGGAGCATATGAGGCATCAGACCTGTAATGTGTAGCGTTGCTGGACTGTGGATTACTTTTGTGTTAAAAAAAACACTAAAAAAATGTTAAATTGGGTTTCTCCTGTGAAAGCAACTATTCTAGTAGCCACTACAGGTGTTTCTGTTGATTGGTGTAAAAGTATCGTTCATGACATGCATTGCAAGTGTTTTTGACTCAGTGGCAGGCCACAGCAACAAGTTGGAATCAGCTACTCATGTATGTACACAAAATTTTGAGCAAAGTAAAAAGTCTCTGGGCAGCAAAAAAGTTGCAAGTGACTGAACTAGTAAAACAAGGAGCAAGTGTGAATTCGGGGAGTGACGCATAAAAAGAATGAAGCAGCCATGCTGGGGCAAGGGCCCAAAGCAAATATAAACAAATGTATAGCAAAGGAAATGTAAACAATTGCACAGCAAACAAATGTAAAATGCAAATTGTTCAGATACAGTGGTCACGTAGACAGCAAAATATTTTTTTATGTTCATCTCTTGCTGTCCAGGCACATGTAGCATTCTATCTAATGGACAATACATATGGCCATTGTTAAATGCTTATACAGTAGATTGAGGGAGTGTTTCTGACCAATTGGACCACTTCTTTCCCCCTTTACTTAATACACTCTTATTTTGTGAAGAGTGTCTCACAATCAGATGCCCAGGAAATGGGAATGTTTGGGGGAGATTTTTTAAATTTTTAATGTATTATTGGTCAACCTTGATTAATAATATATTAACATGGCCTGGGAGACCATTCTTATGGTTGTTAGAGTGGTCTAACTTACAGTCAGAGGGTGCCAGAACTGCTCACCTATGGTTCATGGTTTTCACACCAGAAGAATGCATGTGAGATCACTCTTACAACCATAAGTGTGGACTCCCAAATGTACTACCATATTGAAGAGGTAACATTATATTCTTTGGCACTATGGAAAGGAACACCATCAGTGGAAGCCCATAATGAAATGGTCAGTTATTATGGCACTAGGAAGTGGTGTCAGTCCAGTCGATATATGGGCCCACCAGTATTTATACATTGTTTCTTCTCATGTACTGTATACTAATGCTGCTACAGTTCTAGCCTGTCTCATGTTTCCTTTTTCTGCGATTCAGAACTTTTCTTTTTTTTTGCACTTACCTGGCTCCCACGGCTTTCAGAGGAGGCCTCGTACCCCCTCCAATCTGTCTGCCAGGACTATTCAAGGCTACCCCTTCCCCAGTTTTCATTGTTGCTCGGGGGGGGGGCTGAGGGTATATACTATTTTCCCCATTTTCTCCCATTACCTCCTAAAGACGTTGGCGTGAAGGACATATGTCCTAGTGCAGATGACGTGCTGACGCATGCCATTGACAAGCACCCACAATGTCCTCCGCTCCCCGGCTCCAGAGAGCTGCTGTTGCCCCTGAAAGCCCATGCTTCCACCGGTCCCAGGAGCATTAGGTGCATGAGGCACACCCGGTTACCCACTCCTGGAGGAGGAGACCATCCATTGGGACGCTCAATCCTCCATCCCCCCGCCGACCCCCAGCAACCCTGAGTCCATTTCTGAACCCGGTCGCAAGACAACAAGGTGTGGCATCCAGTGCTCAACCCTCAGCGCCACTGCGCCAGCTGCGATTCAAAACATTTAATGCTAGAAACAAAGCTTGCATCATTTCATCTCAGTATTTTTTGGTGTGTTTCCTCTTTGATTACTTTATTATGCCCAGTTCCCAGTAGATTGCATTTTGTGCAAGCTTTACTGTGTGTACTGAGCTCATGCTGTGTTTAATGCAACTGTGTATTAGTCCTGTGCACTTCGTCAGGCTGAAAAGTCTAAGAGTGAAGCAAAGCACTGAGGCAGTTGGTGTCCTGCATGCTGAGTCACTTTTCCTTTGTCATTGCACTGATTTGGGCACTTGGAATAAATCAATGGACTAAATGTAGATGGCCCTGACCAGTGCTCATCTTTGCTGTTATTTTTTCAAACATGGTCTTTTAGCATTCTAGTTTAATTGCCCTGCAGTAACAGAGTAGTAAATGCAGAAATAGAGCTTCTCTAGTATCAAGTTTACAAACTGCCAGAGCTAGCATAAAAATATAAGCTGAACTGTATCTTAATATGATGCTATTCCAAGTACGGTTGTAGTTTTATTTTTCTAATTTCTCCCAGGTGCTCGTTGATGATTGTATTTCCAATTGGCAGCTGACTTTTCTGTTCTGTTTATTTCAGGGCATTGAAAATAATGCACATGATATCAGTCCTATCAATTGTGAGTGTAGAAGCATTATCAAGATCCTGTTATCGATAAAACCCTAACATCTTTTTTTGGCTAAATACTGTTTCATATAGTGCTGCTTTAAATCTGGGGGAGTAATGTCCTGCCTGGGGTAAATGTGAAAACAACAGTGTAGGTATGCAACACAGGCTGTGTTACCACTATCCATATGAATAAGGTGGGGAGGGATCTGGGCTCCACCTGGTGATATGTTAATGTGAGGAGAGGGGGAGAGTGAGATGTATAAAATGTTGCTTTCCTTTGTCTCATTGTGTGTTGTTTTTAGCCTTAGTGCCCGAAAATATTTGTCAACTACATGTCAAGAAATGGCAGTTACGCTAGAAACTACCAACTGGGGGGAGTGCAGCTGATGGAGACTGAGGTGGAGAAGGATCTGGGGGTGGTCATCACGGGATCAATGAACAACTCAGCACAGTGTAGGAAGGCAGCAGCAAAGGCCAACAAAATGCTGGGTTGCATCACAAGGAGAATAACGTCGAGGAGCGGGGAGGTGATTCTGCTGCTATATAGATCATTAGTTAGACCTCATGTCAAATACTACATGCAGTATTGGGGCCCGTACCTGAACAGGGACAATAAATTACTGGAAGGGGTGCAGCGCAGAGCAACTAAGATGATCCAGGGATTGGGGGACTTATCGTATGAGAGTAGGCTACAGGAGTTGAACATGTATTCGTTGGAGGAGAGGAGGGACAGAGGGGATGTGATTGAGACATTCAAGTACATGAGAGGGATAAACAAGACTGGTACAGAGGGGCTATTCAGGGTAAGGGTGGGGAGGGGCACTCGAGGCCATGACATGAGATTGGAAGGGGGAAGTTTCAGGTGGGAAATGAGGAGACACTTTTTTAAAGAGAGGGTGGTGGCAGGGTGGAACACATTACTAGCAGTGGTGGTGGTAGCCTGTAAAACAGTGGTCTGCTTCAAAAGGGTCTGGGACAGGGCAAGAGGGAGGATAAGAGGGTGAGGAGGGAGGGGCAGCTGCAGAATAGGGCTGCTAGCTGCAAAATCGAGCAGACTTAATAGATTGAATTACCTTTTTCTGTTGGTAAATTTCGCATGTTTGTAAAATGGGTTGAAAATTTCATGGGACCTAATTGGTCTCAAACATTCCAAATCCATATGTTTATATAAGCAATAATACCCGACAGGGTGGGCATTATTGGAAAATATCATGGCGGAGGGCCTTATAGCCCCTGGAAGATCTGGTATTTCTCAATAATGCCCACCCTGGAGGGTATTATTGCACTTAGGAAATGGCCTGTCAGAGAATGTTACTCAGTTAGAGGCACTTGGACTGGCTCTTATTTTTAGCTGGGCATCTATTGAAAAATAAATGCCCAGCTTGGAGCCTGTTTCAGCCAATCAGGTTTAAGGATTGATTGTTGCCATTTTCTAAGAGATCATAACCAATGGTTTTGAATTTTTGCCCCAGCTAGAATGCATCACCTAAACCATATGAGTAAACCCTCTGAAATTTTTCAAATAGCAATCATTTATTTCTCTTCATTAGAAGCCTTCAACAAGGTTCTAAAAAAACTGGTTAAAATAAAATGTAATTAATTAAATGGCATTTCCCTTCCTCATCTCCACAAAACTCTCCACTGTCCCACATTACAAGTCGTGTCCTTCTATGATTCTAAAGTAAACATAAACTTTTCAATCAAAAGGCACTTGTTTTCAGTGGTGGGAGCTTGTATTTCCATGTTTAGTCATGTGTCCCACTTTATGAAGGCCACTGCCCCATATTTTCCAACAACTTGAATGTCAGTGTCCGAAATTTCAGTGGTTGAAAGGTATGCATCCCCTCTTGACAAAGAGATACACATACAGAAATTTTAAACATGAAGTACTACTCAAAGATTAAATTTTTAGTGTTGACTATGAAAAATCCCCATCCAGACTTTACCTGCTTACCAGGGACATTTTTGTGGCTTACCCTGCTACAGAAACAATTGAGATCGTGATTCCATATGAGGCCTTGTGTAGTGTGTGTTTGTGTGTGTGTGTGTGTGTGTGTGTGTTGGGGGTACATTCTGCCAGTGAAATTCTGTAGAACCATGAATTATTGCATTCCATGGAAAACATTCCATCTATTGAATGTGGGGAAAAACACAGGGAAAAGTAAGTTTGGAGATGGGAGAATATAATTTAAAATAAAAAACTCATATACCATAAACACTGATAATACAGTATTTTTATTTAAATCAAGTTTAATGTCTTTATTCCAAATTTTATACAACAGTTCATTTTAGCGGTAAAATAAGCAACATCAACCTAGGGGTTATGGTTTCATAAAGAATAGTTACTTACCATAATAGTAGATCTTCAAGAGACATCATGATCACCTGGCAAATTTTGCTAACTGGTGCTGTCCACGTCAAGGTGCATTGTTGCTGTCTATATAATGTGGGCAGCCCCATCATGCCTCAGTTACCTGCCGGAGACAAGCTTAAAGGATTATCAGACTGCCAGGGACCGAAGCAACCATGACCAAACCAGGCACACAGCAGAGGATATGGAAATCTGAGTAAACATCTCGGATTCAGGCATAAGAGCAGAACCAGCTTGTGGGAGCAGGCAGAATAACCACCTGTCACCCAGAAGGGTAGAAGAATAGAACAGGTAGAAGAAGATAAGGAGAGCTGTGACTCAATGCAGTAGATTCTCTCACAGATCTACTGTTATAGTAAATAACTATTTGGTCTTCTTCATAGATATCTCCCTCCACTGAGCCAAATCATGAAACAATTCACAAGCAGTACCAAAGCACCGACAGAGGAAGGAAGGAAGGAAGGATCTAAGGACCCTGGGTTAAATCTGACACATCTACAAGAGATGATGTCCATACTGTAATGTTTAGTAAATGTTCGAATGGTACTCCAAGTTGCAGCAGTATATATATTTATACAACATGTGTCTAAGGATAAATCCAAGGATAAAAAGTAATATCTGAATCACCCAGTGAAGATATCATTGATATCTCCACATTTCTATACGTCATTATGATATCTTCACACTCCTATACGTCATAGTGTTATCCCCACATTCCTATATGTCATCTGGTTGATCCTGCCATTTGTGCTATCACTTTCACTTTTTCTAATGTTCCTCCTGTTATGTAGCGTGGCCGAGCGGTATTAATTATGTATTGGCACTGTGGCAGGAACTTAAACTAAAGCATTCCGAATCAGTATGAAAATAAAAATGGTCTTTTTTTCATTGTTGTACTCACTTCTCCCCAAATGAAACTGATAACTGCAGAGAAACCGCTAGTGCTTCTTGTTATGTAGCGTGACCGAGTGGTGTAAACGATGTGTGGGCCAGGAATTGAAATAAAAACACTTTGCACTAAGAGGACTTAGGAAAGGTGCATGTTTTATTAATCCTGCTCCCTTTTGTTTAAAAGATACCACCGACTGCATAGAGATGACAGTGATCAAGTTGTGGCTTTAGAATAGTAGACACAAGCCCAACCGAGCATTGCTATAGCAACAACACTAGCTCAGCCTCGTGTCTACAATGCTAAAGCTGCAACTTGCTCACTGTCATCTCTACACAGTCGGTGGTATCTTTTAAACAAAACAGAGCAAGATTATAAACACGTGCACAGCTTCTAAATCTCCATAGTACAGAGTGTCTTAATTTCAGTCCCTGCCACCTCGTCATTTACTTAGTCACGCTACTTAAAAGAAAAATTGAAACTCCTGTTGCAAAACATGCCACAAATTGCACCAGACAAGTACAATCAAAAATGCATTTTTTTGTGTTGGGGGAATATGCAGAGTTGTATGGTTGGGGAGGCATAACATAACTGGGAGGAGGAAGTCCAAAACCTCTATCTGGCAAATGAAAACATTTCTACAAACAGAACAAAAAGTGATAATACTAGTTTAAAATACAGCACTAATGGCAGGATCAAACAGATTTTGTCTTCAAAATAAAAAAAATGCCCTATTTTCTTTTGGTTCTATGCACAGTTCTGTTGGGGGGGGGGTTAAAACATAATTTTAGTCACCTGAGAGAGAGAAACTCCAAAACTTCTATCTAAAAATTGAAAACCCCCATGTGGGAAATTACCTCGAGGAGAGATGTACAGGGCTTGTTTTTTGGAGGGCAGGGGTGTAGCCAGGGATTTCAGATCTGCACCAAGTGGACTCACTGCTACCCCTACCCCTCTTGTTAGGTGTGCTACCCCCGTAGCCAGACAATATACAAATGTACACCAGGACCGTGTTTGTTGCCTCATTTGGCACAATAGATACACCTTTTGTATCCCATGACAATGGTTGTTGCCATGCATGAGTAAATACAAATGCCATGCATTGCTCCCTAAGACAACCACATACCAACCCAGAGCCTGTAAAGCTGTATTGTCCTTGGGATACAAAGACAGTATTTATGACCAGTCCTTCTAGTTTTGATTCCTATGAATAAAATTAGAGAAAGGGTCAGCATTTTTTTTTGTTAGTTTTCATAGAAAAAGGAAGCAGTTCAGAGCCTATTTGCTACCCCCTTAAATAAAATTGCACACCATGGAGTACTTGGAGTATGCCTGGCTACACCCATGGGGGAGGGATCTAAACACATATTGTATAAACAGAACATGACATGGCCTGAGAGAAGATATATTTATCTTCACTCTAGGCCAATGACATCAAGATATCTCACTCGTGACTTCGCCACTCGTGAGATATCATGATATCATTGACCTCTCGTGGAGATAAATATGATATCGTCTGTCAGGCCATGTCATATCCTCTATATATATATATATATATATATATCAGCTGCAGACACATTGTGGAAACAAGCCATAGAAGTACAACACCCAACTACCACCGGTGCATTGAGCACTGACAGTAACAGGACGTTGCTTACTGTGCTTCTGGAAACAAAAAGAAATGCAGCAGGCCAATCATTTGTAAAGGTCCTGCTTCAAAATAGACCAGCCCAACATTCTGGGGGTGAAAGTCACTAATAACTGAAAGGATTTGCTACAGTCCTTAGTATGACCCAGGTACCTATGCAATGTCCAATTTACATCAAGCATATGCAGATGACATTCCCCACTATCCGTGGGAGTTGAGAAGTAAGCTGGAAGGTTAACAGTCGCATTTAGTGTTCACTCAGAAAGGTCCTTTGGCAGAAAACAAGGATTGGTACGCAAGATAACCCTATCCTTGTGGACATTAATAAAAGGAGACTCTGCAACAAGAGCCTGCAATTCTGAAATGTGTCTGGCAGATGTCACAGCCACTAGAAACAGGAAGCACAGCTCACAAGTAGCAAGAGGCTGGAAGGGAGGCACTGTAAAAGTCCCACACTGGAAAGATCACAGACTGGAGGGTGCAGAAGTAGAATACCCCGAGGAACCTTTGAGAAACATCAAGCTGGGCCATCATTTTGCCATCTTTGATGGCATGAAAAGCTGACACTATCGCCAAGTGGAACTTAATGAAGGAATACCCAAAGCCTGAGCACAGGGACAGGAGGTAATCCATCACCAGACTGACTGGACTTGTAAAGGGGCCCAGCCAATGGGCAGCACATCATGCCATAAAACATTTCCATTTTTGCATATAGGTGTACCGAGTAGATGGCTTCCAAGCCACCAGTAGAACAGCAGCAACCACCGGTAATACCCTAAAGTGGCTGAGCGCTACGTCCTCAGGAGTCAGGTGTAAAGGTGCAGGACTAAAGATCCCAATGCATCAGGCCACCCTGCTCCCATAACAGACATCCCACTCATTGAGGGAGCAAGATAGGGAGTTCCACTGCCAATTGCTGAGATGCTGAAACCAGATTTGTCTGGGCAAGTATCGGGCCACCAGAATCAAGGTGGCTGACTTGGCTCTCAACTTGACAAGAACCCTCTGTATGAGAGGAAACTGGGAAAAGCCATACATGAACCTCCCTTTTCAAGGGAGGTACAATGTGTCTTGCCAAAAAACTCCGGGCCCTGTAGTGAGCAAGCTGAAAAGCGACAACTTTGCATAGTATGGAGATGGAAAAAGGGCTATGTTTGAGCGACTTCAGTTTAGGAAGATGTCATCCACAACAGAATCCATTAGGTCCCATTTGTGGCAGATCACCTGAGACCAGCTGGGATGATCTGCAATGGAGCTGAGGGACTGGGCTGGCAGGAAGACAGCCATTAGGAACATGCTGTGTTCCACAGCCCAGTGCCAGACTGTCATTGCCTCTCTGCAGAGAGGATACAAACAAATGAACATATGAAAGTAGCCAGCAGAAGGAGCCCACATGGTCTACCTTGTCTGCTCAAATTGATGCAGAGTCCTTGCTTTACCCTTACACCAGTACCCTGGCCCCCCTTCCCCTCTCCCATCCCCCTTCCCCTTCTATTTCCTTGGTCCCATGACTTCCCTGTGTGTTTTTCACAGGATCTTGTGAAAGATCCCACCATTCTAGCTGCCACCACCTTCTCTGACAGATCATTCTAGGCCGACACCACCCTCTCTATAAAGAAATGCTTCCTCACATCCCTCTTGAATCTACCCCCGAGTTTTAGGCTATGTTCTCTAGTGATGGTGTTGTCTCTCACATTGAATAGACCTTCACAATCCAGTTGGTTTACTCCCTTCAAGTACAGTACTTAAAGGTCTCTATCATATCCCTCCCTGCCTCCTCTCTTCCAGGGAATACATCAATAGGACTTCTAGCATCTCCTCATATGACCTATCCTGCTGTCCTCTGATCATTTTAGTTGCTCTCCTCCAGCATTTTAATGTCCTTCAGGTATGGGTGCCAATACCTCACTCCAATTCCAAATGTCGCCTTATCAATGACCTATATGGTGGCAAAATAACTTTGCTCTGCCTATTACTAAATCCCCTTACAATACATCCCAGCATCATGTCTGCTTTTGCCACTGCCTTTTTGCATTGAGTGGACTGTTTCAGATCTGTTTCAGATCACTAGTAATTACCACCCGTAGGTCTTTTTCCTCTTCAGCTCCTTCTCAAGATGGTGGCTATTGTGGGCCAGCCAGAACAGTAGCTCTCTCTCTGGAGTTTGTTTTATTTTGTTAATTCTTTTTTGTTTAAAACTGTTTTAGGTTAATTTATTTTATTTTATTTAAAAGATTAGCAAAGGTTGAAGAAGTGAGTTAATTTAGGGGATACAGCGTTATTCAGTTTACGTTGTTTTATAAGAGTATCTAGTAACTGCTTTATCCCGGTAATTAATCAATTTTTGCTGGAGGTCCCGGTTCCATAGACCAGTGCAGTGTGGCAGGCTGCCCTTTTTGGCCCGGTGCAATGACAAATAATTTTAACAACATTGCAGGCCTTCGTGACCTGCTATATTTGTAAAATTGTCCATTTCAGTTTCAGTAGGCACTTATACTGTTACAGGGTGTGCCTCTCTGTGGCAGATTTTGCGGCTAGTCACAGCCATTAACAACGCTTTTCAGGAAGACAGACAGTGGAGTAGAGGTGTTTACATATCCCCACTTACGTTTTCATCTGAAGGCCACTACTTGCAAGGATGTAACACCAGCGATGGAGATTGTTGGCATCGACGAGCGAGGGCTTGGGAGATCCTAATGGAAGATTGCAGGAGGTTGTGAGTGCCAGCATTCTTTCATTTTTACCCGCTTTGTTGATTTACTATGCCAGGAACGCCAGAGTTTGAATCACGACAATTAGGCTCACCGGAGTGGGGGGAGATGTTGTATGCTGCCTCGGCTGGTTGGGGATTTGCTGCTGGAGTCTTCAGTTGGAGGGTGGGGGCTTTCCTGGTGAAGGGGCTTGGGCTGTGCAGCTGTTGGTGGATGGCTGGGGAATCAGGCCTTAGACTCCAATAGTCCAGGGTTAGTGTCAGCTTCTCTCCCCATCAGTGGGCATTAGGTAGGCCAAACAAGATCTTTGTGACTGTGGCACTTGGATTTGGTGGCAGCTGCAACTTAAAATCTTGGCCTGGTGGTGGGGTTTGGGTCGGGTGGCCCTCTGGATGAGGTACCGTGGGGCTACGGCTGGTGGGTGGTAGGGCTTCGGTCCCTGTAGACCCCGGAGCAGTCATTGGCAGTTGAAATAGTCAGTTGCAATTCAATGCAGTTGCAATCAGTTGTAATTGCATTGGATTGCAGTCATAAAATAGTGGAGTTGAAATCCACTGCAGTTGATGATTCCATGACCCATCCAGGTTTGTTTTTGTGGTGTGCTGCAGTGTGTTTTCTCATTTTTTCTTTCCTGAGGGGGAAGAGGGGGGCCAGGGGGGCCACAAATATCTAACGGTCCTCAACCGCCAGTACTAAGCCTTACAGTCAATAAGATGCACCCCTGGCTCCTGGATATGAAGCATCCACCAATTAGGAGAGCTAGGAGGAAGAGCCAGGAGCTTGAGAGTTTCTGTGACTGGCTACACGAGGTAGTGGGGAGAGCATGCCTAGGTAGGAGAGGAGACTGTCAGGAGAGGAGGCATCTGTGTTGGTGTGTGGGCAACACAGCAAGCAGCATTTTGCTGCAGGGATAACGTTTGGTGGTTCAACCTTTAATTTAAAAATAAGTTAACTGTGTCCACTGTTCTGACATGTCTGGTGCCTGGAGAGAGACTAGTGTGTGGCTGTGCAGGTCCCAGTCAGTCCTCCAGCAAAGCCAGGCAGCAACTGTGTGAAGGCAGCAAGTCAGTGGTCTGGTCATGGTCAGGATCAGCTCGTGACCCCATTGGCCAGGCCCATCGGGTGACTATCACTCAGTCTCAGTTAGGTCTTCAGAGTTGGTGAGGAGGAGGAGGAGTGGTAGGTGCACTAGGTCCACTGCACGGAGTACCAGAGTGGGGATGTGGGTCTGGGTTGGGGACTGACTGTCTGGGTTGGGAGGAGGGAGCACACAGCTCAAAAAAACACTGGCACCACCACCAAGTAGAGCAGCAGTGGCTGCCAGAGCCATGGAGCCACCCGATGACAATGACCGAATCATCACCTGACACCTGACCGAACGGACAACAGGCTACTACAGTGAGCAAGGTACTGTATGGGATGTGTATGTAAGGCCTGCCAGGGCTGGGCAGTAGGAATGAGGAGGATGGTCTCTCACAGACTACTCAGTCTGTCTGTGTGTCTGCTGTGTGCTGGGCTGGCTTGTCTGGCTGGTTGAGGGCTTGGGACCTATGGGGCCCGGGGGGCTGAACTTGAAAAGCCAAGGTGATCGATAATCATCTATCTACTGCTTGTGGCCCAGCTGGGCTCTCTATGACTGTGGCAGCACTGTGAGTAAGTCAGGCTCCCCACAAGGTCATGGAGCAGGCCAGGTACAGGTGGTCAGTTGGTGAGTTTCCTGGCCCATAGGAGGCCAGAGCGTGGAGCATGCCCAGTTGGGTCCAATGGACAAAATGTTTGTTGTCTGCCACTGTAGGAATTGGAGAGACTAAATATTAAAGTCCTCATGGCAAGATGAATACAATTGTAAAAAACACATTAGTGTACATGCTGAAAGCCAAAACAAGTTCAGAAACTGTGTCTGCAATTGTTTTTTTAATATGCATGTTTTTTTTTTAGCTTTAAATTTAAACTATGGATACTTCTCAGTTCTGGTATACCATACAGGAAGTATTGCTAGGGGTCCTCCTTAAACTGTTTTAGTCTCACAGATTCTCGACTAGTAGTAAACTAACATATATTGATGGTTAGCTCTGTTTGCAAAAGGGTACCTTCAAGATTCTGTTGGGTGTTTAAGAGGCCCTACCTATACTGTATTTTATACTCACAGTTCTTTTTCTAAGTAACTAGTATTACTATTACTTATTTTTCTATACCGTATACTGTTTTACTGCCCTGCTTCAACTTGTTACTTTCAGGGACTTAGTATATTTTGTTGTTGTTTTGACTGGTTATCGTGCTTTAGTGGGTCCTACTGTGTGTAGATTTGTTTCACTGCACTTTAAATTTGCATTTTAAAGAGCAGCCAGCTTCTTAGCTGCTGCTGACCAGTTGCTGCTCCTGCCAACATATGCAATACCTCACCTGCCCCAGAGTTGAGGGACATAAATAATTCCTTTTGTTTCTGCCCATTTATGAAGTTATAATGCTGCTAAATCCCAAATGCTAAAAATGGAGCTGCTTCCTGATCTCAACCCACCAACATGCCCCCACGTAGGCACATACAGCCCCGTTTCGAGATGTCAAAAGGTGAAGGCTGTGTGTGTGCATGCCCCATTGATTTCAAGGGGGAGGACTTTTCCATACATTTTATTAACTTTTATAGTCAAAATTTTATTTAAAAAAATTAAGTTAAAAAAGTACGATAAACTACTACATAATAAAATTCAACAATGGTGAAAGTTGGAAAAACTAGTTGGATTTTCTTCAGTTAGCTGAAGTCAGAAATTTCAAACTAGTTGAAAAAATCAGTCATAATGTGTGGTAAGTCAGTCATAACTGTATTTTCAACTGACTCCGGGGTCTAGGTCCCTGAGATATCCCTGAATTGGTGGCTGGAGGGCTTCCATTTGGGGGCCCGGTCATCTGGGGGGCTGCTTCTTCTCTGCCCTGGTTCACCTGGTTAGGGTTTGATCATCGATCGAGGCTTCGACTTGGATATGTCCCTAAGAGTTTCGGATGGTGTATAATGTACTGTCCTGTGTGGTGGCAGATTTGATCACTCCCCTCTGTCTTCTTGTTTTGGATGAAGGTGGTGAGAGGATGTTCTAAAAGAGTTTCATTACATTTTGCAGTGACAAGTTGAATGACTGGAGTGAGAGCCTGGTGTGTTCTTTTGGACTTTCAAAAACTTGATTTGCTGGGGGTGAGAGCCCCAGTGAAGTACTCTGTCAGCTAGATTACATTTTTGAATTTTCATTATTCTATATATTTTTGTTTTCTTTGTAGGATTGTGGGGGGGGGGGAGTTATTAATTAAGGTTAGCTTGGGGGTTAATTTTTGAAAAGGGTTGAAGGAGACTGTCGTTGAGGCACAAGTCAGGAAGCATAGGGAAACCAGGAGCAGTTGTAGAATTCACCAAAGCTTTATTTATAGTAGTAGTAATATAAAAATAAACTTGTTCATAATAACTATGTACTGAAGCAAAATAACATCTTTCTTGTAATCTCTCTCCAGTTGCTGCTTATCTCAGCTCTTTTATAAGGCATTTTCAACCCCATCCTGAGCAAACATCCTGTCCTTGTAAGTTTCAGGAGCTGCTAGAACACTGTGAGCTTCCTGAGGCCCCTTTTTGCAAAAGGCTCAGCATATGCACTCAAGTACATATTTTTATATTAGCTGATGTAGATATGCAGGGGGGGATCAGACAGCAAGAGAAAAATGAGAGAGAGAGTTAAAGAATTGCGAGACTGTGCGGGTTGATCAAGTCCAAGGTTCTCACGGGAAAATTTGGTTGTGCAACCAGACAGAGAAGAGACAGAAAAGGACAGATCCTTGCATTTAAACCCTTTCTCCATAACAAATGGGACAGGGTCTTATTGTACTCTGTCGCATATACCCCTCCTTAAGAAGGAACCTGTTTTATTAAACAGGTTTCCAAAACTCTATTCTCTACTAACATTTTATACTTTCAGGAATTAAGCACATTTGCATCAATTTTGTTAACAGTACAACAAAAAGTACAGTTCAAACCCAAACATTAGTTTTTTTTTTTTAACCATCAGAACCCCTCAATTCCTGATCCAGATCTTGACAGAAAATCAGTATTGCTATTCTCTTTACCAGATTTGTGTATCACAGTGAATTTAAATGGTTGCAGTGCCAGGTACCACCTTGTGATTCTCAATGTTTTATCTTTCATCTGGTTAAGCCAACAGAGAGGACTGTGATCAGTTGCAAGAACAAATTCAGTTCCTAGTAAATGAAACTTGAGACTCCATGGACCACTTTGCTGCTAAACACTCCTTTTCAATAGTGGAGTACCTTTTCTCTCTGTCATGCAATTTCCTACTTACATACAGAATAGGAAGTTCTTTTCCATCTATATTTTGACTTAGGACAACACCTAGGCCTACCTCAGATGCATCCGTTTGTAGCAGAAATGGTTTTTCAAAGTCTGGGCTTTTTAAAACAGGTGCTGAACATAATGTAGCTTTATGGCTTGAAAAGCTTCATCACACCCTGGGGTCCATTTCACATTATTTAGGTACCGTTTTTTTTGTGAGTTCAGTGAGAGGAGTAGCTAATTCAGCAAAGTTGGGAACAAATCTCCGATCATAACCAGCCAGCCCTAAAAATAACCTGACATGTTTCTTTGTTTTCGGTACAGGGCTGTTAGCGTCAGCTTCTATTTTAGAACTCTCTGGTTTATCTTCTCCATTTCCGAACACACAGCCCACATATCTGGTTTCCTAAGTGACCAGCCATAGGACTATCATGTGCTATCTGTAACAATTCTGTTCTATACTTCTGTGGTATAACCAGTTGTTCTGCCCATTCCTGTGTCTGAGGTTTAACCCAAACTCTGTACAGTAACCTACTACATTTTTTAAACATTGGTCCACCCTGTTTTGTTTTCACCCCCAGCTGCTTAAAGCAACCCTGGAGAGAAACATTATTAGCTTGCTCTGAAAGAAAATCACAATCAGTTATCAATTTAGTTTCAGCATTTTCACATTTTAACCCTTTATATCCATCAGTCATTTGTTGCCATAGTTTTTTTCAGGCTTTGACTTTCTTTCTTGGATTTCTGGATCTTGGAGCTGTGCTCAAACAAGTCCAAATTAAAATCATTGAAAGGAAAAGTGTCCCCACCATCTGAAATTTTCTTTGCCTGAGCTCTGTCACCACAGCTGCTGAAATATCAGGATTTACTCCCTCTTTGATTAGCTCAGTAAATCCTGGAAAGTCATTTCCAATAATCACAGGTACAGGTAACTTTGGTACTGCTCCCACTTTCATTTGATGCGACACACCCTTAACAGTCAGAGTCACTTGGGTGGTGGGATAGTATTGAGTATCCCCATGGATGCAGATGACACCAGTACCTGGTTCCTTTGCACAGTGTTTTCCCAGCACTTTAACATGCACTAGGGTCTGTATGCTTCCCGAAACAATGAGTCCCTTCACAGTCTTATTCACCACCTTCACATCTGTTAGGTACTTGCCCCAGTTTGCTGAGGACAAATCTGCTCCAGTACCACTCTCCTTACTACGACAGTTTCTTGCAAAATGGCCTGGCTTATTACAGTTACAGCAGATAACGTCTTTTGGCACAGATTTGTTACCCCACCAGAGTTCTTAGCAGGCTTGGAATTTAAATGGGAAAAAGAGTTTCTTACTAGTGCTTGGCTTGGCATCTGTCTGGCCATTTGGTAGTCCTCAGCCAAAGAAACAACTTTTTCCTCACTGGTTGGTGTTCCTTTACTCACAGCTGCACATCTGTAGGCAAGATGTTGATGAATTGCTTCATGGCAAATGTGTCGATGATCTGGTGGATTGTTTTGCTCTCTGGTTGGATCCACTTCATTAGGAGTTTTCTGAGTCAGATGAAGGCTTCTCGAGGATTGTCGACCGAGTTGTAACTCAGAGATCAAAATCTCTACCTGTAGGTCTCTCCGGAGATGTCATACCTCTTCAGGATTTCGCTTTTCACCAGGTCATAATTTTCTGACTGTGAAGTGTCTTTACTGCTGTAGGCAAGCTGGGCTTTCCCTGTCAGATTGGGTACCAGTCTGATTGTTCATTGCTGCTTTGGCCACTGGCAGGCTGTGGCAACTCTTTCAAAGGTTGTCAGGTATGCCTTAAAAACATCTGAGGGACACAATTTTTTAAGTTTAATGGCCTTTAAGTTGCTTGCATTTTGTTGCTCATCTGGATCTGTGCCAGATCCTCTGCCTTCGATAGCTTGCAAGGCATCCAGTCATCGCTGCTCCAGTTGCTGCATCTCTTCTCTCCTCTGCACTTCTAAATGCTGAATCTCTCTTTCTCTTTGCTTCTCAGTCTCTTTTTGTTGTATAGCCCACCATTTGAAAAAGTCCATCAGGCTTTCAGGTTCTCTCACTGCCTGTTCTTTTTTCATAATTTGTGCTGGCTGTACAATCTCAGATTGGACTTCTGCTGCAGAATCCATACCGTCTTCTGTGCTTCCCTGGTACTAGGTCCAGTACCCACACACAAATCTCCTGTCTTATGGTATGCATGGCTTAAATCCCATGACTGACACCATCTGTCATCAAGGCACTGGTCAGAAAGCATAAGGAAAACCAGGAGCAGTTGTAGAATTCACCAAAACTTTATTTATAGTAGCAGTAATATAAAAATAAATGTGTTCATGTTAACTATGTACAGAAGCAAAGTAAAATCTTTCTTGTAATCTCTCTCCAGTTGCAGCTCAGCTCAGTTCTTTTATAAGGCTTTTTCAAGCCCCATCCTGAGCAAACAACCTGTCCTTGTAAGTTTCAGGAGCTGCTAGAACACTGTGAGCTTCCTGAGGCTCCTTTTTGCAAAAGGCTCAGCATATGCACTCAAGTAACCTCTAGTTTTGAACATCTAGGCAGAACACTCTAGTTTTCTACAGTCATCTCAAAATGCAATTAATATACGTTTCAACAGTAATACTAAATATTCTCTAAATAAAAGTGATCCCATTATCAGTTTCATTCCATACAGTGATTTGTACATATTTTTATATTAGCTGATATAGATATGCAAGGGGGGAAAAACAGACAACAAGAGAAAAATGAGAGACAGAGAGAGGCAAAGAATTGCAAGACTGTTCGGGTTGATCAAGTCTGAGGTTCTCAGAGGAAAATTTGGTTGCACAACCAGACAGAGAAGAGGCAGAAAAGGACAGATCCTTGCATTTAAAGCCTTTCTCCATAACAAATGAGACAGGATCTTGTTCTACCCTGTCACAGAACCTGGATTTTATTTATATTTTGGTAAATTTTGTATTTGTATTTGTGGGGGTTAGTGTTCTGACTTTAGCTAGCATGTGTTTTCAGGCTGCTCTCCCTACCAGGCACTACTCTCCCTCCGAGCTCTGGGATCTCTGTCCTTTTACTTGCCCCCCCATTGCCCACGGCAATCAATGGTCACTATAGGGCTTTGGGGATAGTGGATAGAAGTTGGAGGGGGGCCCTGTACCTGCGAGGGGGGAGAGCTGAGTGGTTGGATTGGGGTAGTGAGGACCAGGAGATGCCCTGGGGTGAAATGAAATCCAGAACAAGGGTTGTCTTGTCTGGTGCCCATACCCAAGGGCTCCATGGTAAATGGGCCAGTCACTTGGCTGGCCCCAGTGTCTCATCCAACTCGAACAGTGTTGTGCAATGCCAGATCTATTAAAAACAAGATGGCTATTATATCTGATCTTGTTGGGTCAGCAGATCTGGCATGCATCACCGAGACCTGGCTGGATGAGAACACGGGCCCCATTTTGGCAGCAGCCATTCTGGCTGGGTTTTTGGTGAAACACCTGCAAGATCGGATCACAGGGGCAGGAGTGTAGCAATTTGTTTTAAATTGGAATTGGGCCTTGTAGATGTGCCAGTTGAGGGGATCAGGTCCTTTGAGTGTACCATGTTCACAGGTGTGGGGTGCAGGATCATCCTCGTCTACCGTCCACCTGGAGGTGAGAAGTTGTTCCTGCAGGAAATCATGGATTTCGTTGTCGACATGGTGTTGGAGTCTCCCAGATTGATGGTGCTGGGGACTTCAATGCCTGGGTCGATGATGAACTCTTGAAGTTTGGTCAGGGCTTCCTCCGACTTATGAGTTCGTTGGGCTTCACAAAGGCAGTTGCCTCTGTGACTCACAATTATGGTCACTCATTGGACCTGATCTTCCTCCTGGGGATGGAGACCTCTGACGTGGTGGTGGAGCTGGTTGGATGGTCCGATCACCACACTATAAGGTTTAGTCTTCAGGCTCCCCCCTATAGGCCTGCCCTTGTGGAGATGGTCTGATACCGCCCTTTATGGGGAGTGACCCCAGAAGGTCTTTTGGTGGTGTTGGACCTATCGAGATTACCAGGTGCAAGCGAGGGTCCCAAGAACCTGCTACAAGCTTATAATCAGGTAGTGGCAGGCTCTCTGGATACCCTGGCTCCAGTCCGAGTTCGCCCTCTTACCCTCCACTGTCGGTCACCTTGGTTTGATGGAACTTTGAGGGAGCTGAGGCAAGTTGGGCGAAGGTTAGCGTTTTGCGGGTGGAGATCTGGCCTAGATGCCAACAGACTTAGACTGATGTAACATTATAGGAACTATCAGTTGGCAATCTCCTGTAAGAAGACAGAAGAGAGGCAGTATAGTGCAGTGGTTTAAGGCTCTGAGCTGCAAATCTGGTGAAATCCAGCAGACCAGACCTGGGTTTGAATCCCACAGCTTCCACTTGCATACTGTGTGACCCTGAGCAAGTCACTTAACTTCTCTGTGCTCCCAGGTCGCTCCTGTAAAAAAGCTTTCAGCTTAGTGTGCTACTCCTGGTTAAACAATTAAAAAAAAAAAAGAATTCCTGTTCAGGGAGATTGCTGCAGCTCAGAATCGAGCAGCTCATCTCTTTTGAACTGTGGACAGACTGTGCAATCCAGCCTGTCTCCAAGTTCGAGAAGCATTTTCTTAAGATAAGTGTGAGGAGTTTGCGTGCTTCTCTGCTGATAAGGTTGCTAACATCAGGTCTCAGATCTGCTTAGCACGCTCTGTGGGGGGTGGTGGTGGTCGGTGTGGTGTTGCTATTCCTCGGTTTTGTTGGATGGAGTTTGATAGCTCAGAGATCGTGGATGTCATATGGATTGTCCAAGATATGTGGCTGACTTGCTGTAGTCTGGACCCACATCCAACCTGCCTTTTAATAGGTTGTGTTGATGTCATCGACCCTGTCCTTGTGGAGATAGTCTGGTGTTCACTGGAGTTGGGTGAGTTTCTGAGCTCCCTGAAGGAAGCGGTGGTTACTCCCCTTCATAAGAAATCTTTGGTTGACCCAGACTGCCCCACTAACTACAGACCAGTCTCTAACCTTCCCTTTGTGGGAAAGGTTATTGAGAAAGTCATAGTGCTGCAGCTGGAGAGTGATCTTACTACTCATTACATCTACGATCCTCTCCAGTCCGGATTTTGTAAGAGTCATAGCACAGAGACCGCTCTGGTTCGAGTACTCAATGATCTCCTGATCATGAGAGATCAGAAGTGCCATTCCATCTTGGTACTCCAAGATCTCTCTTCAGCTTTTGACACCGTGGACCGTGGGGGTGTTGCTGGAATGTCTGCGAGTCATCTGTGGCCTGTCTGGTACAGTCCTCAGATGGTTTCATTCTTTCCTCACTGGCAGATCTCAGAGAGTGGTTTCAGGGACTTGTCCCTTTGAGTTATTCCCTCTGCCATGTGGGGTGCAGCATGGTTCTGTGCTGTCCCCCATGTTGTTTGCTGTGTACATGCTGCCATTAGGAGACATTGTGAGGCAGTATGGGATGATACCCAGCTCTACCTGTCTTTTGTGCCCGACCAGGATAGTGCACTCTCAGTGTTTAACAACTGCCTTGTGGAAATCCAGGACTGGATGAATATCAGCTGGTTGAAACTGAATTCTGACAAGACTGAGGTGCTGGTTGTGGATCCTTGCCACCGGATAGAGGGGTCAGTGGCAGGATGTCCCTCAGGGGTTCTGGTCTCTCTGGATGCTGAAAAAGCATTTGACCGGGTCGACTGGTCCTTTTTATGGGCCGTTTTGGAAGAAATGGGCTTCCCGTCCTCCTTTCTAAGATTGATTCAGGTACTATATAAGTGCCCTTCTGCGAAAATCTATTGCAATGGGGTTTTATCCCCTCCTTTCAGTCTCTTCACGGGCACTAGACAGGGCTGCCCCCTTTCTCCTTTATTGTTCAACCTGTACTTGGAACCTCTGCTGATTCAGCTTAAATCCTCGTCTCGGGTGAAAGGGGTTAGGATTTTAGGGAGGGAGCTGGTTCTTTCTGCGTACGCGGATGATGTTCTGTTACATCTGTCTGATCTGGTAGCATCGTTAGAAGCAGTTCTGGATATTATTAGGCATTTTAGTTCCCTTTCTGGGTACAAGTAAAACATATCAAAGTGTGAGATTTTCCCTTTAAATAATTACATCTTCAAGAGTTGTTTCCTTTCCTTTGGAATGAGATGGACTTCCAGTTCTCTTAAGTACCTTGGGATTCACTTTTCCACTGACCCATTTCTGCTCAAGAAATTAAACCTAAATAAGATTAGAGATTCGGTTAGTCAGGACTTGCAACGTTGGGCATCTCTTCCTATCTCCTTGATGGGCAAAATCAGTATCATTAAAATGAATGTTCTTCCCCGGATTTTTTACCCACTGAACCTCACCAATCTCTGGCTTCCTCTTTCCTTTTTTCAACAGCTCCACAGTATGTTTTCTACCTTTATCTGGAAAGAGAAAGGGGTATGCTGCTCTTATAGTTCCCTTTCGCTCCCTAAAGACAAGGGAGGCCTGAGACTTCCCAATTTTCAGCTCTATTATTGGGCTGCCCATCTATCCAAGTTGGGACAGTGGTTCGCGGCAAAACCTGAGAATTCCTCCCCAATATGGCTTCACTTAGAATCAACCTTTCTTTCTGAGCTTAAATTTGACATAGCTACCTTACCCTATCTCACTCTGAGCTTACTTTCGCACTTGATTTCTAATAACACGGTGGCGGTTTCTCTTAAAGTGTGGGCCCAATGTCTTAGGTTCTTCTGGATCTCCAATCATACGGATTTAGGACAACCAATTACTTCTAATCCCAATCTTATTATTGGTGACTTGAAGGTAGGAGTAATTTGGCTCTCACAACTTAAGGATTCCAGGGTAGAACATCTGTATAATCCAACCTCTCTTCTCACGTCAGGTGATATCCTTGCCAAATTTGGTATTCCAGGTAGAGGACTTTCAAAGTGTTTCAACTCAGTCACTTGGTTTGTAATAAGTTTGATTCGGTATTTAAACCATCTGTGGTACACCCCTTTTTCTCTAATATCATTAGGCTGGCATCTCAACCCCATTCCATCTCACAGATCTACTCTTATCTTTTGACTTTTAATTTGAAAGATGAGGTAGGTGGTCCCTTGATCTGGACGCATCTTCTCCCTGAAGAGGTACCACTCTGGAGAACCCTATGGCCTAACTTGCACAAATATCATACTCAGGATAGGTTCCGTTTAGTGCAGTATAATATTGTCAATAATTTATACTATACTCCAGTCAAGCTTTTTCAGCGTAAGATGATCTTTTCCCCACAGTGTTTCCGTTGCCTCCAGGATGAGGGTAACTTGATTCATGTTTTCTGGGAGTGCCCTAAAGTGGCCCCATTGTGGTCTTCTATTATAGATAATCTGGATCCCCTTCTGGGTCTGAGCAGGTTTTTCTCTCCAGGTATCTGTGTACTGGGTGATTTTTCTCAGATAGACTGCGTGGAGCATAGGTACCATATGGCTCTGATTTCGATGGCAGTCAAAAAGTTGGTTTTAAGGCACTGGAAGGACCAATTAGTTTTATCCCTTGTGGATTGGTTAAAGGAATTGATGTCATACCTCCAGTCCGAAAGTTTGATGCCAGCTATAAGCATCGTATGGACCTATTTTATAAAAGGTGGGTAAACTTCAGTCCTTTTACCTACCAGGAGGTTAAAGTTTTGTGGTCTGATCCTGGACCTCATTCTATGTTACACAATGGCTGCCACTCTAATATATGATTTAAAGTGATATAATCCTGTCTCTCACTGTATTTAGGCCTATGAGCCCGGCCAGTAGATAGATGGTGGGTTAAATGTGGATATCCAGACTTCGAAAGTTGCTAGTTATGTTTTGAGCGGGTGCACCTTGGGGAGGGGGGGGTGTGGGATTTGTTTTTCTGGGGTTTCTCGACTGACAGATAAACATGTTATGATGTCCTTTTTGACTCCAATAGGTCTGTTATTTACTATTTGTATAGTTGGGAGGAGGGGGGTTGACCTGATTTTGGCTTATTGATTGGTCTCCTAACACTATGGTTATGGTTATATTATTTCTTTTCTTTTGTGGAAAATAATAAACTTAAATTTCAAAAAAAGGATGTCCCTCAGGGCTTTGGCTTGGGGATGCCCAGTTGCTAACCTCTGAATGGGTGCAGAATCTGGGGATAATACTTGATGCTGGACTGATGTTTCATTCCCAGGTGTCAGCCGTGGTCAAGTCCTCTTTTTACCATCTGAGGAATATCGCCAGATTAAGCACCTAGTTCCATCCGATGACCTTCCAACGTTGAGCCACGTCTTTGTGACCTCACACCTTGACTACTGTAACTCCCTTTGTCTAGGGCTTCCGGGAGTTGATATCCACCCCCTGCAGCTGGTGCAGAAAGCAGTGGCCAGGTTGTCTGGATTTTCTCAATCCAGCCATATTAGACCTGTACTGCGTGAACTGCACTGGTTACTAGTTCAATGGTGGATCTCCTTTAAGGTCGGCTTGCTAACCTACAGAGTCCTACATGGACTGGGTCCAAGTTATCTGGAAGATCTCCTGCACCCTTACTTCCCCCTCCAACCACTATGCTCAGCCGATGAGGGATTGCTGGAGATTCCCAGGGTATGATTAAAAACCTCTGGATCTCAGGCATTTTCGTTCGTAGTCCCAACCCTGTGGAATTCTCTGCCTCATCACAAACGAGAGTGTCTGACAGTGGAGAGCTTCAAAACTGCACTAAAAACCTATTTATTTGGATTTGCCTGGAGGCACATTTTAATTCATGTTGGACTTTGCTATTTGAATTTTAATTATAGTGATTGGATGAATGATTTTAAAATGTTATTGTTTTAATTTGATATTGTATGGTTTGTACAGCACTTTGGTACAACATGAACAGTGCTTCATAAATAAAGATTATTATTATTTTATTATTATAGTCAGACAAAGCTACCTGAACCTTTCCTGTGTAGTACTCTGCTCTTGGGTTCTTGGCCCGATGTGCATCACTTTGCACTTTTTGGCATTGGACACAAGCTGCCATATCCCTGACCATCTCTCTAGCCTGGTTAGGTCTTCCCTCAGCTCTTGTATCCCTTCCTGGTTGTCCAACATCTCACAGAGCTTAGTGTTATCTGTGAACAGGCACATTTTGCACTGAATGCCTTACCCAATGTTGCCAATAAAGATATTAAACAAAACCAGGCCCAGTACCGACCCCAGTGGAACCCCACTGGTGACCTCCTTGGTACTGGAGAGCTCTTCTCCTATCACTATCCTCTCTGTCCTTCCCCTCAACCAGTTTTCAATCCATCTTACAAATTTTTCCCCTACCCCAGGTCTCTCAGTTTAGTTATCAGTCTTCTGTGTGGCACTGAATCAAAGGCCTTGCTAAAGTCCAGGTAAATAGATGCGAATAGACACCACCTTGTTGGCTTATGCAGTACATCATATACTGTAGGTATTGTCCATACGGATCAACAGCTGATGACCTGGAAGAAGGATGGTGAAGACTTGTAGGCCAAGCAGAACAGTCCTCATTACCAGGGTGTCACTATACAGAATGGTATCCAAGGGGGACCACTGACCCTGAGTCTGGAAGAGGCACAGAGTGCCACCTCATCTGGAACCCGAGGCATCCCTCGTCATGACTAGAAAAGGAAATAGATGCAGAAAGGGTGAGCCCATCTCAAAGTTGAAGTGGTCTAGCCACCACAACAGGGAACAATGGACCAGAGGGGTCACTTCTGTGAGACACTTCAGCTTATTGGAATACTGAGCCTACTGGGCATGAAGGAACCATTGCAAAATCCTCATATGCTGACATACCAGTGGGACAGTCAGAATGGCAGCAGCTATGAGGTCTATCAGTCCTAAGAGATGTGACTGAAATGTAGTCGCTGGAAGAGACCAACTGAGCCTGGGTAACTGCTCTGTAGCATGGTTCAAGGGAAAGAAAGCCCAACCCACGCTGTGTCCCGAACAGCTCCTATGTATCTGAGACATTGACACATTGTAAGAACTGACTCTGACTCATTCTCCAGAATTCCCAACTGTTCAAATAGTTTTCTGGTATGGAACAGTGTGTAAACAATAGCCTCCCTCGATGGGGCATTCAGTAGCCAATCGTTGATGTCTGGGAAGACATAGAGGCCATTCTTTCTGAGGGCAAAGGCAACCGCTGCAAATCATTTTGTAAAGACATGCAGTACAGATGATAAACCAAAGGGCAAGACAAAAAAGTGATAATGTGAGACCTGGGGCATAAACCATAGATACTGTCTGTGAGAGTTGTGGATTTTTATATGGAGGTATCACCCTTCATATCCAGGTCAACCATCCAATCCCCTTGCAGGAGAAGGGGAAGAAGGGACTGCAGAGAAGTCATTCAGTAGGGGCTAGAGGAAAAGAGGGGAGTCAGAAGGTGATGGGGGCAGTGGGAGTGTCAGCAATATCTGCAACTTTGGTGAGCCTTGCATGGTCACCAGGATGCAAATTGTCCTGAGGGGAGGCCAGGAGCCATTGGGAGCCAAGGCTGGGACTCCTGCAGTAACCCTACCGGGGTGGGCATAGGGTCTTCAAAAGAAAGATTGCCCTCTGCTCCTGGGCTTTGTATTCAGGGAATGTGGAGAGCACATGGTCATTTTTGACATTTGGAAGTCCCTTAGGGCAGACTCAACATTGTTGCCAAAAGGCTGCTTCCCTCTAAAGGAAGCATTAAGGGCTGATGGTTGTACATCTGAAGCAAAGCCAGCAACATGCAACCAAGACTGGCAGCACAAGCAAATACCAGAAGCAGCCGCATGAGCAGCTGCATCACAGTCATCATAAGTGGACCATAAGAGGTGCTTACCAGCCTCCAAACCATTGGCAATAGCCTTCTGGACCACTGTTTTGTCAGGGTCATGTGGTAGCTTTTCAGGCATTGTAACATAGACTTCCACATTCAAGTCTCATATTTGATCATGCAATCCTGATAGTAAGAAATAGAATCCTAGGGATGCAGAAGCATGTATCCTTTTACCCATGACATCAAGTCACCTTGATTCTTTATCAGGAGGAAGAGAGCTCATATGTGCTAGGATGTTTGACCTGTCATTAGCAGCCATGATAACCGCTGAAGCTATCTGTGGATGAGAGGAATAATATGGCTTTCCTGAATGTGCAGGATATTTTTTATCCGCCTTCCATGGGACAGCCAGCAAAGTCCAAGGCCTATGCTAGGCAGTTAGTGTGGCATCCTCCAGATCTGAATGGATAGGAGGGATAATCACAGTAAAGGAGGCTGAGACTTCAAAGAACTCATAAAGATTTCTCTTGGAGTAAACTTCCTCATCTGCAACAAACTCAAGCTTATGCTGGACCTGTTGGAAGAAAGCCTGAAAGGAGGCATCCTCAGGAGGGGACTGAAGAGTGTTTTGTACACTCTCCTCACTGCAGGAGGATAAAGTAGAATTGGAGCTCACCAGATCAAGAGGGTTCAAATATTTCTCCATCTCTTCATATTCTTCCATTTACTCTGGATTGTAGGTCAGCTCCTCCATATCACCGACTGTCATAGGCAGCTGACTGCAGAAGGGAGGAGGCTGTGAAGGAGGAACCATTGATGAAGGATGGACAGTGCTCAGAACAGTGACCAGATCGGAGGGAACTCCTGCATTGTCAAACAATGACAACTGCAACAGCCCAGATAATGTCAATGGGGCTGGCATCAATAACAGAGGCAGGGGCAGAAAACTTCTGAAAGAGCTCAGATATTGTCTGACATAGCATCTGCACATCGATGGGCCCCAACAGGGTCGCTACCAACTGAATCATCAACAGGACATTATCTGATAGTGGAACTGGCTGTGAATCCCCCGGCAGGTATTAGAGTCTGTGTCAGACTCTGACCTCAGTGTCCGAGAGATGGTTGAGGGTGGGTAGCAGAACCTGAGGCCCTGGCCTGGGATCTGTCTTTGTCTGTGGACTTACCTATCTTAAAAGGAGAGTGGAACCGTTAGGAGAGGCATCTTTTTTTCTTGGCCTCTGTTTGTTCTTTTCTATATAGTGCTGCTTATCCACTGATTTAGCAGATTTGTCATTTTGGTTTGTAGAATCTGCATCTGATGTTGTCAACCTGGAGACCAATGGGTGAACGGTGAGCTCAGGGGAGACAATAGTGAAGTTACCTGTGATGTGTGCTGTTTCCCCTCCATAATCTTGATTTTTAAATAAATTTCCAAGGCCTTCTTGTGACATCTCTGAGTGGCCCGGTTAAAGCCCTGGCAAATGCTGCTGGCCTTTATGTTGTGAGCAAGACCCAGGCAGTGAATGCACATTGAATGGTCATTGTCTATGTAAATCTTAACTTCATCACAAGGAACAAAACAGAACAGCAGTTCCTTTCCTTTCATTTGCAGCATAAATGTTTTAAATTTAAAATAATAAACAGAAGTGTAAGCATTAGTGATACTTGCAAAGTTCATTGGCATTCTTCAGCAGTGGTGGGCTGACAAGCAGTTCACGGCAGGAGAAAGAGCTGAGGTGTGATGGAGCTGCCCATGTTATATAGGCAGTGATGATGCATGTTGATGTCAGTGGTTCCAGCTAACAACATTTTCCTGGTGGTGCCGACAGCTTACAGTTCCATGCTATGGCTTAATGGAGGGAGATATCCTTACAGAAGATCCACACTTCCTGGGAGTTGTGTGGTTGGTTATAAGACCATAACCCCCACCCAGTTGTGGCTTTTGTTATCTAAGTGTGGGGTGGAACTTGGAAGCTGCAAGAACGTGGGAGGTGGTAGTGGTGGGGGATTTTAATCTGTCAAAGGTGGACTGAGTTATACCGGCCACATCTTATGCCAGGAGTCAAGTGATCCTGGATGAAGTACAGAGTGGGTTTCTGATTCAGGGCATCACTAAGCCCACAAGTAAAGGGGGTAACTCCTGATCAAGTGCTCACAAATGGGGAGCCCATACAGGAGATTATGATTAGGAACCCCTGAGAAGGAGTGACCACAGCACAGTGTGGTTCTGGTTGGGTATGAACAGGGAAAGCATCTCCACTAAGACCAAAATTCTGGATTTCAGGAGGGCAGACTTCAGGAAGATGGGAGAGGTACTAAGGACACACCTAGAAGGTGTCAGAATGGCCATATGAGTGGACCAAAACTGTACCATCATCAAAGAGTCAATACTGGCTGCCACAGTGGAGTGCATTAGGCTCAGGGGAAAGAAATCAGGGGGCCATATCACCCAGCTGGTTCAACTCTGAGGTCGCCCGGGTGGTGAGAGGCAAGAAGTTGGCCTACAAGAGTTACAGTTGGACTGCGAGTGAGGTGGATAAAGAAAACTACCTGAAGTTGGCCCTTTCCGGCCATCTGTGCTCTGTTCCGGGTGCGCCCATCAATAGGGCTCCAAATTTCAAACTTTGCCACCTCTTCCCCAAGGTCTGCCCCCCTCCCAGAGTTAGAATAATTAGTTGGGGGGTGGGTGCAAGGGAACAGCCTCCCACATGAAAAGTGAGAGGGAAAATAAAATCCCTAGCGCCCTAATGATGGGCGCACTTGAACGGGCATGTTCTGATGGTGGAACCTAAGTTGGCCAAAGTGGCAGGCAGAGTAGTGCAGCAGGCTAAGGCACAAAAGGAACTCCAAATAGCTGAAGGGATTAAGAGGGAGGAGAAAGCCTTTTGTTACATAAATGAGAAAAGGGACAAGAAGGACAGGATAGTTAGGCTTAGGAAATGGGATTAATAGGTGGAGGAGGAAGGGAGCAAGGCAAGGGTATTGAGCTACTGCTTCTGCTCTGTCTTCACTAGGGAAAAAGATAGACCAGTGCCATCAGGGGGGAGAAGGAGAGATGGGGGGAAGGGGGCACAAACAAAGTGATAGAATAGGATGGAGTGAGGGAGGGGCTGCTAGCACTAAAGGCAGAAACGTCACCTGGACCAAACGGCAAAACCCAAGGGTACTAAGGGAGCTGGCAGAGGAGCTTATGGGGTCACTGGCAGGCCTTGTCAATACATCCCTGGAGTCAAGCATGCTGCTGCAGCCTCTCTACAAAAGTCTTCCCAGGGATGACCCAGGGAACCACAGTCCGGTCAGCTTGACCTCAATAATGTGCAAACTCATAGAGACCAGTCCATACTTAAAGAGAGACTGGTAAGGTACATGGAAGAGAATGGTGTCCAGGATGAAAGGCAGCATGGATTTGTGGGAGGAAGATCATGCCAAATGAACCTGAGTGGCTTCTTTCACTAGGTCACCAGTGTAGTGGACTGGGGCCTCGTGGTGCACATCCTTTACCTGGACTTCAGCAAGGCCTTCGACTCTGTACCCCACAAGAGATTGATCAGAAAACTGGTGGATCTCAGGGTTGGGGAGAAAGTGACCAGGTGGGTAGAAAGCTGTCTGAGGGACAGGACTCAGAGGGTGGTGATATGAGGAGAGATTTTCAGCACCAGGGGAGTCAGCAGCAGAGTCCTGTAGGGCTCAGTGCTGAGGCTAGTGTTGTTGAATGTCTTCATCAGTGACACTGGGGAGGGCATTATGGGCAAAATGTGCCTATCTGCAGACTACACCTAACTCTTTGGGAGGGTGGACACAATGGAAGGAATACGAGACCTGCGAGAAGACCTCAGAAAACTTAAGCGATGGTCAGAGATCTGGCAACTTGGCTTCAATGCCAAGAAATGTAAACTTATGCACACTGGTGCCAGGAACTCGAGGACCAAGTGCTACCTGAGGGTATCTGGGTAGCAGCAACGGAGGAGGAAAAGGACCTGGGAGTGATGATAACTAGTGACTTGAAACACTCCTCACAGTGTAAAAAGGCAGCAGCAAATGCCAACAGGATGCTGGGGTGTATAGCCAGAGGAATCAGCAGTAGGCTTAAGGAAGTTATACTGCCCTTTTACAGGTCGTTGATGAGACTGCATCTAGAATATGGAGTAAGATACTGGTGTCCATACCTTAAGAAGGACATTAGTCTGCTGGAGATGGTCCAGAGGAGGGCAACCAAGATGATCTTGGGTCTGCAGCGTATGTCTTACAAGGAGAGGCTGGGGGCCCTGAGAATGTACTCCCTGGAGGAGAGCAGGGAGAGAGGGGAAATGATAGAGACCTTCAAATACTTGAAGGGATTAAATAGGGTGGGTAGGGAATGTTTCTTCAGGCTAAAAGACAGCCACAACACAAGATGAACAGTCTAAATCTGCAGGGGGGGAGGTTTAGGAAGGATGTTAGGAAGGATTTCTTCACAGAGAGAGTGGTGGCCAACTGGAATGCGCTTCCAGAGGAAGTGGTGCCAGCGAAGACAGTGGGCAGCTTTAAGAGGGCCTAGCAGAGGCAAGAGGGGGAACCATAGGACTGCGGAGGGCAGATAGGGTGGAAGTAGAGGCCGGGGGGCTGGGTCAGTGGCATAAGCTAGGGACTCTGCAATATGAGCAGACACGATAGACCAAATGGTTTTCTTCTGCTGGCTCTTTCATATGTTCGTATGTAATCAAGTGTTGCCTCTGGCATCTGTTTTAAATTTTTTTGTTGTTTTACTTTTAGTGCTGCACTTATTGTAGTATTCCTTGTTCATGGCCATAGTTGTTGTGCACAGTATCACAACACCTTTGCAGTACTGTATGTATTTTGCTGGCATGTGAGATGTTAATCTAAACAAATTTTTCATCAATATTATATGGACAGAAAGCAGATTTTAAAATTTTACCTTTCCATTATTCCTGCCCTTCCTTTAATTTAATTTACAGTTTCCCCCCTCATTCTTATCTGTTTCCGTATCTGCCTTCCTTCTGCTAACAATCACCCAATTCATTACGTACCCAGAGCCCCAGAGACTCTCCCTTACCTCTCATGAAATTACCCCTCTGTGACGTTGCCTACAATGGAAATACACTCCTTTGGAGCCTGAATTCAGGTAGGGAGACTTTTCTGCTTGGCGGTCAGTAGTGTGGAACACCTTGGAGAAGGCATCACCCAAATTGGTTAGGGATCCTTTCTCCGCTCCACATATATGGATTTCCATTTGCAACTACAAAGCATGCAACAAGTGAGTGTGGCACAGGGGGCCCTGGGTCTCCACATTCCCTCAGCTTCCTGCCCACCACTCTACACGTGGTACCCCAAGATCAGTCATTCACGCCTCTTAGTGGAGGCAAGTATTCTCTGGAATGCCCAAGCCTTCATCTCCTGCTGGTCTTCTAGCATTCTGAGCTGATTTCTGAGCCTGGGTCACCAGTGTCATGTGCAGCAGCCTAGCCACTGAGCCAGTCAGCTGGCAAGTATTCCTGTTTTCCTGCATCTGCATGTGTACTGCCAATTTTGATGAATTATAAAAAACATATTTAATTATTAATATATAATTGTATTGCCATTACAAAACTGTGCTTGAGGGCACTGCAAAGCTAAATTATTATTTGAGCAAAATGACATTTAATGGTAGCACATAAAAACTGTACTGCAGTGTAGGTGAATTTAAAATTAGGGGTGTGCGACAAAAAATTTCACCTAGGAATTTCGGCTAAAGTGCAAATTTCGCTCCATGAAAGATTGGAGATGATTTTTGGAACTTTCGTAGAAATTCTGCCTTAAAACTGCAGAATAAATATACAAACTGTGGGTTAATTTATTAAACTGTGGGAAATAAATCCGCAGAAAAATCATTGCCAGTGGTCAGTTCTGAGGCTTTTTTTAACCACAGTTTAATTCATTAATCCACCCCCCACTGATCAGGGGTCCCAGTAAATAAATAAGTACCTCCAATCCCTTCCTTGGACCCTCCTGGTTTCCAGTGCCCCCTCTACCCACCGATCATGGCCCCCCAAAATATTTTATTTCCCTGATGTCTAGTGGACCCCCCTCCCTATTCTGGATTCCTTAATCCACAAAAAAACAGCCAGCAATACACTGACTCATCCCCCTCTATTCCAAGTATTCCCTGGTGTCTAGTGGACCTCCACATCCCCAATCCCTTATAAAAAAATAATCCTAATTCCGTGGTGTCTAGTGGACCCCCCACCTAGACAGTTTATCTGCCACCACCCCTCTCCCCCCCCACCCTTTCCCTGAGCGGGCCACCAGTGTAGCCCTCCTCTCTCCTCCACTACCAGTGGCCCACTGAATTGTCAGTGAATGACCACATGGTTGTACAAGCAGGCACTCATTCACTGACAGATCATTAAACTGTGGAAAGAATAAATTTTGCAGTTGATATGCATTTTTCCGCAGTTGACAAAAAAAAAGTCTGCAGAACTCAGCAAAAATCCAAGGAAAATCCCAGTTTCGCCAATGGTGAAAGTTTCAAAATTTCTGCAATTTCGTGGAAGTTCCAAGAAAGCGGAATTCGCAACTTTCTCCCACCCCTATTGAAAATATATTTATTTGATGGGAGTGTGATTTTGAGAAACATAAATGTTTTATTCACACAGCTATGTAGTCTAAAATGAGAATGAATGATTTCTCCTCATACTTTCATGATTTATCCTCCCAGATCAAGAATTCATCTTTACAGTTCTAATTTATTATCTGCTAACCAACCTCCTATTAGATAAACTGAACTTATAAAATGGGTTGGAAATCTCCTGTTTCCTGGTACGCTAGACATGTTCTGAGACCCATATCTTACTTCTCCATAACTGCACAGATTTGAACAAGTTCAGGCAGTGGGATTTGGAATTTGGGAAACTCACATACAGAATTCATGAGCCATTTCATTCATTCCTGATTTCCATCACGAACATGGCTGCCACCTTGGGCCCTAAACAAAAGCCCATTAAATTAAACAAAACAAGTAAATAAGTGAATGTTCTTTACACATATGAGCCCCACCTTACCCACATAAACAAATTTAAAAAATCAGCTACTATTCAGAGTTTTTCATTGCTGGTGCTTCTTTAATGACCATAAAAAAAATCCTCACCAGGTTGCCAGAGAAATGTCTACCTCCAATGGATGAAATTGAGGTTCTGGCTCCACTTGAGGGTGTGTGTGTGTGTGTGTGTGTGTGTGTGTGTATGCCAGTGGAATTCTACAAAATTCTGAACTCATGTATTCCATGATACCATTCCATGTGTTTATGGGAGGGAGGAGGAGGGACCATTCTATTACTGGAATACTGTGGAGTTTAGAATTTTTGTACTCCATGGTAAATATTTACACAATATAATGAATGTATAGAAAGACAGATGACTGAAAGGTGACAACTATCTATTGAGGGACTGTCACATTTTTCAGAAATATTTTATTATATTTTTCTTTAGCTTTTATGGCTTTTTAAGTGTTTTTAAAAAGTTGCCTATGGACCCATTTTATAGTACGATAAGACACTTTAGGCACTGGTTCTGCTGGTTTTACCACACTTCCAGGGGCTGAAGACACTTTTCCTGTAGCCTTGTGCCTTACAACACCCCGGGCATGTGATAAAACCAACACAACCAACATCCTGTCATGTCTTATTACTGACATACTATGGTAACTTGTTTAAATAGCTGATTTTACTTGATTCATTGGGTTTCATTTGTGGCTCTTCCTTGCTCAGTTATTTCTACAATCCACATTACGTATCCTCTATTTCTTAAGCAATAAAGCATGACAGGGGGTCATATTACTGGGCTGTTTCTCACCCTCCAAGTCTGTAATGTGGCAAGAGGAGTACCTGAGTGCCACATGCCACTAGACGGTGAGGAACTGACCATTAGCATAACACCTGGGATAGTCCTATTGCTATAACAATAGGAATTTTAAATAATGTTGTAGCTTACTCAGCATGTCATTATGTTCTATATGTTAACAGACATTAGCATAAAGTTGATGGAATTAAATTCAATTTATTTATTGGAAAGTGAGTTGAGTACAAGTCTCATTTGAAATTGCATCCAAAATTGTAGAGAAAACTAACAGTATGTAATTGCAATAATAGATAAAGGAAAAACTAGGGTAACAATAAAAATATGTGTTGCCATGACAAGATATTGAATTGAAACACGTGAAGAATTAAAGATGGTACAGTATTGTGGATCAAAGCACTTTACAAAGTTCTTCACCAGGCAGACTCTTCGCATGATGGCACTCCATATTCGAAGTGAAGAACTTAGCCCAACGAAGTGGTCACTTCCCTAAGTGAATACTTCCATAGCAACACTTTGCATGCAAAGTGTTCTCTGTGTGAGAAGTTTCTTTTTTGTTAAAACAAAATGTCTCCCTCACCCACATGGCACCCTTTCCCACTCTCTTCCCAAGCCGTGACAAAATAAAATTGTTTTCCCCTTAACTATGGTACCTGAATCCCCCCACCCCCACCTTGGTGAAGTGAGTGGGAACTGGAATTGAATTGATCATATTCATAGTTCATAACCATATTATGGTTGTTATCTAGTGGGCTCAACTGTGTGGTATAAAAAAATACCCTTCCCTACCCTCATCAAGTCCCATTTCCCTTCCTCCCCCAGTCCTCATCATACCACCCCCTAGGCACCCATGCCACCCCCTTCCCCCACAACACACATAATAAAAGATAAAGGGCTGGATTTTCAAAGGACGATGCAGGACTTGCATCAAGCCCGTCATCAAAACCTTTTGTTAGCACAGCTGTACCAATACCTTCACCACACACTATGCCTGATTTTAGTAGGTTGGGCACAGTTACAGAACTTTACCCATTTTATGGCAGCTAGCACCAAATATTTGGTGTAAGGCCCCTAAAAAGAGTACATGGGATTGTCGCAAGCTAGACCAGAAAAAGATGGTCTAACTTGCGCCAGCTGGCACATGGGATTGAAAATTCCAATCACATATGTACGGTGCACCCGGAGCTTGTGACATTTGCAGCCCTTTGAAAACCTGGCCCACAGGTCATCCCACAATGGGCAGCTGGCTCTGTCCACCCCTCCTATTCGCTCAGCTGCCATCAACTGAATTAAATAGTGCAGGTGAACCTATAGTAATACTGTACCTTATTGGCCATTAGGTTGTAGTTCTTTGTTACCGATCCAGTCAGGATGATGGCTGGCTCAAGGACAATTTATCCTTAAAAAATAAGGCACTTAAATAAAGGCAACAATATACAGAATTTTTCAGGAGAACTGAACCAGCCTAACAAGATTCAATGGAAACTAAGACTGTAACAAATCTGAGGATTACTGTGTAACCATTACCTTGCTAAAAGGACATGTATCATGAAACATTGGCTTGCCCAACACACAGATGGCTTTTTGAATATTTTAAAAATAAATATGATGTGATTTAGTTTCAGAAGTTGAGTCTGCCTTGTTCTTTTTTCTGACTTAAGTTTTTGCCACAGAGGGACTCCTTTGAACCAAATAATCATTACCATTATATGGGTATATGCATCTGGGGACTTACCTCCTTTTCTTCTAACTGAAAAGATTAACAATACATTTTAGTGGGCATCTTTCTATTTTATTGTAATCTCACTCAGAACATTTATGTAACCGACCAGCTCCTGGGGTTACTAGAATCCCATCAGCTTTAGATCAGGCAGATAACATGGGCAGTGTTAGAGGGTTTCAAAGTTCTCTGTAAAACATTACATCACCATCTGCTCAATCTGCTGAGCAGGGGATGATGCAATGATGTTCAGAACTCTCACAGCAGCATAAGCGACTGTATTGTGCTGCCTGCAGCTGACAGTCTGTAGCCTGTTGCTCAGTGAGAGTTCTGAGTACCTGCTGGCACTCTTGTCAAGGGGGAAGAACCCTCTGTTCTGTTATTTTACACCCTAGTCAGTAACCAGTGGCCGGTTTCCTGAGAAGTAGTGGCTACCAGATCCTGTGAAGCCCCAAGGGGTAAAGATTTTCAGAGAAAAGAGGAATGGGACTGAAGGTTCAGTGAGCACTTTGGGGCAACCCCCAAATGACTGTAAGAGCTATCAGCACTGCCCAAAATGTAGACTGTGTGTGTACAAGCCTTGGAATATCACATTTGTGTGAGATCTGAGGATTTCAAGTTTCTATGCAAGTGTACTGAGGGGAACAAGTGTGTGAAAGTAAAATGTTCAAGTAGGGTTGGCTGGTGCCTTTTCAGATACAGGTACATAGGACCCTTGCACAATGTTTGTGCAGTAGGATGTCTCTTGCAGTCCAGTGGGTCTGGAGAATCCAGGATTATCCTAAAGTAATGGTAGAGAAAGTCTAGCTTGGCCAGAGTGAGCTATCCCATCTTTCCAGGTTCAAGTAGACTAAACTGGTTACTCAGAGGAATATTGTTAGGTATTAACTACAGTCACCTAGTGTTTCTCATAAGTCCATGACTCCTGAAATATGGCTAGACGTTTGTGGAAAATGTTCTTTTCGTAAGTCCATGACTCCTGAAATAGAACTGCACGTTTGTGGGAAATGTTCTTTTTGTAAGTCCATGACTTCTGAAACAGGGCTAGACACTTGTGAGAAATGTTCATGAAAGAAGTCAGTTTGCCTGTAAGAGGTTGGAAATATTTTTGCCTGCTACAAAAGTGTCATATATAATTTACAGTTCCAAGCTCTGGGGGTACCACCATTTTTGTTAACACTATGGCAAGAATAAATGCCATACAGTAACATCCAAAATGCCTGGTTGCAGACAATCCATCTTTGAATGACTTGTGCAATGTTTTGGGGCTCCACAGATAGGAGACACACCATAGCCCTGGCACCTCTCTCCCTGACCAGGGTAAATTAGAAATGTTGTTTTATTCTCTACCCCCCAACCTATAAGTGCATGAGCCAGGCATTTGCCCTAATGTTGGGGTGATGCCTACTTTCTGCCAACTTGTGGTTTGTTGCCTTGTCAAAGTAACAAGTAGGGGGGTCTGTGTTACATTTCTTATTTCACAATGTATGCCAATGGCACAGTAAAAAAAATCTCACTGTTATGGTTTCTGTCATCATACTCTGCATGATGTTCTTAAAGGGATTATTTTTTGATTGGTGAATGGTTTGAATTAGTTTATCCAGTATATAATAAAAATAAAATAATTTGGCAACTATTTTCTTTGCATTTTTGTATTTTTTTGTAAAGATGAACCCATTGTATAAATACAGTAAGGTACTCAGAGTGTGGGTCTTTGTGGGATCAACTCATTCCATGTGTGGTTTAAGGCACTCAACTTCTGACCTCATGCCTTACCACACAAGACATGGGTAAATCCCACAATGATCCACACCCTGTGGTGCCTAATTGCCTAATACTGTGGACAGTTCAGTATACTCATAGCAGCTGCTGTATAGCAAAGAACACCTGTGTGGAGAATCCTTGCTGCAGCAGTAAGAAAGGAACATTGATTGCCTATAGTAAGAAAACATCTCAGGCCAGATATTCAGATGTTAGCATGGGTCCTAAGAGGTGTTTGCTCACGCTAACTGGGGTTTGCACCTGGATTGTGGGTGGGTTCTATATTTAGAGTCCCCACAGTACCAACAAAACCTGCTATCACCCAAGTGCTAACATAATACTTCATCCATGCAAATGAGAGGGGCCCCACATAAGGGAGCAGTGGCAAGTTCAGCGATTTGCATCAGCAGTAAATGACACAAAAAGGATGCTATTTACTCTCACAAACCTAGTCTTGATGGGGTGCAAGGCCCTGGTGATGGGACGGCTGTACTGCAGCCACCCACCCACCATCTTCTGAATCCCCATCATGGTAAAATAATGGATGCCTTGGTGTCTAGTGGCACCCTCCACCCTTCGTTCCCCCATCCCAGTACTGTGACAGGCTGTTCTGGTCTCTAGTGGCACCCCTCACCCTCCAATCCCCCATCCCGGTACTCTGAAAGGCTGTCCTGGTGTCTAGTGATACCCCCAACCCTCCAGTCCCCCATCCTGGGACTGGTAAAGTCTGCCCTGGAGTCTAGTGGCACACCCCACCCCATCACCCAGCCTATACATTCCGACCTCTGATCCCCCAACCTGGTACTGTGACAGGCTGTCCTGCTATCAAGTGGCACCCCCACCCTCCAATCCACCATCCCAGTACTGTGACAGGTTGGCCTGGTGTTTCATGGCACCTCACACACTCCAGTCCCCTGTTCTGGGACTGGTAAAGTCTGCCCTGGTGTCTAGTGGTACCCCCCCAGGTTACCTATCCAGTACATCTGTGGGCCATCCCTGGTATCTAGTGGCACCACCCACTCTCTTAATACCTGCCCCAGTATTGTGCACATTTCACCTTGTGTCTAGTGGCACCCGCCCTCCTCCCACCTTCCATCCCATACATTCATGGGCCATCTCTTGTATCCAGTGGCAACCTGTCCTGTATATCTAAGGGCCATCCCTGATGTCCAATGGCACCCCCACCCACTGATCACCCTTCCTGGTGAATCCATTGATGCCCTGGTGACTAGTGCAAACCCCACCCTCTGATCACCCCTTCTGGTGCATCTATCACTTCCCTGGTGGCTAGTGGAACCCTACCCACCAAACACCCATGTAGGTGCTAAGGCAGAGACCTTGGTGGCTAACAAAACCCTCTGCTGGCCTCCCAGCCCAGATAGCTCCCTGCTTCCCTGGTGTCCAGTGGCATCCCCCCATGCTCGGACCGATCTCTGACATCCAGTGGTACCCCCCGACCACCAGTCATCACATGGACCGCAGAACAATGGCAGCATCACAGCTCCCCCCACCCACTCAGCCCACACCCAGCACACCCCCAGCCAACCTCCCCATACATGTGATGGCAGGGCCATGCAGAGAGCTCAGTATAATGACCAGCACAGCCCTCCAATCATCTCCATGGCCACCATATGGGATGACAGTGAGCGTGCATACAGTAGACCGTCTACTGCATGCATGCTCACTGTCTACCTATACAGTGGTCGGCCATGGAAGTGAGTGGAGGGCTGTGCCAGTCATCATATTGGGCTGTCTACATGGCCCCACCATCACAGGTACAGGGGAGTTCACTGGGGGTGTACTGGGTTCAAGTTGAGTGAGTGGGGGGCTGCGACACTGCCACTGTTCAGTAGTCTGTGTGGTGACAAGTGGTCAGGGGTGCCACTGGATGCCAGGGATTGGTCCAGGTACAGGATCCAAAAGGGAGAAGCCAATGAACACCAGGGAGGCAGAAAAATATCTGGGCCAGGAGGCCGGTGGGGGGGTTGCTAGCCACCAAAGACTCTGTGGTAGCACTGGGATGGGTTCTCCATGGGTGGAGAGTTCTCCTAGCCACCAAGGAAGTGAAGGATGCACTGTGAGGGGTGATTAGCAGGTGGTGGGGTTCCACAAGTCACCAGGGCATGAATGGATTCACCAGGAGGGGTGATTGGTGGGGAGCACCAATGTCTACCAGAGACAGCCCACAGACATAACAGATGACCAACTGGTGGGTGATGGGTGCAACTAGACACCTGGGTGATTGTACACAGTACTGGGTCCGAGGGTGGAGAGTGCCACTGGACACCAGGGACAACATGTACAATACTGAGGCAGGTGATCAGAGGGTTAAGGATGCCACTAGACACCAGGGTATATGTCAGGTATCTGGGATCATGCCTTTAGGTGGGGGGTGCTACTAGCACCAGGGACAACATCAGGATGAGTATGCAGTGTGGGTCACTGAATGGCAGGGACTGCGATGCCATCACCGGGATGGGTGTTGGGGATTAAGGGTGCCACTGGACACCAGGGCATACAGGCGCTGTACCAGGATGGGCGATCAGCTGGGTGGGGGGTACCACTGGACACCAGGAACTATGGGCATGTGCATGGGTCAGGGAACTGGAGGGTGGCAGTAGCACTAGATACCGTGTTTATGGAGCTTGTGCCAGATATTTGGTGCAAGCTGCCATAACTCGTGGAAACTGTCGCAACTGCATCCGAGCTGGTAAAATCCGTGGCAGTTGTGGTGAAGGGTTTGATGCACCATCAGAACCTAAGTGCCGTGGCATTGAAAATCCTGTTCTCCATGTAAATATTTCATAGCATCAGAATTGTGTGGCTGCCAAGCGTAGTTTTCTTTGACCTAAAGTATCAAAACAGATCTAATTGTGTTTATTTTAGTTTTTTTAAACAAATTATAAATCACTAAGGTGATTTCAGCCAATCAGCACACGGATCCACTGTACCTTTTATCCTGTGTACAATGTTCTCTAATGCAGGAGTGTTAGGGGCGAGCACTCCAGTTTAGCGCTGGGGGGAGAATGGCATAAGTAAATTAAAACAAGCACTGAACAATAATTAATGTTTGCTTGCTTGTAATTGCAGTGTAGGTGTTTGGCATTGATGATCCAGAGCTGAAAATTGTGACATGATAAACCCTCTAATATTATTATTGTATAATATTTGTATTATAAATAGATGTTCTGTGTTATGTGCTTGTCTGCCTGACAATCCAGTCAGCAGTGACAAGTGACTTTTGACCCCAGTTGTCAGTGTGGCTGACAGCTGCAGGATATGTGAAATGGACCAGTAAAGAGAAACCATAATTAAAGGTTTCCTGTTCTGTCTTAATTAGAACTTTCTGGCCATCTGCCAGGATATAGGCCTCATAAACTTTTATGGTTCTTGCAGGAAAGGCCAATTTGATAGCAGGACCGTGTTATAAGTTGTAAACCCTTAGACCTTCTCTGGGAAATAGAAACTAGCAGACGTCAAAGAGAAATGTTTGATCACAGACTGTCATATTTGGGAAATGGCTAATTGCTGATTTTTCACAATACGAACTTACATCTTTGCAGATAACTATGTTTAGGAAAATGATGTTAAGAATTAACTCTAAGGGAGGGTCTAATGACCTCACAAAAGGGGTGGGGAGATGCATCCTGAAATGATCCTGCATCTGGTGGAAGTGGGTCATATCATTCTGGACTTTTAACTCTCTGGACTTATGAAAGCATTCAAAGAGTAACAACTGGATCAGAAAGAAATTAAGTATTTGTGGTAGGAGTTTTTGTTCTGTAACTTCCCATTTTTTTATGTGATAATGAGCTCTTGATATTTGGTCTGTATTGTATTTCTCCTGTTTTACAATTTTTAGTAAACTACATTTTCTTTAATACTGCCTGCGTTTTTCCTCTGTTTTTTTGCATGTGATGCTGCATCTGTTTTTAAGTCTGACAGCTATTAAGGGCTTGCATGGTGTTACTAAGCTTGAAAAGGTAAGAATATACCTAGGTCTCATATAGAGTTGTAAGGGTTCATTTTGTATACCTGGCTGGGTGCCCCTTGGGTGAAAAATTATATTGCACCCCCCCCCAAGAGAATATTATCTGAGCCTATTAATTGGGTATACTAGCATAAGGTTTACAGTTTGAATCCCTCCAGAACTCAAGGCTAATAGGTGATTCAGACCAAAAACAGACAGGAGGGTTACCCTGTCTGTCACCTGTTCACACTATTGCACTGTGAGGTTGGCACTGTAGGAGCAGAGGGCCTGTCCTGTGGAGGGTGTTTGTGACAGATTTAGTTGGCAGCGGTTTAATTTAAAGTATTTGGTAACACAAGCTTTAACAGTTCAGTGTGTCAGATTAATACAGTACAGCTCACATGCAAAATAAGGCAGTGATTTTTAAAAAGTAAACAGAACTATATCATTGTGCTTATAGTCAAAGTTCCTATCTGTTTTATTTTTTTCCGGGGGCAAGTTAGAGTAGCCATAGTTAGGGAAGAAGATGGCTTCCAAATACAGCGAGCATACTGCAGACTACCTGAGGCAGTTGTGCAAGGAGAGAGGAGTCCTGCACGAGGGGAGAGCCAACAAGCAGAACCTTGTGGAGGCTCTGATGGCAGCAGATGCCTAGAGCCTCGAGTCACAGTCTGTGACTGAAAAGGGTCGAATCTTGGATGTGGAGGGGTCAGGGTCCAGTGCAGTGTCCAGATCCAGTGAGGAGGCAGCAGGGCCAGTGCAAGCCAAGGGCCACAACAGCAGGGAAAGGTCACCAACATTCTGGAGCCAGAAGGGCTCAAGCTGCAGATGAAGTTGCAGAGAATGGAGCTGGAATTTGAGCAGAAGAAGTTCCAGTTGCAGATGGAAAGAGAGGAAAGAGAGCAACGGCTTCAGCAAGAGGCAGAGGAGAAGAGGGAGCAGCTTTGTTGAGAGGTGGAGCAAGAACAGCGAGAAGCTGAGTGAGAACAGCGTGAGGCTGAATTACAGCAGTGAGAAGCTGAATGTGAAGAGCGTGAGCACCAGAGGCAACATGAACTGGAGAAGCTACGACTCCAAACACCAGCACCAGAGAAGAAAAGTGGCCTGGGTTTAACTGGAACTACAGGACTAGGGTACAAATTCAATTCTAAATTGACAGTCGAATTTAAAGAGGGGGAAGATATGGATGCCTTTTTAAATTCCTTTGAAAAAGTTTGCATTCAGGAAAATATTCCAAGAGGGTCCTATAGCTTCCAGCTATCCCCGCTACGTGCCGGGACAGCTCAGGATGCATTGGGTCAAATGGACAATGAGGACAGTAATGATTATAGTAAACTGAATACTGCACTTTTAAAGAAATATGAGCTAACAGCAGAAGCCTACAGAGTTAAATTCCATAAGCTCAGGAGAAACCCTGACATGAGCAATGAGGAGCAAGCCACGAAATATCAGTTTTTAAAACGTTGGTGGGAAGAAATTGAAAATGTTGTACTGTTAGAGCAGTTTTGGGGGGCATGCCCAGCAGAGCTGAAAATCTGGCTGGAGGACTGAGATCTAAAAACAGTGCAAGAGGCTGCTGAACTCTCGGACCGCTATGCCAGGGGCAGACCTGCTCTGAGAGCGAATGGAGCTGGTGTGGCAGCGCAGAAAGGGAAAAGCACACCTTCAGGGCAGCTAAAACCCTTTCTGTATCCACCAAAACCAGGTAGCCCTAGGTTTCAAAGAAAAGATTTACCTGAGAAAAGAAATTAATGTTGGGTTTGCAAAGAAACTCAGTATATTGACAGACAGTGTCACAAAAGGACAAGCAGTACACAAAGTGGTGCTCAAAAAGAAGTGGGTTGTTTGTGTGTCCCTGAAAGCATGCCAGTCAACATGAGGGAACACATGTACCCAATCACTGTGAATGGTGTACAGACACATGGGTCAAGAGGCACTGGGGCATCCCTGACTTTGGTAAAAGGGGATCTGGTAGAGCCTGGTCAGTTTATACCCAATCAATCTGTGACTGTTTGGGGATTCACTGGGGAGGAGAAAACCTTTCCACTTGCTAATGTCCTCCTAGACTGGGGTGAGACGAGGGGACTGTACAAAAGGTTGCCATAGCCGAAACGTTAGCTGTTGATGTAATCCTTGGCAACAATCTCAAACAGGGGATGGTGTGTGTAGTTACCTGCAGCCAAGCAGCAAAGGAAAATTGCAGTTCCCTGGACCCCATAGAAGCCATGTGGAAACCACTAGGAGGCTGGTTTCCCAGCTTGGGTCTCCTGATATGGAGACTAATGAAAGGGGGGGGTAGAAATTTCCCTGGTAACAGTTAACTACACAGCTAGAGGGTTACTCCGAGGAAGGAGGGGTAACCCATTGTCAGAGGGTTAGGGATGGCAGTGATCCTGACTGCCCTGATGCTAGAGCTAGGGACCCTAATTTAGACACTGAAGGGGACCTGTCCCATGCCTTGGGAATGTGTAAGGAGTTTACAGCTGCTCAGAAAAGTGACCCCAGTCTAGAGAAGCTGAGGGCTTGGGAAGACTCTGATGGAGCACAGGGAGGTGATGGGAAACAGAAAGTTTATTGGGACAATGGAATGATGTATACTCGGGATGCTAAAACAGAGGGAGGGGTGATAGGTAGGCAGCTTGTCATTCCCCAGGGGTACCGTGAGCAGTTGCTCAAGACTGCACACGATATTCCCATGTCTGGTCATCTGGGAATTGCATGCACTACGCAGCGGTTGGCCCAGAATTTCTATTGATCCCAACTTCACCCAGCAGGTGAAGAAGTATTGCAGATCTTGTCACTGGTGCCAAGAAATAGGGAAGGCAGGCAAGAAAACCCAAGCCGCCCTAATTCCATTGCCCATAGTGGAGGAGCCATTCCAGAGGGTGGGAATGGATATTGTGGGGCCTTTAAATACCCACAGCTCCTCGGGGAAGAGATTCATCCTGACTTTGGTGGACTGTGCCACCCGGTGCCCAGAGGCAGTCGGCCTATCGTCACTGAGGACAGACAAAGTGGCAGATGCCTTACTAGGGATTTTCTCCCATGTTGGGTTTCCACAGGAGGTTATCACCAATCGAGGGGGTTCCTTCATGTTGAACCTGATGAAATGTTTGTGGGAGAAGTGTAGGGTGGTGCAAAGATGCACGATACCTTATCACCCACAAGCCAATGGGCTTGTGGAAAGATTTACCTGTACCCTTACTTCAATGCTGCAAGCATTTGCTGAACAGCATGGGAGAGACTAGGAGAAATATCTTCCCCAACTTGTTGTTTGCATACAGGGAGGTGCCCCAAGAGTCAACAGGGTTTTCCCTCCTTCAAGCTCTTATATGGACGCAGGGTACGAGGGCCCCTAGGCTTGATCCGGGAGGACTGGGAAGGCAAGCACACCACCCAGGGAACTTCCATAGTGGATTATGTCCTTAGGTTTAGGGAAAAACTGAAAGAGCTTACGGGGACAGCCCTGGGCAACCTGGCAGCTGACCAACAAAAACAGAAGGTGTGGTATGACCACAGAGCCAGAGCTTACTCATACGTGGTGTGTCAGGAAGCCATAGTCCTAATCCCAGTCCGGAAAGACAAACTGCAGGCCAAGTGGGCAGGACCGTACAAAGTAGTCAGAAAGGTAAATGACGTAAACTACTTTATAGAGTTACCTGACAGACAACATACACAAAGGATGTACATGTCAACATGATGAAGTCGTATGCTAATAGGGCCAACATGGTGTTTGCGGTGTGTAGTCCTGGGGAGGGGACGGATGAAGGAGACCCCTTTCTGGACTTGCTGGAAGAAAGCAAGCAGGAGTCCTCTGTGGAGGCAATTAAATTGTCACCTCAGTTGTCCCTGGACCAGATCCAGGAAGTAAGGGAGGTTTTAGCAGACTTTGCCCTACTGTTTAGTGCCAAGCCTGCACTAACCCCCTTAGCGACGCATGATGTGGAGACAGGGACACAGGTGCCCATACGGCAAATGGCATATCGGGTGTCAGAGGCTATCCAAAAAGACATTAGGAAGGAGATGGAGGAAATACTGGATTTAGGGGTAATCCAGAAATCTCACAGCCCCTGGGCCTCACCTATACTCCTTGTTCCCAAGCCAGATGGCACTACTCATTGTTGTGTAGATTATTGTGGACTGAATGCAGTCACAAAGTCAGATGCCTACCTGATGCCATGGATGGATGAACTCCTGGACAAGTTGGGAGGGGTGACATACCTTACAACTATTGACCTGACAAAGGGGTATTGGCAGGTAGAATTAACTGCCAGAGCTAGGGAGAGATTGGCCTTCATCACTCCAATAGGGTTATTTGAATTTAAAGTAATGCCTTTCAGAATGAAGAATGCCCCGGCCACTATCCAAAGGTTGGTGAACCAAGTGTTAAATGGTGCTGAGGAGTACCGTGGCATACCTGGATGACATTGCCATCTTTAGTGCCAGCTGGGAGGAACACCTGTCCCACCTTAGGAAAGTGCTGGGCAGGATACAGAGGGCTCACTGTCAAAGCTGAGAAGTGCCAGGTGGCCATGGGAGAAGGGGCATACCTCAGGCATGTGGTAGGCCGGGGACAACTCCATCCTAACCAAATAAAAATAGAGGTGATCCAGGTGTTTCTCAGACCAGAAACGTAGAAGCAGGTCAGGAGTTTTCTAGGGACAGCAGGGTACTATAGGAAATTTGTACCCAATTACAGTGCCCAGGCTGCTCCCCTATCTGACCTGGTAAAGAAAAGAATGCCAAAGAAAATTACCTGGGACCCAGCCTGTGAGAAAGCCTTTACCAGACTGAAGGAGGCACTGTGCAGTGCTCCAGTATTGACAAGTCCTGACTATAGCAAACCCTTTATAGTTCAGACTGACACCTAAGACGTGGGTATTGGGGCAGTACTGAGTCAGACATTCAGCCAAGGGAAAGATCACCCGGTAGTGTACCTGAGTAAAATGTTACTTCCCAGGGATCAGGCATACTCTACTGTGGAAAAAGAATGTCTTGCCATAGTGTGGGCCCTAAAGAAGTTAGAGCCATACTTATATGGGCAGCATTTTGTAGTACAGACTGACCACAACCCCCTGGTTTGGCTGACGCAAATGGGAAAAACTAATGGTAGATTGTTAAGATGGAGTTTTGATTTGCAAGGGTATGATATGACAATCCTACATAGGACTGGAGAGAAAAATCAGAACTCAGATGGTTTGTCTCTTGTCTATGAGGAGTGAACTGATTTGGGAAGCTCATCCCATGCAGGGAATAGAGCCCCCAAATTCAGTCTAGGTGGGGAGGATTGTGACACTTGGACAGCTGGTTCTGATTACTCTATGATTTTGTAATATAAAAATGTGTTATTGAGTGTCTCTAATGAGACATGCTGTACACCTGGTATGACCCCCCCCCCCAGGTTTCAGCTACAAGATGTTGACCTGAAAGCTGGGAGATAATTAAAGACTAGAAGAGACATACATTAAGGATTTCCTGTTTGTGTGACTTAATTGTAGCTTGCCAGCTGCCAGGATAGCGGCCATAAACTTTTATGACGTTTAGAGGAAGAAAACAGGTTATGTCTTGTTGGTGCTAAGTCATAAATGTTCTTTGATGTCTGTGAAGGGCAGGAAGACACACTAGATCAAAGGGTCATATGGGGAAATTAACTTTTGCTGATGTCACCTTATTTAATTTACCTTCTGAATGATAAGACATCCTGGTTGTATAATTTTTAATAAACAGAGGAGGAGCTGGGTGACATTATGGAGAAGGCAGGTTCAAGACAGTTTTTTAAATGTGCTGTGGCTGACATTTAGAGACATACATGTTTGGACTCTGAAGAAGAAACATCTACTTCTAGCACTATTAGAAGATATACATTAGATATATAAGTCTAAATGTCTGGTAGTAGGAATTTGCACTTTTAAACCATGTTCTTTTAAGTGATTGTATGCGTTGTGATATATTGTTCTGTATTTACATTTTACATATTTTTATCTATTTTAAAGAGCCTGCTTGGTGTGCCTTCGAAATTCTTTCTATGACAAGTGAAGCATATACTGTATGGTGAAAGTTAACACTGTGCATAAGCTTACTGGTTTACCAAACTGGGAAAAAGGAAGTCTTCACTGGGGGCAGAAGGAAAAGGAAAAAAGAAAAAAGTGAAAACATGGGGCTGTAGATGGCATCACAGCGGAGGATGGTAGATTCAGAGGGACAGGAATATTGTGCACTGTGATGGGGTACAGGGAGGGGGTCAAGGGGAGGGTGGTGACTGGGATAGGCATTGAAGGGGTAGGGAGACAGGGAGGTGTAGGAAGGGGAGGGTGGTAGGTTCAGCTGGACAGGAATATTGTGTACAGGGATGAGGGTACAGGGAGGGGTCTAGGGAGGGAGGTGACTGGGGCAGGGGAGGAGGAGGTAGGGAGATAGGGAGGTGGAGGAAGGGAAGAAGTGCTAGGAGGCAGAATGGGTAAAGGGGGTTGGGGTAGGAATAAAGGGGTGGGTGGGGCAGATGTGTGAGAGGATAGGCTGGGTGGTTGGTGGGGAGACAGGGATAGGGTGACAAGCAGAAGGGACAGTGAGGATTCATATATTAGCTTAGCATGAAGAGCAGCAGCAGACCACTTCAAATGCTTTCTTGGCTAGGGACTTAAAGCAATTTAACATGACTATCTCAGATAGCTTCATGTTTTTTTGCAGCTGGTTCCATATAGTTGGGAGGATGAAACTAATGGCACCTCTGCCCTGATTAGCACGTGTCCTGGGAATGTCTAGGAGCACAAAGTCTGAGGTGTGCAGTGCATACACACTGTGAGACTTGTGCACTAGGGAGTATATGTACTGAGGTAACTTGCCAGTCAGCAGTTTTAGAGTCCACTGCCCAATATGGAGCATACAACTGGTTGATAATGAGGCCCAGTTCAAAGAACAGTAGAGGGTACAATGGTGTGTCCTGGCTGGAGCATTTTGTATGAAACATATTACACGATGGTACAGGACATCAAGTTTGTGAGTGTGAGTTGGTGCACTGCAATTGTAAATGATATTCCCATAGTCAAGGAGTGGTAGGAATGCGATCTGGACCAGTCTTCTTCTGCAGTTGAGTGTAAATAGGGATCTATTCCTGAAGAAGAACCCCAGCCTGGCTTTTGGCTTGTTGACATGACAGTTGATATGGGCACTAAAAGTTAGTTTACTGTCTAACCATATTCCAAGGTACTTGAATTAATCCACAACCTCGAGGGTGTCCCTGAATATAGTAGTGATGGGCAATGAGGTACTCTGAGTACTGAAAGTAGAGGGCATATGGTTTGATGAAAAAAACATCATCTTTGTCTTCTTTGCATTTAGGAGAAGTTTTGAACGGGCCAGGTTGAACTGTAGCTGATTGAAATCAGATTGTAACTTGGCACAGGCTTAGCACAGTGAAGGTCTAGAGATGTAGAGGACCATGTCATCGGTAAAAAAGTGCAGCTTGGAGTGTTGAATGTTTTTATCCAACGAGTTGATGTAAATAGTGAAGAGGGGGGCCCTAGCATGGACCCCTGAGGGACTTCCCTCGTGATGGACACCGTGTCCAACATGGCTCCATAATTTCCTGGGTTATCCTTGGGACCGCTTTTGTGGAGGGGCACCACATGTGCTGTTCTCTAGTCCTGCGGTACCATGCCTGACTCAAGTGAACTATTAAATAGGCTCTTTTTCTACTATCTACAGGACTCACTTGTCTGTGATGAACTCCCTCCACTTTGACAGAGGAAAAGAGATCATTTCCCCACTTGCTTATTTGCAGATAACAGGGGAGGGGGGCGAGGGTAGTCAGAAGGTATAGGAGGTGGCAGGGCCACTTTGACTGACACCTTTGGCTCCCTCAGTATGGGTACCAGGGGCTGGGAAACTCAGAAGGGGGCCACCCTCACAACTACAGGACTGTTGACAGTTGCCACGGCTGCTACAGCCTGCTGGTCTATGAAATGAACCACTACCACATCCTCTGACAAGTAGAGAGTCAGGGTTTTGACAGACCTTAATGTCATTTTGGATGACTGAAGCTCCTTAAAAGCATTATCAACATCCATGCCAAACAGTTTTGAGTCCCAAAAAGGGACATTTAACATGGCGTGTTGTTCATCAGCAAAGCCAGCCACCCAGAGCCAGGAATATCTTCTGAGTCCCCTTGACCTGGCGCTTCTTTCTGCAACTGGTGGTGCGGCTTGCATTCTTGTGCCATGGCCAATACTCCTGTCTCCTCCCTGACTTAGCAGCTCCCTCTCCAGCCTAAGCCTCCTCGCCCTTGACTGGGCCCTTCTTTCTGCAACCAGTGGTGTGGCTTGTGTTTCTGTGCCACAGCTGCCACTCCTATCTCCTCCCAGACTCAGAAACTCTCTCTCCAGCCTAAGCCTCCTCGTCCCTGACCAGGGTCTTCTTTCTGCAACAGGTGGCGTGGCTTGCATTCCTGTGCCTTGGCCGCCACTCCTATCTCCTCTCCAACTCAGAAGCTCCCTCTCTAGCCTGAGATATGCTAAACTCTGCCACTGATCCTCTGACTCCTTTCAAAATTTGGCACATACGTGCTTTCCATCCCGGTTGGCCATTCCTCCTCTGAACTGAACACCTTGGCCAGTCAGGTCTCAGCAACTCCATACAGCCTTCTAGTTTTTACTTTTTAGCCAGGCTACTAATGTACTATTTGAGAGGGCTAATGTACTGTTTAGAGGGCAAATTTTTCTCCCACCCCGACATTCTTTAAATGGTCTTGGTTGCTAAAACTTCCCACCCCTTATTGTGCTACTTTAGGCTGCAACCCCTTTAAAGTGTCCTCATCTTTTTTTTTCTAACGCTTATTTTTGTGCCTCTCTGCCTTCTTCCCTCAACAGAACTTCCTCCCTTTTTTATTGTGAAGACATCAAATTTGCCTGTATAATTAGCTACCCAGACTGTGCCTCAGCTCAGTGTTGTTCCACTGTGCCTCTCCAAGTCTATGTGACTATTCTAGGCCTGCTACTCTTTTTACCTAGTTTTTCTCATCTTCTCACACTGTTCCCATTCTTAGTGTTCCTCTTCAGTCTACCTTACTTTTCCATTTGCCTGAGACTCTTATTTTACCTCGTTTTCTCATCTTCCTACACTGATCCTATTCTCGCTATCTGTTTAATTTCCTCCTGATATCCCTTCTTTCCTACCTCTTCCCACCTCCCCCGTCTTCTACCATGCCTCTACTTATCTTCCACCAGCTGTTTATCCTCTCCTTGCTTCCTCTGTATGACTCTCCCTTACATCAGCTTTCACCCACCCAACATGTCCCTCCTGCCCCCCCAATTTTTCCTTCTTTTCTCCTCTCCCCCCTGTATTTCTATACCTTTCTCTGTTCCCTCTCCTTTGGCTCTCCTCTGTCTTCCTCCTATCCCTGTCCCCCCCAACCATTTCCTCTTATTCACCCTGGTTTACTCCCCTCCTCTCTTCTCAACCTCAAGGATCTGTCCGCCTCACATCTCCACTCCCCCGAACCCCTTCTCATATCCACAGAAAGTCAAGGTACCCTTCCCACATTCCTCCTTTCCTACTTCTACTACAGTGGTAGCCACAGACATTACTAGCTATTTCCAGATATTTTGCGAAATTTCTGAAGAGTTTCTCTCTGCTGCCCCTACTGTGGAAATGCAGAAAGCAAGAGTTATTTCTGGATATATCACAGAAATTTCGAGATATAGCTGGCAATGTCTGTGGCTGCTACTGTAGTACTCTCTGGCGATGTCCATCCCAGCCCAGGTCCTCTATCTAACCCCTCAGCCATGGCCCCAACACACGCAATCTCAAATGCAAGCTTCTCCTCCTTGCTTAAGGGACTAAGGTCTTTTCACGTAAATGCACACAACCTACTTCCTAAACTTAACATGATTAAAGTTTGGGTCACCCAATACTCTGCTGACATCCTTTGTGTATCCGAAACCTGGCTTTCTTCTAAAATCCCTGATTCCACTATCTCCATCCCGGAGTTTAACCTATTTCATCAAGACAGAGGGAAGCAAGGGGGTGGTGTTGCCCTGTATATTAGACAATCCATTTCTTGTTCCATCATTTTTAAAGAGGCCCGAACTTCCTCACATGAAGTAGTCATAGAACAACTATCCTCCCCCTCCTCAGCTCCACTCTACAATGGTGCCCTCTATGTCCCTCCTAAAACAACTCCAGATGCTCTAGTTTCCATCATCTTCTCTGTTTATCCCTGACATCCAGTGGTGAGCTGCAGCTACTTGGGGATTTCAACCTCGACTGTCTCTCACCCTCCTCCATGTCCATTATCCTTAAACTAGAAACTCTAAACCTTACTCAATTGATTCAAGAGCCCACTCACCTAACCCCCCACTCCCAGAACCACACTCTCCTTGACTGGGTTCTATCCTCCCACCTCCATTGTATCACTGCTGCAGGTGTCCTCCCTGATGCTATTAGTGATCACTGCATCATTTTTTGTATAAGAAAGATTTACACTGTCAGTGTGGCCCCCAAATACATTTGGTCCCACCCCTTACACAAACTTGACATCTCTGCCCTTCATAAAGATCTAATAGAGGTAGATTAGGCTACCATCTACTCTGCAAGGGATGTTGACTCAGCCCTATCTCTCTTCTCCAACCTATGCATCTGGAACCACCATGCCCCCTTCAAGAAAACCAGGGTGATGAGATACCATTACCCTTGGATCACCACTGACCTACTGGCCAAGTGCAGAGCTAGGGATAACGTTTGGCACCACTATAAAGTTTCCCTTCTTCAGGCTGATCTACAAGCATAAAGAACCCTTAGAAATAACTGCACAAGGCCATCCATCTCTCAAAGGCATCCTCCACACCCTCCTTGACCCCCTGGCCCAACAGACCTCCCCTGTACTTCAAGTTGATGGGTCCCCTGTCTCTGACCCTACCTCAATCACCGAGATTTTTAATAAATTCTTTGCTACCTGTGCTCGCTGGTCACTTGTTCCCCCTCATCTTCCCTACACCCCTCAGACCCTCTGGCTGCACCTGACCAGCTCCATGATTATAATTTCCCCCCGTTCACTCCTCTTGAAGTTGACTCTGCTCTTCTTGCTCTAAACCTCACTAAGTCCAACCCCGATGGTCTCCACCACAAACTTCTTCAATTCTTCAAGCCTTTGCCATAGCAGTCTCACTCACCCACATCCTAAACATGTCTTTCTCCTCTTCCACTGTTCCGAAGTCCTGGAAATCAGCTAAAGTCCTCCCTCTCCACAAAGGAGGGGACCCCTCCTCCCCTGGGTATTATAGGCCTATCTCCCTCCTCCCCTCCTTAGCCAAATTACAAGAATCGTTTATTCATTGAAGGCTGTCTGATTTCCTTGTTAGCTCCAACATTATCTCCTATGAACAGTCTGACTTTAGGAAGCATCATTCGACAATGTCATATCTCTTGTGTGTCACAGATTCAATACTCACAGCGATGGACAGGAGCCAAATTACAGCCGCCATTTTCATTGACCTGGCAAAAGCCTTCGATTCTGTCTCCCATCCCCTCTTACTACAAACTCTTGGCTCTTTTGGCCTTGCTGAACCTGCCATTAACTAGTTTCACTCTTACCTTCAGGATAGGGAACAATCGGTTCAAATAAGCGATGCTTTATCCTCCCCACTCCCCATCCTCTCTGGCATCCCCCAAGGCTCCATCCTTGGCCCCATCCTCTTCTTCCTAGTTATAAATAACCTCCCTTCAGTCTGTAGGCCTGCTGAAATTCACATGTATGCAGATGACACCATTCTTTTCCTCTCTGGGCCCTCAGTCAGCAGCATACAGCTCCCCCTTCAGGATGATTTTAACAGAGTCCAGTACTGGTTCAAGGTTAACAAACTCAAACTTAATGTAAATAAAAGTGGCCATGACCTTAGGTACCAGACAAAAGCTGGCCACCCTACTGCAATCCCATACTTTTACTACCTTGGACAGTTCCACCCTTGGGAATGTCTCAGCCTTTATGTACTTAGGGGTTTGGTTGGATGAAAACCTGGATTTCTCCACCCATGTTGACGCCATCTGGACCAAAATTCATCCCAAACTAGGTGCCATTTTCCGGCACAAAGCCAGCCTCCCTCTTCCTACCTGCCATGAGCTGGTCTCTAAAATGATATTACCAACTTTCGTCTACGTTGACATGGTGTATTGCATTGCCTCGCAGACAGTTCTAGGCAGGCTTGACACCCTGCTAAACTCCTTCTGCCATTTTGCCACAGCCTCTCTCCCTCTCACTCACCACTGTCTTCTCTATTCTGCCCTATCTCTTGCTCCCTTGCCTCACAGGAGATTGTTACACTGTGCTGCCTTCATTGCTAAATTCTGGTTTGGTTCCCTTCCCTCCTATCTCTCCTCCTATCTCTCCCAGGCAGCCTCCTCTAATTACTCCCTTTATCACAGAGACTCTTGCACCTTCTCTATCCACCACCCCCACTCAGTTTCTAGACAATCTGCTTTTTCCTTCTGCTTCCCTTCTCTTTGCAACAAACCATCCTCTGACATCTGCTCATGCTCTTCCCTCTTCTCTCTCAAAAGGCTTCTCAGACTCCTTCCCCATCAGCCTTGCTCCCAATGTCCCCCACCCTTACCATCTTAATTTTTGGGTACCCTGCTTGGGCTGTCCATTACTTGGCCAAACCCACTTATGTGTTTATTTTTGAGGGGCTTGTATAATCTAACCCTCATTTATAGCCTCATGGTGCTTTCTCAGTTTTCAACTTTTAAATAAATAAAAATAAATAAATGCCAGAACCAGCAGCCCTGGAAGATGCTTCAGAGGCATCATATGCTGAGCATAACTGATGCTATCCAGTATCCAGACCAGCTGAAGTAGCTTTAAGCAGTTCAGCCTTGGCAGGACTATCAGGCAAAGTCTGAACAGTAGTTATGGCAGATTTCAACAGGCTATTCTGATATGTTATCATATATGCCTGATACTTCACAGTCCTTAGGTCCAATGAGGCAGAGGCACAAGTTCCTCTGCACATAACGTCCAGCCTCCTGAATTCCTTGTCAGGAGGCAAGTTACTCATGACTCTAGGGGCTCTAAAGTGATCAAGAGCAGCCATGATTATTACAGCATGTTTCTGGCTGGGAAGCATGATGAGGCTTAACAGAAGGTGTGGGGTACTGTTTATCAGCCTTTCTAGGAACTACAGGCAAGGTGTCAGGCCTATGCCATGCAGAAAAGGTAACATCCTTTAGTGCAGGGTATACGTGAGGCACCACAGTAGTAGGTATAACTGTAACCTCCAGAAACTCCATTAGAGTCTTCTTATTGGAGTCTTCTCCTTCAGCCTCAAAGCCCATGACATCTTGGATTTGTGTGAGCAAAACCTGAGATGAGGGATCTTCAGGAGGAGAAATGCACGTGTAGGCCATAGAATCCTCACTGCAAGAAGACAGTGTAGAGTTGGAAGGGAGCCCTCCTTCCTAGGGATCCTCCTATCTTCATGCTCCAAATCCTTCTCCATGTTTGGTAGATCAGAATTATATTCCTCCTTCTTCTCATCTTGAATGATGATGGGGATATTCAATGGAGCTGGCAACTGAGGCAGCAGCTCTGATGGAAGAACAACAGGCATGCTTTCATGTCTCATCAATGATGATGGTACCAGCAGGGATAGCCCTGTTAATGGTACTACAGGTACAATTGCAGGCAACAAAAGGAATGGTCATAGCAACATCTGTCAAAACAATGCCAGCACAGCCTGAGAGTTGATGACACCCATTAGAGGGCTCATGGCTACCATCATCACTGGGCTAGAACCCAATGATGGAGGTGGCATAGTAGCTATGGCAGCACCTGACCTAGTCCCAACCTTCATCTCTCAGTAATTGTCAGGGGTCTGTAGCTGATGCTGCTGGACCGATCAGTGACAAGGACTTGCCCTCCTTCAATGGAGCTCTCAATCTCACCAGTGAAGCAGTTTTCTCCCAACGCTTATGGTGAGAGCTACAGGAGAAGGAAATTATCAATAGCAATCTATCCTTGTCCTCTCCCCTGTTTTTTTCCAAGTGTTTCACTGACTGTGGTGGCAAAAGTGTTGCCAATCATGAGACAGTACCTTTCCTGATGGTGACCTGGCATGAGGGAGAAGCCATTTTGGAGCCCATGGCCTTGGCTTGAGCTTCCATGGCCTTAATATCTATATAGGTTTCTTGAGCCTCTTGTGATATCTACTTGTGATCTGGTTAAATCTGGAAAATCTTGCAGGCTTCATGTTGTGCAACAAGCCCAAACAGCAAACACACACAGTGTGAATGTCATCCTCATAGATCTTGTATCTTCGGGTACAACCCCCCAAAAAGGTCTTTTGATGGCACCATATAGGAACATCAATAAGATTAGGTTAAATAGAAAAATAAAGAAATAAAGAAACAATGGTGCTTTTTCCCTGCAGGTCGATGAACATATGATTGTGAAAGAAAGAACTGAGGAGCACAGGGGCCACCCCTGTTTTATAGGTGCTGATGTTGCATGTCATTGTGGGTGCCCCTCTGCTAGCAAAAGTTTCTGAGTGGTTCTGACACTGATGGCTTACAGTTCCAAAGGAGTGGTCAGCTGGAGGAAATGCCCTTAATAAAGATCTCAAGATCCTGGGGATCTAGCCTTGAGTAATCTGATGAGGCAATATCCCCAGTTCCATGAAATATCTTTCTAAAGTGATTGATGTTCGAGGGATTTGAGAATGATATGCCCCCCTGACAACGACACCAACACAGCGACCTACGTCGCTGTTGACTAAATCAACAGTTTGCCAACAGGTCACTGTGTTGGTGCACCTGAGACAGGGGCACACTGTCTTCTGGTCCTTCACTCCTCCCCGAATCAACTCCAACTCGGAGTTGAGAATCCTCAGTATGGGGGGGTGGGAGGCAAAGCCCCCCAATAAAAAAGATAAAAAAGTTAGGGAGGCAGTATAGCGTAGTGATTTAAGGCTCTGAGCTGCAAATCTGGAGACCTGGGTTTGAATCCCACAGCCCCCACTTGCATACTGTGTGACCCTAACTAAGTCACTTAACTTCCTTGTGCTCCCGGGTCACACCTGTAAATAAGCTTTCAGCTTAGTGTGCAACTCCTGGTTAAAAAATTGAAAAAAAAAAAGACCAGGAGACATTTGGGATTTATGTCAACTGCAATTTGCGGTCTACATAAATCCCATTGCTGTGATGCCAGTAAATGGAAGTGTTGTCGAACTGGCATCATAGATCCTTTGAGAACATTCAAAGCCATGTTGGCAGGCCAGTGGCCAAATTACTTGCCCCTCTTTCTAGAATTTGATTGTATCACTGTTTTTGCTAGACAGTGGCACTACTAGATAAGCCTGCATCATGTGCTCTGATAACATGTCTGAGTTTGCCTGAAAAATGATTGAATGGTGTCGGCATTCAGTATCAAAAAGTTCACAAATGTTTTGTTTTTTTTATGTTAGGATTCCCACAATGAAAGTCTACAGTTTTGTCACATTTATGCCTGTCAGGATAATCTAAGAAAACGTTTTTTAATTGAGCATAATTTGACTTATTTTATGTGCCAAGCAGTAACGTTGTTCCACAGTGTGCCTAGTAGTAGCTTGTTTCACAACCATTGCCCCTTGTATAAGGAAGTACGTTCTCCAATTTTTGTCTTTGTCCTGAAAATAATGAAAACATCTATAGCAGTGGAGTGGAGGTTGTAGTTTTTGCTTTGTATTTGAAGGAGGCTGCAAAATGCGTCTGATTCATTGTAACTTACAATGTGGAATAACTGTCCACCTTTCTGAGAGGGAGAAGATGCTCATTTGGGAGTACAGTTGGCAATAGTAGATGAAACTAGGTGCATTTAACATGAACATGCTAACATTGTTGAATGCAGCATTTAATTGCCTTGGTTCTTTTGGGAGAGTTCCCTGTAGACAATAGCTACATATTCAAGTAGTGGGAACAGGGTATGAACTGCTTTCCTGCCCTCAGTTGTTACCGAGCTTTGTATTCTGCAGAGTGCCCCAAGTTTTTTATTTATGGATTTGGCGTTTTTTTTTTTTTGTTGTTTTTTTTTGTGTGAGTAATATGGTCTATGACAATGAAGACAATGAAGGACAGATATGGGCCAAACAATTGGCCTAGATATTTATATACCGCTGCATTTTTATGGTGGTCCCATATATACAGTGGATTCTCAGTGCATCCCTCAGTTTGTCAGTCTTGTGTTTTGAGCTGAAGAGCATTGCTTGAGGTTTGTTTTCATTTAGTAAAAGTTTGTTGCTGAACATCCATTGTTCACTCTATTCATCCCTATCCATCCTCACTCTGACCTCTTGTTGCCTTGCTCACTGTACTTCCATCATCCCTAGGGCTCAATTCTTTGCCCTCTCTTGTTCTCTCTCTTCACAAATGACCTCAACCTTCACTGCAGGGACAGCTCTATTGTTCAATATGCAGACAACATTAATCTACCGCTCTATGGAAAATCTACCGTAACTAGGCCCTCTCCTCCAAGGTGACCTAAAGACACTGGAGGCCTGGATCACATCCAACAGAATGGTCCTCAATGCAGGCAAAATGAAAGCTATGCTTTTTGGTCCCACATCCTTAGGACAGGATAGGTCCAGATTCCTCCAGCTTAGATCTGTAGCGGGAACAAGCATAAATGTGGTGGATACCATAAAATACCTTGAGCTTGCAATTGACCAAGGTCTCACCTACAAGTCCCATGTAGACCAAGCTACCAGGACTATCCACTGTAAACTAGGCACATTATACCGGCTACAAACCAGCTTATCCCTGGGGCAAGGCTTGCAATTGCCTCCAGTGTTCTGCTCCCAACCTATGCTGCCCCTGTCCTACAGGGTATGCCAAAACAAGACTTCAACTGGCTACAGGTACTGTATAGCAAGGTTGTGCAGTTTGCTACCCAAAATCACCCTAGAAGCCACCCCTGTGATGCCCTCGCCCAGCTGCAGTGGCCTTCTTTTGCTTCATGTCTTCAGTACCCCCTGCTCTGCCTCATGTTCAAAATACTGAGCCCGGCAGCTCCCCCCAGTCTAATAGGGACTATCTCCCTTAAGCACAATTCTCGGATGCTCAGAACCACTGGTCGGTCTATACTAGCAACCCTCAGAGTCAGGACAAATGCCGACGGCAGATCCTTCTCCTTCACCTTCCCCCCGTGGAATAATCTCACCTTCAGTTCAGGAAGTCCCCTCCCTATCAAATTTTCACACTAGGCTCAAGGCTCACATGTTGGAGACCAGTACCTACCATTGTCAAGGTATAGGGTAGTCTTCTCCCTTATCCAAAAAATAACACTACCCCTCTCCCAGTTCACCCAATTAGTCTCTTAGGCTTGACCATGACTCAAAAATCACTGCTAGAATGTCAAATATGTGCTCTGATATGATTACTTATTGTGAATTGCTGCTATTACTGTGTTACTGCTTTCACTGTAACCTGGTTAGGATTGCAATATCTCTGTAACATGTTGCGCCCAAAACCTGCACCTAATAATCTGTTATTGTACCATATCCCGGGTCGCCCCTGAAAAGGGACCTTGCAGGCTCAGCGGGCTCACCCGGTAATCAAAATTTAATAAATAAATAATAAATAAAATCATATCCAAATACTGGTGTGGTTCCCTTTGCTCTTACCTTTCCTTGTTCCTCTCTCCTCTCCCCAAATCCCCCCCTGCTTCCTGTTCCCTCTATTCCAGGGACCATCACACTTTTGTCACTCTTCATCTCTGCTCCTCTGGAGAGTCTGGGGCTAGGAATTTTCATTTCTACAGCATTAGCTGATGGTCTACTAAGTCAAAGGCATAGTTAGAAGACAGCCCAAGTTAAGCCACCCCTGTCAATTTCAGTAAATACACCATTCACAAATTTAATTATGGCATGCCTTATATACTATGTCCCTGGCTGTACCAAATTGTTTGCTGGTTAGGAGGTTGCTGCTAGACAGGCAAGCAAATAAACAACAAGAATTTCTAGCAATTTGTAAGCTGCTGCCAGCACATAAATCCTGCTAATTTCCAGATGTTCTGTACCATCTCAGTAAGTAGTGAGAGGTTGTATATGTAGGCCAGGAGACAGAGTGGCAGGGTCCTTCAATAATTCATTCACTAGCTTCACAGCCAACTGTTTTGTTGACACTGATTAGTGTTAGCAGCTTGTAAACCTCATTTACCTCAATCTGTCTAAAGTAGAAGGTGGGTATTTCCACAGATGGTTGCTGAGATTGGTCATGGGTTTTGCTCTGAGTGAGTTTTGCCTATCAAGCTTTAGTTTATAAGGCAAGGGGTCAGGGGGCATGGCCTGTCACTGAACAGCATGGACATCTGATTCTACAGCTCTTCAATACTTACTATAATCTGTTATCATCTGCAGCCATCTAAAGCTGAATATGAAGATTTATGGATAAATTCCAACTTATGAGACATTCTACAACAACATTATAAGATTTTCTTCTGGTTTAAAAGCAACCTGTTTACTGACTGTGGACTGTATCCAAAACTTCCAAAACTAATATCTACAGGCCCTGCACCATGGCTGCACCAGTTAACCAGTCTAGCTCATTGGATAAAATAGAAGCTATGTTTAACAAGCTAACTACAGACATGAATGATCTGAAGATTGCCTCTCAACAAAATACCTCAACTTTGAAAACTATTGACTCTCGCCAAGCCTCTACAGAAAATAGGATACGTGTAAATGAAGCAATAGTACAGGATATAAAAGTCACAATAAGACAGCAAGACGGTACCATCAAAGACCTGCAAATCAAAATTGACTATACAGAAAATAGAAGCTGGAGAAATAATCTTCATATTTTTGGTTTTCCAGAGGAAGTGGAGCTTAAGAATACCTCAGATTTTCTTCTTCATGCTCTGCCACAGATCCTAAAACTTCTGACAGATAAAGGCCTAATTACAGAGCATTCACATCGCTCGTTAGGCCCCAAACCACCTCCTGGACAGAGACCAGACCAATTATTGCCAGATTTCTAAATTTCACCGACACAGACCTAGCACTGCAAAAAGCTAGAGAAATTGGCCAACTTACATGGCAGAATCACAGGATCTACATCTACCGTAATTTCTCTAAAGAGCTATCATTAAGAAGGAAAGCCTTCACTCCAGCAAAACAGTTAATGCACCAAAAAGGTCTCCGCTTCTCACTCCGATACCCTGCAATTATGAGGATCTTCATCGGAAGCTCATACAAAGATTTTAGTACCCCAGAATCTTTAATGAATTTCTTGCACAACTATAACTCAACTCACCTTAGTGAGCCTGCTGCCTTTATGGAACACCCAGTGTCATCCTTCCTGATTGCAGTCACTAAAGGGACCGATACACATTATACCACCACTGCCTCGAATGCGACTGCCCCCGTTGTTTCTGAGGACCCGACTGAGTTACCAAGAAGGCAATCTACTTGGATCCATGAAAGGTCTTCTACTTCAGACCATTTAAAACCCTGTTGCTGTAGCCCGGAAAAGAAACAAATAAATATTCCAAAACACAGCCACATAATTTCACACTCAATAATAAATTACATCCCTCTCCACAGCAGATATGCCTTGCTTAAAGATCTTCCAGTCTCTCAAGACCAAAGTGGTGGTATTTTAACTGAAGAAGATGTATCGGGAACTCCTGAGATGGATTGTACTTCTACGGACTCCTCGTGGGCTGACATAGCAGCAAGCTCGCCCTTTAAAGCCTGTGAACCACCGAAGAAGAAGCGCCAAAGCAAAGGAAAACATAAAGGGGACAACATGTCTGTTAAACATGTTTGAGTCCTCTTAATACATCCACTTTTCCAATTTACCAAAAAACAGATCTCCTGCTTGTCAGATTGTGGCTGGACTAGCTGAAGTAGAGACACTAACTGCTTCCATGGCCCCGATGTATTTGTGATTATGCTTTGTGATTTATTACAGAATTTTATGTATGTGATCTCAGGTGCTGTGAATGTGCAGGGTCATAGTGAAGTGGGGGGGTTCTGGGGTGTGGACAAGGTGATGGTTTCCTTATAGATGGCATGGGACAGCCATTCGAATTTTTGATTAAGCAATGCGTATCTGTTTTCATGGTGTCCGTGCAGGCATTTTCTCCCACGCTAGCGACTTGCGACGTAACATGGGCATTTGTTGCCTTCTGCGCTGAATGCACTCACAGCTAGTTTCCAGTACTTGTGGGCAGTCATGCTTGGCAGTCTTGTAAATAGATGCGCTCACAACAGTACTGACTATGCCATCTCAAAATCCATCTCTGCCCCCCCAGAAGGCTTTACAGGATCTGCCCTCCAGAAATACTTTAGGAGCTACTAATTAAGGTAGGTTTATATAAATGCGATAAAAATAATAAAGGGGCTCAACATTTTCCAAAAGTGATCCTGTAACCGACCTTAGTTCCTGATGTCCTGCAATGTTAAATTTTGACCTGTGTAGCGTGTTAAGAGAGCCCGAGTTACACAAAGCCAAAGTAAATTTTCGGTAGTGTTTCCTCGCCCATGCTGCAAACAGTTCGGAATCGCCATTTCTTACAGCCACTAAATGAGAAACTGCTCCACTACTAAAATTAAGTGCCACCGAGCAGGTATATTTTTGCTGCTTGTGTATTAACAGCTATACTGAATCCTACTGATTTCTAATACTGCTCAATTCCTAAATTAAGTTTGTACTGAGCAGAAAGGCGCTACTCATCCCCCAAAGCCTGATTTTACTTGTAAATTGAAATTTCAGCTGGTCTATGAATCTTAAACCCTGTAAATCAAACAAACAAACAAATAAATAAATAAATAAATAAAATCTGTTGCTTCAGTGAAGCTAATGTTTTACTGACTGTATTATTTCCAGACAAGAGTCTTTCTCCCAGGCTGAAATCCACAAGCAGCCACCCAGAAACAGCTACGCAGCAGGATTGTTTGTTAGGCACACCTCCCACTTACCTGGCTATAAAAGTCCTCTTTTCTCTCTCCCTGCAGACAGACGCTGGGCCTCAGTACGGGTCATGAGGGTTGCCCAGCCCTCCCCTGGACGCTCCATTGATCGCCGACCCCCACCCCCCGAAGCATTCAAGGTAATTCGGAAGGCTCAAAAGAAAGCAGAGTTTCTGGCGCTATTTTTGAATTTCCCAAAACTACTGCTACTAGAAGCGACTGCAGTACTGTGATCATGTCTGAGTTGTGAGCTTCTGCCCGCTTGACCTCCGCGCTCCCAACCACCGCCCTTGGTGAGCTCCTCCTTTTATAGGCTGAGGTCACATGATTCGCAAAACCTATCAGCCAATTTCTCCATTTGCAGCTTATCAGCTGCCACCACTAGAGGGATCAAACTCAATACATTACAGTTTTTCCATTAGAATTTAAGCAAGGATGCTGCTGTCTGCATCCTTATTCTTCTCTCTCTGGCCACTCTCTCCTCCCTGCCCCCTGCCACCCTCCCACACAATGAACCCCCACTGCCCCCACACCCTCAGCTCACCCCCCAGCCCGGCCACACTGTGCCCTCGCACGCACCTGCCAAAGCCCTGGCCCAAAACCATTACTCAGCTATTAGTGCCAGCATCATTCCACCATCCTTTCACCAGGGGCATGCGGTCTTGCACATCGCAGCTCGTCACTGCCCCCAATTTATCTCCTACACCCAGTCCTCCACATCCTGCCCATACCTCTCTCGGTCAAAAATAAAGCATCTCGTCTCCATACTTCTACTCCTGTCTGGGGACATAGAGGTAAACCCTGGTCCAAACCACACAATTCCCCATTCCCCTTTCTCCTTTCCCAAAGGCCTCCGCATCTTACACCTAAACACCTGCAGCCTTTTATCCAAAATCTCTCTACTGCAACCTATTGCATTAACACAGCGCCCTGACATCCTGGTCATCTCTGAAACCTGGCTAAAACCCCATCACTCAGACGCGGAAGTCTCCATACCAGGTTACACTATAATCAGGCATGACCGGCCAGGCAAAAAACGCGGAGGCTGGCACGGCAATGTATATCGCAAACAGCCACCATTTCTCTATAGTGGAAATCCCCACAATCTCAGCTAGCATAAACTCTACTCTCATCAAACTATCTCTCCCCTGTTCATCCCCGCTCTATGTGGCAGGCTCATACTGCCCCTCCAGCACACCCCCCGTGGACATCCTCTCCCACCTAAGCTCCCTTCAATCCCTAGCTACCGGGGGCGAGCTACACGCCACCGGCGATTTTAACATAAAACTGGCTAGGCACAGATAAAGCCCATTTGAAGACCAAAATAAAGGCTCTGAACCTAACACAACTCATTACGGATCCTACAAGACTAAACCACAAGACACTAAACCATTCTCTGCTAGATTGGGCTCACCTCTCACCCCCACAGGATCCTAAGAGCAGGCATATTACCCGATTCTATAAGTGATCATCACATGATCTTCCTGATCAGGAAGGTGCATAGCCCCCCAGCCCCCTCTCCAAAGACACTGCGCACCAGGTCCTACAACTCACTCATCTTAGCTTCTCTCTTATCAGACTTAGGACACGAAAACTGGTCTTTCATACCCGAGTCTCCCTCCATTGATGCAGCTTTTGCAGGTTTCAAAACCTGCTTCCTAAAAACCTGGGACAGACATGCCCCCCTACGAACAAAGAGAGTTAGAGGGGCGCATCTCCCCTGGATCTCAGCCAATATAATCAGGAATTGCCACACCAGAGACTGTGCCTGGAAAAATTATAAGAGAACAGGAACTCGGGAAACCCTCTCCACATATAGAAAGCTCCGCAATGCATGCACAAACTCCATCAGGCAAGCAAAGAAGACATACTTTCTGTCGGCATTTAGTAAGAACATAAACCACCCGAATGATTTCTGGAAATCACTCAAATCCCTGCTCTCCACCCCCACTACACCTCCATCTTCAACACTATCCGACCAGGGCTCCCACATCTCTGACCTCATCTGCGTAGCGGAAGCTTTTAATACACACTTCTCCAGTTGTGCTGCCAAACTCCTATCCTCCCTCCCGAATCCACTCCCCCCGGCCTCCCCCCCACAGTTCACGCCCCCCAAAGCCTGCCCCCGTTGTCCTGCCTTTCTCTTTCCGCCCAGTAACCCATGCTGAAGTACTACACTCACTAAGGGCTCTAAATCCAAACAAAGGCAAGTGCCCTACATCCCTGGATGCAAAGATGCTCTTCCTGTCTGCCCCAGCCATAGCTGCCCCTCTCACTGCCCTTTTTAACCTCTCTTTTTTCTCTGGGAAAGTTACCCACGGCCTAGAAGAAGGCCACAGTCATACCCCTGCCAAAAGGTGGAGACCCCTCCTCCCCAGAAAACTACAGACCCATCTCCCTGCTCCCAATCCTGGCTAAAATACAGGAACGGCTAGTCATGTCCCAGCTCACCCCTTATCTGGAAGCCTCCTCCTTTTTCACTCCGTTCCAATCGGGATTCCATAAATCCCACTCCACCACCACCTCCCTGCTACGTGTCACTGGTGACATTCTCACTGGCATGGACAAAGGTCACGTCACCTCGGCCATTTACATAGATTTAGCCAAGGCTTTTGATACCGTCTCTCATTCCCTACTTCTCTCAAAACTCTCCAATGCAGGGCTCTCTGTGCCAGCCATTGGTTGGTTCCATGACTATCTAGCGGACAGAAAGCAAACAGTCAAACTGGCCTCTCACACTTCAAACCCCTGCCAGTCACTACCGGTGTCCCACAAGGATCGGTCCTAGGCCCACTACTTTTTTCCATTTTTCTAAATGACCTCCCATCAGCATGTACCCACTCATCCATCCAAATGTATGCGGACGACACTGTCCTGTATGCCTCCGGCCCTACCACACAAAGCGTTGCAACCCTACTTCAGGAGGATTTCTATGCCATCCAGTGCTGTTTGAGGACAAACCAGCTATTCCTAAACCCCCAAAAAACAGTATCACAAACATTCGGATCACAACAAAGACTTTCCCGCCAAACCCCCTGCCCCCCTTTCAAAACCTCGGATGGGACCCCCCTGGACAATTGTACTTCCTTCAGATATCTAGGCATCTGGCTAGACCAGCACCTAGATTTCACCTCTCATATCGACTCACTTCACAAGAGACTACTCCCCAAGCTAGGTGCTCTATTCCGAAACAAAAAATGCCTCCCTACACAAACTAGGCTCGCCATTGTCCAAATAATGATTCTCCCTGTTTTCGACTACGGTGACATAGTCTACTCCACTGCCCCTGCGTCTGCTCTGGCCAGCCTAGATACCATGTTTCACTCTTTCTGCTGGTTCATTCTAGGTTGTCCCCAATCCACTCACCATTGCCACCTATATAGCTCTGCTACACTGCCGTCACTCCACGATCGTAGACAAATAAACTGTGTTAGGTTCGCTGCCAAATTCTGGTCCCACTCCCTCCCCCCCCATCTGGCCTCTACCCTCTCCAAACAATCCCCTCCTGTGAACTCCCTCAGGAATACAGATCCCAGACTGCTGCACGTCCGTTCATGCGTATTTCCAAAGGCCAGGCCGCTTTTGGTTTCCGAATCCAGCAGATTTGGAACGCCTGCCGGCCTCCATAAGACATGCACAGAACACATACCAACGCAACCCTCTACTTAGAGCCCATTTCTCTTCCAGCTGCTCCTGTTATAACTAATTTACTCTAATTATTCCTGATTGCTGTACTATAAAAGTATATGTAATGTATTGTCCCTGTCACTCTGAACAATGTATATTGAACCCTTGTCTGTGTTCTCTAAACAAATGTTTACAGGAAAGCCTCGACTTCCCAAAAAAAAAAAAAAAAAAGTTTTGTTTATTGTTTATATCCATGTATTGTAATTATGGGTCTCGGCCCCCAGGTCGCATCTGGAATCGAGCTCTTAGCTCAGTATGCTTTCCTGGTAAATCTCTTAAATAAATAAATAAACTTAATCTCCCAGTTATGAAATGCAGTTATTCTACTCATGCCTTAATTAGGTTTAGTGCTTTTTTGGGTACTTTCAAACATAAGCTAAGCATGTGGCTTGTCCCCAAGATATTATGGTTTCATTGTAAACGGCACCAATATTTGAATACAAAATATCTTGAGGTTTTCTTGGTGTCGTCTGTATGAGTTAATATTAACTGTAGAATACCCTACTGGTACCTCTGTACAGATATTTCTATCACTACTGGTAATGTCCATACTCGGAACACTATTCTATTCCTTTGTCTTCTACTAAGTTCCACTACTGTGATGTGCCTGGTGATGTATTTTAATAAGAGGCAACTGATTGGGGCAGTGGTTAAAATGTACATTATGCCCATTAATCCATGGAGGTATCTCTGTTGCATAAAAGAGTTGTTGCAGACATACTTATAAAATGGGGTTAATGGACCTACTATACCTTTTAAACTCTACCAACTTAGATTATGTTGTATTATGGTACTCAGATAGACATATAGAGAATAATGGATAGGCAAGTGTGTGTTATGAATATTTTTTTCACACCCAAGGTGTGTGATGACCTATATACCTCGAGAGCGAGCTCGAGAGGGTTTATTGTGGGCATCACGCACCGAGGTGTGAAAATATTCATAAAACACCTTGCCTATCTGTATTTTATAATTACTGGGGCATGGACTTCCTACCTAAAACAACTTGGGTGAGAGAGAGGCCTGGGCAATCGATTGTTGTTTCAGTAAATTATATGCCCCAAAATACACACAGAGAGTGCCTTGTATTAAAAATTGTCACCTGTCGATTGCTCGCTAATTTTTATTAGTTTTGAAGCCTGGAGACTGCCAAGTGTAGACTGATGAGGCGAGTGACTGGGCGGCTTCAGAGAAGGCGAGATTCAAGGCGAGATGAGTGTTGCTATGGTAACACTCATTCAGCTTCAATCTTAACTACCAGAGCCTTGTCTTTCATCAATCTACACTCGGCGACTTCTGTGTTCAGAACTATTAAAATTAGCGCAGCAACCAACTGGTAACTTTTACAAAGCGCTTCTGTGTGTGTGTATTTTGGGCATATGATTTACTGAAAGGACACTCACTTTCGGCCATGCTACCAGGTCAGAAGCGATACACTTTACAGGCAGGAATGATGATGCTCTGAATCTAGCGACTGTAAGTTTAACTGATTCGCGGTTTAAATTTATTGCTTCACCGCTAAGAATGTCTCGAGCTCAGACACGCTCGAGAACTGTGAATGAATAGTGTTTTGAAAATGCCGTAATAACTCGATTTCGAGTTATTACGGCATTTCAGCAGAGTCTGAAAACAGGGTATTAAAGGGGGTCGCCAGTAATTATATTTTATTTTATGCTTAATATTCAGATGATAACAGATTGGTAAGTTTAAATGTTATCGATCAATCCTAGTTTAACAAACATAAGAGAAGTATATGTCATCGTTGATATACTTCCCATTGTTTAGAATTTTTTTCTGGTTAAACTGTTCTAATTTTCTCTTTATAGTTACATAATTTTACGATGATAACTTATCGAAAAGGAGTATCGGATTTTACTTATAGTAATATCCAACCTCCTTAGGTTTCTATTTCACGCTCTAGAGAACAGAGAAGTGGTCTTGGTCCCTTCTATTTTTTTCTTTCAGACTGACCTTTTATTCTCTTTTTTTTTTTCTCAGATGGCTTTAAATTTATGATGTTTTATAGTTCTGCTGTTTAAAAATGGTGTAGTTAATAAGTTAATGGAGAGCTGCAACATATGGGGTCTGAACTTTCCTATATATTATGTTTTTTCAATACTCTTTATAATCCCATCTACAGACAGTTTACAATTACTAAATCTGCCTATCTAATCTGCACACAAATATTTAGGACATCTGGCAATTGGAGTCCCTTGTCATTCCAACTGCTGTTTATAAAGCTTAGGATATATGGCTAATTTAATTCTTTATACATGGAACGACAAGGGACTCAATGTGCCTAGTAAACATAAACAAGTCCTTAACCATCTCAAAAAACACAAGGCGCATATTGCCTTTTTGCAAGAAACTAAATTACTTGATGCAGATAATGACAGATTAAAATGTGACTGGGTCGGTCAGGTATATGTGGCATCTGCTCCCTCCAAAAAAAGAGGTGGTGTTATATTAATACATAAAAACCTAAGATGGAAACTTTCCAATATTTCAAGAGACCTGGATGGCAGGTGGTTAATCGCATCCTTTGATGCCAATATGGGTCCATTAACTTTAGTTAACGTCTATGCCCCATATACTGACGGCCCTTTATATTTTCATAATCTGGCTCAACTTTTAACTTCACAAAATGTGGCTAACTCCCCTATACTGATTGGAGGTGATTTTAACCTTACACTTGATGCTTACTTGGATAGAATCAATTCTTCACAAGCTGCCCACCCAAGAAGCATAGCTGCTTTGTCTCTTTTAATGAAAGAATTTGGTTTATCAGACATATGGAGGCTTTTTCACCCCAGAGAGAGGGAGTATACATACATTCTACTCCTCACACCATCAATCATATAGTAGACTAGATTACTGATTAGCATCCCCTACACTCACAGCCAATATAGAGAATTCCTCCATTCTTCCTTTAATTATTTCAGATCGTTCCCCAGTTAAACTTCAACTGGCCTGGCACTCCCCTTCCTTAAAATCTCCTCCCTGGTGCTTAGATCCCTTACTACTAAAATATCCAGAATTCCTTCCCTGCATTAGAGCACAAATCCAAGATTTTGTCTCCCACAATGATCCTAAAGATATCTCTATAGGCACAACCTGGGAAGCTCTTAAAGCTACCCTTCGCGGTAGAATCATTAGCTTTTACACACACAGAAGAAAGATGAGGGAGCAACAACTCCATAATCTTGAAGACTCTCTTAAAACCAAGCAGGCACAATATCTAGCCAACCCTCACCATTACCCTTCCTCCCACCTACATCATGAAATCCTTCAGTTGCATATGCAAATCAATGAGTTAATTTCTTGCAAAATGGAAGTGGCTTTATTAAGAATCAAGCACAAGTACTGGGAGGGTGGGGAAAAAGGGAGTAAAATACAAGCATACCAGCTTAGAGCACAACATATGGAAATATATATAGCTGCCTTAAAAAATACATCAGGGACAATTCATACAGATAACCCCTGTAGTAACACAATAATGACGTCCTTTTATAAACATTTATATTCTTCCCCCTCTTCCTCCTCACAGTTAAATATAAACACTTTTCTTGAAAACTTACACTTCCTAGTCTTTCTCAGGAAGTGGCAGAATCCCTCGATAAGCCATTCACTACTGAAGAGGTCCAACAAGCCCTTTTCTTGCTTAAATCTGGATGTTCCCCCGGTGGTGATGGATTTCCAGTTGAATTCTATAAATCTTTAGCTGACTCACTCTGTCCTATGCTATGTAAAGTGTTTCACTCCCCAATCTATGACAGAAGCAGTTATAACTGTACTCCCAAAGAAACATAAAGATACAACACTTCCCTCTAACTACCGACCTATATGTCTCATCAATACCGATGCAAAAATCTTCACAAAGTTTTTGGCTGCTCGACTAGAGCCACTTATTCCAAAATTGGTGCATCAATCCCAAATCGGTTTTGTTAAAGGAAGGGTGGGCTCTGATCATCTTCGCTCCTTACTTAATTTAATACATAAAGCCAAACACCTCAAATCCCCTGCAGCAGCCATAGCTGTGGACTTCGAAAAAGCTTTTGATTCTTTACATTGGAACTTTCTATATCTGGTGCTTTTTCCGCTTTGGTTTTAGTAACGTTTTTTGCTCTTGGATTAAACTTCTTTATACTTCCCCTTCAGCTAGAGTGCTTACAAACGCCACACTATCCCAATTTTTTAACTTATTCAGAGGCACTAGACAAGGATACCCATTACCCCCATTTCTTTTCATCCTAGCCCTTGAACGCTTAACCACTACTCTACATTTAAACAGTGAAATTAAGGGCATTTCTGTAGGCAATAAACAATGGGCTGGATATTCAAAAGGGTTGCGCCATGCGCAATAGGGTTGCGTCTGCGCAAGTCTGAAATGCACCATTCTGCGATATTCAGCAGGAGGCAGTTGCACCCCCCAAGTCATGCTGAGCAACAGCGCAATGCTAATGAAGGCATGCTCAACCAGAGGGGGAGGAACCATGCATAAACTGCACAGCCCGATATTCAGCCGGCTGTGCAGAGTTGTGCAGGCACAACCCCCTACCTGCGCCTGCACAACTTTGAGCCAAAAAAAAAAGGATCAAGTCGAGGGCCACCCACAGGTGAGCTGCCACATTGCAGGGTGCAACACAGTAGCTGCCACATGTGGGTGATCCTCCACTTGTTCCCTGTGCCCCCCCTGCAGCCTGATCGCGGGCATAATAGTAAACCCCCCCGTAGCCCGATCACGGGCAGAACACACTCCCCCCCACTAGCCCGATCGCGGGCATTACATAAATGAACCCTCTGACTGGCCCGATCGCAGGCATAACGTAAATGAACCCCCTCCGACTAGCCCAATCATGGGCAGAATGGAGTTTAACCCCCAAAGACCAATATCCTGGTGGTCCAATGGACTGTGAAGCCCGATCGCTGGCATAAGAGTCAAACCCCACCAAGGTCCAATTTCCTGAGGATCTAGTGGCCCTCACCCTACCCACCCATGGAGCTCCCACCACCCCGCCCTCCCCATCAGCTGGCAGGTATCAGCACTTCACCCCTGGTTATCTCCGCCTGCCTCTGACGCCTCGTCGCATTACTAGTTTGACAGGTTTGCTAGCTGCTCATTGTTCAGCAAGAGCCACGGGCATGTAGCCCATAGCTGGCAGTAGCAGTTCAGATATGTGAATGAATGATCATTCACATATCTGACCGCTTGTCGGTATGGGGAGTTGCACCATTGGCTCTTGCTCTGAACTAATGGGTGCAGCCCATCGAGCTGTCAGTCGGGCGGCGCAGGGCGGCAGGCGGGTGGGTGCTGCCGCCGCCAGCTGACGGGGAGCAGGTGGTGGGGCTCGTGGCTGGGTGGGGACCAGGATCACCAGGAAATTGGATCTGGGGGTTTGACCTTATGCCCCACGATCGGGCTTCGCGTCCACCGGACCACCAGAGATATTGGTCTTTGGGGGTTGAATCGCCTGCCCGTGATCGGGCTAGTCGGGGTTGAACTCCGTTCTGCCCATGATCGGGCTAGTCGGGGGGGTTTGAACTCCGTTCTGCCCGCGATCGGGCCAGTCGGGGGGGGTGTATTTCTGTTATGCCTGCGATTGGGCTGCAGGGGGCGTCGGTCCCCCATGGCTGCTGCCTGGCAGGGCACCAGGTGCAAGTCATGGGGGATCGACGCACCTGCATGCTAATGGCACTCAAATGGGGGCATAATTAGATGCAAATGGCCCCCCCATGCACCTTGCATAAATTATGGCCCCATTTGCATGTCACCTTTTGAATATCAGAAATTTGCACATGGCGCAATGGAACTTGCACCACCGCATCTGAATGCTCCACTCTGACCACTTGCGGTGGCACAAGTTCCACTGTGCCATGCACAGTGGCTGTGGCCGGGGGGCGATAATCAAAGGAGTTGCTCAATAGCGCAACTCCATTGAATATCGCCCTGGCCACACCCCTATGCAACTTTTTTGAGCAGCGCAAGGGCTTGCGCCACAGAATGGTGCAGTTTGAATATCCAGCCCAATATATCTCACTTTCATATGCAGATGATTTGCTCATAATATTAGACAACTTAAAGTCAGCTGCCCAATCAATTACCCATATATTGAATACATTCACTAAGCTTTCTGGATTGGCAGTTAACTACCAAAAAACTGAGATATTACCATTAAACGAACACTGTAAGCCCACCATGAATAACCTTCTTGGCTTCTGCTGGGCCCTGCAAGGTATCACATATCTAGGAATAAAAATCTCACCAAATTTTGATAAAATCTGGGATATAAACCCTTACTTTTATTATTAGACATTAAAACTAACTTACAAAGGCGGAAAACTTTAAACTTGTCTCTATTGGGTAAAATTGCAGCTTTAAAATGAATGTTACTCCAAAGATATTATACCTATTCGCAAACATTCCATTAAAAATCTCTTTCTCTCTTCTCTCTAAAATTGATAAGATTATAGTGGATTTTTTGTGGGGAGGCAACATCCCTAGATTTAATCATGTAAAATTACGCTCTCACTGGTCTCAGGGTAGTTTTGTCCTACCTTGGTTTCTTGCCTACCTCTGGGCATTTAGAGCTTCTCAGACTATTAAATGGTTTTCCAAACCCAGTCACAACTCTCCTCTATGGCTCAACATGGAAGCCTCTTTGACCCCAGGACAGATTCCAACCAGCTTTATATTTCAAACCCCTACCACAGCCTTAAGGAAACATCCCACCATCTCTACATCAACACATTACTGGTTCAAAATGCATAAATGGCTTAAAACCAACCCCATCCCCATGCCGTATATTCCTGTCTGGGGAAAGCCTAATATCTCTCTTGAAGGTAAACCAATATTTAGTTCAGCTTGGAAATGCAGAAACATTTTCTTTCTGGGATATATCCTATCTAAAAGCAATAATGCAATAGACTCCTTCAGTAACCTACAAATTAAATGGGATATACCCAGACAAGAATTCTGGAAATATTTACAAGTTCGTACTGCTACTTTTTCTGTTATACAGCAATCTAACAGGTTACTGCCCACCTCCTCCCTCATCAAAACATGGATCAATACCTCATCTGGCTTGGCCAGCAAAATTTACAAACTAATTAGAGACTCCCTACCGAATCAGTCCTTCTCTGCCAAAAACAACTGGATTTCGGTGCTAAAAGAGAACATTATAAACTCTCAATGGGATGAATGTTGGAAACTCTGTCATAACACTTTCAAGGATGCATGTAGCATGCTCATTCAATATAAAATTCTTCATTTTTGGTACAGAACTCCACCTATACTTTATAAAATGGAGTTGCTCCTGGATAGTCAGTGTTGGCAATGTAGCTCACCTAACGGAGACCTACTTCACATATTCTGGCTGTGTGATCCAATTTCCAAATTATGGCACCCTATCCACCAGGTAGCTTCCAACATTATAGGATGTTCCATTCCATTCGAATCTAGATACTTTCTGCTAGGTGTTATAAATGAGGGCATTAAATTATCAAAATACCAGCATAGATGGCTGCAAATATTTTTCATACAAGCCAAAAGATTGATTTTAATGCACTGGAAAACCCAAATAACACCTACACTGACAGACATCCTAAATAACCTTACACACACAGCCACTTTGGAGCGCCTCTCATATCTGGCACAAGACCAACTGAATGAGTTCAGGCTATGTTGGCAAGATTTTTTAAACTACATACAAAACTCTGTACAACAGGTTCGGTCAGACTCATTTATATTTCTTAACCAATTTCATTCTATATAATAGTTTTTCCTTCTTTTGTTACAGTTCTCTTCGTGAATATAGTGTTTAATAGATTAGATATAAAATTAGCATTTCATTGTATTAGTATTTTTTTCTTCCCATTTTTTTTTAAACAGTACAATGTATATTATATGCTTAGTGTATGGAAGATCAGGTCATTTCCTAATTTGTAGACCAACACATTATAAACCTTTTCCATTCTGTTTTATGTATTATCGATTAATGTAATTTCATCTCCACATTATTTCTCGGTAGTATCTCACTGGATTCTGTATGTATGTATTGTATATGTTTATAAATAATAAATAATCTAACTGCAAAAATAAGGCAAGGGGTCAGTGAAGACATCATTTAGGTGGTTAGCTATTTTTTTCTGGCCTGTTAATGTCTATGCTTTGGTCTCTTAGTTTTGTTATTTGATGAGGATTTTTGCATCCTAGTAACCCATTTATGGTGTGCCAGAATATTTGGGGACCTTTTTAAGTGGTTTGCTTACTGGGTTAGTAGTTTTCACTAGCTATTTGCGCCTATTTTGTTGTATTCTGTATGCTGGTTAATCTTTATCTAGTCCTAAGGCCTTATATCTTTTCCATGACCTATCCATTTCTCAAAACAGGACACTTGGGTGTGTTCCATTCTGTTCCAGGGCCTTTAATGCATTTTTTGTTTAAAAGGTGCATGCTTGTTACATACTTCTAGAAAAGTGCAGTATAAACTAACTGAGGGTGTGATTAACGTCAGGGATAACTTGTACCAATGACCAGTATAGCTGTAGTATAAGTCTCACTACACTGTTAGACAAAATATTAAGGTATACGAATCAATTACTTGAAATCCATAGTATTTTCAAGTATGATAAGTTCTTATTTTGTAGGGAGAGTTATTTAGTAAGAATTATTTTCTTCTACTGAGAAATTAGAGCTTATCAGGGTACTGTAATATTTTTGCAGTGAAGGCTTATTTTTTTTATTTTTTGTTTTTTACAATTCAGCAGCTTTCCCATCTGTTGGCATTAGAGGAAGGTACGTTTAAAAATATGTTCTACTGGAAAGGAAAATTATTATTAGAAAATTCAGAGAAGGCTGAGGTCTTTTAGTTTTTAGTGGGGGAGGGGAGAAGGAAGCATAGCGGAATTACACAAGTTATGGTTAAGCGCTATATACGCATGTTGCATAAGACATGCTCACCACAACTGGCACTTACATTACTCAATGAGTATATTGCACAGCATGAGTTTGATTTTGCTCTGCAGAACAAGCAGTTTTAAATGTAATCTATTACCTGAAATTACGAAGACCTCACATAATGCACTAAATACATCAAATCTACTGAATTCAAATCATAGGTTCAAACAGTACACTGTCTGATTTGTATATGATCTGATTTAGTTTATAGGTTGTACTATCCAAACTGACCAAATCTAGACAAACAGTACCTACACAAGCTACTTTATTTGTGTAACTTTTTGCAAAACACCAGGGCAGGTGTAGCATAGGGCAGTCTCTGGTTTTAGTTTCACACCAAAACATGTGATTAGGAGGAGGCCTGTCTTATCTTTTTATTTGACTACTGAGATGGAGGCAAATTAAAAGATAAGACTTGCCCACCTCCTCATCACATGCGTTGTTTTACACCAAAGCATGGGATGAGGAGGTGGCCTGTCTTATCTTTTTATTTGCCTCCACCTCAGTAGACCAGTAAGAAAGGCCATGGAAACTGCACCACTGGCTACATATTATTTCATACAGTCAGAAACATTCCATATAAACCCAGCAACTCTTTTCTGAATGGTGCTACTTGGCTAAATAAAAGATCTTCAAAAACAAGATGGAAAGCTTTAATTACTGTTTTGAGGAAACTTGTCTTCGTTGTGCAGGCTAAGGAGCACTAAAAATACAGCTCATGTCTAAAAGCTGTGGAGATCTCAGGGGAAGGGCTGCCAGGGCTGCCAGCACCACCCCAGGTATGTGGCACACCATTGCAAAACCACACTTATAATGAAGCTTGCCAAAATGACTCAAAAAACAGCTTACCTAAAGCTTGTCAATTTTCTGTATTAAAGCAGCAAAACGGTGTTGGGCAAATAAATATCCCACAGCCAAAAGTGCAGGTGCATCAAAAGTAACTGTACGGCTGTACAAACATGAAAAACAAATTTACCGCTGACACCCACTGGTGTTCCTGAAGCGGACTAGGCAGCCTGTAGACAGCGTGCATACCAGCTGGGTCATGCACAATGTGCTGACATTTTGTCTAGTCACCTTCCTTAAAGCTGGTTGGCTTATCACTAGTGTGTCATTTAAATATCATGCTACTACATATTAATGACCACATGTAATTCCAGCTACCACAGAGATTTTCTCCCTGCATACATAAATAGTTAAATACATATATAGACACACACATATATCTGAAACATCAGCATGTTGTGCGTGACCCAGCCGGTACACACACTGTCTACAGGCCACCTAGTCCACTTTAGAAACACCAGTGGGTATCACAGTAAATTTGTTTTTCATGTCTGTACAAGCCGTACAGTTAGTTTTGATGCACCTGCACTTTTGGGTATGGGATATTAATTTGCCTAATACTGTTTTTTCTGCTTAAATAAAGAAGATTGGCAAGCTTTAGGTAAGCTGTCTTTTGAGTCATTTTGACAAGCTCATTATAAGTGTGGTTTTGCAATGGTATCCCACATACTTGGGACAGTGCTGGTAGCCCTGGCAGTCCTCCACCCTGTTGTACTCTATTTTATGACTGTGAACACTGACCACTTTAGGGCTAGTGAAGCCCTGAGCCCTTTCACAAGTTTATTGGAGCTGTGGAGATATGCCATTTGTCTGCCTCACACATTGAGTCATTAAATTTTTCAGTGTACTTGGTTCCTTCTCCAGTAGATGGATACCCAATCTTTCTTTCCAAATTAACATAGATTAGGAGCCAGCCTACCAGTACAGCAGTAGCACTCCCACCTGTGACACTAATGACCTGGGTCATCCGAGGGCCAAACAGCGGGGAGGTAGGATGATCATCTGCAGGATTGCTCTCCTCCTCCAGGGGGGGATGGGCTGTGGTTCCCAGCATAAGTGTGACTCCAGGTAGAGGCTGGGAGTGCAATGCCAGCATGGAGATCATGTGGTCAGGAAGGAGACATCAGTGGATATCTGTAGGATGCATGCAGAAGTGCATGCACCATGCACTAACATCATTGCACATCCGTATCTTCTTGGGGAATCCAAGAAAGAAAACCCCTGATACAATCACTCAGTGACACCAGGGACTCTTGCCAGTGCCACCTCTCACCCACTCAAGGGATGCCAGAAGGACAGGATTAGCATCTCAGTCCTTCCCCTTGGGCCTGGAGGAGCCCCACCAGTGAGGGACAAACCACAGTCTCCTGCATTCCCCTGGTAGGTCCTCAGAGCTGGCAGGAGCCCAGAGTCGAACCTGAAAGGGGTCAGCTGGTGTTAATGGGGTACATTCCCATCCTCATCAGAAGAATAACTAGAATAAAAAAAATGTACATAGATTAAACTAGTGCTAACTAATTGAACAACATTTTTCTTGCAAATGAAATTTTGTTTAAATGTATTAATTTGCTGATGGAAAAATTGTACCCAATGAATAAATAGAACTTTAGGCTCAAGAACTTATTTTATACTATAATTGTTAGATTTTGCACCTTCTTAGAATTGTATTGTGAGCCAGCCCATCAGCACAGTGGTTGTGCTTCCACTTGTGATGCTGCCATCCCAGGTTCGGAAGTGAATGCAGGAGTCAAAGGGCTGGCCGAGTGTGGAGGATTGAGCATCCCCTGGACTGCTCTCTTTCTCCAGGAGCAGAGTGAGGTAGCAGCTAGTGCTTGACTACTCCCTGCTGGAGCCCAAGGGGCATCAATCGGAGTGTGCATAGCTGAGGAGGCATGCCAGATCTTGATACTTGCACACCACATGTCATTGCACACTACACCTCCCACTGAGGAAAAATACCCAGAAAATTATCGGGCTGAGTAGGAGGACCTCCCCTGAGCCAAACCCACAAAGCTGGCCTAGGCACTGTGACCCCAGAACACTATCTGGTCTCCGATCAGGAAGTAGATTCCCCTCCCCAACATCTCAGCCTTAGGGGGCAAGCCATGGTGCACTCCTTGGGAGCAGGTAAGTCATGGTGGATGGGGTGGTGGGGGTGGACCGAGAGTAAGCCAGCCAGGTAACCAAACAAAATGTATTTTCTTTTCTTTACTTGTTAAGTTAAAATACATTTGTCTGTCATGTCAAATGCAGTTTTCTTTTTTTGTTATACTTTTCCTGAAATGAGTTTCAACAAGAATCTTGTGTGCAAGACAAATGTGATTTGGTTAATCAATAGTGTTATGTATGTAAATTTGGACAGCAAATCTGATACACTTTTGGTACCCATTTATTGGAGAATGCCCCATTCTGTTTTCATTTTACTCTGCAGAATATGCTGTTTTAAATGTCAAATATTTCTTATTGACTTCATGCTGAGTATCAAGGTAGGCATGGCATGCAGTAGACCATTTTAGCTGTAGCTTTGCAAGTACAGTAAGCATCAAGGCAGATGTTGAGAGGTGGGCAAATTTTCCTTTACTTCTCTTCGGTAGGGCAGTGAGAGAAGCTACTGAAAATTTGTACAATTTACTTCAGCAAATTTCGTAAAATTAAGTCAAGAATGTAATTCTATGGAGCAGCTATTAGGTAATGCTATTCATGAGCATGAATCTGAGAGAGGAACTCATAAAAATCAACACAAGCAGGGAAATTAGGAGCTTGTTGGGCTCACAGCCAGCATGTGACTCAGACACTGTTGCACAGATACACAGGCATATATATATATATATATATATATATATATATACACACACACACACACACACACACACACACACACACACACATATGCAGATGTACAAACATAAATACAGATAAACAAACATGAAAATATGTGAAAAAACATATACAAGCACCGTTTTTAAGTTGCACCTTATGTGTCTCCAGGGGAGCAGTGGGGATTCTCTCTGTGATGCTAGGCTACTTTTCTCAAGGCACAAACGGTCTCACCTTTGTACCTGCTGCCAGGTGACACTGGGACACTCATGCAGAAATACAGACTAATGTATATTTGTGATCTGGTTCCCTCTGCCTTCTTTCCCAATACAGATAAGGCCAGGACAACAGAAGGGAGATGTGGAGATTCTTCAGGGTGTGTATGTCCCTGCTTTCACCCTGACCAGTAGAGAAGTGATAGTAAGTAGTAGCAAATTGTTCATTCTTGAAAGTCAAGAAAAGGATAGCCCAGTTGAGTCAAAGCTCATTTACAATGAGGGCCATCAGGCACAGAAGCAAACATACACAACATTAAAAAACGTTTCATATAAAAAAATGCAATTGATATATAATAATCAAACGTTATTAGTATCGGTTATAAATTATTACAGCCGATTCAAGATATCCAAAGATAAAATCATTCTATATTATAGTGCCCAATTATCCTTTTTCATCACAGGCACAACAATTTTTAGGCAGGGAAGACTCATTTAAAAACCAGGATTTTATCAAATTCCAGGATGCTTTCCCTTCTGATACTTTTAAGGGGTGAGGGAATTTAATGAATGGGCAACAACAGGAGACATTTCATTTCTGAGGGACAGCCATACCTCAAGTCTTCTCCCCATAGAAGGATACAACTGGGTTAGCAACAAAGAGAAGAGAGATTGTTTTGGGGATCCAAATGCACCTAGTCTCACTGCAGAACCGTACTGTCAGTATACCAGATACAGTACATGAGCACCAAAATAATATCCCTTCCAGAAGGAAGCTGCAGAGAGGATGGGAAGTTGCTCCCTTACCTTTTGGAAGAATGGGATATACCATATTGAATAACGGTAGACTGCCAAGTGGTTACATCAAGTTCTGGCTTCAGTTTCATTCCAAATAAATTGGAAATACTGAGACCATTTTGAGATATGCTGTTTTGTCCTGAGTACGGTGAGGAAGATGTTTGAACTGATGGCCTGAGTCATGAAACAAAAGTTACTGCTTGTTTTGCCTATAATGAAAAACTGCAGCAGAAACTGATGATCCAACCATGCAGTTCTTCTGGCAAACAAAAGATAAATAAGCAATAATGCACAACAGGGTGTGTGTCATGCTGGGATAACATCACACCTCTGGTGTTTGGGCTCCAGGCCACAGGCCGAGTGTATTCAACACCCAGGAAGTGATTCTATCCCAGCATGACACAAAACATGGAATGCATTACTGCTATTATACAATTACTCAATTGTAAAGAAATAAAAAAATATTTTACAATACTTTTTTATATACATTTTCAGTTTGTTTCCAAGGGTAAGAATACATCTAAAAAAAAAAAAGTTCTGTCTTACTGTTTTGGCCAGCAGGTGATGCTACAGACTGTCACTGTACACAGCTTTGGATCCCCCCACCCCATGCTGGAATAAAAAATGGATCCCCCCCAACTACACCCCAACCCACTCCCAGAAAAGAGGCCAGTCAGCTGGAATAACATTTGCATTTTTTTTTATTTTATTATTTGTTGCCACATGTTGTGCTGGAGTGGAGCAAGTATCGTTTTAAATGCCCCACCACCACCAGTCTCGAGTACCAACTCTGTCCTTCCCCGGCTTGCACTGAAAGTCATGTGCAAGGGTCCTGCCCTTGAAAATGTCTTTTTTTTAATTTTTGAATAAGTGAAAGCTTGTGTGGAGCTTTGTTTTCTTTCCATGATGCAGCTGCCAGCTGACCGGGGAGCAGGGACAGGGAGTCGTAATCACACATGAGGCAGTGGAACTTTGTTATCATCCCCCCCCCCATGGTCTCTTTAGGTAGCAGTCACTCCTACTTTTCTCGGTACAGTCGGTACATTGATAGTTTGTACTGAGAGAAGATGCCAGCAAAACAGACTGAACTTGCTGACTGGTGAGTAGAGAGTGCTGTGCTGTTCAAAAGCATATGTGCTCATGATGTTAAGGGTAGCAGAGCGGTGACTGAAAGGAGTGAAGCCCAATGAAGTGACGGCTTCATATCAGATTTGTTTTTTGTTTTTGAAGACAACATAGCAATTATAGGGTAGGGTTTTGGAGTGGGTTTCAATCAACTGGTGAACTGAGGGAGGAGGGAATTTCAGTAAAACAAAAAGTGAAGGACTTGCAAAATTCAGTTCAGCCATGTCAAGTGTGGGCAACTAGGACATGGCATGTGTAATGATATCTGTGACATTTCATGTGGTCAGTGGTGTGCTGGACCTTGCCACTGTAATGTAGTGCTGGGATAACATCACTGCGCTAGGTGGCCACTTATCAATCAAATTAGTGGGAATGTTCTCTGTTATTGTGTAATGCATGTTACAACACTCATTCTAAAAGTGCAACTATTTAACAAGGTACATCTGTAGTGCATAGGGTGTCTGAGGTCTTGCACCCAACTGGAAATAAACAAAATGCTTAAACAACTCAATGCTTTTAAAGTGCTGGATCTGCAAATCCACTGAAAATAAAGCATAACTATGTAAACAGGTGATATCCCTTTTAAAATTAAAATGCCAGCTCTGAAAGTGTTTTTCTCTTCCTGTACTTTTGGTCAGCCTATGCCATCAAAGCAAGTCAAGTTGTTACACCTCAGTGGTGCCAGGATGGACTAGAAAACTCATGCTGGACATATGAGGTTTTGCTGACTCCAGATTGCCTAGCTTGGATGAAGTGTGAAGCTTGCAGACAGTTCACTAGAGTAAGCAAATAGTTCACAGTAGCAAAACCAGAAAGTCAGACTGCAATACAGGAGAAGAGAAGAGGAGATATCCCGTTATCTGTGACTGGCCAGAGATGGACACAAAGAGCTGCAAACCAGAGAGACAAGGAGCAGCATACCAGAGAGATGAAGAGCTGCAAGCCAGGAGTGGAGAAAGAAAGATTCTGAAGAATCATCTGCAGGGACCACCAGCAGAAGTGGAAAGCAGTAGCCATTTGAAGCAGGGAGCATCCCTAGCTCTGACCTTCACAATACTGTAGCAGTAGCTCTAAAGTAAGACTAAAAGTATGATCTTCATGTAAGAAGCCATTACTTCAAGTGATACCAACCCAAAGAGAATTCCCCCACCAGTAAAATAGAAGACTGGTTCTGCAAGCACAAACTTCTGTTCAATTACAAAAAAAACAGGACCATGCTCCTATCCAGCCACCAGCTCAGGAAAAGGTTTCCCACCAGAAACATCACCAACAATGTGCTCAATCCCTTGGAACAGGTACACTCCTTCAATTACCTTGGAGTCACCCTGGACAACAATTTATCCTACGCTCTACATGTCGACCAGGTGGTCAAGACAGTCAGCACCAAGCTCGGTGTGCTATACAGGCACAGAAAACACCTTACCAAGACAGCCATCCGCCTATCAGTCATGAGCGCCATCCTCTCCACCACTGACTATGGTCTGGTTGTCTACAGCACAGCATCAGACTCTGTGATCAAGAGGGTGCACATAGCTCTCAACAAGGCCTGCAGGCTCATCTTGAATGGCAATTGAATGACCCACCCCTGTTCCCTCTATGAACAGACACACCTGCTGTCTCTTGGGAGCAGGTCTAAATTCCTCACATGCCTCCTAGGCAAAAAAAATTACTCGGGAAAGCCCCCCTGTATAGCAGGCATCTTCTCCCTCCCAGGCTCAGAATATATAACCTGAAACAGAATGCAGGGGCTCCACGCGGTGCCATTCTGACACACAGCTCTCGGACAGTGTACCTTCTCCTACAGAGCCCCTCTATGGCTTAATGAGGTACCCGAGTCCATTTGGAACTCCACTAGCCTGTACAGCTTCAAGTCAAACCTTAAGCACTACCTGACAGCTAGCTCTATGTACACCTGCTTCTCCAACAGCTGATAGACTCTGGATGACCAGGCCTAGCTCTGCTAACAGCAACTATTTTCAGCACAAGACAGAAGCCACCCTCCCACATGCTCCTTGACAACACCTTTGAATCACTCTAAGGGGCTGATCCTGTACACCCCTCACCCTGCTCTCCCCCTACCCCGTCTTCATGCTAGGATGGGTCTCTGCCTCTTGGCCTCAGCCCTGCCTTCTTGACTACTTTTACTAGAGGTCCCCCTCCTGCACTACAAAAATTCTGTCCTTACTGATCCTCTGCCCAGTCTAACCTAACCTCTCGTGCCTTTACACCTTACCCGAACTTGTAATCAACTAAAGCTGATGTCCATATGCTGTATAGTGTTTTAAATGTTGAAGAAACTCTGTAACCTTTTCCTGATTGTTGTGCTATTCATTGTCTCAAATGTCCTAAAACTCTGTAACCTTCTTGATTGAATGTCTATACTCTGTTCACATGATGTGGAACCTTTGTAAAACAGCCTTGGCTCAAAGGTTATTTTCTGAATACCAAATAAATAAATAAAATTGAAGCTTTTTGTTTTTTTCTCAAGAAGGAGTTCTAGAACTCCTTCGGCTGGCAGTTGTCTCCAAACTAGTGTTGATGACTGTAAATCTGCCACCACCCCCCAACAGACGATGGTTGAGGAGTAAAGTCTGACCTTCAACAGCCCAGTTCTGAACTGCCAGTAAAGCAAAAGCCAAGCAGACAGCATAGAGAGAGCTGCCAAATGTGACCTTCCACAAGTCAACAACTAAAAGTGAAATTTACCAGAGTCCCAAGTGCCCTCCGCAAAGGTCCTAAGAGCACCAGTATAGCTGGCCTGTGGGGGGTTAAAAGTGCAGGAGCCCCATGGTCCTTTTAGATAAATTAGGCCCCCTGTTGTTAGTAATAGGGATCCCCAGACCATAGTGAAGAAATACAGAGGGGGACATTTTTGTAATTTAATTCACCCTGCCCAGCTTAGGAACCCAAACCGAGCAGACCCCTGCAAAGCCCCAGCAATGCTGTGCTTTTGATGCTTTCTCCCCTCTCCTGGAGTGTTTTCCCCTTTCATCTGCCAGAACCTTGACCCCCCCCCATTGCTATGCACTGGGATCATGCCCAGGTGGTTCCCCAGGGCATGGGCAGGAGGAGTGAGCAAGTAGCCTAGGGCTCATGAGATTTTATTTGGATTCAACCATTTTGAATAGCAATGGCAGTTAGAGTTTGTCAGTGCAGAGTCAGCAACAGCGAGGCAATAGCATGAGAAAGGGAGCAACTGGCCAGCTAGGGCATGGCTAAAAGTAAGGGAGAGACTTACCTGATGTTCAAGTGTCCCTTCTTGGGTCACAGCCAATCTGGTGTGTCCTGTGGTACTCACTCCACTTTTCCAGCAGCAGTCCTGTGATCCCCAGTTCCAATTTTGTGGTGGCAGTGGAGTTCACTTGGGGCTCCACACTTCTCAACTGCGCTCGGGAGAGTTGAAGGGCTGCAGCAACAGAGGAATAGTTATTCCCAAAACATGGAAACACACAGTCCACTAGATGCTGCACTCCTCTGGAGAAATAGGAATGTCCACCCAAACATAGGCATATCAAAAACTTTATTGTTGCCCTAAGTAGAAAAAGTAACATACACAACAGTGGACATACACAAACATCAAGTAACAGGAGTCTACCCCCCACACTTCATCATTAGGCTTCATCAGACTACCTGTCCTCACCACACTTAAGTACCTTAAGAAACATGACATCATAGTTTAAAAGGACTAATTATATGAGTCCCTACACAATCTTGAAATAACATCATAGTGTATAAAAAAGACGTGTGTAAAAAAAAATACATAAATTACAGATACAAAGCAGGCATTTTCAAAGTGAATGCTGTAGAATTGAGTGATTTAAAAAAAAAAAAAGCTAGAGTCCTCCAAGCCATTTTCAAGGCTGTGATCAACCAAAATCCTTATAGGGTAAATTTCCAGTTCTCAGTGATCTACAGGACATAAAGATGTCGTCGATCTTCATAGTTTAAAAAATTAATCACACCTATAACAAAAAAAAGTTTAAACAGTTATAAAAAGGGGAGAAAAGATGAAACAGCAGCAAGCATTACTCAGTGCAAACCCACCAAATTAAAAGAAGGGTTGATGGGGCATGGCTAAGCCAGAGAACAAGATGGCAACATAAACTTTTCAAGCTGCCAACCCAGAGCCAAGAATGCTAATTTCATCTGATCCATGGAAGAGACCCTTACTCCCATTGCAGTTGGAAGCTGTATGAGGTGTTTGCCTACTCACAGCTTGAATTTGGTGACTTTTACTTGTGGGAATTGGCTGTACTCTGCTCCATGACCTTGGACACTCTTACACCCTCGGCTACATGGCGAACTACTCCAAGGGTGGGGGTGGGGAGCTCTCGGTATGGGACATGTTTGCATTTATATTGAGCTGAATAGAGGCACTAGCAGTGGCATCTAATAACATGGTTGCAACATTACAACAACTGGATGCCAGGATGGATCGCACAGAACAAAAAGTAGAGTCCCATGAAGAAACGCTGCAGGGACACTGCAAAACAAAGCTCTACAGGACAAGATGGACGATGTGGAAAACAGGAGCTGCCATAACAACCTGCGGCTCCTGGGCTTCCTGGAAGGATGCAAGGAAGGCAGAACAGTAACCTTTCTACAACAAGCCCTCCCAGAGCTCCTGTGGCTCCCACCCAGCACCAGAATTGTAACTGAACGTGCACACCACTCTCTACAGCCGAAGCCAATCGATGGAGACAGACCAAGGCCCATCCTAACCAGGATTCTCAATTTTCCAGAAAAGGAGGCCATCCAGGCCAGGGCCAGAGAACTGGTAGCTCTGGACTGGCATGGGCATCGAATAATGATTTTTCAAGACTACTCCCGAGAACTACCTTCCAGAAGGAAGACCTACACTGACGCATGACGGAGGCACCAAGAGCTGCAGGTACCTTTTAACCTGCGGTCCTTAAAGTTACTTGAGACAGGCCCCCTTATCAGTTCTCCACACCTGAGGCTGCTATGGAATTCATTAATAAAACCAGACCTCCCTACAACAACAAGTGCTGCAGCCCATCTCAGGGCTCCTCTGCTATATCACACAGTGCCTATTTGGACCATAGATCACCTCTGAAATGGGACCAGCATGTCTCAGCAGAAGGGACTAACCAACAGGGACCCTGCTGAGAACTGGAGCCTTGGCTTCCCAAAGGCTGCAAGAGACCACCATCTGCCTCCCACACCAGAAGAGAACACCCATAGGATAGAGGATGCACCGAGGATCTGGATGAACTGACTGCTCAATGAGGAGGGACCCAGGACTGGGAATACACTAGTCCATACTTCTCGCAGAATCATTTTCCCCCTCTTGCCATGCAGTCCCCAATAAGGAGTGACAACTCCCTCACCGAGATGGCTTTTTTCTACCCCTGATCCCCTCAAGCAGGAGACAGAAGAAGTACAGCAATCGTGGGTGGCTTCCATGGACACTGCACTGCCGCTTGCGGAACCTGAAATCTTGGCCGAGGACTTGGGCCATCCTCCAGGACAGTCGCAAAAGGCTGAACAAGATGAGGGTCAGATGACATCTCACAACGTGCTCCCTGTGTGATCCTAGGATTAATGTTTACAGATAAGTGCCTAGCAGGTTTTGTGTCGCTGAGGGAAGTAAATGTATGGGGAGCTAAAATGGGGTAAGGGGGTAAGAAGAGGCCCTGTCGATGACACATCACTGTGAGAGGGGCCTCTCCTCCCTTGCTGTAAAATAAGGGGACATCAAGAAAGGCAGGGTTACAGTTGTATCTTGCCCCCCCCCCCCGACACTCTTCTTTCTAGGGGTATTTGTAATATGCACAGCTTAATGGCTTTTTAAAACACTAGGTTGCCCATGTTAAAATGGGAGGGGGTGGGGATTGGGGAGAGGGGATGGTGCGGTATTAGAAATGCTGGTTGTGAACTGCTCTTGGGTGTACAGACCTGGACCCCCTTCTGACCCCCCACCTACCACCTACCATTTACCCCTGACACCCCCTACCTGCCCTACAGAGGAGACCTCGTCCGACTGATTGAGGAGAACCCTCCTTCTCATCCCATAAGGGATGTTAAGACCTGGGACAGATTGCCTCCCCCCCTCAGGCTCCCCCTATATCCTCATCAGGATCCCTTAAATTCTGCAACCTGCACCTCTTCTGCCCTTCTGGCAGGGGGCATAATGAAGGAATAAACATAAATATAGGTGTAGTAGTACCCTCATATCGCATCATCTCTCTCTCTCTCTGATCGGGGCTCTAGAAGGTTTCAGTACACCCATTAGCTCTGGGTGGCAGCTAACCTATGAGACTCAATTGTCTCCTTTCAGCTCCACTCACAGGCAGTGTGTGCACGTGTTGCATATTGTTAGACTGGTGTAGGTAGGGGCAAGATGGTCTTCCTACCTGCAAGTTCTTTAACACCCCCCCCCTTCCCCTTAGGGACAGCTGGGCATGCCATTGGCTGGTGAATCTACCAGCTAAGTCCAGCTTGGGCCCCTAACTAGTATCTTCTTCTTTTTTTGTTCTTGTTTACAAAGTTGGGTACATAGGTTGTTATATAATTCTTGATAAGTAAGTACTGTTCAGGATACCTATTTGGCCAGGCATCCTAGCTGTCCTCCCAGACTGTACTTTCCTAAGACAGATAGCCAGTGATGGCTGTTGAGGTCAGTTTTTCCACACGAGGTTACATAAGATCACTGACTAGTACTGACTGAGGTTAGAACTAGGGGTTACCTAGCACTGCCCCCACTGGAATCTGGCTTAGGACTCCAGTGACAGTCATCCGGGAATATTCGTGAGAACTGTTCCACACTCACCCCAAAGGAAATATGACAGATACAATTTTTCATACCCGGAATGTTCGAGGCTTGAACTCCCCTATAAAGAGGAAAAAAGTTCTCACCCACCTGAAACATATGAAATCCAGGGTGACCCTCCTCTAGGAGACTAAGTTGACCAAGAATGACCACACTCTCATGTTAAAGGATTGGGTGGGTCAGGAGGTGCATGCAGGGGCTCCCACAAGGAAGCACGGGGTGCTTATCCTCCTTCATAAATCTTTACAATGGACCCTGACTGACTCTGTGGCTGACCCCAGTGGTAGATGGGTGGTGGCCACTTATGTTACCCCTTCAGGTCCCCTATCTCTATGCAATGTGTACGCCCCTAACATAGATGATTCCCAGTTCTTTCATGCCCTGGCTGAGACCCTAACTGATTTTCTGCCTGTTAACTGCCTCCTACTCATTGGCGGGGACTTCAGCCTCACACTGGTCCCCTCCCTAGACAGGAATGGCACGGGGAAGGAAACACATGCCAGGGGTGGTAGAGCACTGCAGCAATTTATGTCAGATCAAGGGCTCACTGATGTTTAGAGACTCTTCCAACCCAGGGTTAGAGACTACACCTTCCATTCTGAACCCAACTCCTCACATGGCAGATTAGATTACTGGTTAATGTATCCAATCCTCCTAAAAAGTGCTATTGATGCCGCTATCCTCCACAGGGTTATTTCTAACCATGCCCCTGTCAAGCTGATGCAATGGGGCCCTACCTTCCTCCTTCCGTAACTGAAGACTTGATCCCCTCCTCATACATGATCCAGACTTTATCCCTTGGGCTAAAAATGAGGCCTCGCTATTTATTGAATGCAAGCCCACCTCAGACACCTCAGCAGGTAACACCTGGGAGGCCTTTAAGGCCACCATGAGGGGCAATACTTTAGGATTTGCTGCAGCCAAGCATAGAGAGTGAGAACAGCACTTGGTAGGCCTAGAACAACAGCTAGCACTAGCAGAGGCTGAATTTAAGGCTATGCCCTCACCCTCTCCTAGCTCCCCCCATGGGTAGAAAAATTCTCAGACTACACTTTGAGATCAACCAGCTTTTTTTTTTTTTTGAAACCATCTTTATTCATTTTCAGTTAACCGACATACAAACACATACCTGGCAGTGCCAGGGTACACAACCCCAAACTGGATGTGTGAACTATATACATCCCCATATATACAAACACAGGAGAAAACCGCCCTAACAAGTGATCCAGCTCCAAGCTCAATAATGCCCTAATGTATTAAGTTAACCAGTATTGAAGTACTCCCTTCCCTTCATCCTTAAATCTCTTTATTTTCCAGTAATGAACCCATTTTAATCTGCGGCCCCCACAGGAGCCTGACTCTTGCCGGACGGTTTCCTAATGTGTCCCCTGGAAAGAGAGAGAGAGTCCCCAACCCCTTAATACCTTGCAGACCAATACCACTCCGCCCTTAACCTGGCGCAGGGCCAAATACAACCCCAGTATTGCCATCTGAGAAATTATTTAGGCCCAAATCGTACCCCGAATAACAGGAATAACAAGAATAATGACAAAAGAGAGAAATAGGCACCAAATAATATGAACCTTTGAACATTCCAGCATAATTTCTTTTGCTATTCAGAGTCTGACAGACAGGCCTGTATTCAAGTGTATGTGACCTGTTGAGGCTAGATCGCATCCAATACTGCCCATCTTTTAACATATACCTCTTTTCTCCCCTCAGAGTGTAGGTGCCTCTTAATCTTGGCCAGAACCCCTAGCAGTTCTCTCACCCACTGATCATAGACGTAGGCCTGATCATCCTTCCAATGCTTTACTAAAAAAGCCTTAACTACCGCCACCATTAAAGAAAGGTGGTATTTGGGTGCGATCCCTACAATTTAAGAGAAGTCACCCAAAACACATATTTCTGGTGTTATAAATTCTGTATAATCCAGCATTGGATCCATGCCCCGTTTAATCTCTCTCCATAAGTATGAGATTTTGCTACATTCCCACATTACATGCAACAGGTCACCCACCTCCTTCTCGCATCTGAAACACAGGTCTGTCTGTCTCAAACCTCTACCATATAGCTTCACAGGGGTGTAGTATATGTTAGAAACTACAAAAAATTGCATATTTCTATACTTGGGTATCACATTATATTTACTACTTTTCCAAATACTTTCCCACATAAGAGATCTGGGGGTCATCACTTTGTCCCAATATGGAATTCGTATAGGGGAACTTGGGCTCAGAAAGTCCAAGAGAGTTTTGTAAATTTGTGAGAGTGGGTTAGCTCTCTGGTTAGATTCCCTTAATCTCCCCCACGAGAGGGAGTTATCTGTAGAGTCCTCCAACCCCTTCAGAAACCCTGCTAAAATTTGTTTGATTTGTATCCTTTGAAAGAAAGACAGTCCCTCACATTGTGGTGGAAGGACTACTTTATCTCCCTGCAACAAATCCCTCAATCTTAGGCCCTGTAACTGAATAGCCCACCGGTGTCTAATTACCCGACCCCCGATTACCAAGTTAGGATTGCCCAGTATAGGCTGATCTCTGGCCTGCATTTGCTTCTGCTTTTGTACTGGAGTAAGGAAAGACCACCAGGCCTCCGCGGTTTTCATAATTGGATTCCCATAACCTGTTATGAAAGAACCTTTTCTTAGTTTAGCATACAACAATGATTCCGGAGTGAGGCCAGAGCTAGTTAGCATTTGTTTCTCTATTTGCACCCAAGTTGGTATATAATTTTCGCCCTCAACATTTTCCGCCCCTCGGACCATAACGCCCAGCTGGCCCGCCACATAGTAAATATGGAGATCAGGCAACCTGATACCACCCTCTCCGTAGGGCAGGTGGAGGACATTATGCTTTACCCTAGACGGTTTGTCATTCCACAGGAATCCCAAAATTAGCCTCCTAATTGTACTTAACCATTTAGTAGGGATACTGTATGGGACTAAATAGACCGGATATAGCAGTCTCGGTAATACATTCATCTTAATAAGGCCCAGTCGTGCCGTAAAATTCAAAGGTAACTTGTTCCATCTTAGTATATCCCTCTTGACCGCAGCTATAACCCCTCCTAAATTTACTTCAGCCCCCATCTCCAAATTTGCTGTAATTCAGATACCTAGATACCTAATTTTATCTGTTCTCCATTGCACTCCCAGGGAAGTAAAGTCTGCCTTATACACATATGGTGTCAAAGGTAGAATTTGTGTCTTTTTCAAATTCAACTTGTAATTAGAGACCTTAGCAAAACAATCTATTAGTTCTCTTGTTCTCTCAAGGCTGGATACTGGGTCTTGTAGATGAAAAGTATATCATCTGCGAAGACTGAGAACTTTAACTCCAGTCCCCCAGTCTTAATCCCTTTAACATTTGCATCCCTATTAATAGATCTCAGAAGGGGCTCTAGATAAATGTTGAACAGTATTGGCGAAAGAGGGCATCCTTGATGAGTCCCATTTTTTAACTGAAATTCCCGCGAGATATAACCATTGCATAATATTCTGGCTGTTGGCGCAGCATATAAGTTCTTAATGCCTCTAAGAAGACCCCGGGGAACCCCATTTTCTCCATTGTGGCAAAAAGAAAGGAATGTGAAACCCGATCAAATGCTTTTTTGGCATCTAGGAAATCAAGGCTAGAGTACTTGAGAATCGGAGGCAAAATTTAGAATGTGATGTAATTTCCTAAAAGCGTCTTACGCTCCCTCAGCATAAATCCTACTTGTTCCTGACTGACCAGATTGGGGCAATACTCAAAATTCTATTTGCCAAAATTCTTGTAAGAATCTTAATATCTTGGTTTATTAGCTATGAGGCCTATAACTAACTAGTGCATCCCTGGGCTTGTCGGGCTTAGGAATTAAAGTGATATATGCCTGATACAGTGGAGGATGATGAATCCTCCTGCATTATAGTGAGAAAAACTCTTGGAGTATGGAAGTATAGTCTGGATATGGGCCTGGTAAAATTTAGCAGTAAGGCCATCAGGCCCGTGATTTACCAACAGGAAGAGACTGCACCACGATAATTTCAGATGCTCTTATTGGGGCCTCTAAATCCTTAGCTTGAGCAGGATCCAAACCTGGTAAAGGGATTCCTTCTAAAAAATGCTTAGCTTCCTCCTCCCCCACCAGATCTTTAGCTTGGTAGATTTCTGTGAAGTATGATGCGAAGGCCTCTGCCATCTCTTGAGGATCTGTTACAAGCTTTCCTTCAAACTGAACAGATATGACTGTTCTACTTGCTTCCCATTCCTTGATTCTTGCCGCCAGGAGACGCCCGGGGACATCACCCTGCAGCAAGAATTTGGCGTTGATCTTATTCAGCCAAAACTCTGTTTTCCCCAAACAATGTCAGACAACTCCTTCTCAAGCTTTTGAGTTCGCATCTATTTCCCTGAGGACCCCTCCAACTGTGACAAGGGTTAATTGCCCCATCAAAATTCCTCCTTGGCCCTTCTTAGCCTATTACCCTTCGCTGCCAGACCCCGAGCTGCCCCCGCATAGAGAAACTTGCAGGTAGACCAGGCTAATTTTTTGTCTTGCAGCGTGGGGACCTGCATTCTAATGATTTCCTGTAGAGCCTCCTCCAACTTATCCCTTATTGAGGGTTCTGTCAAAAAAGGGTCATGAAGCCTCCATCGGTAAGGTCGAGGCAGAGTAGGTCTTGGTTCCCACTGCAACTGAATAAGAGAGTGATCTGATAAGGTTCTACCCTCAGTCAGAACTTCCTTAATCTCTCTAAGTGCCTCTCTATTAACCAAAAAAAAATCGATTCGAGAGTGGCTCTTATGGGCTGCCGAATAGAAGTCATATCACTGCCCCTATTTGAGAGGGTCTTAGTTGGGTCTACCAGTGCTGTAACCTCCAAGAACCTAATCAGAGCTAGCTGAGCCTTTGTCAGTGGCCCACTAGATAGCGGTATCCTGTCTTCCTGATTATTGAGATGGGTGTTCCAGTCACCCGCTAAGATAAGAGAGTGTGAGGAGAGATTGGCTATATCCCTTTCTATTGAGGCAAAAAATTTAGGGTCAGAAGGAGTTGACCCGTAAATGGATGCAACCGAGACTGTTTTGCCAAGCAAAGTACCCGACAGAAAAATCCCCCTACTTTCTTCCCTTACTAACACTTGCGCCACCTCATACAGGAACGTTTTCTTTATTAGAATCGCCACACTCCCGGAGGCCCTATCCTTTCCCCTCCATATACTTGTCCCACCCATCGCTTCCTGAGACCATTCAGCTCTTCTGTCAAAGATGTGTCTCTTGTAGTGCTGCAATATACCCCTCGTTGCTCAATATGTACTAAGATGACCATTCTTTTACGTCTACCCTGATTCCTTTAACATTCCAAGAAATTATTTTAATACAAGACATCGATAAACATCAAAATTGTTTCACATGAACCAGCGTATTGTGCCCTTCAGGGTCTGCATCCTTGCTATTCCACACTTGGACTCTCTCTCCTTCCATCCTCCCTCCCCCCCCCTTTTGCCAGTCCTTAGATCGTTCACCTACCAGATGTTGGGTCATGGATGAACCCGTTCCGTGCCCCCCCAGCCTCACTCTATGGCACTAGAACTCCAGGACCCGGCCCATAGCTGCCAGAGAACCTAAGCTTAGAAGCCCTACATTCTCATCAGTCAAACACCCCCCCTTTCCCAAGGCTCTCCACCTTTATTACCCATAGACAAAAGCAGGCAACCCCTCTCAAAGCTCTCAGTTATAAAATAAGAATCTCTCACTTGTAAAATAAAAATCGAGCCCACCTGCTTCTCTTCCCATTCTCTTGCTTCCCGGGGTGATACCCCTCCAGTTAACAGTACTAACTAAACCTTAATCCCTATAGCTATTCCCCTTCCCACTCCTTCCCCAGTACTGACATAAAACAACTTAAATATATGAGAATGCCCTCTAAAAGCTATAATACGAGCTGTTTACCCCCTTTGAGATAAAATTCCCTCAACCATTCCAATCTTAGAGCTCCCTCTTAATGTTCCAGACTCACTAGTCTGTTCTTTGGATCTGATAACCAAAATAATGAATTTCGTAGACTCTGTGTCCCCCTGACAAATGCTTGATATACCAATTCTCTCTAATTCATCACCTCGTATCCCTTCTGTGACCCTATATACCCTGGCCTATGCATATCCCTTAAACCCACACGTTTAACAGTAAACGAAGAAACAGGCAATCCTTAACAACTTTAAAGTCCTTAGCTTCTCTTCCATCACCGCTCTTCAGGCGGTCACAGCCGTCTCCTTCTCAGAAAGCAGTCATGTTAAGGGCTTAAATAGTTCTGGGAGCTCAGCCCGTAATCCCTCCAAAGCAACTTTTGCCGTGAGGAACCTCTTCTCTCCCGTCTGCAGACGTACCACCAGAGTTGCAGGGAACTGTAACGAAATGTAATTCCTGCAAGATAAAAGCTTCTTCTTTGTTTCTTGCGTATTCCTTTTGCTTTTTCTCAGATAAGCTTTGGCGTTTGGTCTTGAAAAAACACAAGCGAAGCACCATTCCATTGTAGAGACTTCTTTTGTCTAGCGGTTAGCAGCACATGGGACTTTCCTTATAGTTGAGAAAGCGCGCAAATTATCACCACGGGCCCTACGCCCCAGCGGCGTATCTCCCTTAATGCCGATGAGCTCTTTCCAGGTTATGCGCTTCCCAAATGGTGTAGGGCCAACAACTGCAGTAATAAGCTCCTGCATAAAAGAAACACAGTCTGGACCTTCAGCCCTTTCTGGTAACACGCTACTATCAAGTTATTTCTCCGATTTCTCGATTCTTGGTCCTCCACCCTCTCCTCTAGTTTCTTGACCTTTTCTAACCAACACCATCTCCTGATCCATCACAGATATCTTTCTCTCTGAGAGAAATCCGCCTCGGCATCTCCATTCTCTGTGCCAGGGAGTGTAGTGCCGACTTCACCACTAAAGTCAATCACAAGCCCTTGCAACATTGCCTTAATTTCCAGTATGTCCTCAGTATTCGAGCCTGAGCCCCCTTCCTTCCCTGGTTCTTCATCGTGTTCGGTCACAGTAGGCGGTGAGGTTTGGCCTCTTAGTAGCTGGGCTCGCCCAGAAATAGTTCATGAGATTCAGCTTCCATCGGCTCTGCAATGGCGCGGCCTTTGCTCAGCTGCACCTCGCTGTTTCTCGATAGCCTCGTTCCGTTTCTTCACAGTCCTTTAGCGATTCCAGGGAAACACACCCACAACAATTCACGGGCTCTTGTTGAGTATTTTTAAGTGATTTAAGCCAGTCTCGGAGGAGCAATTGTAATATTGTAGACTGCGGGGCCTCGGAGCAGCACAGGAGACGTCTATCCGATTCAGCTCATCACGTGACCCTCGAGATCAGCCAGCTTTTAAATATGAAGGTTGAGGTGACCATTCTGCGGCTCAGACTGGGAAGGTGGGAATAAGGGGGGGGCGGTAAGGTACTGGCCCACCTGGGAGTGGGGGAGAGGTTTCAGTCCTAAGTGCAGGCCATCTATAATAATCCTAAAGCTCGGGTCACCACCAACTCACTGGTCTCCCCCCAATTCCCACTAGAGTGGTGGACTCGACAGGGTTGCCCCCCTCACCTCTTCTGTTTGTCCTTGCAGTGGAACCTCTGGTGGCGGCAATTAGGCAGCATGCAGGTATCTGAGGGATCAGAGTTGGGGATACTGAATACCCTACACTTATGTACGTGATGACCTGATCCTCTCTCTCTGGCTGATGCCCAGTTCTCCATCCCTCCCCAGCTGACACTACTGGACTCCTTTACCAGCTACTCAGTGTACTAAAGGCTTAATCAGGCCAAAACTGAAATGCTTCCCTTTAATGATAACTGTACACAGCATATAGCAGTGACAGCTGGACTCCTCTGGGCACCTAATGGGATTACCTACTTGGGCATTAACCTCACCCCTAAACTCAAGAACCTCTGGCATGCGAATATAAATTCCTTGCTACAGGCCACCAAGACCGAATTTGACAGATGGAAGCTGCTCAAGCTTTCCCTTGCTGAGACGATCGCTGCTATACAAATGGCGACTGCCCCAAAGTTTTTCTATCTGCTGGCCCTTATACCTATCTCCCTCCCCAAACAGTGGTCCTAGCCCATAGATAAGTTGATTGGTAACTTTCTGTGAGAGGGAATCAAGCCCTGATTTAGCTGCTCCAAACTCGGGGCCCACTGAGCATAGGGCAGTTGGAACCTTCCTTGGATGGAGGGGTACAGATGGGCATTTCAACTAGCCCAGACTGTCCACTGGTTTTACCCTGTAACATCTCTCCCTCCCCAATGGGTTTGTCTTGAACAGGACATGACAGAGACATTACATCCCCCTTCCCTCCTGTACAGTTTGGAAGAGTCCAGGCCTTCTCCTGATATGCTGTTTGATACGGCCCAAGCCTCCTCCATGGCAGAGGTGTCTAGGAAAACCTGGTACTCAGTCCACACCAGACTGGACATGGACCCACTCCCTCTTTCTTGCGTCCCGCTCTGGCAGAATCTTTATATTACCATAGGAGAGGAGAAAGTGATGTGGAAATACTGGTTTGGTAAGAGCATTCATGACATGGGAGACCTGTGGGACCCCAACCTCAATACAGTTCACACGTTTCAGAAGCTCCAGAAGAGGTGGGGCCTCCACCAGAAAGATTTCTGGATGTACCTGCAGATTAGGACAGCAATTAAGCCCCTCCTGGAATGTTTCGGGCAATACAGCAACCCCTCGGACCTGAAGACATGGCTACAACATCCTAAAGGCCTAGCAGGTACAATCTATGCAAAACTTAGGGACTCCTTTCCTTCCCAGTCAGAGGACTCTAAGAAAAAGTGGGAAAAAATGATCCAGTGCAACATCTCTACCACCCAGTGGAGTCAGGCCTGGAAAGACACTCACAAGTGACACCAGGATGCCCATTCCCGACTAATCCAGAACAAAATATCACATTCCTAGTACAAAACCTCCACCGTACTTTGTAAGGTCAAATTCCTAGAGTCTGATCAATGTTGGAGATGTCAGACTGGGGAGAGTAACCTGATCCATATACTATGATCCTGTCCCAAGATACAGACCCTCTGGAAAGAGTGTTGTTGCACAGCATTTAAGGTACTCCACAAACAGATCCCTCAGACCCCCTTGTTCTTCCTTCTGGGGATTTGGTCAGACCTCCCACTATTGATCTCACAGGAACACAGATGGCTAGCCTTGCTGGCCTTGCAGACCAAGAGAGTCATTCTACACAAATGGCGAACCTCACTGACCCCCACAGTTGAGGAGGTACTGGCTTCCCTCTCAGCTCTGGCCAAAATAGATAGGCTCTCCCACCTCCAAACTTACCAGATGGCTAAATTCCAGTTGTGCTGGGCCCCCTACTTGAGATATGTCAATCCTCCAGATGGGACTGGCTGAACCCACACCCCACTGGCTGGAAGCAGCATGGTCTCCAACTACGGCGATGTGCCTAACTGGACAGGTTGGGTGTTATACCCACTCCACTGAGGAATTGGGACTTAGGCTAGGGTAATGGGATTTAGGCTAGATTGTTGGAATTCCTTCTATACTGTTATTCCTTCTACTACTAATAGGTTGTTTACTACTGTTTGGAAGTATTCTTCTCTGGTTATAGGACTTGCACCTGTAGAATCAATAATTAATAATAGGCTTCGAGCAAAGATTTTTTTGTGTATGTCTGCTCTGTTTTAGAATGTGTGCCCACTGGACCAAGCTGAGTGTATTCACACATATCCAGATCACCCTTGAAGCCTTGGAGAGCCATGAACCATATTCCCAAGGATAAGTGTGTCTATGTCCCACGTTACAGAAGGTCCATGAAGAATCCTGAGGGTGAGTAACCTGTGTACAGAATCCATTATTATGGCTAGGTTCCTCTTTGGAAGTGCCCCCATAGTTCATCCTCCCCTTTTCATCCTCTTCCCTTAGAGGTATGTGGATAAGCTTATACCAGGGTACCTGACCGTATCTGAAACCTTAAGTATACTATTTGTTTCTTGATTGCACCCTGTAACTATGTGCAGACTGTTGCCTTGTTTAACCTTTCCTTACTTCCCCCATTCCTCTTCCCTCCCCCTCCTTGCCTCTCCATCCCCACTTATTAGAGCTGTTACCATCCTTGTATTGTGGGTAATACCTTTTTGAAAATAAAAAAATTTACACCACAAGAAGAGTTGATAGGATACATGGCTGGAATGGAAGAGGCTGGGCTGAAGGAGAGAGGAATGGGAGGAATGCTGGGAGGGTTGGCGGTGGGAGGTGTTGAGGAGGGGATTTGGGGGTTTGTGGGAGGGTAGTGGTGGGGTTAGAAAGGAAGAGGGGTTGGTTGGGAGGGGTGGGGTACAGGGAGCGATAAGGGGTGGGAAAGGTGAAAAAGGAGGAAGCAAGGGAAAGAGAAGTGGAAAGAAAGTGCAGGGGCGGTGGAGGGGAGAGGGAAGGGGACAGGGTTGCGATGAGAAGGTGTTTGGGCACAAGAATGGTGGAGAGGGGAAGGGGTAGGGAGAGGAAAAAAGGGAGAAGGGAGAGGGAAAGGAGGAAGGGGAGGGAAAAGTGGAAGGGGAGAGAAGGGAAAGAGCATAAGGAAAAGTAGAATACTCTGTACATCAATAACTTCTTCACTTATCTTTCGTTCAGGAAAGGGTTTTAAGTCCCAGTAGTCGTTAAAACCCCCTGGACTGATGGACTTAAATTTAAAAATCCAGTAACTTTCTTTTTTCAATAGGAGATTTAGTCTATCACCACCTCTCACTGGTACCTTCACATGTTCGAGACCAATATATCTAATCCATTTAGGATCACTGACATGGATCTCCACAACATGTCTCCCTACAGGCATATCAATCCCACCATTTTGCTCAGTATTCATGAAGGAAGGGGTAGGTGATGGACCACAGGCAGGGGAAAAGGTCATTAAAGGAAGGGAGATGGACACGGGCCCTTTTATGGAGGACAGAGCCCTCAGGGAACTAGTGCAACAGAAAGTGAATAAGGCAACAAGGCCATGATACTGAGGGAACTCAAAAGCAGCTTCTATGTTTTTTTTTTTTTGTAGCCCCTCACTTAAATATACAGTCAAACCCACTTAAATGCATAACCTCCAGACTTTGTAAATTTATGCGTTTAAGCGGGCTATTCCTTAATGCGATCTTGCTATATACAATGCTATGTGTTGACCTCGCAGCCTCCCGCTGCAGCTGTGAATCATTGCGGCTGATTTAAACTGTACACTCTGGTAGTGTATGTGAACTGCACTGCAATTGTTTCTTTTGATTTTTTATTTTACATTATACAGTATTGCACTTCCCTTACCTTAAACTTGCCCTCCATCTGTATCCATCAGTCCCGCTATGGCTACATGGATCACATATTCCTGCAACCTATGAGGGATGCCATGGCAATGCTATGGCAACGCAGACTATAACGCAATGTACATGCTGTGTTGCTAGTACAATGGACTGCAATTTGTGGTGAGTTCTTATTCAGACCGTGGATTTTCTAATTTTTGGTGATTGTTGGCGCTTTTTGGTTGGTGACTTGGAACTGGACAAGAATTGTTTATTTGGTGCTTGATGCTTCTTGACATAAAGTGGGACTTGGGTTGGGTGGGTGTCAGTGTGTAGCGTGTGTGTACATTTGTGTTTGTGCTTGAACATTAAAACCACAAACTTTCTTGTTAAAAATTTTTAAAATGCTCAGCAAGCTTTGATTGCCGTGTTAGCTCTTTATGAGCACGATTGCAAACATTTTCAATTTTGTAGAATGCCCTGTAGTCCTCCTCAGTAGCAGCATTCAGTTCATTATAGTGGCAAATAGTCATTAGTGACTGAAACACATCCTTTGCAGTTGGTGGTGCCACTACTGGATCCTCCTCTTCCACCTCATCATTGTCCGGCCAGCTAGCTTCTCCATCTGCCACTGAAGCCGCAATCTCCTCATCGGTAAGCATGCAGGTGCATTGTAGATTGTCATTGGCTGTTACAAACTGGTTAAACACATCTTGTGGGATCTCATCTGGTGCTGCCACAAATTTCTCTACCACCTCTTCAGCATCACTATCACCATCTGTTTGGCTTTCCTGTAAAAAGCTGGCTTTGATGAAACAGTTCTGTATTGTCTCTATTTTTACCTCCGACCAAGCCTGTCCTAGCATGTGAATTGCATCAAGCACATACAGTTTCCTGGCCAGATCCATGGCAGACACAGCTGTTCCATTATCAAAAGCTGTAATCACAGTAGCCAGCATTCAGCGGCTATACAGACACTTCAAGTTCCGTATGATTCCCTGATCCATTGGCTGGATCAGGGAGGTGGTATCTGGGGGTAGAAAAATCATCTTTATGTAAGCCCCCCTACAAATGGGGGTTCCCAGAAAGTCTTCCTCAAGCTTGCCTAAATGCTCACTGCCAGGCTGGTGTCCTGCATTTGAGCATCTTAAATGTGATTGCCAGAGAGTGCCTGTATAGTGTCTGTGTACTGTCTCTTTAAGAGCTGCCTGGATTGCAGTCATAAGTAATCTGAGAGGGAGTTCTGTTGAAAGATGCAACTATTTGCTGAAAGTTATTTACAGTGATAATGATAATGTAGTTTGTCTAACCTGCCTTCTTTGCAGCAAGGACTGTTTTGTTTACTTCCACTATCTTGGTCCTGGACTGCGAATTGGACCAATTAGTACTAGTGGGACCTAAAATGGAGCCGGACTACAGGAGCTGTCTAGAGTCAAAATCTGTAGGAATTGTTGTTTTGGGCTTTTGGTGCCTTTTTGCACCTGAAGGGGGAGCCTTTGTTGTGACTGACAGATCAGCCAACCGAACCTTTTGGATTCTGGGGAAAGTCACAGGTTTGCTGGCAGTTGGATCAGATCTCAGTTCGGAGTTGAAGAAGCAACAGCTCAACACAGTCGAGCAGCCATCTGTTTGGTTTCACGCGGGAGAACTGTGGAAAGGCCTGAGTTGTGGCCTGCATGTCTGCCTGCTGTCCCTGAGAGGGAGAAAAGAGAACTATTTCGGACTAAATCCAAGTTTGTGAGAACGAAGTAAGCCACTGATTGTTTACCAGGCTCATACCTGAAGAAGACCGATGATTTTGCTGAATGTGATCGGCCTGTCAGGATTTCCAGCTGCTTTTGAATCCCTGGTTTTTGCAGAGACTTTGCGATTGTGACCGGAGAGCAGTTTGCCTGGTACAGTAGAATTTCCTTACATGTAAATGTGCTGTGAGTTGTTAGTGGGTTGTGATTTGGTTCCCCACTGTGTGAACTGTGTTCTGCTTGCTGAAAGCTGTATCCAGCCCAAAATGGACTGTATCTGAATTTTTCTCCATTTGGCCTGGGCCTTGCCACATGGGCTCAGCCAGACTACCTGCTGCACAGAGAAAGCCATCGACGAGAGACCTGCCTAGGGATCAGCCCCCTGCTCCATGCTTGAAGAGGAACGATGCCTTGGTGATTCGTGTGGGCCCTGCTTCTCCTGGCACTCCAGATTAACCACCTGCTGTCTTGATTTTCATCCAGCCTGTGTCCAGTTTTGGGTATCATAAGTAATCTTCAGGGTAGCTCCTTGCAAACAACAGCCTAATCTAAAAGTGTGTCATCTGATTGTCTTGTTGTTTTCTTTTCATGAACTGAGCCCTCCAGCTCCAGATTACAAATAGTGTGTGTTGTGCATGTTGCTTTCTTCCATCACAGGGCCCCAACCAGCTGCAACATTCCTGGCTAGCCCACCATTCTCCATCTGGGTACTCAGAGTGTGTGACTGTTTATGGACCCTGAAGTGCATGCATAACTGTTTGATTGATACAGCCTTTAAGCAAATTAACCTGATTACACCCCTTCCTTGTGCAAGTCCCTTAAATAAATCAGATCTAACTATTTTTGCCTTTACCCTGACTGAGGTCCCAGTTTGTACAAGAGTACTGTACTGCTGTTATTTGCTGTGTATAACCTTGTTTTACAGGGGGTCCCCAAGGTCGAGCCAGAGGAAAGCCCTGGTGGTAAGTGCAAACAGTGTGGGTACTTGTGTGGTGTGTCAGGGGTATTGTGAAAGTGATTATTGTGTATTGTTCCGGCCACTTGTAAGGAAAGAGGGGGGTTACAGTGTCCCAGAAGGCTGTGCCCAGGTTAGCTCGACCACTACCAACCCTGACCTCCGGGTGGAGGCACCTGTTTCAGAACTCAGGCCCCTTAACCTGCAACTAGCTCAGCAGGCAGAGGTAGTAGCCCTTGGGATAGCGCCACCTTGGGGTTACATTTACATGGGAAAATTCAAGCTGAGGGTGTGCTGTGCAGTTGTCTATTAACAGCACAGTATGTTTCCTCCTTCGCCTCATGTCCTTATTGAATTCCTTTGCACAATCTGTAAAGAGGTCCGCAGTCACCCAGGAGTTCTGGTTAGCATGATAGAAGACTGATAAAAGCTGCACATTGATTCCTTTAAAACACCTTGGGTTTTTGCTCTTTCCGATCACCATTAATTTTGTTTTGTGTGATCCATCCATATTAGCTCAGACTAGCACAGTGAGGCCGTCTTTGGCATTTTTGCTCCCAGCTATGCAGTCTGACTTAAAAGTTAATGTGCCATCTGGGGTTGCCCAATAGTAAATCCCCATTTCATCTGTGTTATACACACAGTCAGGGGGGTAATCTGCGAGTAAGGTGGGCAACACAGTTTGTACCCAGTGATCAGTGGAAACGGTGCCTGCATCTTTTTTTCCCCATGCAGATGCTTAAAGACAATGTTGTGCCTAGTTTTAAATCTGCACAACCAGACATTGCTGGGCTTGAACCCAGGCTTCCCCATAGCTTCAGCCAGTTTGCGGGCCTTTTCCTGCAACAAGGGGCCAGAGACGGGCATATCCGAGGCACGGGCATGCTCGAACCAGTGAAGGAGAGCATCCTCCACACTGGTATCCTTACCCTCTCGTTTTCTTTTATGGCCCAGGTTACCATTCATCTGGTACTCAGCCAGGATCTGTGTTTTATTTTTGACTATCCTACAGACCTGGCTTTGAGACACCCCCAGCTGCCATGCCTCACTTTGGGCATAACTAGGACTGGAGAGAAGGTTTAAGGCTTTCACCTTTTCAGCCAAGCAAAGTTCCTTTTGTTTCTTTGGCATTTCTGCCATGTGGGAGGGTGAGATCTGTCTGACTGCACTGTAACTGCCGTGTTTATAACCTGCTAATTACTTAATTAAGCTTGCTTCAACAAGTGAGATTTTAGCAGGCTGTTAATGACTCGCTAATGACTGGCGCTTGGGAAATGGATGGCTCGGGCACTTAAAATTTATGCAATTACAAGGGCTCACTCAATTCCTTTAAATGAGCATGTTATACTGACCGAGATAGGAAAGGAATCGTAGAATTGATTTTTTAGTCGTTTAAGCAGGATATGCGATTAAGTGGTATTCATTTAAGTGGGCTTGACTATACAATATAACTGACCTGGCTAGGAGTCAATATCTATAAATCTTTCTTCTGGATACTTCCATTTAAAAGAGTTATGTCCCTCGTAATTTTATTCCCAGACCTCGCCATTAAAAATGGAGCCATTTCCTTAACCTATGGCCCGCCCCCAAACCAGCACGCATGGCCTATTTTGTGATTTCTCTAAGCAGAGGCTGTGTGCATGGGGGCATGGCGTCAGGTTTGAAATGGCTCAGTTTTTGCCCGGCAAGGTCTGGGAATAAAAGTACGAGGGACATAGCTTTTTTAAATGGAAGTATCCAAAAGAAAGATTTATAGATATCGACTACTGGCCAGGTCAGCTATATTATATGTTTAAGTGAGGGGTTAGTCATAAGATGCTCTTCAAGAAGGAGTTGACTGCATCTCTGATGGCCCTGTTCAACTCATCACTGGAAAGGGGGGAAGTCCCAGGGGACTGGAGGAGGTCGGATGTGGTACCACTTCACAAAATTGGGAACAGGGAGGAGGCAGGAAACTACAGACTGGTAAGCCTTACTTCGGTGGTGGACAAAGTTATGGAAACACTATTAAAAGAAAGGACTGGGGAACACCTTTTGGATAGTGGATTACGGGATCCAAGGAAGCATGAGTTCACAGGGGGAATCTTGCCAAACAAACCTGATCGAGCTCTTTGACTGAGTAACCAGGGAGGTGGATCAGGGAGGAGTGGTGGATTTTATTTATTTGTTTATTTACTGGGTAGGTGCACTGATCCAGTAGATCGTTTTCAGGCACGACCCAGGCCATGAAGATAGCACATGGATAATACAGACAAATACAATTACATTATTTAAGAATGGTGCAGGAGATAAAACAAAATAGAAATACATTGAGTGCATTGAAGATGTTAACCTACAGATAAGGTGCAAGAATACATTGCAAGGCAATACACACAAACTGAATACAGTACAGTGCAATACAAATAAAATGCAAGTGCAAATATACGATGTGATAGGCAGGCTGTCTTTAGAATGTCCAGCATAGAACAATGGGACGGTTATGTCCTAGGTGTGGGGGAAGGACTCTCATCTCATGAGGTATCAGCATGGCTCAGTTGGTAGCACATCCTCCTCGGGACCAGAAGGTCGTGGGTTCTCGTCCCACACCAGGATTGGACTTGCACCTAAAAATCGCTGGCATCCGAGTGCAGTATTGGGGGGGTGCTGTACTGCTGGGGTATGCCATCCTTCGGATGAGATGTTAAACCAAGGTCCTTTCTGCCCATCCTGGTGTTGTCCTGGTGGGTGTACAGGTGGAAATAAAGAACCCAGGGCACTCTTCGCAAAGAGCAGGGAAAATTCCCGGTGTCCTGGCCAACATTCCCCTTCCCATAAACCGGTTCATGCAATTACCCAGGCTGTGTGTGGGTGATGATGTGCGATATGGCCGCCACCACACATTCAGTCACTTCACTACCAGTCTAGCATTGCTTGTAAAGTGCTTTGGGATACTGTGTATGAAAAGCGCTATATAAATGCTGATTCTTCTTCTTCTTCATCTCTAGGGTTACTTGGCTGAGCAAGTACATTTGGATTCTGCCAGCAGCCAGGCTTTAAAGTGTGATTTGAATGTGAGGTGTGAGTCCAAAGAGCGGAGAGAGAGGTAGGTAGTTTGTTCCATAACATTGGGACCGTGAAAGACAGAGCATTGCTGCCCAGACAAGTGATAATCCTAGGAACTTCCAGTGGTGGGACTGAGGATTGCCAGAGGCAGTGAGAAGTAGATTTGTGTTTGAGCAGGAAGGAGTAAAGTGACAGGTTACCACTTCTAATGGTGTTGTCAATTATGCAGCCAAGGGCATAGTCATGTCTTGTTTGTAGGGGGAGCCAGCCTAAACATTGGTACAGGGTGCAATGGTTGAGTAGGGTGTTATAAGCACAAACCTACAGATGCTATTGTAGACTTTATTTAGTCTAGCGTGCAGAAGAAAGGATTTATGTGAGTATATAGGGACACAATAATCTAATAGGGGGAGGAGGTTGCCTTGGGCTATGGCAAGGCATGCCTCAGGGGTCAGGCAGCGTTTGAGTCGAAAGCCTACCCCTAGTTTCAGGTTGATGTGCCCTATTGTGATATTGATGTGCTCAGTGAATGTTAGGGAGGGGTCTAGTGTGACACCCAGGTATTTACGAACATACGAAAATATGAAATTGGCAGCAGATAAAGGCCTTATGGTCTACCAAGTCTGCTTGATTGTGCAGCTAGCAGCCCTTATACTGCAGCTGCCCCTCCCTCCCCTCACCACTCCAGTGACCTTCCCCCTTACCCTGCCCCACCCCCTTTAGAAGCAGCCCACTGTTCTACAGGATACCACTTCCTTTGGCAATGTGTTCCACCCAGACACCACCCTCTCCATAAAAAAGTGTCTCCTCATTCCCCTCCTGAACCATCCCCCTTCCAATCTCAGATCATGCCCTCAAGTCTCCCTCCCCCTTCTTAATGTAAAAGCTCCTCTGTGCCTGTCTTATTTATTCCCTTCATGTACTGTACTTGAAGGTTTCAATCATGTCCCCCCCATCCTTCCTCTCCTCCAGGGAGTGCATTTTGAACTCCCTCTGCCTCCTCTCGTAGGGTAAGTCCCCTAGCCCCTGGATCATTTTTGTTGCCCTGTGCTGCACCCCCTCCAGTAACCTAATGTCCTTTTTCAGGTACGGCTGCCAGAACTGCATGCAGTACTCCAGGTGTGGTCTAACCAGTGATCTGAATAGCAGCAGGATCACCTCCCCCCTCCTGGAGGATATTCCTCTGGCAATACAACACAGCATCCTGCTGGCCTTTGCAGCTGCCTTTCTACACTGTGCTGAGTTGTTCATTGCTCCTGTTATGATCAGCCTTAGAGCCTTCTCCTCTTCCATCTTGGCTAGTTGAATCCACCCCCCTAGCTGGTAGCTCCTCCTTGGGTTTTTTGCACTGAAATGTGGCACCTTGCATTTCTTGGCATTGAACCCCAGCTGCCAAGTGTCCAACTAGGCCTCCAATTTTACCAGATCATCTTGCAACCCCTGCCACCCTTCTAAATCATGCACTACTGCTCCCATCTTGGTGTCATCTGTAAAGAGACTGAGCTTGCTTTTGATGCCTATTGAGATGTCTGCTATAAAGATCCCAAACAACACCAGCCCTAGTATGGAGCCATGTAGCACTCAGCTTGTCACTGCTTTGGGAGATGACAGCTCCCCTCCCACCACTACCACCACCACCCTCTGCTGTCTCCCTTGCAGCCAGTTCACTAGCCATCCCACCATCTTCACCCCCACCTCTGTGCCTTCCAGCTTACTTTCTAGCCTCCCTTGCAGCACCGGATGGAATATCTTACTGAAGTCCAGGTACAGGACATCTACTGCATTGCCCCTGTCTAATTGCCTGGTTATCCATTCATAGTACTCCACCAGGTTGGTCTGACAGGATCTGCCTGAGACAAACCCATGCTGTCTGCTGTCCTGCAGCCCATTAGCCTCTAGGAGGGAAACCAGCCTCTCCTTCAGCATTGTCTCCATCAGCTTTCCCACGATGGATGTGAGACTTACTGGTCTGTAGTTCCCTGGCTCATCCTTGGGACTGCTCTTGTGTTGGGGTACCACATGCACCATCCTCCTGTCCTGAGGTACACTCCCCGAGTCCAGGGAGGCATTGAACAGGTCTGCCAAGGGTTCTGCCAGGGCTTCTGACAGTTCCTTCGGCAGCCTGGGGTGTATGCCATCTGACCCAGGTACCTTGTCCACCCTCAGTGCCCTCAAGCCCTCCAGTACTTTGCCCACTGGGATTTTCCCATCTGTCACCTCCCCACCCCATGCCCACCCTCCCACCCCCTTGGGCAAAGCAACCCTTTCTCTTTAGTAAAATTGAGCAGAAGTATTTGTTTAATGCTTCTGCATGTTCTGCCCCTGTTTCCATCCCCCATCCCTCTTTATCCTTACTATTTGGTCCTTACAACTCCTTTTCTCCCTGATGTATCTGAAGAAGTCCTTCTCCCCCTCTGTGATGCCCTGTGCTAGCTTAAGTTCCCTGGATGCCTTGGCTGACCTGACTGCCCTTGTCACCTCCCTTGACTCCTTCAGGTATTCCTCTCTGTCCTCCCCTCTCCCTGTTTTTGTGTACCTTCTAAAGGTGGCTCTTTTCTTCCTTACTTTTTCCACGACCCCCCTGCTCACCCAGCTAGGCTTCTTGGCCCTAGCCCTCTTACTCTGGACCCTTGTACATATTACAGTTGCCTCCTCAATTCCCAGTTTAATGACTTCCCACTTCTAATTAGTGTCCATATTTGGATGGATCCTGGCCAGATACCCCTGTGCTATTTCCCTCATCCTCCCGAAGTTGGCCCTCCTGAAGTCTAACACCCTTGTGCCCATTTCTACTCCACCTTTCCCCATGTTTATCGTGAACCACACCAAGAGGTAGTCACTCCCCGCCAGGGGTTCATCCAACCCCAGCTCCCTCACAAACTCACCATTTGCCAGCATGAGGTCTAGAGTGTTCCCTAACCTGGTTGGCTTGTTGACCATCTGCAATAGGAAGCTGTCCTGGAAGATATCCAGAAGAACCTGCTCTCTCCTATTCATGGTGGCTGGGGTACCCCAGTCCACTCCCGGCAGGTTGAAGTTTCCCACAGTCACCACGCAGCCCCTCCTGCAGGTCCTTCTGATCTGTCCCACTTGTTCCCTTTCTAACTCTTTAGTCTGACATTGTGGTCTGTACACCACTCCCATCCTGAGGGTCCCATTTTTGGAGTCCTGGAGCTGCACCCATAATGACTCCGTGCTGCCCTCCTCCCCTTCCTCCCTGATACACTTAGAAACATAGAAACATAGAAGATGACGGCAGATAAGGACCGCAAGGCCCATCTAGTCTGCCCATTTCTTTTTCTACCTTATGAATGTGCCATCGGCCTTTGTTCTGTCAATTACCTATCTATTCATACTCATCTATATTGCTCCCTTATGCCTATCCCATGCCTGTTTGAAGCCCTGCACTGTATTCATATCCACCACTTCCTTAGGTAAGCCATTCCATGCATCCACCACCTTTCTGTGAAAAAGAACTTCCTCACATTACCCCTTAATCAGCTTCCCTCTAATCTCATGCTCTGTCCTCTTGTCCTGATATTTTTCTTATATTGAAATGTGTTAGACTCTTTCACCTTGTTAATGCCCTTAAGGTGTTTGAATGTTTCGATCATATCACCTCTCTCCCTCCTTTGCTCTAGGGTATACATATTGAGCTCTGTTAATCTGTCCTCATATGTCTTCTGATGCAGTCCCTGCACCATTTTAGTTGCCCTTTTCTGGACTGCCTCAATTTGGTTAATGTCCTTGTGAAGGTGTGGCCTCCAGTACTGCACACAGTACTCCAGATGGGGCCTAACCAGTGTCTTGTAAATAGTGATTATTACCTCCCTTTTCTGACTTTTGATACCCCTACTTATACACCCCAACATCCCCCTAGCCTTATCTACTGCTTTAGTGGTCTGCTTGGATGATTTCAGGTCATCAATGATGATGATGCCCACATCTCTTTCTTCCCTTGTGACAGCCAACAACTTCCCTCCCAGCCTATAGGTGGCTTCAGGGTTTCTCTTTCCTATGTGCATGATCTTCCACTTCTTTGCATTAAACCCCAGTTGCCACTCTTCCGACCATTTTGCTAGTTTATTCAGATCTCTTCTCATTCTGCCCACCCCATCTGGATCATCTACTCTGTTGCAGATCTTGGTGTCATCTGCAAACAGACAAACCTTACCCTCTAGTCCATCTGCAATGTCACTAATGAAGATATTGAAGAGGACTGGCCCCAGGACTGATCCCTGGGGTACCCCACTTGTGACTTGCAGCTCTTCTGACTGTATACCATTTACCACCACTCTCTGTTTTCTGCCCATCAACCAGTTTGCCACTCAGTTGACCAACTTCTGACCCACCCTGAGCCTACTCAACTTATTAATCAATCTTCTATGTGGAACAGTATCGAAAGCTTTGCTGAAATCAAGGTAGGCGACATCAACTGCTCCCTCTTGGTCCACCACTCTGGTTACCCAGTCAAAGAAATCTATGAGATTAGTTTGACAGGACCTTCCTGTTGTAAACCCATGCTGTCTTGGATCCTGTGCTCTTATGGATTCCAGGTCTTGTACTATCCTATCCTTAAGGAGTGCCTCCATAATCTTGCCCACTACTGAGGTAAGACTGACTGGTCTGTAGTTCCTTGCCTCCTCCCTGCATCCACTCTTGTGGAGCGGGATCACATGAGCCCTTCTCCAGTCTTCTGGGACCTCTCCTGTGCTCAGAGACTCACTAAACAGTTCTAATAATGGCTCTGCTAGTTCCACCCTTAGCTCCTTTAGCACCCCGGGATGTATGCCATCAGGTCCCATTGCCTTGTTGACCCTGAGCTTATCGAGCTCTTGTAGGACTCTTTATTTTGTGAAGGGCTAGTGCACACCTCCCTCCCCCTGTGTCCATGGTGCTGAGCTGTGGGCCCTACCCTACCTTCAGTTCTTCCCTCACATACAGCGCCACCCCCTTCTTTCACATTTACCCTGTCCCTCCAAAATATCCTATACCCTGGTACTGCCAGGTCCCAGTCATGGTAATTGGTGGCCCATGTCTCGGTGATGGCCACAATGTCCACCTCCCCATCTGTCATGATAGCCTGTAACTCTGCTGTTTTGTTCCCTAGACTCCTAGCACCCTCCACCCCGCTTCCTTCCCCCCTCTCCCTACTTGCTCTCCCTTTCTAGCATCCCCTTCTGACCTCCCCCGAAGTCCCTTGCTGCTGGTATGGGACTAAACTCTTTCTGCTTCCTTACCTGTGGATCCTGCCTGACTTCTGCCCACTTGCCACCCCTCTTCTAGTTTAAATTCTCATTGTTTGCTAAGTATTCCCCCAGTTTCTGTTTCAATATCCTCCTTCCCTCCTCACTTAAGTGTAGTCTGTCCTTAGCATAGAGATCACTGCCTTCCCAGGTCCTCCCCCCCTCCCACCAGCCTATACCATTTGGACTGTTTCCAATAGCCATGTGTTAAACTCCTCTATCCTCAGCTTCCTTGCTGTGCTCACCCTGGGTACTGGAAGCACCTCCAAGAAAGTTATTGATCTTTTTGCCTCCTCACAAATCAGCCCTAGCTGTCAAACCTCCTCTGGATTACATCTACCATATTTCCCACCAGGTCATTTGTTCCCAAATGCAGAACTATATGAGATTTCTCCCTACCCCTTCTAGCATACTTCAGAACAGATTGACCCACCCTTTCCGCTGTCATGCTTGGCATGGCCTCCACCCATATGCGACTATGCCTCTCCCCCTTGCTTCCTCATCTGATCCTTTTCAGAATTGAGTCTCCCAGCACTAGGATCCTACCCTCGTTTTCATGTTCTACTCGCCTTGTCCTTCCTTTATCCCGTCCCCTTCCTCTCCACTCCTCCTCCTCCAGTGCAGTTGTTCCCCCCCCCACACTCCTGTTGTAATGTCCCCTGTCTCTGCTCTCTTTCTCCCCTTTCTCCGCTGATTTTACCTCCCCTCTCCACTGGGCTCCACCTGCCTCCTTCCGATGCACCCTACTCCTTTCTTCTCATACCTCCCCCCTTCCCTCACAACCCCTTACTCAACCGGGGTCCTGCATACCATCTCCCCTTAACCCCTTGGCCCTCCCATTCCCTTCTCACCTGGTCTGACATCAGCCCTCTGCCCAGCACTTCCTAACACATCTCCTAATCTTGCCCATACTGCAAACTGATATTTCGATGTCCCTTCACTACCACCTATTTTCACCTTCCTTCTGCTTGCCACCCCACCGCTGCAGACTCTGTGACTGTTAGATTTTTCCTTTCCTCCCGTCCTCCATTCCTCCTCTTTCCCACCCTTGTTTGTACTCTGAGCTTGGACCCACTGTCTCCTTCCCCCATCTGCCACCTTCTTCCCGCTCCTCCCCCTCTCTCTTTGATCTGTCCTCCCCCCTCAGTTATCCTACTTCCCTCTCCAGCCACTGAGTTGTCCTCCATTGCAGCCCACATTCCCCTCCTAAGCGCCATTTGCAAACAGTTGATCTCGTTCCTAAGCTGTCTTGTTTCCCTGCACACCAAACACTCTCCCACACTCCATGCAATTTTCTGAAAGATTGCCACTCCACAATTGTTGTACCATACCACCTTTCTGATCTCACTATTTGCCCACCAGTGTCCCACCTCATTTTCAGTAGAAGGATGTCAATACCATCCTTGTGACCCCTCCCATCCACCTTTTCCTGTTCTGCCCTTGATTCCCCCAGCTCTCTGATACCTTACCCTCATGTAAAAGTTAGCCAACCAATAAGCTTGCCCCAACAAGAAGTGCAGTCTGTCCCCTAAGCACAACTAAAAGCAATCTGCCCTTTAAACCTTGGTTACACTTTAGCAGTACAGTAAATCCTAACCTATAATCACTAATATATAATCTCTATCCACATAACAGATTTTGTTTTGTCCCCTCTGGATCTCAGGGATGATTAGGCCATGTTAGTGGGTGCACCTAGTTGTGCTATCCACAAATCTCAATACAGCACAACCCCAGTAAATAATTTCTGCAAATGAAATCCCCGTCCAGCATGTTTAAAGCTTGCTAATTGTCCCTTTATTATCTGCTAAAGTTACTCTGAATCTAATAGCAGAGTGTTTTATCAATAAGTTTTAATAAGTGTACCCTGAAGCTTAAAACAGATAGTTTTATCACAGACAGAGCGAGACTTGTCTTTACTACCCCTGTACCTAAATTTAACCCTAAGTATTATATTTCTTAGTTCACAAGTCTAATTAATTAGTACTTAGAACAGGGTATGTTATGCAGAGGTGGGCCATCAGGTGTAGTGTAAGGGTGGAATTAGTTTTGAAGAGTTTCAATAAATTGGGTTTGGACCCCAGGAGCATGGCTTTAGTTTTTTGTCCCATTTACTAGTAGCCTATTGGTCAGGAACCATTTGTGGGCTGCTCCGTAGTTTTGGGTGAGTGTGGTGGATAGACTTGCCAAGGGTTTGTCACTGTGAAATAGTACTAAATCATCAGCACATACTAAGACATCACATGAGAGGCTGTGTGCAGGGAAGGAATTTATAAAAAGGGAAAATAGTAGAAGACCCAGGATGGAGGCCTGGGGAACTGGAAGTGGCAGCCCCGATGCTAACTCTGGCCTACCTGGATTTCAGTAAGGCCTTGGACACCATTCCACACAAGAGGCTAGTAAACAAGCTGGGCAGCCGGGGAGTGGGTCCAGAGGTAGTAAAATGAATACGTAGTTGGCTAAGTAACAGGAGTCAGAGGGTGGTGGTAAATGGGGTTCACTTGAAAGAAGGCAAGGTAACCAGCTGGGTGCCACAGGGGTCAGTACTGGGACTGGCCGCTTCAATGTCTTTATTAGCAACATCCCAGGGGGGCTGGAAGGGTAGGTATGTCTGTTCGTGGATGACACAAAAATCTGCATCGCAGTGGACACACTGCGGGGGTGGAAAGAATGAAGGATGATCTGAGGAAGATGGAAGACTGGTCAAAGGTTTGGCAACTAGACTTCAATGCCAAAAAGTGCAAAACTGTGCACATAGGGCACAAAAACCCATGGGCATAGTACTAAATGAGGGTGGAGGGAAGGTGATGACAACCACAAAACAGGAAATGGACTTGGGAGTCATCATATTGGATGACCTGAAGGTAGAGAAGCAGTGTGATAATGCAGTGGGAAAATCTAGTAAAATGCTGGATGCATAGGGAGAGGTATCATCAGCAGAAATAGAGAGGTATGTTGCTCCTGTACAGATCAATGGTGAGTCCCCACATGGAGTACTGTGTTCAGTACTGGAGACCCTATCTCCAGAAAGACATAGAACGGGGGGAAGCGGTACAGAGGAGGGCAACCAAATTATGCATGGCCTGCATCAGAAGCCCTATGAGGAAAGACCCAAGGAATTAAATACAGTATGTACTCTCTAGAGGAAAGGAGGGAAAAGGGTGACATGATAGAAATGTTTGAATACCTCAAAGGTATTAGTAAGGTACAGCAGGGCGGTATTTTCCATAGAAAAGGATGCTCAAGGACAAGGGGGCATGATATGCGTCTGAAAGGGGGAGGATCAGAGGGGATGTCAGGAAGTACTACTTCATAGAAAGGGTGGTGGATGTCTGGAACAGCCTGCCAGCAGAGGTGGTGGGTGCTAAAATGGGAACAGGACTCAAGAACGCATGGGATAGACACAAGGGGACCTTAGAGATAAGACAATGGGGGAGAAGACCACAGATCAAGTAGGGTCTGCAGTGACACAGTAGGTAGGGAATTTAGGGCAGATTAGGTGGGCCAAGAGGTCCTTTTCTGCTGACAACTTCTATGTTTCTATGTTTCTATTAGTAATGCTTCTGACGTGTTCTTGGATAATTTTCTTTAAAGATCTTGCAGTCCTTCCTATGTAACATAGATTGCATGTACTGTACACCACAAAACATACATTACAAACTGGTGAAGCATGAAATAAACTCACTAATTTCAATCTCCCTTGTCATATTAGAGCAATTAACCTTTTTGTGTTGTATACCATATTGGCACACATTGCATCTTTTACACAGAATGAACTCCTGTGGTTGCTGAAGCCATGTTTTGCTTCTGTTCTGTCCATTATAGAACTGGCTATGAACCAGCCTATCTCTCAGACTAGATGCCTTTCCATAAGTTACCCTAGGTGTGTCACCAACCAAATTTTCTACTGTGGCATCACTCTGAAGAATATGCCAATTCATTCAAGTAACATTCCCGATTTGTCCTGCCAGATGAGAAGGGGAGGGAAGGAAAAGAGTGAAAAAAAATCACTCAAGTCTACAGAATTCACTTTGAAAATGCCTGCTTTGTATCTGTAATTTATATCTTTTTTACACACAGTGGCCCACTTTTTCAAAGGAGATGCACGGCGCAAAGTGTAGATGCACCGTGCATCACAGATAATGAGCAGAACAGTGATTTTCAAAAGGGAGAGATGTGCCACGCAACTCCGGATGCACCACCATGCATCTATAATGTATGCGGCTCTTGTAGCGGGGGCGTTCCCCTGAATGTGCACACGATTCCTGTATTCAACTAAATAAAGCGCATATCTGTTACAAGATCTCTGAGATAAGCTGCCCAATGTTAGGCATGGATAAAGCATGCCTAAATGACCAGCTATCCACAGGCAGGCTGCAGAACTGCAGGCAAACCATCCAAAGACAGCCCTTGGAAGTGCACCAGGACATGCTCCAGGCATCCACACACAGCTGTCATGCCAGGATGGACATACCCAGAGCTATAGGGTGCTGTGTCATCACCAGCACCACCAGGGCGCAACCCCCCCACACCTCAAGCTGGGTGCAGACACCCAGCGGCCACATTCTAGTGCTGTCGGGTGCCCCCCAGACACACTAGTGGAGCGGAAAGCCACAATGCAGCAAATGTACTGGGGGCCATGGCCTGTACCCATGTGGCCTGTGGGTTGCCACCTGGCAGTGGCATGCACCAAGGGTGCAATCTGGGGCAAAGGTTCCCAGGTAGCCTGGTGGATGGGTGGCAGCCTGGCACAGGCCAGGGACTGACCTGTGGTACACACCCACAGTGGTACACCACAGGTGCACACAAGTGGGATCCACCCACTCAGGCACCTGACCACCCTCTGCACACTGCCATTCCTTGCAGTCATCACCATGTTCCTCTCATACGGGGTGTGTGCGGGGCACTGCAGAAGACTGTACACTGTATTTGGAGCTGGTGTCTCACATGCATGTGGTATAACGATCGAACTGTGTCACCCTGTGCCTTACCTGTTGCATGTCCAGTTGTGCCCCTGTGGCCACTGTCCTGGTGGGTCCCCTGTATCCCTGTCCAACCCTGTATATGGCTATGGGGTGTAGCACTGTATCCAGGCCTATGCAGTCCACTCTCCCACACACAAACATTCCATCACACCTGCCTGCTAGGCTGAAGTTCCTCCTGTTCACCTTTGTGGAGTGGTGGGGCAGCCCAGCAAAGCTGGAACTGAGCATGCCGGAGAATGCAAATGGCTTGAATACATTCCAGTAATAAGATGTAAATGTGTGAGATGGGCTTGGGAATATGCAATGGGGTCATTTGCATATCCCAGCTTAATATTGCAATGTTGCGCACTGCGCAAGTGGCTTTGTGTCATGCATTTCCCCATGCTCCGCATGGGGCTCATTTCAACTGCTGCACCACACATCTCCCACTGTGCGATTGCGCATCTATGGGGTATTCAGCTGGACATGCATGAGTGTATCTCCCAGCGCATCTTCCGAATATCTCATTATTTTGGGCCGCTGCATCTCAGATGCGCGGCGCAGGCACTTGTGCAGTTTTCCAGGGGACTTTTGAATATTGGGGCCAATGTCTTTTTCTTACACTATGATGTAATTTTTAAGATTGTGTAGGGACCTCATATAATTGGTCCTTTTAAACTGTGATGTCATGTTTCTTAACGTACTTAAGTGTGGTGAGGACAGGTAGTCTCCACCCCCTGACGAAGCCTAACAGCGAAGCGCTAGGGTAGACTCCTGCTGCTTGATGTTTGTGCATGTCCACTGTTGCGTCTGTTACTTTTACTACTTTGGGCAACAATAAAGTTTTAGAGATGCCTATATTTGGGTGGTCATTCCTATTTTTCCAAAGGAGTGCAGCATCTGCTGGACTGTGTGAGTTCATTGAGGGGGGGGGGGTGGCAGCAGCAGTACATCAACTCCATCCAGTTCCCAAACACAGCAGTTAACAGAATGGAGGCCACAGGTAGAAGGAGGGTTCAAAGCCTCATGTCCCATCAGTGCAGCAGTACCCAGGTCCAGAGGACTACATGGGCAGCAGGGTAACGTGCGGCAGCACCAGGTGCTATTCGTAAAGGATTTTACTCTTGTTTTTTAATTAAAAAAAGGGAATGGTCATGAACCTCATGCCTCACAGCACCACATAGAGCAGCACACCCACATGGTGGGGCCAGTCAAACCCTGATTCAAGAACTGCCCTCAGGGCAGGTTTGCCTGAGGCTCCAAAGGGGCCATAGACTACTGTGATAGGCAGACCCATACAACAGAACTGCTAATAAGATAGGTTTAAAAGAAGCTCCATGGAAGCTAAAGACAGTGGGGATGGGCATACCCTGGGATAAAGGATAGCCCTTGGGGTGGAGTGACAAGCTCCACAAGACCAAATACTTGAGACGGCAGTAATAATCAAATTATGCTATTAATTATTTGTGAAGGTACACAAGACAACATTTAATAATCCAGTACACCTGATATATACTGCATATTTGAACTGTTAAAATACTGCCCATGTTGGAATGCAATGAAAGAGTGCCTAACATTTTAGAGCCCTATAAACAATGCCAATTTCCCACCTGCCCCACTGAGAGACTATAAAAGACCCTACAGCCTCAGTGACAGGGCCTCTGAACTGTTCTAGCTGTGTGACCTTTTCCTGTAAAAGTGGGGGCTCAGGGGCTCCTGCCCAAGCTCACAGCACTTAAAGGGGCTGCTATTCTGAACTGTGTTTTGTTGAAAACATGGCCTGCTATTTGATGGGGAGTAACAATGGAAAAACATCTAATACATTAATGAAAGAACTACCACTACTTATGTTTTGAAAGAGTCCTTTATTGAGCTGCCACTCCAGTTTGCAGGTGGTGCACTGTGTTTCCCAGTTCCGTTTGTTCTAGACCAGCTTCTTCCAGGGTGTTCCTCAATATCTTCTACTACTTCCCTCCTGTCTACCCAGGTGGAGTCTGAATGGCTGGTGACTTTCTTCAGTTTCTTCTTCCATCTTCTTCGGTCTGTGAGTGGTAATCTGTACTGTGGACTATGAGTGACCTGCAGCTAATTATTATCACCATCTCAGTCTGTGTCCTGTTTCTTCAGCCCAGGATGGGTAACATGTACCAGTGGTCTATGACAGGCCTGTAGCTGATAATAGGTATTGTTTGAAATTTTCCACTTTCCATTTCTTTCTTTTTATTTTTGTTGCCATAGAAGTTGTTCTCCTCTTGTTTAATGCAGGTGGGCTGTCAACCCTGTCCCCTCCTCCTCTTGCCCAGCACTCACCATAGCGGAGTAACCCACCCAGAAATCCTGCATGGATTCTCCCCACCCATGGTGGAGTCAGAATGAGAGGCCATCCCCCCACCCAGTGACATGCATCCAGACCTGGGAAGGTAGCCAGCTGACAGAACAAGACAGGGGAAGGTGTGCAGGGCTTCTTGTAGCCCACACCAACCATTTTCCACTTTTATCCCTTAGCACTGCTGCAGCATGTGTGTGGAGGTGCACACATCTACAGCGCCTCAGCTCCTCCATTCATTTCTCTCACACTGCTGGTGTTTCCTCCAGGAATCCAGGAAGAGAAGAGCTGTCCTCCGAATGCTCAATCCTACCCCAACCCGACCAACCCCTGCCAACCCGAACTGGCTTCCAAACCCAGGTTCCACTTTCCATTTGTTTTCTACAGCACATGCATTCCTCTTCAAGGGTGATACTGTCCTGTTGGTCCGAGAAGTCTTTTGATCTGACTTTCCACTGTGTTAACACCACCAGTGGTGGCTGGACTCCAAGTGGAATTGAATGGTTGTTTTGAATGTTTATTGCAATTTAGAGTGTTGAGGATCAATAGAGCGCTATCCCAGGTCCACCACTCATAATTAAGTGGCATTTCCATGAAATGACAAGGTCAACATGGTTGTTTGAATATTGAATAAATAACATTATAACATGGGTCCCTTAAAATGTGTAACGCGATTGGTAGATTGCCTGTGCATGCCCATACATTAATCTCTGTTAACCGTACAAGTAGTAGTGCTGATGCCTCTCTCTATGCATCCCAGTATCCCCCCAGCCCTCCTTACTGCCTTCTCACATTGTTGGCCCACCTTTAGGTCATCTGATACGACTACCCCCAGATCCCTTTCCATTTTTGTTGTTGTCAGTATCTCACCCCCCATTGTGTACTCTTCCCCTGGGTTTTTGTTTCCCAGGTGCATTACTTTGCACTTCTTTGCATTGAATCTAAGCTGCCATACATTTGACCATTTCTCCCTTTTCATCCTTTCCACCCCACCTTGCATATCAACCCTGTTGCAGATCTTTGTGCCATCTGCAAAGAGACATACTTTCCCTTCCAGTCCCTCTGCAATGTCACCTATAAAGACAGTAAAAAGAACCGGCCCCAGTACTGAACCCTGCGATACCCCACTAGTAACCCCCCTTTCTTCACTGAGGACTCCATTCACTATTACCTGCTGTGTCCTGTTGTCCAGCCAATGTTTTAACCAGGCTGCCACCCTGGGACCCACTCTCAGGCTGGCTAATTTGTTTATTAATCTTTTGTGCGGGACCGTGTCAAATGCCTTGCTAAAATCTAGGTAGGCCATGTCCACAGCACCTCCCTGGTCTACTACTTTGGTCATCCAGTCAAAGAAATCAATTAGATTTGTCTGACATGACCTTCCCACCCTGAAATCCATGCTGCCTTGGGTCCTGTGCCCCACTGGCCTCTAGGTACTCAACAGTTCTTTCCTTCAAAAGTGATTCCATCATTTTCCCTGCCACTGAGGTCAAACTGACAGGTCTGTAGTTTCCTGCCTCTGTCTTGCTCCCACTTTTGTGAAGGGAAATCATATCCACCCTCCTCCAGTCCTCAGGTACTACACCACCCTCCCATGATTTATTAAAAAGAGTAGTCAGTGGTGTTACTAGTTCTTCCCTTAGTTCTTTTAGAATTCTGGAGTGAATCCCATCAGGCCCCATTGCTTTATCCACCTTCACTTTTAAGAGTTCTTTCAGAACCCTTTCTTCTGTGAAAGGACTAATATCAACCCCCCTATCCAGAGTGCTTCTATTGACTGTATTTGGTATCTCCTCCTGCTTTTCCATTGTGAATACTGTGCAGAAGTATTTGTTCAGTATCCCTGCTTTTTCACTGTCACGGTCTGCCCAACCACCTTCCTCTTTATTCAGCCTCAGTATTCCTTCCTTTGTCTTTCTTCACTCCCTAATGCACCTATAAAAGGTTTTATCCCCCTTCTTAATATAGTTGGCTAACTTTTCTTCGGTTTGGGCCTTTGCTATTCTGACTGCCTTCCCCGCTTCCTTCTGCTTTAACTGGTACAGTTCTCAGTTCTGCTCCTTCTGTGTTTCCTTATACTTCCTAAATGCTATCTTTTTCTCCCTTACCTCCTCCGCCACTTCTTTCGAGAACCATAGTGTTTTTTTCTTTCATTTTGATTTGTTTATTTGCTTCACACAAAGGCCTGTTGCCTCTGTGATGGCAGTTTTGATGTTTCTCCATTGTTGCTCCTCCCCACCTTCTTGCCTGTTTGCTAGTGCTTTTCTGAGGCACTCTCCCATTTTGACAAAATCAGCCCTTCTGAAGTCCAGTACCTTCACTTTTGTGTGGCTTGACTCTACAGCTAAGTTTATATCGTGAACCACACTGTTTGGTGGTCGCTTGTTCCCAGATGGCTACCCACTTCAAGATCGGAGATCCTCTCTCCATCCCCATTTGAGAGTATGAGGTCTAAGATTGCTCCCTCACAAGTGGGTTCCAAAATTAGCTGTCTGAGGCATGCCCCCTGTAGGGCATCACGAATGGCCCTGCTCTTGCATGTGGCTGCAGCAAAGGTGCTCCAGTTAACATCTGGCATATTCAGATCCCCCATCAGCAATATCTCCCCTTTCTCTGCCATCCCAAGGATGCCTTCTATCATTTCTTTGTCCATTACCTCCCCCTGAGACGGGCGTCTATATACAACCCCTGTGTGGATTGTGGAGCCATTTCCAGTCTCCAGGGTGACCCACAGTGCCTCCTCTCTTCCCTGTTTACCCTTTAGTTCTGTTGCTTTGATCCCTTCCCTTACATAGAGAGCTACTCCTCCTCCTCCTCTTCTTCCTTCCCTGTCCCTCCTGTAGATTGTGTACCCTGGTATGTTGACATCCCAGTCATGGTTCTCTGTGTACCATGTTTCTGTGACTGTCACGATATCCTGGCATCCCTCTTCCATCAAAGCCACCATTTCGGGGAGCTTTTTACCTAGGCTACAGGCATTGGTACACATTACCCTCCATTGTTTTATGACTTTATGTCTTTTTGCCCCATCCCTGTCCTTACTGCCTTTGTCTTTTTCTCCATTTAGCCCTGCCCTTCTCCCAATCGACTGCTCTACCTTGGTGTTTACCTCACTAACTACCCTGATTTTGGGGGGGGGGTAGGATTTCCCTTCTCCTTTTCAGTGCCTCCCTCTTGGCTAGTTTAAATGCTTGCCAATGAAGCATTTAAAGCTGTCACCTAGGATCCTGGTTCCCCTCCTGGATAGATGCAGACCATCGCACCTGCATTCCTCCAGGTGGAGCCCCAGTCCCCAATGAAGCCAAATCCCAGAGCTCTGCACCAGTTTTTCAACCAGTCATTGAATCCCATGGTGCGGAGTCCCCTCGCCTCATCCATGTCATAGACAGGGATCACTTCCGAGAAAGTTACCATGTGTGCTACTTGTCTAAGGCCCCTCCCTAACTCCACAATCTCCTGTTGCACTGCTCTGATCCCATTCTCAGCCTGGTCATTCGTCCCTAGGTGGATAATGACATCCAGCTCACTCCCCCTTGAAGTTGCTCCCACAATTCTGAGGATTCGTTTCTTGCCCCTCCAAGCCAAGGCACTGGGCAGACACCTTACCTTCCTTTCCCTTCCCTCCCCCAGTTCTACCCTCCTAACAACTGAGTCCCCCACCAGGAGTTATTTCCTTCCCCTGTGGGGTCCTGTGCCATCCTCCTGTGGGTCTCCATTGTGGAGGTTCCCAGCATCCTCCTTGGTTTCCACTGCGGGTGCCTCCATAGAGGAACCATACTCTACCAGAATGGTGAATGAATTATGGAGAGATACAACTGGAGGGATGCTCCTCTGTTCCACCACTCTCACCCTCCCTGAGCCCACCATGGTCCAACCACTCCTCTTTCTTGGCAACCTCTGAGGTGGTGGCAGTGGCCTGAGTAGTCCCTGGGTGGGGGAGAAGTTTTCCCGAATCCCTGCCAGGTTAGCATGCAGACGAACAACCTCCTCCCTCAGACCAGATTGGTGCCTGCAAATAGAGTAGCAACACAGTCTCCAGAATGTCTCCAGGAAGAGTGCTGCTCCATAGCCAGTGCATTGCACCACTCCCCACATGTCTGTGTCCCTTCCTGTTACAGATGCCTTTCTTTTGCTTTTTTGTTTTTGTTCTTGTTTTAGTGTATGCAAGCTTGTGAGTGTCTCTACCCCCTATTCAGTATGCTGTGCCTTTAAGGATATGAGCAGGTATATGTTGTTAGCAGCTTTGGGGAAGTGATATCAGAACTCCTGCTATAAAGGAAGTTATGCACTTGGGGCAGGTGGCATGAGGGGAAGGGTGGGAGGGAGTAAACCTATGCCGTCCAGAAACAATCAACTACAACTCTGACCCTCCACCCTGGGGAGTGCCTTCCTTCCTCTCAGACACCTATTTCACAGAGGTTAAGTAACAGGCCTAGTCATAAATGACTGCAAATATCTCCCAGCTACAGTTCCTCCCTGGCAAATTAAAGTTAAAACTAAGAAAAGTCAACCCCAAAAACAGAATCAATACTAGTTACTTACACAGGTCCAAAAAGTAATAATTCAATTCAGTGTAGTCTAGAAAATAACCTCCTTGATTTAAGGAAGCTGTGGCTGCTTTCTCTCTCTCTGTCTGTCTCAGCAGCTAGTACTGAACAAGTCAAGCTCATTGAAAGGCACACATTTGTGGTGACTCACCTGCCATGGCAATCTCCAGCTGCAGTGACAGTCCACTTTCCCCGCACAGCTGTATGTCTCCATTTCCCGTAGCACCTGAACTGTTCTCTGTGTGTGTCTGTCTAGAGTCATGAGACTGTGTGGTTAACTGCATGTGGTGCAGAGAAACAGACAGACACACACACACAGTACAGAGCTGTTTCTCACCCGCATAACACATTTCTAGCTACCCACCAGCCATGACAATCTCAATCTTTCCCCACACAGCTGTATGTTTGTTTTCCCCATAACACTGTTCCCCGTAGGAGTCTACCTGCTCTATGGACTTCCGGGGACCCAATGGACATTGTCGCTTCCATCGAGTCTGCTCCTATCATTGATAACTAGCTGCAGTTTTCTCCGTGTGTGGCTGTGTGGAGTCAGGAGAGACAGGGGCTGTAGGTTAACCATGTGCAGCATGGAGAGAGAGAGACAGACAGACAGACACAGTACAGACAGTACAGTGCTTTTTTCTCATCTGCACTCACTGTGTCTCAGTTGCTGGGAGAACTTATGGTCGCCTTCCACTGTGAATGTCAGGGTGGATTATCAAGTTCAGGCTGCTACTTGATATCATTGTGTGAGACCCCTTCACCACACACTGTTCAGTTAATAGAGATTGAGTGGTCTTGTTTCACTTAATATGTCACTTGTCTTAGTAGAACTATTTCTTGTGTGGCAGGACACACAACACAGTCTGGTACTGCAACCATAATTAGTGGAAGGACACAAAATAAAATTCTCATGTTTTGTGCCTCTTGTATCACTATCCTTTGTCCATTTTTTCTCCACATGTAGCCCATGTTATAAGTGCAATAACCCACTCAAGGGTGTGCAGTTATTTAAGGGATATACCACAACCGGGTGTGGGTGATGGCAGGATTTACCCATGCCTGGTGTGGTTTGCTCATGAGGCACGGCCAAGTGAGGAAACCACACCAGAAGTGGGCAAATCTTGCCATTACCCACACCTGGTAGTGGTATATTACTGTTATACAGTGAGGAAAGCAAAAGAAAGAAGTTTTTTTTTTTTGTGCATCCCACTTACTGGGCGGAAAACAATATGGCGGCCGGCAGCTTTGAAGTCTAGTGCCCTGATTGGCTGGCACTTCCACCCTGGGGTGATAGTGCTATTTACAATGTGTAAATCATGTCAGTCAGCCAATCAGGAACCAACATTTTCTTGTGGCCTCGTGCCTTACAATGCACCCAGGGTGTTGATTAATCCCCAATAACTTCACACACCCTGTCATGGGTTATTGCTTACTTACACAGTACTGACACAAGAGCAGAGGCTGAGTCAGGTTTTTTTTCTTTTCATAGGGAATACAGTATTAAAGTAAATATTTGTAAGCAACTAAATTAACACTTTAATTTGTCTTTTAAATAGAACAAAATATAAACCAAAAACCAAGATCATGGTTCAGATATTCTAAATGGTTGCAGTTGCAATTTTGTTCCTCATGTCAATTTTAAAACAATAAAAATGGCTTTCTACTTTCTCTGTGAATATCATCAGTGATTATAATTATTGTAAATTCTTATGGTGTGACTTTCGATTTTGGAGAGGCCATTTTAAGTCAAAGTGGGTTTAAATATTTGCAGACGTCGACAAACTACAAGTGTAAGTATCGTTAATGTTTGGCTGCAGAGTGTTCAGGGGAGATGGCCACATGGCAAAGGTTTTTATCATAATATTTTATTATCAGCAATAGATGTATTTTACAACTACAGAACAATGAAGGTGTTAGGAATATTGAAGTACCTAGACTCCTCCTCTTTCTCCAATTATTTATTTATTTTATTCATTTATTTGAAAATTGGTAACCAGGAAAGGCACACTGAGCCAAGGCTCATTTCCAGGTGTGAGCATTGGGGAAAGGAATAGGGGAGGCAAATTCATAGCACAGACACAGTCAACAGTTAAATACAATTACATAGCATTTACACAGTTCATAGTTATATTAAAGTGGGATAGAGTACATGATTAAAGGGGAACTGTCAGCAATCTGTGCCTCTGGACATTGGTTGCTTGTTAACCTTCAAGCAAATTGCAATGTGTGTGTTGTCAAACGTTTTGCAAGTCATGAAAAAATAATTTTTTTATATATCATTGTGTCCCTCCTCCATTTTTTAAGCTTGATTGACAGTGCTAGCAGGAAGCGATGTCACTGATGAACCTCAGTCTTGTTTAGTCTATTACAAACAGTCTGTTGGCACGCTATTTGTAACTATTGTAACTATTATAGAAGGAGCTTTAGAAAGGCAAAGCCCATACTGTTATGTGCTCCTACACTATGTGGTAGTAGTTCCTCATTCTACCATCCAACATTAGATTATCAATACCTTTTTTAAAGGCCTCTTTATTTGTACTTTGGACTAAATCTGTAGGCAGACTGTTCCATATGTTAATCACCCTTTCAGTGAAGAAAAACTTTCACTTATTTGTTCTAAAATGATTACCTTTTACTTGTAATGGATGCCCCCTGGTACTAAGGTTTGGGTTCTTAAATGTGATGTTTAATTCATTTGCTAGAGCTGGACTCTTAGAGATATTATGGTAGAATAACAAATAGCCATGTAGTCTCCTGTCTTCCAAGGAGCACAGACCCAGCTCTTTAATTCTATCTTCATATGATAAGTTCTTAATTTCTATTATGATTCTAGGCATATTGCATTGGATTCTCTCCATTCTTGCTGTATCTGATTTTTTAAAAGGGTTCCACAGTTGTCTACAGTAATCCAAATGTGGCCTAATGTAGGATCTATTCACGGGTAGTATTACCTCAGCCTTCTTAACATAGAAAACATAGAAACATAGAATTTGACGGCAGATAAGGACCGCTTGGCCCACCCAGTCTGCCCATTTCCCTACCTACTGGATAAGCTGCAGATCCTAGTTAACCAGCAGCCTACTTCTTCCTACCCCCGCCCCCTAGAATTGCCTTATGACTGTCCCATGCATGCTTGAATTCCACCACGGATTTTGACTCCACAACCTCCTCCGGAAGGCCATTCCATGCATCCACAACCCTCTCTGTGAAAAAATACTTCCTTAAATTACCTCTGAGCCCCCCCTCTATCTTCAAATTGTGCCCTCTTGTTCTTGCACACCTCTTTTTTTGAAAGATGCTACTCTCTTGGACTTTGTTGATTCCCTTGAGGTACTTGAATGTTTCTATCATGTCCCCCCTCTCCCTCCTTTCCTCGAGGCTATACATATTAAGCTCCTTTCGTCTCTCTTCATATGTCTTCCGGTGCAGACCCTGCACCATTTTAGTTGCCCTCCTCTGGACAGCTTCCATCCTGTCTATGTCTTTGCAGAGATTGGGTCTCCAGAACTGCACACAGTACTCCAGATGGGGCCTCACCAGCTGCCTGTACAGAGGGATAATAACTTCCTGTTTTCTACTGGTGATGCCTCTCCCTATGCATCCCAGTATCCCCCCAGCCCTCCTTGCTGCCCTCTCACATTGCTTGCTTACCTGTAGGTCATCTGATATGACTACCCCCAGGTCCCTTTCCATTTTTTGTTGCTCTTGATGTTTCTTCTTATTGGTTCTGCTACCCTATTTGCTTTTGCAATTGCATTAGTGCACTCTGTGCTAAAGTCTAATTTATTATCTATATACACTCCCAAATCTTTTTCATTGTTTGATTGTTTTAGTAATGCATTGCTAAGGATGTATCTGGACTGTTTACTGTTTTTTTCCCAGGTGCAGAACACAGCATTTGTCAGCATTAAAACTAATTCCCCACTCACAGGCCCAATTAGTTGTTTGGTCTTGATCATTTTGTATTGATTCACTGTTCTTCTGTGTATCACAGGGACCACCAAGTTTGGTATCATCTGCATTTTTAACCAGTTTATTTTCCAAGTTCTTACCCAGGTCAGCAATGAATAATTGGAATAACACAGGGCCCAGGACGGAGCCCTGTGGCACCCCACTGGTCACCTCCCCCTCAGTCGACAAAAAGCCATTAATAGTCACCCTCTGTGTTCTGTCAGTTAACCTATTTGCAATCCATTTCAATATGTACGTGTTCATCTCTAGTTTACCCAACTTATAAAATATTGCCCAGTGTGGTACAGTGTCAAAAGCCCTCGAGAAATCCAGCAGAATGACATCTGCAGGTGTGCTCTCGTCCAGTAATTTACTAAATGTTTCATTAAAACAAATAGGATTAGTAAGATATGAACACCCTGCTGTAAATCCATGTTGAGTTGCATCAATTTTATTGGTAATTTCAATATGATGATTTAATTTGTCCTTTACTATTGACTCAAACAGTTTACCAGGGACTGATGTTAAACTAATCAGTCTGTAATTTCTAATATTGTTTTTTTGGACCTTTTTTATGAATAAGGGTTATCTTTGTTGCTTTCCAGTATGATTGTACTTCCCCAGTATGTAATAGTTTGTTATACAGAATTTCCAAGGGCAAACAAATGCTATCTTTTATTAATATCATTATTTGAGGGGTTATGTTGTCCAAACCTGGAGCTCCATATTTTTTTTCAATTGATCAATTTTCTTCTTTATTTCTTCTTTGGCGCATTGAGGTGCCTGTTCTGTATGAGTATGACTCATGTTGTAATTATTTGGTTTTGCGTAAGTTTTCAATGATAGAGGTTAAACCATTATTAGTTTTTTTTAATGAGTTAATGTACCCATAACATTGTTTACAGTTTCCTTTTGTTGCTGTGTCAGCAAGTTGCTGCTCGGCTTTTCTTTTTGAATTATTTATTTGCTTTTTTACATATTTTTTTGTTTTTGTTTAAAATTATTCCAGTTTTATTCTTTTTTTTGTTTATGTACTGCATACGATATATTTTTTTGTTTGATTAACTTTGTAATCTTCCTATTCAACCATTTTAGTTTCATTCCTTTGCTACTATATTTTTTATTACATTCAAAGTGTGCATAACGTACAGCTAGTACGGTTTCTTTTATTATTTGACAACATTCTTCCCCAGATTTATCTTCAAGTATACATGGCCAGTCAATGTTATCAATTTCAGTATTTATTGCTCTGTTATTACCAAAGCCTTTGGAATTTCTAGTATCCTATCTGTGCTCAAATCTTTCAGTTCTTTCACATACAAGTCAGTGGATTGCGGTAGTGTGGTGTTTCTGATTTTTTTTCACTTTACCATGATTTACCTTGTTTTTTTGTCAGCAGTTGTAGCCATGTTCCAAACCGCAATACTATAAGATACTGCAGAAACACCCATGCTCAATTTGCCCACATGTGTTGGCTGCTAAAGTTTTATGTGTATTTTCTGTTGTTACAGCATGCTAACTGATGCAATACATTTGCTATTTAAAAGTTTGTTTCAGTCCCAAATGGTTTCCAGTATTTCAGCAGGAGTCTGTAACCAGTCATTGTCAGTGTTTCATACTACATGAAGGGGAGTAGAAAGGTGACACTAGAATGTGAAAAGTAATGAAAACAGTATGTAGAGCTGTATAGGAATCTTGCCCTGGATATGTCAGTCCTGGCACATATATACCATTGTGTAGTCACATGACTGTACTACACTATCCATTGTAATGTATGAGAGATTTACATTGTCTCTTTTTGGGGGGTTCAATGACAATATAGCAATGTATGCTGTCATATGATATCAAACAAAATGGCAAAAGGTACTGCACATTGACAAAAATGCAAATGAGATGATGCCTTTTATTTGACTCGGTATCCATTGCCAAACTATCTCTACAACACAGCAGATGGACCATGCGCGCCACAGTCCCACAGTGTGTTCCCATACTTCTAGTGGCAGCATCACTCAAGTGGGAAGTATGATTTCTGATACGTGCTGCTCTGTTTTCCCATACAAAGGTCCACTGCACCATGTGCTGATCATGAGGGTGCCGTTTAGTTCAGGCAGTCCGTTTACCAGTCATTATAATTATTGGTGGCGGCAGTGGTGGAGTCAATATAGTTTAGATAAAGATTGTGGAACAGCACTTTTGCACGAGTAAGTACAATAAGAGCAAGAAGCAAAAATCAGGCACTTCAGCCACACCTGCATTGGGGTAGGAAGCAAATGTATGGGGGCAGTCAGGTACAAGGAAAACAGGAGCAAGGGCAGAGGGAAAGAGTTTCAGCTGGTATCTGAGGGAAAAAGAGGAGGTAGTGAAACAGAAGGAGGATAAGAGTAGGTTTCTGAGTGTAGGAAGACAATAGGAAAAGGCTGATTGTGCAGCAGAGGAGCAGGGAATGAGGGATGAGGAATGATGAACATGTGAGGATCCCTGGAGTGGAAGGAGCAGGAGGCAGAGAGAATGGAGGAGAGGAGTGAGGAGAGGTAAGAGGGAAGGGACCCAAACCAGTATTTGGATATGAATAAGACACAGTGCTTCTGGCAGCATGAAGATGAAGGAAAAATGTATAAGGCAGAGTATCATGAGAAATGATGGGCATGAGAGTAGGAGTTGGTAGCAGAACAACAGAAGGCATTGCAGAAGGTATCCAGTCTGGTCAGGAAGGTGGAGGGTGCAGTGCCATAGACAATGTCTGCATATTAAAAGACCAGGAGCACCATTTTGGTGACAAGCTCATAGCGTACCTGCAGAGACAGTCTTTATTATGGTGCAATATGCCATGTTTTGGATGAAGCTTGGCATGGATGGTGTCAATGTGGGTAGCAAAGTCATCTGTCTAGCCACACACCAAGGTATTTGAATGAATGAACCACTTCAAGAGGGGTGCTATCCAAGGTGGAGACAATAGGCAGAGTTGGGAGTCTGGCCAATTTTTGGCTGGTGCCAAAGGTCATGGACACAGTGTTTTTGTGTGTTTACCTGGAGTTGCTTAGACTGAAACCAATGCAGAACATTGTGGACATTTTACTGGAGCAGACCTTCCACAGCTGTAGTGGAAGGACCGGAGATGTATATGACGGTGTCATCTGCATACATGTGGATATACAAGTTGGCATAAGCTGTGGTAGGCCATTAAGGAGGATGGAGAACAGGATGTGCCCCAGTATGGATTCCAGTGGGATCCCAGCCTGAATGGGAAGTGGAGGTGACCTTGTTCAAAAACATTTTAACTTGCCCAGTTACACAGCACACATCCTACTGAAGAGAGAAGGCATTTCATTTTAGTGCTGTTTTGCTAACATGATGGCTTACTTGATGGGCTGCACAATCTTTCATGATCTTACTACACCAATATACTGTATGACTGAACAGGGTTAAACAGACAAAGGAAGAAATTAGTGATAGTTACACTCATACTTGGAGGCTATAGAGCTGATGATCAAGATGGCGGCAATGCTGAGCCAGCCATCACAGCAGTTTCTGTAGCGTTTTTGTAGTGTTTTAATGCATTTTAATGTTTTATTTTATGTTTTACTTCTGGATTATATTTTGTTTTGGAGATGTTCCCAAGATTACAGTGGGATTGTGTGTTTTGAAGCGGCAATTGGCCATGACCCTAGTCCCTTGGAGTGGTTCTGAATATTGGTGCTGGTGGAAGTGGAATTGCCTGTAGAACTGCTGAGGTGGATTAGCATCCTGAGGAGGCTGCAGCGTGGAGACCAAGGGTGGAGAATTGGTGTGCAGTGGTTGTTTGTTGCCGGGATTGTCATCATACGCCAGTGGGCTTTCGTCTGGGCCTGACAAGTTTTTGTGGATTTCTGTGGAGCACTGAAGCAGGATTGTAGAGACCAAGGGCAGTGTCTGGGGGAAGGGATTTTTCCCCTTGTCCTCCACCGGTCTCAGAATATATTCGATCTCGGCCCCCGTGACCGAGCAGGAATTGTCCGGGTTTGCCCCAAGAAGCTGGAAGTGTTATCCGGAGCTTGTCCTAAGGGGCCTCATGGCTGGTCATGTTGGCCTGTTTTGAGGCTTCTACAGCTGTGGGTCGCGGGTGAGTGTGATCGGGATCTGTTTGTGGCGGTGGGGGGGGTTCCCCTTCTCCTAAATCTGTTTTGTCTTTATATCTGGCCCTAGGATTTTGAGCTGATTGCAGCCCAGGATGGTTGGAGATCTACATTTGTAAATTCGGGACTTGGATTGGGATATAATTTATTGCCCTCTCTCCTATGCTGATTATGGGACTCACGGCTTTTCAAGGATGAAAACAGCTAACAGCAAGAATGTACTGCATTTCCTCCCTTTGCTGGATTGAATTTTGACTCCTCAAGGTGAAAGGACCCGGTCCATAAATTTTTTGACTCATTGCATTTTCTTTGACTGTGGTTTAGGCAGTGAGGCCTGACCTCCCTTCTGGGTCGTGGAGAGGACTTTGAGGGGGGGAAGAGAGAAAAAAAAACCAAAAACAAAAAAACAACTTTATTCTTTACATTATTACCAGATTAGCTATAAGAGGGGATTGTCCCTCTCTGAACTTAGACTCTGTGGGCTGTGAGAGGGCCTGTAGCTCCATCTCCCGGGCCCCGAGTGGACTTGGAGGAGATGGGGATTGTTATTATTCATTTTTTGAGGGAGGCATGCAGTATCTCATTAAAATTGTGGGTACTGGGAACTAATTCAACATTGTGAGACAGGGCAATATTTATAAAAAGGTTTTATTTTCTGTTAGCGTGGGTGTTTGTGTTATTTTTGAGATTTAATTTTAGTTTTATTCATTATTTTTTAAGTTTTTGGGGTGATTGTTGTGACTGCTGTTATTGTGTTTTAGTGAATAGCTGAATATATAAGCTATTTTAAATGAGTTAGTGGTGTTGGTGGTGAATCTGATTCTGTTGTTAGAGAGGGGGTTCCAGCACTGGCAGTATGTGGGCTGGCGCTACTTCCCTCAGGCTGAGGGACCTCGTCGCTCATCAGCCCCCATTTGCAACCTAAGGTATATAGGTGCTGGTCGTGCCTTGGGGATTGTGCGGAGGAGGCAGAGGGGGAGGGGGGTCCTCAGCTGGAGGGGGGGGTGCAGTGGGCGGATAAGGGTGGTGAGGTCAGGGAGATGCCCTGGGGTGAAATGGGTCCAGGATAGGGGTTTGTGATGCCTGGTTCCCATACCCAAGAGCTCCACTGATAGTGGGCAAGTGGCCCGCTCCTCCAAGGCCTCTCATCCAACTCGGGCGGTGTTATGCAATGCCAGGTCTATAAGGAACAAGACAGCAATTATTGCTGATCTTGTTTATTCATCTGACCTGGCTTGCATCGCCGAGACCTGGCTGGACGAGAATGCTGGTCCTATACTGGAGTCAGCTGTTCCAGCCGGCTACTCAATGATACATCGCCCAAGATTGGATCAAAGGGGTGGGGGGGTCGCTATTTGTTTTAAATCAGAATTGGACCTTGTAGAGGTTCCAGTGGTGATCCCTAGATCCTTTGAGTGTATCATGAGAGCAGGTGTGGGTAGCAGAATCTTACTCATTTATCATCCACCCGGTGATGAGAAAGCTTTTCTGCAGAAAGTTGCAGACTTCATTGTCGACCTGGTGTTGGAACCCTCCAGGTGGTTGGTCCTGGGGGACTTCAATACCTGGGTCGATGATGAACTCTCACCTTTTGGTCAAAACTTCCTCCAACTAATGATTTTGTTTGGCTTCACACAGGTTGCTACCACTGCAACCCATATTCAGGGTCATTCATTGGATCTGGTGTTCACCATGGGGAAAGAGATCACGGAACTGGCGGTGGAACCAATCGGGTGGTCTGACCATCACTCTATAAGGTTCAATTTTGCGGGCCCCCCCTATTACACCAACCCCTTTGGAGATGATCCAGTACTGCCCTTTGAGGGGTGTTACCCCTGAGGGTCTGATGGTGGTGCTGGACCTATCAAGTCAGCCTGTGGAGTGCATGGAACCAGATGTCTTAGTGGTGCACTATAATAATATGGTGCTGAAGGCTCTGGATTCCATAGCACCTGTCCGAGTTCGCCCCCTCTCCCTCAGGCCTCAGTCCCCTTGGTTTGATGGGTCACTGAGGGAGTTGAGGAGGGTGGGGCGAAGATTGGAACACTGCTGGCGGAAATCCAGCTTGGAAGGTGACAGGCTTAGACTAATAACCCATTATTCGGACTATCAATCAGAAATCTCCCGTAAGAAAGCAGAGTTCCTGTCCAGGGAGATAGCTGCATCAAAAAATCGGCCAGCTCAGCTCTTCTGGTCCATGGACAGGCTGTGCAATCCAACCTGTCTGTGGGGTCAGAGACCTTTTTCATAAATAAAGTGTGATGAGTTTGCTTGGTTCTTTGATGATAAGGTGTCACTGATCAGGTTGGAGATCTGCAAAATGCATTCAACTGGGCATGGCAGTGACTGATGTGAGGTTACAAGCCCTCAGTCTGCCTGGACAGATTTTGATCAGCCAGCGATTGTAGATATCATGAAGATTGTCCAGGGTTTGTGGCCAACTTGCTGTAGTTTGGATCCTGCTCCAACGCACCTCCTTGTGGGATGCGTGGATGCGATTGGACCATTCCTGGCTGAGATAGTCTCATGCTCATTGGACCAAGGGATGTTTCTGGAGTCTCTGAAAGGGGCTGTCGTGACACCCCTTTTGAAGAAACCTTCCCTTGACCCTGGCTGTCTCGCTAACTACAGACCGATCTCTAACCTGCCCTTTTTGGGCAAGGTTATTGAGAAAGCGGTTGCGCTGCAGCTCGATGACTTTCTTACCACCCATGAAATCTATGATCCTCTCCAGTCTGGTTTCAGGAAGAGGCACAGTACAGAGATGGCATTGGTTCGGGTACTGAATGATCTCCTAATAGGGAGAGATTGGAGGAGCCATTCGATCTTAGTTCTCCTTGATCTCTCTGCAGCGTTTGACACCGTGGACCATGGGATGCTGCTAGAATGCCTGTGGCTACTCTGTGGACTGTCGGGGATAGTCCATAGATGGTTTCATTCCTTCCTCACGGGCAGAACTCAGAGGGTAGTATCAGGAATTTTTTCCTTTGCTCTGCCTTGTGGGGTGCCGCAGGGCTCTGTGCTTCCCCCATGTTGTTTACGGTGTATATGCTGGCATTGGGAGACATTATAAGGCTTTATGGGTTGAGTTTTCACTGCTATGCAGATGATACTCAGCTCTATATGTCCTTTGTACCTGAACAGAATGACGCACTATCTGTCTTTAACAACTGCCTCGCTGAGATTCAGAACTGGATGAGTGCTAACTGGTTGATACTGAATACGGACAAGACTGAGGTGCTGGTGGTGGATCTAGATCACCATGTACAGAAGTTGACTCCTGGGTCTCCCTCTGGCCTTGTGTTAGCGGGTAACCAGTTGAGACCTTCTGAACAGGTGCGGAATCTGGATGTAATAATTAACAGTGAGCTGACGCTTAAGACACAGGTGTCAGCCATTGTCAAGTCCTCTTTTTTCCATCTGAGGAATATAGCCCGGATAAAACACCTTGTTCCACATGATGACCTTTCTGTGTTGGTCCACGCCTTTGTTTCTTCGCATCTTGATTACTGTAACGCTCTTTATCTAGGGTTGCTGGGGGTGGATCTCCGTTGCATGCAGCTGGTGCAGAACGCTGCAGCCAGGTTGTTGACTGGGCTATCGAGAACTTGCCATATCACACCTGTGCTGTGCGAACTGCATTGGCTTCCAGTGCGATGGAGAATCATCTTCAAGGTCGCATTGCTGACCTATAAGACCCTACTCGGACAGGGACCGGGCTACTTGCAAGATCTCCTTCGGCCTTACTGTCCACTCCATTCCACCGACAAGGGATTGCTAGAGATTCCCAGGGTTCATCTTCAGTCATCTGGGGCCAGAGCATTTTCTTTTGTGGCCCCAACCCTGTGGAATTCTCTACCTCGACGGATTAGAGAGTGCCCATCCACAGAGTCATTTAAAGCATTATTGAAGAGCCACTTATTTGCACTAGCTTTTGATTAAGTATTTTGCTGTTTTTTAAACTGTTTTTAAATTTATATTTATTGTCGATATATGTTGTTTTGGTTATGTTCTGCGCTTTGGCATTTTGAAAAGTGTAATACAAATAAATATTGATTTGATTTACATGTAGTTGAAATACACATGAAAAGTTATCAGGGCTATCAGAGGTTGGAGAACGATAGGCTGTTGGAGAAGGAGGGACCCATAATGTGTATGTCACAAGTAAAAAGAGTGAACTGAGTCTACTACATTGGTTCATCCATGTTGCTGTGAAAATTTTATTGTCAATGGCAGTTATAGTGCCAGCATTTTCATGACACCACAGTCTACGACAGTGAACCTGAGTGCCCCACAAAATCAGCAACATACAGACATGGGCAACAAGTAAAACAAATGCATAATTGACCCTGAGTACCCATCACATGCCACAATGTCCCACAGGACAACAGACCCCAAACTTGAGTATCGCATGGGGCTATTCCCTCTGCAACCCTGATGTGGGAGGCTGTAACCCCCGCACCCCACCATGTAATATCACCAACTCCATGGTCACACCACGATTGCTAGGGGTTAACACTGGGTACTGCACACCACCGTAACAGCACACTCAGCAACTGTGCCACAAACAGAAAGAAGCAAACCACACCGGTCCTGAACCTGGAACACCTGGGCACCATGACCACACCTGACACTGCACCTGATACCAGTAATCAACCCTGCGCCCACATCACTGCATGCCAAATCCACCCAGATGCCCAACACACTGGGTGCTCTAAAATCCAGCTGGCATTTGTGTCCCGTGACAATCTGCGGTTGCCCTAATGGTGGCAGCAATATTAAATCACTGTCCTAATGGTGGTATACCTACTACATCTAGCTCAGAAAATGAGGCAAATCTAGAAATCATTAAGGAGTGCTAATACCTTATGTTGAATACCTGTGTTTTCAGAGCATTCATATTTGGGATCCCAAAATAGACATTATATGTGCAAAAGAAAAATACATGAAAAGGCTTAAAAAAAGAAAACCCTACTGCTTTCCTCAGTGGTTTCAGACATCTTCAACCCTCAACCCACCACCTCCCTGCTTTCTACATAGTAAGTTCAGTAGCCTGTATCTATTATTTAGCCCATCTCAGGTCATTTTCCAGGTAGATGTTACAGATCCCATGGCATTTACTATAAGAGTAGGAGATATTCCTAGTGAAAAAACAGATCACTATAACCCATCCTCAAATACTATGGTTAAAGAACTAGGAGTGCCCAAATATAGCAGGCAGAACAGGTTAGTAATTTTAAAAGTAGTCCCACATTACTTTTTATTTCTGATGTGTTTTTCTTTTTCTATATGCTCATTTTACCTAATAGTACCTTGTGTGATGTGACAAGCGGTGCTTTACCTAGAAATAGGCATATCTAGTTTTATTTCTCCCGCTACATCATCAGCATATGACCTCACTCATTATTAAATCACAAGCGCTACTGCCGGATTGATAACATATGTCACAAACTGCCAATCAAGCAGCAGAAGTTAGGCTCTTCTTGGTTATTAGTGATGTCACAGACAGTAAGGACACAATGCTGATGTTGTATATAAGAAGGAACAGAACTACGTCAGTCCCAAGGGCTTAGTGCTGTTCTGCACATCACACCTAGTACTGTGAGGTAGAAAATCTTCCAGTTAGCAAAACAGAAAAGAAAAAAAAATACTTGAAATACTATATACGGGTCGCATCTGGAAACGAACCCTTGGCTCAGTGTGCCTTTCCCAGTTACCAAATGTTTAAATAAAAAAAAATAATAATAAAAATAAAGAAAACTATAACAAGTGACTGCTGACTACTTCTGAAAGTTACTACAGGCATTACACTAGCTCTTTAATACTATGGTAGTAGAGGGTGAATAAAGGCTTATTCGCATGTTGTTTACCCCTCCCCCATGCCAGTGGTAGTATTAAAAATGATTACCCTCCCATACATTATGACTACAGTCCTCCAGTCATCTGGCACTTCTCCTGTATCATAGGAGTTTAGAAAATTATTCCTAAAATGCTTTACAATGTTGATCGTAACTTCTTTAAGTTCCTGGGGTGAAGATTGCCGGGCCCAGATGCTTTATTAATATCCAGTTCCCTCAATAGTGTAAGAGTTCTTCTCCTTTACCCCAAATTGCTCAGATTCAAAATCCTTCTCATCACACTCCTCCATGAAACTATAAGCAGCATTGTTTAATATGAAACAAAAATTATTGTTCAGTATGTCTGACATGTCATCCTTTTTGCTTGTTCGCTCTGCCTTATACATTATGGGCCAGTTGTTAGATCCGTTGTTTTTTTTTTCAAATTCACATACTAGTAGAAATCATAAATGTTACCATTATGAGTAGTGAGATTCTCTCAGTTCTTTGATTTTCCCTCCTCATCGTTGCCTTTTTTCCTTAGCAAGATTTTATATTTCTCTTACCATGCTATTGAGCATGATTTTTCTGAACTTATCACTCTACCAGTCTTATTCATAATTTTTGTATTTTTGTAGTAAGCCACATTTTTTACCATAGCTATTATATGCAATTTACTTTGGAATGAAGCTGATTTGTAAATTGATTAAGTTATGTTTTCATAATATCCACCTATGAGAAACATTTACATTAGCCTGACCTCTCTCACAATCCCATAATTGCAGTTCCCAGTGTATACTCCTGAAGTCGCTCTTCTGAAATCGAGGGTTTCCATCAGCCCTGATTCTCTCACAGTCTTTCTGTCTAGCCTAAATGTGATGACACTGTGGTTGTTATTTCCCAAAGGCAAGCTGTACTGTAATTTATTTCTCCTACTGTGTATTGTCATTTGTTTTAATTACATCTGGGACTGCATTCAAACACGTGGAATGTTTAATATTCTCTACCAGACACCGATCACCCAGGGTCTCTAGCAAGAATTTACCACTTCTTCCTCTTGAAAAATGTTTTTCCCCAGTCAATTTCCAGCATCCTGATGCCCCCCATTATAATGCAGACTCTGGCTGTAGTATTCATTTAGTATGGCCACAATGCATAATTACTTTTTACCGGTCTATACACAACTCCCATAATAACTTCATTGTTGTATTGTATAGTTATCTTTTTGCGAAACTAAAGTTTATTCAAAATTTTTTAGATTAAAACATTGGGGAAATATGATAAAAAATAAGTGTTCTTAGAATCTGAATCCTTGGCCTTACAAAGAATTCTCCCCTAATTAAGAACATTTGAAAGAAGGAAAAGAATCTCTACTTATAACAACTCCACCATATCATTTTGTTTTATGTTGTGATTCAGCACAATACTGGTTAGGTTAACTTTTATGTATATAGCCACCCCACCATCTTGTCTACCTCTCCTACCGTTCGCTACATCCTGTCACAAATGCACTCTGCAGGTCAGGCCCTCTGCTCCCACAGTGCCAAACCTCGAAGTGCAATATGTGAACAGGAGACAAACAGGGTAAACCTCCTGTCTGTTTTGGGTCAGAAACACCTACCAGTCCTGAGGTAAAATATGAACCCCTTTTCGCTAGCATGCCCAGTTAACAGGATCAGATATCGCACCCTCTTCAGGGAAATGCAGGGCAATACTTCACCCAGTGGGCACCCAGCCTGGTTCACAGTTCTACCCTGCTGACTCAATTTGAGACATATGTAGTTTCTCAACTTATCAAGACAGTAACATACTTTTAAGCCCCTAACAGTTTTTGTCAGAAATATCAAATACTGCCTCAGCATTCACATGCAAAAGAAAAGATTCAAGCAGGATTGAGGAAACCAAACTGTTTATTAGTATTAAAAAAAATAGTACATACATACAAAACATAGAACATATAACATAAACACTTATAGTCAAAAGAAACTGGAATTTACAAAACCCCAAAAAAATACCTGGTACTTGAATTTCTAAGTCTAACTCAGTTTCAGTCTGATGTTACCTATTTTGGCAGTAGTGCCCTTGTGTCCAGAACACACTGTGTGTGTGTGTGTGTTCTCTTAGAAGTCCAGAGATAGATGTGTTTTTCACTCCTTTCAGCCAGAGTGATAACAAGCCAAAATGCCCTTCCCATCCTGTGAGGTCACAGCTCATGAGGTCACTGTTAGTCCTGTAATTAATTTGTAACCTGACCAAGTGTATCCAAAAGGGTGTCATTTTACTGCTGGCTGGAAATCTGGTAAGTTAGTAATATCAAAATATGACATTCTCTTTGATCAGAGCATTCACCTTTGATCCCTAGAAAACACATCCTAACAAACAGTTCTCTTCTAGTGGTGAGAGATGTAAGAGATAGTTGTTAGAATTTGTCGCTTCCTAGGATGTCGTAAAAGATGCAGACTTCTATGGCTTTTCCGGACTTTAAAGTAATTGAAGTTTTACATTGTGCTATATAACAGCTAACACAGGCATGACAGGAGATGTCAAAAGGAAGCTTCTTAATTCATTCACTGGGTCAGTGTTACTATAGCCAATTGTTTTCAGCAAGCCAGGGCCTTTGGGGTCAAAAGGTCAGGCCCCTTTAAAAGCTACTGACTGCCATTTCCCTAAGCAGACATTCAAATAAACATATATTTATATCACAGATATAACTAGTAGAGGGTTAACATGTTACACATCCTCCAACCCTCAATTGCCTTGTTCCATTTGTAATCCTCCGCCCACCATGTCTCTCTGATGGCCACAATGTCAGGCTTGTCCCCCCATGTCATGAATGATAAATCATTCATCTTATTGCTAAGAGTTTGAGCATTTAGATATAGGGACTTCAGCCACAAGGTCTTCTGTTTTCTTTTTCCCTTTTTTTTATTTTATTGTTTTTATTTTAGTCTTTGGTAACCGGGTAAGGCCCACTAGGCACAAGTACCTGTTTTCAGGGGTGACCTGGGAGCACTGGGCAGTTAAGTGACTTGCACAGAGTCGCACAGTATGCAAGTGGAGGTTGTGAGAATCAAACTCAGGTCTGGTCTGCTGGATATACCAAACTCGTTCACACCTCGTTCCTCTAACCTCTAGGCTATACTGCCAGCCCGACTGATTGATTGATATACAGATATACAGATCTCCCCTTTCCCCCTTTCTTGCTAATTTAAATGTTATGAACATGTGAACATACAAAATTTCCAGCAGATGCCGGCCTTATGGTCTATTTAGTCTGCTCGAGTGTGCAGCACATCAGTCCATTAGACTGCAGCTGTCCCCCTCCCATGATTTCCTCACTCCCCACTCCCTGCCCCCGTCAGGTGTGTACTCTCCCTTTGAATCTGTCTCACCCCCTCTTGAAGCTCCCCACTGTCTGCAGAGATACAACTTCCTCTGGCAGTGCATTCCACGCTGCTACCACCCTTTCAGTGAAATAGTGTCTCCTCATTTCCCTCCTGAATCTGCCCCCTCCAACTTCAGAGAGTGCCCTCTGGTTTCCCTTCCACCCTTCAGATTGAACAAACACTTAGTGCCCACTCTGTTCATCCCTTTCAGGTACTTTAAGGTCTCAATCATATCCTCTCTCTTTCTTCTGTCCTCCAGGGTATACATTTTGAGCTCTCTCAGTCTCTCCTCACAAGGTCTATCCCCACACAGGATCATTTTTGTTGCACTGCGCTGTACTGCATCCAGCAGTTTGATGACCCTTTTTAAGTAGGGGCACCAGAATTGCACGCAGTACTCCAAATACGGCCCCACTAGGGACTTGTACAGGGGCAATATGACCTCACTACTCCTAGAGGTAATCCCCCTTGCTATGCACCCTAGCATCCTGTTTGCCTTTGCCGTAGCCTTCCTGCACTGTGCAGAGTGGTTCAATTCCCCGATCACAAGCACCCCCAGATCCATCTCCTCCTTGGACGTGGACAACTGGTCACCCTCCAACCAGTAACTGTATCCTGGGTTGCTGGCTCCAAAATGCATCATTTTGCACTTCTTGGCATTGAACCCAATCTGCCAGGTGTGCGACCATTCCTTTAGTTTTGCCAAATTTTCCTGAAGTACTTTGCTCCCTCCCCCCATCCACCTCAGCACAGATCTTGGTGTCGTCTGGGAAGAGGCTGATCTTAATCGTGATCCCTACTGCAATGTCTGCAATGAAAATGTTGAACAGGATCAGTTCCAGTACTGAGCCTTGAGGAACACCACTTGTCACTGCCCTGGGCTCCGGTGCCTCACCCCCCACTACTACCTTCTGCTGTTGATCCTACAGTCAGTTTTCAACCCATCTGACTAGTTTCCTCCCCACTCCCAGATTGTTTAACTTGCTAGTCAGCCTACCGTGTGGCACTGAATCAAAGGCCTTGCTGAAATCCAGGTAGAGTACATCCACCGCACGGCCCCAAAAGTGTCCTTGTAACCCAGTTAAAAAAGTCAACCAAGTTTGTCTAGCAGAATCTGCCAGAGACAAACCCATGCTGCCTGTTGACCTGTAGTTCATTATCCTCAAGAAATTGTTCCAGCCTTTCTTTGAGGATAACCTCCATCAGTTTTCCTACAATTGCAGTAAGGCTCACCAGTCTGTAGTTTCCCCGGCTCATCTTTGGGCCCGTTCTTATGGAGAGGTACCACATGCGCCTCCTTCCAATCCCTTGGCACATACCCCATATTTAGAGAGGTGTTAAATAGGTCCACCAATGGCCCAGCCAGGACCTCTGCCATTTCCCTCAGCACCCTGGGATGAACTCCGTCTGGCCCAGGTGCCTTGTCTACCCTCAGGGACCTAAGGCCCTCCATCACTCTTTCCACTGTGATTACCCCATCCGTGGTTGCCTCACCCCCCTCCCAACCCACTTTCCCTTCAGGTATGGCCCATCTCTCTCTCCCTGATGAATACTGAACAGAAGTACTCATTGAGTACTTCTGCCTTCTCAGCCCCCTTTTCTACTCACCCACTGCCTTTCCTGATCTTAACGATTTGGTCCTTGCTCTTCCTCTTCTCCCTGATATATCTGAAGAAATCCTTTTCACCTTCTTTTGTCCCCTGTGCTAATCTCTGTTCCCTAGCCACCATTGTAGCCCTTACCGTTCTGCTCACTTCCCTGGATTTCCTTACATATGCCTCCCTGTCCTCTGTCCTGTTGGTTCTCTTGTAGGTTCGGAATGCATTTCTCTTACCCCTCACCCTTTCCGCTACCTCCCAACTCATCCTACTAGGTTTCTTGGTCCTGGATTTCTTACATTGGCTCTTGACACAAGCTTTAGTGGATTCAGTCAGTCCTAGCTTGATGATCGCCCATTTTTGTTCAGCTTCCATGTCTGGGTGGATGCTAGCTATGTGTCTTTCCAGTATGTGACCCATCCTGCCAAAGTCTACCCTTTTGAAGTCCTGAACCTTAGTTTTTGTAGTGGCTGCTTCCCTACCCAGACTGATTAAGAATCACACTGTGCGGTGATCACTACCCACCAGTGAGTCCTCCACCCTAACATCTCTGACATGCTCCCCATCCTCCAGCACCAGATCAAGAATGTTCCCCTCTCTCTCATTGGCACTGTTACCCTCTGGGTCAGGAAGCCATCCTGGAGTGCTTCCAGGAAGATCTGCTCCCTGGCGCATGTGGTAGCTGGGATGCTCCAATCCACCCCGGTAGATTAAAGTCCTCCACCACCACAGTGCTCCCTTTGCCACAGAGTCTCCTCAACTGCTCCCCTAGTTCTTTGTCTGTGTCCTCTTTTGGGGCAGGAGGCCTATAAACAACCCTCAATCGGACCTTAGCCCCCTTCGGGTTGTGCAGTTGCAGCCAATGACTTCTGACCTGCCCTCCTCCTCCCCCCAGTACATCCTGATCCCTTCTCTTACATAAATGGCCACTCCCCTCTCTCTTTCCCTTTTCTCTGTCCCTTCACAATAATTTGAATCCCAGAATGGCTAAGTCCCAGTCGTGGTTTGGGATTGCCCACGTCATGGTAATAGCAGCTATGTCCACCTCCCCTTCTGCCATCAATGCCTGCAACTCAGCCATCTTGTTCCCCAGGCTCCTAGCATTTAGTGATACCACTCTCCACCCTTATCCTCTCCCTGCTGCCTCCTTATCTACCCCTCCGTCCCCAATCCAAGTCAAATTTGTCTCTATCCTTGCTGTGGGGGGAAGGTCCCCTGGACCCCTTCTCCTGGTTCTTTCCACCTCCATTGCCCCCCCAAGCTAGTTTAAATTAAACTCTCACTGATAAATTCCCCCAGTTTCTGCTTTAGCACCTGTGAACCTTCCTTACTGAGATGTAGCCTATTCCCTGCATATAGATCTGTGTTCTCCCATGTGCTACCCGACTCTCCCACCAATCCATACCCCAAGGACTTACATTATTCCCTCAGACTCCTGTTGAAGTCCATGATTCTGCATTTCCTGCCTGTACTTGCTCGGGGCACTGGCAGAACCTCTGAAAATGCTACTGACCTTCCCCCTTTACTGCATAGATTCCCCACTTCCCTGAAGCTATCTTGAACCTACTCTATCTTTCTATCTTTCAGATAATTCATTCCCAGGTGCACCATGATGTATGGTTCGCTCCACCTTCCTCACACATCTACCAATATGCAGACCCACCTTTGCTGTTGTCATGCCCGGTATGCACTCCACCAGATGTTGCTTTTTCTGGCACCCCTTCCCCCTCATCTTACGCCCTTAAGTATTAAGTCCCCCAGAATTATGACTCTCTCCCCCTTTTCCTGATCACCCACTCTCTGCTTGATGGTCTCCTGCCCCCCAGCTTGATCCTTCCTCCCATCCTCCCTGTTTTGCCACCCCTCTGCCTCCCCATTCTGTGCCCTATCTTCACCCCACCTACCAATTATGGCCAGTGTGTCAGCTTCCTCTTCAAAACCATGCCCCTGGTGCTCCACCTTCCCTTCACAGCTTGGCTTACACTACCCTCACCCTGCCTCCCTGCTGTCCCCCAGGCTCTTCTCTGAGATGAGTTTCATCCCTGCTTGAGTTCCCCTCCTCACCCTTGTTCCAGTCTCACCTGGGCCACCTGCTGTTACCCCCTCTTCTCATCTTCTTGCCCCTTTATATCCACTGTCATTACTGCATCACCACCTTCCTGCTGCCCTTGCCTCTGTGGCTACTTGGGCTACCTCTAGTGCCTACCGATTCTGTGCTGCATCCTTTCCCCCCTTTAGTGCCCTCCCCCCTAACCATCTCAGTATTTTTGCTACCCACCCCATCCTTCTCCTCCAGACTAGCTAACACTGTGAATCTGTTTGTGCTCTTAATCCCCTTTGCCTGAATGCCTCCAGTCACCCCTCCCTGAGGCTTACATCCCTGCTCTGGCACTGCTGTAGACTTGTTCCTGTGCCTGACCCACTTCCAATGTTCGGTTCCTGCCCATGACTGCACATGACTGTGTGGCTCACCTCTTGACCCTCCTAGAGTCCCCTTTTGTTGGCCTGATGCGGGCGGCATTGAGTGATTCCTTGGGTTCCCTTCATGCTTGCATTCCTCCCTATCCTGTGTCCCCCATGCCTTCAGCTCCCTCTTCAGTCATCCGATCTCCTCCCTAAGCTGACACACCTGTCAGCACACCATGCATCCCCCTGCCCTCCATGCCACTGCCAGGAATATGGCTGCTCCACATCCGTGGAAGCAAACAACCCTTCTTGGCCCCCGCCTTGGTTGGCTGCCCATGCCCAGCCACCCCACCCATGGCTGGGTCTTGTTCCACTCCCTGACTCCCTTCCCCCACTTTGGACTCTACCTGTCCATGCTGTACGTGTTTTGGCCCTCCCAGTGTAGGCTACCCACTGTCATTCAGCGTGGCTTGCTGCCTGTTGTCTTCCCTGCTGACGCCCTGCAGATGCCACTCGAGATGCCACACTCCTGCATCTTGGCACTCATGCGTCGGGGCACTCATGTGAGGGGAACTAGGTCCCCTGGAAATAAATGCTGAGCCTGGTCTTCTGATTGGCCCAGCCTGGTCTCGTGACTCTCCTCCCTCCCCTGCCTTAACCTCTCCCTCTGTGGCCTTCCTCCCTCCTCCCGATACTCCATAGCCCCCAGAAATTCCTCATTCCATGTCAGTCTCCTCCCATCAATGCAGTACCCACAAAATAAGTCATCTGCTGAAACAAATAAATTGTTTGGTTAACTCGTTCACCTCCATGCTCCTCAGAGCTCCATTCCAGTTGGCTCCTTCTGGCATCTGGTGAATTATGAATATGGCGCCTCTTAAACTACGTGGTCCCAGCCGCCTGATTGGCCCAGCCAGGTACAGTGACTCTCCTCCATCTCCTGCTTCAACCCCTCCCTCTGCGGCCTTCCTACCTCCTCCCAATCCCCTGTAGCCCACAGAAATTCCCTGTTACACATTAGTCCCTACCCATCAATGCAGTACCCACACAATCAATCCTCTGCTGAAACAAATAAACTGTTAGGTTAACTCGTTCACCTCTCTGCTCCTCAGAGCTCTGCTCCAGTGGGCTCCTTTTGGCATCAAGTACAACAGGAAGAAGGACTTCCTAAGATCCTTGCCTATTTCCTATTTAGGAGTAAACCATCCTGAGCACTGAAGTGGAGCATAGAAGTTTTTTTTTTCCATAGAAGCTATTCCAATTTCCAATGAAACTGTGTCTCTCCTTTTTGCCACCAATAACTTCAAACACCCATTCATTTTCAGTATAGCTCTTTGTCTTTTTGCAGATGCTCTTGGGAAAGCTAAGATTTTTGACAGTGGTAATTTGCATCCCGCTGCTTGATTTCCTAGTTAGAATAATAAAATATTTATGTTATCATCCATTCTGCCACCAATGCCATTAACACCCAAATGTAGAACAACTGAAGCAAATCTCCCCCCTGCATCTATTATTTTATCTACCTTGTCAGTTAGATCTCCTTCTCTAGCCCTCAGGAACAGCTCACCATTTTCTCTCTTTGTCACTTTTGCATACTATTAATTCTGTATACCTCACTACTGAATCACCTATGGTAATAAGGTCACCAGCATTTTCCAGTGAGGAGTTAACTGACTGTTACTATGTGGTTGGTACCCCAGTGATATGTGGGTTTACAGTAATTTCTAATGGTACTGAGATATTGCTGGCAGAATCTGTACCACACAACCCATATATATTTGACATTGGAATACTCAGATTGTTTTCTCTTTATGTTATCACTGACCAGCATCGAGCTTTCATCGTTATCATCTCCACTTTTGTCCTCCCTTATTCTTTTCTATTAGTCTTGCATTCACACATACTGTAGGTTCCCCACTCAGCTCGCAGGCCTGAGAAAAACTTGTGCAGCTCATCATTTGTGGTCAGTTGCACTGTTCTATTTCCCTCTCTGTTTGCAACTTCAGATATCATTTCATCTGGGAATTTCTCCAATTCACTTATATTCTGCAGTCTGGTCTGATGGCAGTCCTGGACCTTCCGAGCTGTCCAAGTATAAGCAAGGATCCAGAAGAACTGGTGCAAGCCTATAATAAGGCTGTAGTGGGGGCTCTGGATTCCATTGCTGCTACTCATGTTCATCCACTCACTCTTCACCCTTGGTCCCCCTGGTTTGATGAGGATTTGAGGGAGAGGAGACAAGTTGGGCAAAGGCTGGAACGTGGCTGGCAGAAATCGGGTCTTGATGCTGACAGGCTTAGATCGATGACCCATTATAAGAATTATCAATCAGCTATCTCCCATAAGAAGGCGGAGTTCCTGTCCAGGGAGATCACCGCTGCACAGAATTGACCGGCTCAGCTCTTCCGAACGGTCGACAAGTTGTGCAATCCAACCTATCTTCGGTCACGGAGAGCACTGTCACAAGAGAAATGTGATGAGTTTGCTCGATTCTTTGTGGGTAAGGTTGCTAACATCAAGACTGACATCTATACGGCACATTCTGTTGGGAGTTGCGATGGCTGGTGGGTGGTTGCTGCTCCTCAGTTTGTCTGGTCTGACTTTGACTGGTTGGAGATCAGGGGTGTCATGCGGATGGTCCAGGAGCTATAGTTAACCTACTGTAGTTTGGACCTGGGCCCAATTCGCCTCCTAGTGGGGTGCGTTGAGGTCATCAGCCTGTTCTTTGCTGAGATAGTCTGGTATTCATTTGAGTCAGGGATGTTTCCAGACCCCCACCTGAAGGAGGCTGTGGCAATACCCCTACTCAAGAAATTATCTCTTGACCTGGACTGTCTTGCTAACTACAGGCCAGTCTCTAACCTTCCCTTTGTGGGGAAGGTTATTGAGAAGGCTGCTGTTGCAGCTAAAGGTACATCTGATCATCCACAACATCTACGATCCTCTCCAGTTGGGATTTCAGAAGAGGCATAGCACCAAGACGGTGCTGGTGAGGGTACTCAATGAGCTCCTGATAGTGAGAGATCAAAGGACCTGTTCTATCTTGGTCCTCCTTGATCTCTCTGCAGCTTTCGACACCATGGACCATGGTGTGCTACTAGAGCGCCTGTGGTTCTTCTGTGGACTGTCTGGTATGGTCCTCAGATGGTTCCAGTCTTTTCTCTTGGGCAGGTCTCATAGAATGGTGTCCAGAATTTTTTCATCAGATCCAGTCTCCCTGCCTTATGGGATACCGCAGGGCTCTGTGCTTTCATTCATGTTGTTCGCGGTTTACATGCTGCCCTTAGGAGATATTGTAAGGCGATATGGGCTGAACTTTCACTGTTATGCAGATGACACTCAGCTCTACCTGTCCTTAATACCTGGACAAGAAGATCTAATCTCTGTGTTTAACAGCTGCTTTGCCAAGATCTAGGACTGAATGAATGCCAGATGGTTGAAGTTGAACCCTGATAAGACTGAGGTTCCAGTGGTGGACCCGGGTCATCAGGCAGAGGGGGCATGGGCTGGACAGCCTACTGAGCTCTGGCTTGGTGGCAACCAGCTAGTGTTCTCTGACCAGGTGTGAAATCTGGGGGGTGATTCTTGATGATGTATTGACACTTAAGCCTCAGATGTCATCTGTGGTCAAGTCCTTATTTTACCATCTGAGGAATATCACCCAGATCAAGCATCTGGTCCCACCCAATGACCTTCCTACTCTGGTCCATGCCTTTGTGACCTCTTACCTTGACTGTTGCAATTTACTGTACCTAGGGTAGCTAGTGCAGAATGCGGCTGCCAGGTTGTTGACTGACTTACCTTGGTCCTGCCACGTCACACCTGTGCTCCACGGCCTGCTCTGGTTGCCAATTCAGTGGCATATCACCTTCAAGGTTGGGCTACTGACCTATAAAGCCCTACATGGACAGGGCCTGGGTTATCTGCAAGATCTCCTGGTTCCCTACCATCCTGCCCACCCACACTCCGTTCAAGCAATGAGGGATTGCTAGAGATTCCCAGGGTCTGCCTAAAGACCTCTGGGGCTCGCTCCTTCAGCTTTGCAGCACTGACCCTGTGGAATTCTCTACCTCATCAGGTTAGGGAGTGCCTGACTATGGAGAGCTTTAAATCTGCCCTAAAAGCCTATTTGTTTAGTCTCGCATTCCCAGAATAAGAGTAAACTGTATTGTCATTAAGTGTTTTGTCTGTTTTACTGGGGTTTTATTTATTGTTTTAACCAATGTACAAGTGCTTGAATACATGTTGACTTGCGCTTTATAAATAAATAAATAAATAAAAGTTGAAGTTGGTTACTTTCTCCCATAATGACAGCAACACTTGCTGTTTCTCCACTACGTGCACAAATGTTATACATTGGATATTGTCCTCTACCTCTTTTGTCTAAGTTACTTTTACCATAATACAAGTATAGCATAACAGCCACCATTTTCCCTCACCCAGGCTTATCACTGCATTGCTATGCTTCACATTTATTTTCTGGAATGCCCAGGTGTATGCCTTCTTATTATTTATGTCTATAAAAGGTGTAGCTTATTCACCAGCAGCTATATTATGCCCTGTACCCTGCTAGAGGTACATTATCAGATCTAATCATTATTTGAGTTACTCTTAATGTGTTAGAGCCCTTCAGTTCTCAGGAGATAGAATGTGTACAAAAATGTCATACCAGCAATCCAGTCTGTCCCAGGTGACATGGCAGGCACCATCTCCCCCATGATCACAGACACTCACAGAGGGCAGCCTTTTATCTCTCTGTGAGTGTTACACAGAGTTGTCCAAAAACCAGTAGTGATGCAATCATCTACTTTGCATCTTGAGACTATAAAAGGTCACCCAGAATAATTGCAAATTGGCACATTGCTGTTTACGGGCTACATAAGTAAATACCCCCAAAAGTTAAAAGTAACCCATAAAAGAGCTGTTTTCAAGGTCCAGTGCCTGCATCCCTTCAGGTCACTGTTGTAATCAGTAGCAGTCCCTCTCACACAGGCTGGCATACCTCTCAACATTGTGTCCCCCAAATGTGGAACATTGCCTCTCAAAATGTGGAACAAATGAGCAAAATGTGGAAAACTTAATCAAATCTTTACCTAAGAAGCTCAGAACACTGTTAAAATATTTGCATTTATATTCAGAAAATCTACTATTAATTGAATAATATATTTTTTGCATACTTTACTATAGATTTTTGCTTTAAAATGTTAATACTAAATGTGGGACAAGTCCTCACAATGTGGAACAGAGAGCTTTTGTGAAGTAAAATGAGGAATGTTCCTCGTAATGTGGTACAGTTGAGAGGTATGCAAGCTGGTCTGTACCTTTTTTTCCCCCCTGCCCACCAGAGAATAGCAAGAGACAAGGGTGCAGGTGTTCTTAGCACATTAAGATTTAAAATTCAAAGAGAGAGCGAGAAGCGAGAGGGAGGGAGGGAGAGATACAGAATAAGAATAGGACAGTACACAGCTATTTATGAAAATAACGTTTTGTACCAAACCAGTTATCCACCACAGAATAAACTCACAGACTCAACAACACTCACAGATGGTGGCCTTCTATCCCTCTATGAGTGACGTACTGCATGGTCTGAACACCAAAAGTGATGCAATTGTCCATTTCCAGTTTCAGCACTATTCACTACCAGTTTCAGTGCTACTAAATGCCATCTCGAAATGAGATGCCACAGCTCACTTTGCCTTCCTAGTCTAAAATTACAAAAAAAAAATAACAACATCAAAAGGATTGTGGTTCTCCATGATGAAGTGCCATTAGAACGCACTGATGTGTCATGCATAAACACATTTCTTTCTTTATATGTAATTGAATTCATCTGCTTATTTGTTTTTAATGTAATCATTTATTTAATATTAATGCTTTTATTATGTTTATTTAATTGACTATTGTTTAAATGTTTATTTCTGTTGAAATATTGTGCATGTGCTACTAGGGTATCGATATAGTATAAGAAATGTAACTATATTAGTATCCAGAAACTACTTTCTGTCAGCTGAGTGGAAATGTGTATTAGTAAGCGGATACAGAAGAAGTACATTTCCAGTACAGCCATGCATTGAAAGTGCATCAATGTAATGCTTCCATGGCAACCTGACTCAAAACTTTCATTAAAAAAAGTTTCTAGCCCTAACAGTTCAGAAGTTACCCATTTGTAAAGATAACTTATTTTTAGGTCAACTTTTGGAACCATAAGGGAAAACACATATTTTTTTTATTTTTTTTATGAAAGCTTGGAGTCAGATTGATGTGAATGCATTACAGTGATGCACTCTCAATGCACCAATGTAATGAAAAAAAAACCTTTATTAAATATATTAATAATGCATTTCCACTCAATTGGCAGTAAGAAATTGTTTCAGTACATCAATAGTGCTGCAATATACAGTACAATTCACATTATACCGCCATCCAGATGAGTTGCTATTGTTTTTTTAAGTATGCAATGAATTGACAACTCATGATGTATTGTTCTGCAATACTTAAGCAGCTCAAGAGCAACTTTTATAAAATGTTTTTACAACTCAACTGGAATATACTGCAGTTGTCACAATGCAATGTAAAGCTGAGTTGCAACTGTTAAAGTTCACAACAGTTTTTACAAGGCTATGTTCTGGGATCAAGCAGCATTTACTGCATGTAACTCATTGAGAAATGCTAAAGCAGTATATTAGTTTTACAGTTTAATGTGAATTGTACCATACTATACTACACTGACACAGTAATCACATACTTATACAACATAGACATAAATAGTTTAAACACAATTAGAGCACTTTTTAAATTTTTTTGGCTTTTTCAGTTCATACGGTACAGAAAAAATACAACTAACATTGGTATGATTTTTGTTATGAAAATGTATTTTCAAAGGTATCAAATCATGTTACATAAAATCCTTATTTCTATTAACCACAAGTCTCTGTATGCTTTTCAGGCAATGCCTGTAAATGGATCAGATGATGATAATAAAGATTGCATATGTACTTTGCAGGGAATCAGTGAAGACGAAAACATTCTAAGAAGCACCCATAGCAGTCACAGTTTTAAAACAGGAGACATTAAAGAAATACATTTAATAGAGAAAAGAAATACCAAAATTCAAGTCCATCACCCTCACACCCACTAGTGTGAAAGAAACATATAAGGACGCAAGCACTTAAGGTTTGAGATTATCAAAAGGGTTTATTTTGCTTAATAAGACTTGGCAAATGCAAAGAAGGAAGGAAGGAAGGAGAACAATGAACGAGAGAGAAAGAAAGGAAGGAAAGTGAAAGAAAGATATAAAGAAATAAAGTGAGAGAGAGAGGAAGGAAATAGAAAAGAAAGAAAGGAAGGAAAATGAATGAAACAAGAGAAAGAAAGAAAGAAAGAAAGAAAGAAAGAAAGAAAGAAAGAAAGAAAGAAAGAAAGAAAGAAAGAAAGAACTCATAAGTATTAGGTACAACAATACAAATACCAAAAAAGGGGTGGAGCATAACTGAGAGTAATTGTAAGTCACATAATGATAAGTTAAATAAAAAAATTGATTTAGATTTTCTTTATTTAATCATTTTATTAAATAATATGCAACAAAAAACAACAATACCATATTGGGCTATGACAACCAAATCACAAGGTAGGTATCAGCAACAAGCCCAGAAAAATGAATTACAAACTCAGAAGTGTTAATGCTAACATTTTTAAACAAACAATGTTTTAAACATTATCACATTCCAGCAGATATGTCTGCTAACTCTCTCCATGATATCATTCATTTACCAGAAGTGGAAGTGTATGCTCTTTTGTTTTGCATGACCCTTCCATTTATTTTATTTATGTTGTTTGCTGTATTTTGCATTTTGTTTTGTAAGGCACCATGAGCCTCAGGGAAAGGGTGTCATAGAAATAAAGTTGTCTTGCCTTTTCTGATTCTAACACTGGCAAACCAGCAACCTTCTATCTCATAATAATTTACTATGTACGATTGCATGGTAGCTCTGGCCTTGGTGCTCTTGCACTGGTCTGCCTTGTTTGTTTGTTTTTTTCCTCTCTTTTTTCTTTGGGTAAATTCATTTGAGGATTTTCTGGCCCTGGCCAGCCTTGCTCTCCTGTACCTATATGACTAGAACAGTAATACTTTCCAAATCTGCTGGCAGCCAGTGAATGATTCAAAATGACTAATACTGATAGTTCTTCTTGCCTTGATCCCCACGGTCTTGTACTTGCCAACCCAGAGGCAGGATTTTTAAAAAGACATACACTTTCTATGTCATCCTCAAAATTTGTACATAAATATTAAATTGCCATCTACAGTTTATGAAGAGAAATGTCTCATCACAGCTTATTGTTATCAGCCAAATATGTAACTTACTTCTAGCTGGGTGATATCATTGTAGGCTGTGTGGACACATCTATTTCCAAGAAATAGTACTTTACAACTAGGGACTTTTGTAAATGAAAGATTACTTCCTCCCTCTCTCTCTCTCCCTCCCTCTCTCTCTCTCTGTCTCCCACCTCCAACTCTCCTCTTCTGACAGCAAGAACTGATTACCACATTAAATCATGCGTAAGAGAGTGCCACAAGGGTTGCTGAAAAATGTCCAAGAAATAGACACAGAATGCTTGGTCTATGTGTTTTTTTCTATGAAAAGGAGGAGTTTTGCTAGCAAATCTAGTATTTGCTTTTATTTATTTATTCATCTATTCACCATGTGGGCTCACTGAAATCAAGGTTGCTTTTACAGGAGTGACATGGATGTCAATACAACAATGTTAACACAAAATTCTAGAGTATGGAGCTCAGTACTGGTGCCCACACCTCAAAAAGGACATTAACCTGCTGGAGAAGGTACAGAGGAAGGCTACAAAGATGATAGCCGGTCAGCAGGGCAAGGCATATGAGGAGAGATTGAGGGCACTGAACATGTACTCCCTGGAAGACAGGAGAGAGAGAGGAGACATGATTGGGACATTCAAGTACTTGAAAGGGATAAATAAGGTTGATAAGGAGAGTCTCTTTAAGCTGCGTGGCAACCATATCACAAGGGGGCACAGTCTTAAGCTGGAAGGTGGGAGGTTTAGGATTGAGGTCAGGAAGCACTTCACAGAGAGGGTGGTGGACACTTGGAATGCACTGCCGGAAGAGGTCATCTCACTGAAGACAGTGGGCAACTTTAAGAGGGGCTGGCATAGGCATAGGGGGAAGGTAAGAATCATGGGCAGGGAGGATGGGAGGAGTGAGGAGGAGGGCAGGGACATTAGCTCAAGCTGTGGACCCTGCAATACAAGCAGACTTGATAGACCAAATGGTTTTCTTCTACTGGCTTCTTCATAAATGTTACAATGCTGAATAAAGTGTCCACAATATGTAAAGGGATACAGTATGGATACAAAGTAAACAATAAGACCTGACCTACAGATTGCAGGGTATTGGTGGATACCTGATACACTTGGAGTATCTGTCTTTTTTTTTTTACGTTATCTTTTTTCTCCCCTCAGTCCCAGTCAGCCCTCTATTTTTGCTGTCCTCCCAGCCCATCCCTCGATGTCAGGCTTACTTCTCTTCTTCCCCCATGGCTTTTCCCTCCATAGCAGGGTGGCAGGGAGCCCCCAACTCAACCCACCATTACCAGATCCACTTTGGAGAATTGCCTTCTCAGGGGCAGTGCCTGCGGAGAATGTCCATGTATGATGCTCAACCTGGGACCATTTTTTTGCTTTTTTGTGGAGGGGAGTGTGCACTGCTGACAATGGCTGAGCTGCAAGCTTCTGCATGCAGCATGCCGGTCGGCTGCTCCACCTCTGAGCCCTACATTGCCAGACATGGCTTGCCAATGATTAGCCTCTGCTAGGTGTCAGGCAGGTGTCAGTCTCTGTTCCCCACCCTCTCAGGGAGAGGAGAGCTGTCCCCTGGACACTCGATCCTCCCCCCCCCCGGCTGACCCCCCGAAGACTTGCTCGCATCGCAAACATGGGTCGCCGGTGTGGCAGGAGGTAAGATATGATGCCTCAGCCCTCCACACCACTGGGCTGGCTTGGAGAATCTGACTTAACAAACAGCATCGATCAGAGGTCGCAGTGTGAGCTCACTTGGCAGCTGCAGATCCCTGGCTCCAGTTGTGTGTCCCCAACTGCTGCTAGCCCTCCCTACCATGTGCCAGTAGCACGTTGCTACTTGTTGAGCGTGTCCAGCAGAGATTTGCACTCCTTTACCATTGGCTGTTGGTAGCTATGGGCGGAACTGGGGATGCACACTTGGAGGATCCGACTTAACAGACAGCAGCAATCAGAACTTGCAGTGTGAGTAAATCTTCCAGAATTTTCAGATGGTAATAAATGACTGTTCAGGTAGTTATCCTGGGCACAAGTTTAATATGTCTGTATTTACAGTATAACATGACCAGGGAAAATGGCGTTGTGTTCTCTATTCGTGATTACAGGTTGTTCTTGCAAAGTCGCCCGTGTGTCACATCACTAACCATACAGTCCCCATTTTCACTGGCCATGTTATAAGTGAATTAACCCACTCGAGAGCATGTGTTACCTGGGGAATTAATCCATGCCTGGGTGGTTGTTGCACTCGGCCTGTGGCCTCATGCAACAACCCCACCCCCCAAAGGTGTGGATTAAGTCCCCAGTAACCCATACTCTGTCATGGGTTAATGCTTACATCAAGCATGTGGTTCCATTCTGGAGACAAAATGTTGCCTCCATCATTGAAAACATGCTCAGCTGGAGCTGAAGAAGCCATTAGACAAAGAACATTCATAGCTACGTGGACAATTGAGGTGTAATGTATTGTATTCTGTTAGCCAACACTTTTTGCAACAACGACAACTGAATGCAGAATACTGGCAATCATGTTAATGCATTAAATCATCAAAACGTTCAGTTAACTGGGGTCCCATTAATGGACCCAGGTCCATCTTGCAAATGAGCTTCTGCTCAACGATGAACGCCTGGTTAAATAAAGACTTGATTGATTGATTGATTGATTGATTAATAATTAATTCACAATTAACTAGGTAACAAATTAACAGAAAAACCTCTCAAATAAATTAAGCATTAAATTAATAATTAAAAATTAACCAACCATGATAAAGGTACTGCACAGAAGATGCAGTGGAGCACGCAGAATAAGTAAGGTACAATATAGATATACAAGGTACAGTGTATCATCACAACCAGTGACAAGGGTATGTGTTGTAACAATTAGATGTAGTGTTCTGAAGAGTTTATTTTTGTAATTGGACATAAACAGTTTACTGGAGCTTATGCTACATATCACCAGGGGTACATCGTTCTATGCCTTCACCACAGTATGTCTGTGTGATTTCTGAGCCTATGTGCTCTTAGAAGTGGGATTCCTAGGAGCTTTTTATTCTGTGACCTCAGGTTCATTCTGGGCTTCTGCAGGGTGAAGAGGTCGAGTAGACAGGTGGGACTTCCATCTGACAATACCGTGTGTGTCACTATGGCTATGTTTAGTTTACTTAAGGACTCCAGGGAAAGTCAGATTAGTTGATGCTGCAAATCACAGTGGTGGTCTTGCTTGCCATTCATGGCAGATTGCCTATCAGTTTAGATATGACAGATCTGTCATGCTAAATCTTGGTTGAGGCAGTATCCCACACTAGGGAGCCATACTTATGCACAGGCAGTACACTGGAGTCGGATATTGTTTGTTTGGTGAACTAGGTCATTTGACTTTTTTGACCTGTAGAGTATACCTATATTTCAGCCAAAACTGTGGGTGATTTCAGATAGATGGAACTCAAAGGTCGTTAGGGCCAAGATGCAGGCCCAGATATTTGTTAATTTCAGTCACTTCAATTGGAATGTGATCACTGACAGTATTTGAGTGGAATTAAGGTTTTTTATTGAGCTTGACCCAAAAAGCAAAGCTTTGGTTTTCTTCCTGTTGCACACATGCCTGTTTTCATCAAACCATTTTTCTAGCCAGAGAAATCTGCCCACTAGGGTTGTGTTTTCCATCTTCAGTTCCATTTGTCCCTGTATATACTACTGCATTATCAGCATGCAGTTTCTTTTGTTTGGTTGCATACCCTTGGACGCTGGTTGCTGGTTATGGAGAACAGCAGTTGCCCAGGAACTGACCTCTGTGGCATCCATATTACAACACAAGGAACAGACATGACTCCATTAGGTTTGACTATCTGTTCTTGGTTATACAGGTGGTCACTGCTCCAGTCAACCACAGGCACACCAAAATTGTAAGCAATGATCTGTTGGATTAGCAGGGTATGATCCACAAGGTTGAAGGCTTTAGTCAGGTCTAAAAATACAGTACCAATGGCATGGCAGGCCTCTATGTCACAGTAAAGGTCATTGTGAACCTGGTCAGTGCAGTTGTTATGCTAGGATTTTGTCTAAATCCATGCTGTCAAACTGTGAGGAGTTGGTTGTCTGCAAGGTAGCTGGAGATTTGAATACTTACAATTTTCTCTTATAACTTAGCCAGGCAAGAGAGGACCAATATAGGCCTATAGTTATCCATATCATGTGGAAACCCCACCTTTAGGAATCGGTACTACATGTGCAGTTTCCACAGTTTGGGGACTTAGCCAGATATGAAGGAGAAGTTATAAATGATAGCAAATGGGGCAGCTACGGCAGGGACAGCTAATTTCAGAAATCAGGGCTCAGGCTTATCGCTCCCCATCGCTTTACCTTTCCTCAGCACCCTCAATAATTTCTAAATCTCCTTAGCTGTGGTGGTTTTTAGGTAGATTTTGGCATTACTTTGGTAGAGGGTGTCAAAACTGGTAGCTGAAGTTCCAGGGAGAGAGGATTTTTAGAGCTGCATAGACATTCTGTGCAGTCCTTCAGTGACTACACAGACAGACCAGCTAGAAAACACATGACAGGATAGCTAGTCTGTCTCCTTCCACAGCTAGAACTGAAGCACATGAGGTCACTCCATTTAACACCATGGTGTTCCTTTAAGTCTTCCCCTCCCCTCTGTCCCTGGACTGTGTTCTTGACAATAATTCATTCATTTACATTCACTCAGACTCTCCCACTTACTGAGGGGAACAAGTATCTGGTCTTAATCAGACTTGTCATGAGTGAAAGAGATTAGCTTAGTTGATTTATTTTTACTGGGGAGAAGGGATGGAGTTGGGGGATTCAACCAAACATAATTACTTATGTAAACAAATGTAGAGAGAGAGAGAGAGAGAGAGAGAATTGCTAAAGGTCAAACAAGTATAAGAATTAAATGTTTTATATTAAAGCACCATAGTATTGATAACATTTAGTAGGTATGAATTAGTAGGTAATTAAAAGTATTTTTATGTTGGCCATCCCGGTGATGCTAAGGGTTGAGGTGTTGGATGCAACACCTCGTGCCGCGCTGGTGACCTGGGTTCGGGAACAAGTCTGGGTTATCAGGGGTCAGCAGGGGGGAAGGCTGGGAGATGGATTGAGCAGCCATAAGGCAGCTCTCACCTCCCGGGTGGGGACCCAGCCATACCCGCTGCAAGGCTGCCCTAGGTGGAGGCCTAGAGGTAGTGCAGTCAGGAGCGACTAGAGTAGGGAGGGTGCAGTGGGTCACTGCCTGTGCATGTCTACACACGTGTGTGGGCAACTGTGGCAAGGGGCCGGGAGAAAAATTAATAAAAATGGAGCTGGCAGGCTCTATGACGGCCTTGCAGACGCCTTTACCTTGGGCCTGTCATGAGGGAGGCAACCCATGGGGGATTGCAGAGAGGGTCAGGGGAGGCAAACGCATAAGTCCTGAGACTAAGCCTTTCTGAGGGGGAGCCAGAGCTGTCTGCCAGCTCCACCTTGTACCCCTGTTGCCAAAGTATGTGGGAGGTGGCGACAGGGGTCAAACAGCTAGACAGAAAAACATTTTATTTTTATGTACACTTTGATGGGTGTAACTTATTTATGCTACAGGATTGCTCAACCCTACAGAATTATTAGTTATCTAATTGCTTAGTTCAATACTAATGTTAAAACCAATACTGCTGCTTTATCAAAATATGTATTAGCTAGTGTTCATGTTATGTATGTAATTTTATTGTATGTTTTTGTGTTCTTTTTTGTTTAAAAAATCAATAAACTTTTTAATGGGAAAAATCCTTTGTCCCCTCGCGTTCCCATTCTCTGACATGTGTGACAAGTGTGACAGTACTCAGCCACATCTTTATAGACACCAGGCCAATATAACTTTTGTATCAGCCTCTGCTTGGTCCATGAAGGTCAAAACAAGTATAAGAACACGACTGACACTTTTCTAAGTATGAATTAGCAAATGGTTACTTAAATGTCTTTTTATGGACACTTTGATGGGTATAACTTACTTATGTTACAGTACTGCTCAACCCTTCTATAAAATTATCAATTATCTAATTGTGTAGTTCACTGCTAGTGGTAAAATCAATACTGCTGCTTTATTGAATATGCATTAGCTAGTGTTTATGTTATGTACTTAATTTGATTGTATGTCTTTTTCTTTTTTTTTTTTTTGCTTTTGTTTAAAGCATCAGTATACTTTTTAATGGAAAGAAGACATTTGTCCCCTTGCTTTCCCACTCTCTGACATGTGTCACAAGTATGACAGTACTCAGCCACATCTTTATAGACACCAGGCCAATAGAACTTTTGTATCTGCCTTTGTTTGGTCAACTTCACCACCCCCCACCCCATGTTCCACAGATAGAATGTTGTGTGCAAGGCTGAGTAGCTGTTGCCTAAACTCCTTAGGTACTACCAGCTGTTTGCACACCTGCCAAACTTTGACTCCTTGAGCTGTAACTTGGGGCAGGATCTGAAGAAAATTTGGTCCCAAGGCAACCATACTTATGTTACTAAACCATGAGGGTTATTGTATCAGCATAATTATATTTTAGAAGGTGGATCCTGTCCACATAGTCATCCAAATGGCTAGAGGCAGCTTACATATTTTTAGTTATGAGTAAAGCAGATGTTTATAGCTCTGACCTTGCAGGATGGGGACTGGCTCATTTATTTTATTCTTTGGTAACCGGGCATTTTTGGGGATGACCTATGGGTGTTGTGGTGGTTGAGTGACTTGTGCAGGGCTATACAGTATGCTTGTGGAGGTTGCAGGGCCCAGGCCCAGGTCTGCTGAGTGTCCCAGGCTCATTCATACCTCATTGCTATAGCTTCAGGGCTATACTAGAATCCATATCATTATAATCAGAGTTTGTGCATTAAATGTATAAAATATATATTTAACAGAAATGGTATGTAAGATCCTGACCTCCCTCCTACATCTAGGGGTATTGGATGGCATCTCATCCAGGAGAGGGCCCACCTTACACTAATACAACCAGTACTGCACCAACACCAGTAACCTTTGTATCACAGGTCAGGGGCAATGGCAATCAGTGTCACCGTACCACCACCTCCTGGGGCACCATAACAAGCGATCACACACATGAACTAGTTTGTCCGTACCAGAGCTGGGACTAAGCACAGTGATATTTTAATATTTAACTGCAAGAGGATACACAGTTCTCTGGTAATTTCTCTGTCCATTACTTTTTTCCAAGTGTTTTGCTCATCTTTTTCAATCCAACAAATGTTATTTTGCAGCCCTATTGGCTCTGACCGAAGTTTGTTTTTATTTAGCAATGTCAGTGAAGGCAAGACCAAAGGTGCTAACAATGGTGACCTTGTCAGTTATTTTAGTATTACCCTGTAGGAGTTTATTGATATCATATCAATTAGTACCTTCCAAAAGGCAGTAGGATTCTTGAAACTGTTACTTTGACTTAGTTTCAGGAGTTGTTTTTTGGCTTCCTGAATTTCTTATATACATTTGTTTCTAATGGTTCTTTATCAAGAGCAGTCATCATCAAACTTTACAGCTTTGTGCTGCTTCCAGGTCTGATTCATCTCCTTAACTGCATCCATTACATTTTTCTCTAGACATTTATTGTTCAACCCTCTAACCCTCTGTTTAGTCATCAGAGGTATTTGTTTCTTGTACTTGGAACTTGTGAATGTAAAGGTCAAGCACAACATCTACGCATTGGATTGCACCTAGAAAGTCCTAGTCACAATTATACAGGTCAGACAGGAAGCTGATTGTGTCAAAATTGGTGAAATTAAGATACTATAACTTTTGCCAGGGGGTTAATCACGTTACTGCTCCAGATGCAACCTATTGAGCGGTGCTTGATTATGGCATTATGGGACAGACCTGCCAGCTGCACCCTGTTAACCATGCTAACGAAAATCCAGTCAACTGCTATACCCTTTTTAGTTCTGTTAGCTAACCTGTTGACATGGTTTACTATTTGCTTAAGTTTGGCTTCCCCTAGAATGGTTTTAAGTGTTAACTGCCTTGCCTGCCCAGTTCAGATTTAGATTACCCAGAATTCTGTTGTCTTCCCAGCCCAAATCTTTCACAACCTAAACTGGAACCCTCAGCCCATTGATCCCACCCATGGGGAGGGGGTTTTAGGCATACCCAGTGTTGTGTGTCTTAGTTTTAGAAGGTATTCACAGTGAGTAGTGGTGGGCATTCATGTGCTAATTCAGGGAGATGATGATCACTTCCTTAAGTATTTTGTTCCTTTTATTAAAAAAAAATAATAATAATTGGACAAAATATAGACCGTGAAGAGAAACAAAACTGGGATATTTTCTTATTTTCACTTATGTATAGTGCAGTAGTTTAAGGCTCTGAGGCTGCAAACCTGGAGACCAGAGTTTGAATTCCATAGCCCCCACTTGCATGCTGTGTGACCCTGAGCAAGTCATTTAACTTCCTTGTGCTCCAAGGTCACACCTATGAACAAGCTTTCAGCTTAGTGTGTCTCTCCTGGTAAAAACAAAAAAAAATACATGGCTGTTGTAACATTTGTTGTGTACTGGTTGTACTGTATGTCACTTGTCTTGCCAATATTAATGTTCTCTTGCTGGAGGTCCCAAAACTAAACCCATCAATGGCTAGTAATCCATACCATATAACCTCGCTATCACAACTTTTCCAGTGGGTGGGGCCCCAGTTGTGCCAACCTCTTCTCTCTCAGCTTCTGCCACAGTTCTAGTACCTGTGGTTAACCTGAAGTTCTACCTCTCACATTATTGTGTCACTCTCAGTTGGATTTTAGCATAGTTTTGAACTGTTGAAGAAGGGGAAATAGTGGAGCAGAAGTGGATACTTCTCCATATTTTGATAGTTTGGTAACATTATTCTTCTCTACCTCATTCCTATAGTTTCACTATGTTTTAGGTATGATTGAATACTTTCCACCTCTATACTTTCTAAACAGAGTGAACTGTTTACTTTAAAGTAATGTTTTACCCAGGTAATGGTTACATAGTCTAAACAGAGCAGGCAGAGAATGGATAACTGGGTTTGATAGTTACTGTCTTACCCAGCTAACATCTAGCCCAAACATTCAAAACTGTTAGAATATGGAAACAGATATACTGGAAACATGACGTGTTAACCAAGGTGCAGCTGGCGATTACCTAACTTGCCAGTCATTCTTAAATACACACTTTGGTGTCAAGTAATTGCCAGTTGTGTCTTGTTTAACTTTGCCAATTATTATTTTTTTCTTTTGTGACTTCAGTACCAAAACTGGAGGGTATTGTCATTAGACATTTTTCTTACTCAAGCAGAAAAGAAATATGCACTGGCTTTGGATTAGCAGAAGGAGTAAGCCATTATGTGCTGTCCAAGCTTCTCCTACTGCAAGGCTTCCTATGTTTCTATTAGGATAGTACACATTTTGATTAATGTCCATTCTTCTAGCATTGCTCTTTTCCTCTGTTAGATATCACATCTTTGTACAACTGATCTTATTTCTTACTTTGCTGTTTTTGGACATTGTAAATGTTATTTGAACTGACTGGGTTTGCCAAATGAGTTCTTACTCATAGTTAAAGTATGAAAATGTATAATATATTCTTAAAATAATATTTATAAAGTACCATGTTTGTTCAGTTAGTTAGTTAGTTAGTTAGAAGTATTTGTTGACCAGGTAAGTTCACTAGGCAAACAGATACCTATTTTCAGGCATGACCCTGGAGATTACATACAAAATACAGAGTATAATAAATACATGTGGCTCAACAAAATTTAGGTAGAAACTTGACAACACATATTAACGCATGAGTGCACTAGTGTAGCACTACAGAGCCCCTTTCTGGTTTAACTCTCTCCCTGCTCCCATCACCAATGCCACCACTATCCCCAAATTCAAAACCACCCTTCGAACCCAACTCCTCAACACTCGCAGCTGCTCCTGTCTCTGAATGAGGCCCACCCTCGACCTCTTCACTCGTGACAACACCCGCCGGGCGGCTCTCCACCTAGCCCACCCCTCCACCCCTTCCCAGCACACCATACCTAAGTATAACCAGGCCAGTGCCTGCTGTCTTATAGTAACAGACTGCTCAACATATGTAACCAACTTGTATAAGAACTATCTCAGATACCTGTACCCTGTAACTCAAATGTATTTTTGTTTGACCACAGTGTGACATGGCACCTCTGATGAACGCCTATTTGAGAAAAACCTGTACTGTGTAATCTAAAATGCTTTGTATGTCCTCAATGTGATGAGGTACCTTTGGAAACGAGCCCCTGGCTCAAAGGCTGTAAACTGATTTCTCACAAAATAAATAAATAAATAAAACACAAAATAAATGCATAGTAGATGGTGAAAATCTATACAAACAGCTATAAATCCACATATTACATGGGGTAATACACAATGCACTATATATAAAGTGAACAATAACTTAATTCAGAACTAGGTTACAATACAAAAATGGGTAGAACAAATACATTGACAAGAGCACTTTGTTATCCTAAGTAGATGTTTGCACAACCTGCTGTGGAATGAGGCAGCCATGGGACATTGTCTATCAGGTGGGATGGAGTTCCATGACTTTGGGCAGCACATACAAAGGAGGATTCCCTGACCTAGTTTTAAATTTGGTAATAATCAATGGGATGTTGGAATCAGACCTCATAGGATACACACTGTGCACTGGATTTAGGAGGGAGGCAAGTGATAGTGGCATTCGGTTATGTTGGATACCATAGAGGAAACCCCTAAAGGAGAGAACACAAGACTGTGACAGAGGTAGCCAGCCAAGTTTGTCATAAAGAGAACACTGAAGTGTAAGTCTATAGGATGCCAGTGCAAAGCAGGAGATAGTACTGCGAGCCATATCTCATCTAAAGAGAGCAGTTTTAGAAGCCTCAGTGAAGACTGCCGCTCCATAAAGAAGTCTAAAAAAGAAGGAGCATTCCTTGGGCAATAGCCGTATGAGCTGGGGAGGGGCAGATTCTGACCAGTTTTGTAGGAGATGCCCAGCATGGAGTGGAGAGCTTTACAGGTGCCCTGCAAATGTAGCTTGTAATCTAGAGAGGGATGAAGGATGACACCAGGGTAGCAGAAGGAGGTAGCAAGGAGACTGAAGAGCCATCATTGTAAGTAACTGATAATGAGCCTGGGCAGTGTCTCAATCAAGAGGGTGTCATGAATAATGTGGATTGCATTTTTGTCATATTGAGAAGTTTATTTTGAGACAGACAATTATACACAGCCTGAAGGTCAGAGATGACGTATAGGTTGATAGTGGTGATATTTTAGATCTCTTAAAAAGGATAAAATTATCTGCGTATAAGTTGACAGAGCAGTGGGAAAAACTCTGATTAAGTTTATGTGAAGGGCAAAAAGAAGTGGCCCAGTACAGGGCCTTGAGGGACCCCCACCCTTGTAGGGGCAGGTTCAGATGGAAAGGATCCAAATTTACCTCTTTGAGATCTGTCCTAATTTCTAAACCAGGGCAGTGAAATGGGAGATATAACTAGACAGGCAGGCTTGTCACTGAGTAGTGAGTGGCCGACAAGGTCAAAAGCCTTGGTCAGATCATTGAATACTGCTTCTGTGAAGTTACAACTATCCATGCCTGCAGCAGTGTGATTGCTGATACAGTAGTAAGCAGGGCAGTGGTAGTTCTATGCCTCTAGTAGAAGCCATGCTGTAAAGGAGAGAGGAGCTCATGTGCTATGAGATAATTGGCATGCTGGGTGGAGACAATTTTTTCCAGGATTTTATTTACAACTGGTAGTGTAGTGATGGGCCTGTAGTTTTTGATCAGCTTTTGATCTCCTGTGAGATCTTCCAGCACTCAAGCACCATACAAGGAGGAGGAGGTAGTATAGCGCAGTGGTCTAAGGCTCTGAGCTGCAAATCTGGTGACATCCAGCAGACCAGATCTGGGTTTGAATCCCACAGCTTCCACTTGCATACTGTGTGACCCTGAGCAAGTCACTTAACCTCCTTGTGCTCCCAGGTCGCTCCTGTAAAAAAGCTTTCAGCTTAGTGTGCTATACCTGGTTAAACAACTAAATAATTAATTAATAATTAATTAATTAACAAGAGAACAGGGATAGATTAATGTCTGGTGACATGGGGGGCCAGCACATAGGCAGCAAGCTTGAGAAGTTTGGGCTCTATTCCATCTGCACCTGTGGATTTTGCATCAGGAATTTGCAATAGGAGTTTGTGGACCTCAGAGGTGCCAGCCATTTCAAAGTAAAAGAAGAGTCCCAATGGATGAGGAGGGCTGAATTGGGGGGCACTGTGAGATGGTGATGTGGCCAAGACAGGGAATGCCTGACATAGGGGGAGAGGTCTGAAAAAAAGGCTGTTAAAGGGACAGTAAACATTGCAGGGCTCACTCAAATTATGAAACCCATAAAAAGATCTTTCAAATGAGGTATTGGGCTTACCAGTAGGTGTCGGGAGTCTTGAGTTATGAATACCAAAAACATCTGTAAATCAAAACAAGGCAGCAACCATTTCATTGAATCATGAGACCAACAGTGATGTCACTGAGGGGCAAGCTGTAATTAACAACATGCAGCTTGCCCCTCAGTGACATCACTTCCTGTTATAAAATGGCTGCTGCCTTGTTTTGATTTACAGATTAATTAGATAGTCATATCTCAAGACCCCTGACATGCACAAGGAAGTCCAGTGCCTCGTTTGAAATATCTTTTCATGGGCTTTCACAATTTGAGTGACCTCTGCAATGTTTACTGTCCCTATAAAAGAATTGGCTGTTGTAATATTATGAGCATGCTGTCTATGACAGCAGTTGAGAAGTGTGCCACCAACTTGAAAGAAATCCACCACTGCAATGAGAGACAGGCTCATCATTGCAACGGCAGATCTGACACATCTGCATTACATGCCATTCCTGGTAAAACAGTTCAATAAACATGGTGGCGGCTCCCACCATCTACTTGTCACAATCCCTAGTAAGCTGACATCGGGGGTGCCCAATCCCCCTGTCGGCATGCCCCTTCCCCAGTTTGTTTGCCAGTGGTCCCCATTGGCATAATGTCCCCCTTGTTTTATTTGCCTGCCGAGGGGGGTGCCCAATACCCCTTGACATCATACCCCCCCAAAGACAGACACAGTTTCTTTGCCGATGGGGTGCCCAATACCCGTCGGCTTCAGTCCCACCTGCCAAAAAAACACAGGTGTCACACTGGGGGCCAACCCCAGTGTGGCCAAATGTATCTGGCAAACATGTAAAGCAAAAAACCTTCCCGTGATGTTTAGTTTTTTCCCCCCTGTAAAACAGAAAACAGTCCCTCTTGGTCGCCTCCACCCTCCCCAACCCGCACCCACCTTCTGCGCACCCCACTTCCCTGCACCCCCCCTCACCCCATACTTACCTCCAGAGACCAGTGTGATGATCTTCAGTGGAGTGGGAGATGTCTGAACTCTTCAAAAGCTGACTGCGAACCGAAGAAGATCACTGTAAGCTGTATAATGGCATCAATGGGGGGTTTCAACTTAGGTGGATATCTCAGCCATTTTTTGTGACTGTTGGCTCCAAATTCTCAACATGGGGTTCTTGGGACCCCACCTCATGAACTCAGTCACTGTCATTTTGTTATTCAGTCCCAAAAGGTGATTTCGCAGTCACTGTGCAGAACCACCTTTCGGGACTGATTAACAAAACGACTGTGTCACTGTTCATAAAAAGAGGTCCCAAAAAGCCCATGGTGCAAATTTGGTGAACAAATTCCAAAAAATGACTGTGTTACCAGCGTGTGTTTCACTGTTTCTATGCACACCCGTAACTTCACCAATTTTTTTATATTTTCACTCCAGATTTTCAACATTGCCATTTCTGCGCACCGTCTTATGAACAGTACAGCTGTCATTTTTCACATCCTGCCAGAAACATATTTTTGCACCTGTGGCACACAATGGGCACAGTCGCTGTGCAAAATCAACTTTTGAGACAGAGTAATAAAATTACAGTGCCACTGCTCATGAGGAGAGGTCGCAAAAAGCCCATGTTGAAAACTTGGAGTGACAATACCAAGAAATGCCCGGGGCATTAGGATTTCCAACCATAATTCCTTTCCCTGTAGGGACTGACCGGCATCAGGGGTGTGACCTGGGATTGTTGACAGTAATGCTCACACCATTCCACCCCCCATCCTCACCCTGCAGCCAGTAACAGGCATCGAGGTGTGCCTTGGATTCGTCAGCCCCAAAGTTCACCCCATGCTCTTATACTGCATCCATTTCAGTGTATTTCCATATGGAATAGGGTGAGTGTAAAACCCAAAGACCCCAAGGCACACCTCGACACTTGTCAGTGTCTGCAGGGTAGGATGAGGTTAAATGGCATGAGCATTATGGGCGACGACCCAAAGGCACACTCCAATGCCTGTCCATCTCTGCAGGGTGGGGGTGGGGTTGGGGTCAGTTCAATACTTCACTGCCATTTCGATTATGCATCTGTCTAACTCCTGTACTTCCAATGCTAATGCCAGCAAGCAAACATTCAGCATTGACAAATGCTTGTTTACTTAGGACTGGATTATGCTTAGAATTCCAGCTGTCAATAACATGGAACACCTCAAGAGGGTATCAGAATGGATACCAATAAGAAGCTGGGGTGCTGTACCCACAGCCTGGGTACAAAATAAACTCTGCTGATCATTATACAGAATTCCACTTTTAATAAAATAGCTTTCAGTGCAGACCAGCTGCAAACATAGCCCCGGCTTTCATGCATGCATTTGTCAACTGACAAAGGCAAAGCAGAGTTTAGAACAGCAAACCTATACTTAAGAGTCTATGCTAAGTCACAGAAAGTTACAATTTCTGTTTTTCTATGTGAAATGGTCCATAGGAAATCATTCTTAAAATTATCCTTAAAGGAAATGATCCTTAAAGAGAGGTTGGTGATTTTTCTGGAGGATAATGGTCTCCATGACAATAGGCAACCTGGGTTTGTCTTGGGTAAATCCTGCCAGACAAACCTGGTTGACTTTTTAGACTGGGTGACAAGGACACTTGATAGGGGCCATGCAGTGGATGTCCTGTGTCTGGACTTCAGCAAGACCTTCGACTCAGTGTCACATGGAAGGTTGACTGGTAAGCTAAGAAACCTGGGAGCAGGGGAGAAACTGGTTGGATGGGTTGGAAGCTGGCTGCAGAACAGACAGCAGAAGGTAGTTGTAGAGGGAGAACTCTCGATTCCCAGAGCTGTAACCCGTGGGGTCCCACATGGCTCAGCACTAGGACCGGTGCTATTTAGCATTTTCATTGCTGACATATCAGATGGGATTAGGAGTAAGATCAGCAGTTTTGCAGATGACACAAAGATCAGGGTGGAGGTGGATAGTGTGGAAGGGGGGCAGGCACTCCAAGAGGATTTGACAAGACCTGAGCGCTGGTCAGACACAGGGCAGCTGGAATTCAATGCTAAGAAGTGCAAAGTCATGCCTTTGGGAACCAGGAACCCTGGGAATTGCTACTGGCTAGGAGGAGTGCAGTTATCCACTTCATTGGAGGAGAAGGATCTGGGGGTACTAGTCACAGGAAATATGAATCACTTAGCACACTGTAGGAAGGTGGCAGCCAAGGCTAATAATATGTTGGGGAGCATTGCCAAGGGAATCACCTTTAGGAGAGAGGAAGTAATTCTGCCACTGTACCGGTCATTGCTGAGATCTCACTTGGGAGTACTGTTTGCAGTTCTGGTGCCCCTTTTTAAAGAAGGACATCAAACTACTGGAGGGAGTCCAGTGCAGGGCCACTAAGATGATCCTTGGGCTGGGAGACAAACCATAACAGGAAACACTGGGGGACCTCAACACGTATTCCCTGGAGGATAGAAGGGAGAGAAAGGATATGACTGAGACCTTGAAATACTTAAAGGGCATGAATAGGGTTAGTACTGAGGGTATGTTTAGATTAAAGGGGGGGACATAAGGGGACACAGTCTGAAACTGTAGGGTGGAAGATTCAGGAGGGAAATGAGGAGGCACTACTTCATGGAAAGGGTGGTAGCAAGGTGGAACACACTGCCAGAGGAGGTGATATTATTGAAATCTATGGGCAGTTTTAAGAGGGGGTAGGACAGGGTAAAAGGTAACGTCAAAACTGGAGGAAGCTGGGAGGGGGAGTTGGCAGAAGGGGGCGATAAGTCAGATGATAGGCAAGGATTGGGGGGCAGCTGTATTAGAATAGACTGGGAGTTGTACACTCGAGCAGACTCGATAGACCATATGGCCTGTATCTGCTGGCATTTTCATGTGTTCATATGTATTCAATATGCAGATAAAGGATGCAGACTAGATTCTGCCCCCAAAACTGGGTTTAGCACCCAGGCCACATACACTGTTCAATTTTGTTTGTGTTTTTCAGTTGTCCTGTGCTGTACTGTATGGCCCATAACATATGGACTTGTAACAGTGCACATCTCGACCACAAAGAGCTATAATTTTGTTACCACAAACCCAGGTATGGGAAACAAGAAGCAGCTTATTCTACAAAGAGCCACTATTTGTAGACGGTAGGGAACATCAGTTTCATTGCAAACCACTGATTAATTTATTCAGCATGATACTGTTTTTCTTTATGATTCATAACTGAACTGGGAGAAAATTAAGTTAAAATAGACTGCATGTGAAGGGAAAGCAGAACTGTTATGGTCAAACTGAATCTGGGCATTTGGGATATTGTTCATGCACTGTAAATTGTTTTGTAAAATGATGGTAATGTTTAGAAAATGCTAACCAAAAGGCAATGGTTCTCTCTAGTTACCCCCCCAAATATCTTATGAGATTTAAATCTCGTATGAAAAAGGGTCATAATAGTGACTCAAACCATGTTAGAAAATAAATCTGCCAAAACATTTTTTGGGTCCTCAAACTGAGCTTGCAGTATTTCTGTACAGTATCACTCTAACATCAGATACTAAAAACCATTCATATAGGTGATCTGCTTTCTAAGAACAATATAGCCAAGAAGTGGAAACTAATATGCTTCTCCTTCTCCTTGTTGCAAAATCACATCATATAGTAAATAAACCAGATTTTCACAAGGTATTTGCAGCAGTAGAGTGTAACATGAACTACAGAATGCACTATATTTCAAATATAAAGCCCTTTTTAAAAAATGTTTTAACTACTTTTTATGCTGATTGCACGTAGCGCAAGAAACATATTGCGACAGCTTTCTCAGAAGCAGGTTGTGGAGGTGCGGCACTGTTGTGGTCAATGCCCCCACATCCTGCAATGGCTTGTCCCACTTCCCCCAATGCTGTGGCATGCTGCTGGTGACACAAGTTTAGAACCTTGGCACCAACTTGTGAGAAATCAGCCGCTGCAATCAGGGGCCGCCTCGTCATTGCAGCGTCAGCCATCCACTGCAATTAGGGAGCAACCTGTCATTGCAGGGTGGGATCTCACAACATTGGTATTGTTTGTGAACATGGCACCGGCTTGCCGCCATGTTCACAAACAATATTACCCCCCCACCATGTTTATCAGCCGACAGGGGAGCCCACTCTCCATCGGCATAATGTAACCCCCCCTTTTATTGTCTGCTGACGGGGTGTCCAATCCTCGTTGGCAGAATGGCATCCCCCCCTTTTGTTCTTCACCGACGGGGTGCCCAATCCCCCATCAGCTACTGCTGGCTCCCCAAAAAAAGAAAGCCTCCAGTGACATGCTAGGAGCCCACCCCAGCATGCCACATGCCCCTGTAAAGTTAAAAACGGTCCCACAACGTCTTTGTTTTTCTTTTCCCTGAAAAAGAAACTGTCCCTCGGTGCTCCCCTTGCCCCCACCCACAACCCGTGCCACCACTGCACACCCTGCCTCCCCACCCTCCCTCACCCCATACTTACCTCTGAGTCCGGTGCAATGATCTTGGTGGACCGGGAACACGCTCTGCACTCTTCAAAGCCAACCACGATCTGAGGAAATGCCGGTAAGCTGTATAATGGTAAAAATAGGTTTTTTTCAACTTTAATGCATATCTCAGTCATTTTTTGGCACCAAATTTTCAACATGGGGTTTTTGGGACCCATCTTCATGAATTCTTGAACTGTCATGGAGTTAATCGGCTCCGAAAGGTGATTTTGCGGTCACTGCGCTGAATCACCTTTCCATGCCAATTAACAAAATGACAGTGCCAGTGTTCATGAGGTGGGCTCTCAAAAAGCCTATGTTTAAATTAGAAACCAAAAATGACTGTTTTACGCGCGTGCGTTGCACAGTTGCTACGCACTCTCGTAACTCCGTGAATCTGCACTACTTTCATGCCAGATTTCCAATATCGGTATTTTGCCACACCTCCCTGTGAACAGTATAGCTGTCATTGTTCACATCCTGGCTGAAATGTGTTTTTGCACTTCCAGCGCAGAATAGCACGGTCGCTGTGGGAAATCAGTGTTCAGGACAGATTAAGAAAATGACAGTGACACTGTTCATCAGTAGTGGTCCTAAAATGCCTATTTTGAAAATTTGGTAATGATACTCCATAAAATGGCTGTGTTACGAGTGTGCGTTGCGCAGTTTGCACGGACGCTTGTAACTTTGTGAATTAATAATATTTTCACTCCAGATTTTCAACATTGCCATTTTCCCACACCTACGTATGAACAGTGTAGCTGTCATTTTTCCCATCCTGGCCAAAATGTGTTTTCGCACTTCTGGCGCAGAATAAAGCGGTCGCTGTGGGAAATCACTGTCCGGGACAGATTAAGAAAATGACAGTGATACTGTTCATGGGCAGAGGTCCTAAAATGCCTATGCTGAAAATTTGGTGATGATAGCCCATCAAATGACTGTGTTACAAGTGTGCATTGCACACTTTCCACACACCCTTGTAACTTCACAGATTTGTAATATTGTCACGCCAGATTTTCAACAGTGGCATTTTTTCACGCCTCCTTATGAGCAGTACATCTGTCATTTTTCACATCCTGACTGAAAGGTGGTTTCACAGTTGCAGCACAGAATAACGCGGTCGCTGTGGAAAATCAGTGTTCAGGACAGATTAAGAAAATGACAGTGGCACTGTTCATGAGCAGAGGTCCTAAAATCCCTATGTTGAAAATGTGGTGATGAAATTCCATAACTTGACTGTGTTACAAGTGTGCATTGAACTGTTTCCACGCACCCTTGTAACTTCGCAAATTTGTAATATTTTCACAAAACATTTTCAACAGCGGCATTTTTTCACACCTCCTTATGAACAGTACAGCTGTCATTTTTCACATCCTGGCTAACATATGTTTTTGCACTCTTGCCAGAGAATAGCACGGTCACTGTGGGAAATCAGTGTTTGGGACAGATTAAGATCGAACGAGTGAGAGAGGGGGAATGACCGAGCTTAATTGAGCTCTGTCGGGACTGCTGCAGATTTGTTTGTGGGCAGAAAAAGGCCCCAGCACAAGAGCCCAGTACAAAAGGGCAGCCTGCAGCACTGGGAGAAACAGAACGAGAGACCGAGTGAGGGAGGGGGAGTGAATGAACTCACCGGAGCGCTGTCAGGACTGCTGTGGTTTTCTTTGTGGGCAGAAAAAGGTGTCAGTGCAGGCAGGGGCCCAGTAGAAAAGGCCAGCCTGCAGCAGTGGGAGAAACAGTTATGAGTGAGTGAGACAGGGGGACTGAGTGAGCTCAACAGAGCTCTATCAGGACTGCTGAGGATTTCTTTGTGGTCATAAAAAGGCACCAATGCAGGCAGGAGCCCCGTACAAAAGGGCCGCTTGCAGCGCCAGGACAAACAGAATGAGCGTGTGACAGAGGGAGACTGAGCGACCTCAATGGAGCTCTGTCGGAACAGCTGCGGATTTCTTTGTGGACAGACAAAGGTGTCAATGCAGCCAGGAGCCCCGTACACAAGCGCAGCCTGCAGCGCCAAGAGACACAGAACAAGTGAGTGACAGAGCGGTAGTGAGCAAGCTCAACGGAGCTCAGATTGTGACTGCTGCGGATTTCTTTGTGGGCAGAAATACGGCAATGCAGGCAGGAGCCCAGTACAAAAGGCCAGCTTGCAGCACCAGCAGAAACGGAATGAGTGAGTGGGGGGGGTAAGCAAATTCAATGGAGCTGTGTCGGGACTGCTTCAGATTTCTTTCTGGCCAGAACAAGCCACCAATGCAGGCAGGGGCCCAGTACAAAAGGGCAGCCTGCAGCGGCAGGAGACACAGAACGAGAGGTGAGGGAGGGGGAGTGAGTGAGCTCAATGGAGCTCTGTAGGGACTGGTGCAGATTTGTTTGTGGGCAGAAAAAGGCAGCAGTGCATGCAGGGACCCAGTACAAAAGGGCAGCCTGCAGTGGCGGGAAAACCAGAATGAGCGAGTGAGAGAGGGGGAGTGAGCGAGTGCAACGGAGCTGTATTGCAACTGCTGCAAATTTCTTTTTGGGCAGAAGAAGGCGGCAACGCAGGCAGGCTCCCAATAGAAAAGGGCAGCCTGCAGCACCGGCAGAAACGGAATGAGCGAGTGAGAGAAGGGGAGTGAGCGAGCTCAACGGAGCTTTGTTGGGACTGCTGCAGATTTCTTTGTGGGCAGAAAAAGGCGCCAACAGAGGCAGGAGCCCAGTACAAAAGGGCAGCCTGCAGTGTCGGAGAAACAGAATGAGTAAGTGACACAGGGGGGGAGTGAGCGTCCTCAAAGGAGCTCTGTCAGAACAGCTGTGGATTGCTTTGTGGGCAGAAAAAGGTGCCAACACAGGCAGGAGCCCAGTACAAAAGGGAAGCCTGCAGCACCGGGAGAAACACAATGAGTGAGTGGGGGGGTGAGCGAGCTCAATGGAGCTCTATCGTGACTGCTGCAGATTTCTTTGTTGGCAGAAAAAGGTGGCAACGCAGGCAGGAGCCCAGTACAAAAGGCCAGCCTGCAGCACCAGCAGAAACGGAACGAGTGAGTGAGAGAGGGGGAGTCAGCAGGTTTAACAGACCTGTGTTGGGGCTGCTGCAGATTTCTTTGTGGGCAGAAAAAGCCACCAACAGAGGCAGGAGCCCAGTTCAAAGGGCAGTCTGCAGTGCCAGGAGAAACAGAATGAGCGAGTGAGAGAGGGGCAGTGAGCCACCTCAACGGAGCTCTGTTGGGACAGCTGCGGATTTCTTAGTAGGCAGAACAAGGTGCCAATGCAGGCAGGAGCCCAGTACAAATGAGCAGCCTGCAGCACTGGGAGAAAGAGACTGAGCGAGTGACAGAGGGGCAGTAAGCGAGCTCAACACACCAACGCAATTAACATCCAGCATTGACAAATGCTTGTCTTTTTTTACATTGAATGCATATTTCTGATATGCTACAGTTCAGGATGTAGGTTCTAAGATGAATTGGTGAACCTTTTGTAATTTAGTGGTGAAGAAATATTCTAATTTGGCTCCCTATCCATTCTTAAATTCATACTTCAAGGGGCCAATTAATTATCATTTGTGTCTTGATTAACATGGATAATAAAGTCTTTAACTTGTAACTTGAATATTTTCTGAAACTGGATAGAACTATCATTAGCTATTTACAGTATCTTACTCATGCCTAACTGGACACTGGCTTTGGATTAGCAGAAGGGGTAGACCTTGATGTACTGTCTAAGCTTCTGCTATCATATATACTTTGTGTGTTTTGATTAAGATATCACATATTTTAATTATGTCCATTCATCTAACTTGTCTCTTTTCCTCTTTTAGATATTTATATCTTTGTGCTACAAGGACTCAAAAAGTCTATGCATGGAATAAGAATAATAGGGATTTGCAATAGTTGAGTACAATACAGTTTTGACTCATCCAGCAGCTCTTTGTATACAGCATGAAAGAGATCATAACATGCCAAGTATATAAAGATTACAGAAAAAGCACTTTTTTGTATGACTGAATAGAGGTGGCAACAGAAGGGGCCAAGGAATCAGACTAGATACAGACTAGGAGGAGGTCATGGCACAACAGAAAAATATGGAAATAGGCACAAATCAATATTTTGCAAGACATGGCACATGACATCAATCCACTGCAGACAAATTTTACCTTTTTATTTTGATGACAAGGTAAGTGCACTAGTGCTGAATTGCATTTTTCAGGCACAACCCGGGTACAGAACAGTACACAAGAAGAAGAAGAAGAATCAGCATTTATGTACTGCTTTTCATACACAGTGTATCCCAAAGCACTTTACAAGCAATGTTAGACTGGTAATGAAGTGACTGAATGTGTAGTGGCAGCCATATCGCACATCAACACCCACACACAGCCTGGACAATTGCATGATCCGGTTTATGGGAAGGGGAATGTTGGCCAGGACACTGGGAATTTCCCCTTCTCTTTGCAAACAGTTCCCTGGGTTCTTTTACTTCCACCTGGACACCCACCAGGACAGCACCAGGATGGGTAAAAGGGACCTCGGTTTAACGTCTCATCCAAAGGACCACACACCCCAGCAGTACAGCACCTCCCTAATACTGCACTCGGATGCCAGCATTTTAGGTATGAGTCCAATCCTGGTGTGGGATGAGAACCCACAACATTCTGGTCCAGAGGCAGATGTGCTACCAACTGAGCCACATTGACACCAGCATGGCAATGGAACAGGTACATGCACATGCACATGAGTATCATAATACAAAATTAGGTCACATGCTGCAAAAGTAAGGCGTTCAAATGGCACCTAGTCAGCAGTGTTTTGTAAGTCATGCAAAGCAGGTAGACAGCAGACTCTTGTAGATGTACTTTCAGCTTGGCTGTGAACACTTTAGGAAAAGGGACAGCTCTGATAGTGAAAGAGATGTGTTCCAGAACGATGCTGCTCTGTATCTGAAAGAGTTCAGGCCCATGTCTGTGTGCACGAATGGAACTTTCAATAGATTATTTGATAAACAGTTAGAGAAGGGTTTATCTACTTATGTGAATACCTTGGATAGGTGTCAGGGAGCACTTCATGTAGAAGTTTGAGCATGAAATTTGTTAGGTTTAACTAGAGCTGGGCAAGCCAGAGCAGGCTTGAGCCTTGCTCAAGCTTAATGCCTGGCTCAGCTCAGCTCAACCTCTATTAGCAATTAAGAGCTGAGGTCAAGCCCAGCCCTTCATGGTCAAAGTAAGCATGTTTGTCAGCCTGAGCAGTCAGTGTAGTGTCTGAAATGTTCAATTCCTATGCAGAAAACAACCTGCAGTAGCCAGGGCTCAGCTCGCGTTTTGACTTGTAGAGTCAAGTCAGACCCCTGGCTCAGCTCTGGCTTGGCTCTAGGTGAAAAAACCCTGGCTCGCCCACCTCTAGGTTTAACTGGGTTCTGGATTTGGGTTGCAACCAACCAAGCCATTCAAAGTTGGTGCAGTGATGAGACCATGGGCCCTGCGAAGATGGAAATTTGGCAACCTTGTGGGTTAAGACTCTTTTCTTTGCCCGGATCATGAGGGGAACAGAATCCATACCAATGGGGCCATACTCAGTCAGAGGGAGTACGCAGCTTTGGGCTGTTCTGGCTTTAGTGTCAGGCACCAGGTGCTTTGCAATACAACAGAGTAGACCAAGTTTTTGATTAACAGTTTTTACGATATTGGTCACATGAGTCTCACATGTGAGGTGGGGACTGATGGTAACACCAAGGTATTCAAATTCATTAACTAGTCCCAGTTTTGCTCCATCTATGGTTGAGATAGTGAAGTCTTGGGAAAATCTTCTAACCTTTGGGGATGAGCCAAGTAACATGGTTTTTGTTTTAGGGATGTTTAGGACCAATTTCTCATGTTGAACTGTTCAACCACTGCTGAAGGGAATGGAAGTTGTGGCCAAGGATTTTGTTGAAAGTATGCCAACTCCTCCTATGAGCAGACAAATGCTCCCATACTTGCAGCCTCTATGCCCTCACCAACATTCTCACCCTAGAGGAAAGACTACAATACCAAACTTGTTTCCTCACCAAAAAAATCCACCTGGGGTTGACCCCACTGGGGGTCTCTGCCTCCCTACTCACATGTTCCCCCCACTGCAGCTACTCGTTCTGCCAACAAATACCTGTGGGCCGTGCCCAGGGTCAAAACCTCCCTAGCGCAGTGATCATTCCCTTATAGAGCCCCTGCTTGGTACAATGAACTCCCCCCAGCTATATCCTCCATTCCCAATTTAGGGCACTTTAAGTCCACCCTAAAAAAATACATTCTCTCCTTGTGTCATTGCCAGTATAATTGTTAATCCCCCTAACTGGCACTTCACCGAGCTGCCCTACACTGGTCCCCTTGGACATGGCTACCATCAGTATAGGCCCTGCTGTATATCTCATCTTAGTTACTGATCATTGTTCCAACTATATGACAATGCCCCAGCAGCTGCACTTACACTGTAACTGTACCACCTGTATCAATATCAATACCCTAGCTACTACATGTATAGGTCAACAGCCACCCTGGCTATTATCTGTAAATACCTTGTTTAACTTTGTGATGTCTCATTACTGCTTCTGACTCATTGTATGTATGAATGACTATGTTTGACACGGAACCTTTGTAAATGAGTCTACGACTCAAGGGGTTGTGATTCCTACGATATGTTAAATAAAAAAATAACATATGATAGTGATGGTGTCGTTCCCATGCACAAAGATGACTGCATTGTCTGCATTACAGATCTTGGGTAGGTCACTGATGAAAACAGTAAATATGAGAGCCTAGAATGGATCCCTGGGAACCCCACAGGAGATATTGTTCACCGTGGACAAGACTTTTGAAATTTGGACAAACTGTGACCTGGCTTGCAGATAGTTGGAAAACTGCGGAGTAGCTGGGCCCCCAGTCCTAGCCCAGTCAGCTTCTATATGAGCACACCATGGTCCACTAAATCAAAGGCCTTAGTCAGGTCCACAAACACAGCACCCGTGAGCAGGCCATTGTCCATAGCATGGTGTACTGCATCTATGAAGCTGATCAACACTGTGCATGTCCCATGACCATTCCTGAAGCCATGTTGCTCCTCACAGAGTAGCCTGTGCTGGTGTAAGTAGGAAGTGAGCAGATTATGTATTAAAGTCAATAGTATAGAAATAGGCCTGTAGTTGTCCAGAACAGTTTGCTTGCCCTTTTCAGGCAACGGTTCTACGAAGGCCGATTGCCAGATGTTAGGGAGTTTTTGCATTCAAATTAAAGATTAACAATTTTGGGAATGGGGGAGCAATTTGTGTGGCTGCTATTTTAAGGACTTTGGGAATTATGCCATCACAGCCAGACAATTTGTCACCTTTTAGATAAAGCAGCATTTGCGGACTTCCTAGATAGTGACTTTCTTAAAATAAAATAGGGGATGGCATGTCCACAAGTTAGGCATGCTGGAATCCAGAGGACATACTGTGCTACATAAGGGGAGTCTGTATTTCTCAAGGTTGCTGAAGTGGTCATTGAACAAATCAGCAACAGACTTAGGATCACTGTTATTGAGGTTATTCACTTCAAGGTGGCAGTTCTGGGGTTGAGCAAGGAGTTTATGCAGTTTTAGAATTTTTTGGATCACTAAGATTGTCTGCCGCAATTTGAGATGTGTGCTTTTGGCCATGCTGAGTTCACATTTGCATGTATTACATAAATATGTGTGTGCAACCCGATCTGATTGCAAGTTTGTTTTCTTGAAGGTACCCCAGATAATATCTCTGTTCTTCATTAACTTGAAATTGCTGTTAGAAAGCCATTTGGAGTTAAGACTTTTGACCCTGCATCTGATGATAAGGACATGGAGGTCAGATACTGCCATGAACTCTGAAATAAAGAGGTCCAGCACACAGTCAACATCAGGGGTCGTGTCCATAAAGGACCAGTCAGTATGTTAAATATCTTTCAAGAATGCAGAAGAACTGAATTTTTTACAATTACAGCCAAAAACCCAGAGGGCCACAAATCTAGGACATCCACCAGCAAGAAAAGAGGACGAGGCAAACAAAAGGATCAGAAAAAAGACAAAGATACAATAGAAAAAGGAGTAAAAACAAGGACTTAAACAAAGAAATCAAGTACTTAACTGTGACAGTTAGTGAACCGGGTGGCTTCTCAGAAAACACTCTCAAAGAGAACACTCCAGACACCAGTTTAAATCAAATGAAATCTGCTTTACTTTCAGCAAGAAAGAAAAAACAAAAACAAACAGCTAGCATTCGGCTTAACCAAAAATTCTTAGTTCAGTCTCTCTCTCTCTCTCTCTCTCTCTCTCTATCTTTCTCTCATTCTCTCTCATCTTAACAGAAAAATAAATCTCTCCCTTTCTCTTTATTGGCCCAGGTGTTCCTCTTTAACACTCTTCCCCCTGAGTGTTAAAGAACATGCAATGCAGTAAGGTCTTAAAGGACCAATCTTAAAGCAAAAGGGGTTTGGAACATTTCACACCACAACCCCTGTTAAAAACCTGCATTGCCTGTGTTGCAGGGTTGTGAAGTGGTTTACATGTGAAAGAATCATGATGGACATACACTCCGTCACATACCACCCCTCTCACAGTCATACTTGTGGCACGCTCAGTAAGGGCACTCACAGGCCCACTCTCCCAAGGGAAAAAAATCTGCATTACCATGCTGGGTACCTGCCTTTGTGTACTTCAAATAAAGAAGACTGCAACACCAAATACCATCTGGTAACCTAGGCATTGGTATGCCGCATAGCATGCAACCAGTCGAGGAGCAGTATAGTCAGTGATGAGGGTGAACTTCAGTCCCAGCTGATAGCTGTATCAGGCAACAACTGCCCACTTTACTGCCAGATATTATTTTTTCAACACGGCATAGTGCTGCTCCTGGGGAAAACATTTGTGAGATAGATATAGAATGAGATGAAACCCATCCTCAAAGTCTTGGGATAACACTGCCCCCCACCCCACCACAGAGGCATCTATGTACAAAATGAAGGGATGGTTGAAATGTGGACTTCACATCACTGGCCCCTCCCTCAATGCATTTTTAATGTTCTACAATGCTGTCTCACACTCAGGTGACCAAGGGACCTTATTCGGGGTAGTTTTCTTGGTCAGATTAGGTAGCATGATAGCTAAGGTTGAGAATTCTGGAATTAATTGGCATTAATACCCTGCAAGTCCAAGAAAGGTCCTAATCTGCTTCTAAGTACAGTAGTTGGAATGGGGCATTCAGCTAGGACCTTTACTTTGTCAATTACCATGCGTATGTGGCAATTCCCAACCATATATTCCAAGTATTGCATCTCCTGCCACCCTAAGGCACATTTCATGGCATTGGTATGAGACCTGCCTCCTTGAGGGATTGAAGTATTGCAGCCACATCCTGCAGGTGGCTGTTGTAATTAGGACTAAATATGACAACACTGTCCAGGTATGTTGCTGCATACAACCCGTAGGGATGGAGGATGCAGTCATCATTCTCTGGACTGTGGCTGGGGCTCCATGCAAACTGAAGGGAAGCCCAGTAAATTGATATAGGCTAAACAGGGTGACAAATGTCATTTTCTCCTGGGACTCAGGAGTTAACAGGATTTGTGAATACCCCTTTGTCAAGTCCAGGGTGCTAATGTAACAAGCCCTCCCCAGTCGGTCCAAAAGTTTGTCTACCCCTAACTAGAGATGGGAAAAGTCCGCAAACTTCACTCTGTGAAATATTTTGTGAATTTTACACAATTCGTAAACTATTCCATGGGTATGAAGTGTGAAATTCCACCCGCAAAATATGCAATTTCACTTAAAAAGTGCAGAATTGTGCCTGCGGATGGTGGAATTTCTCCCACGGATGGTGGAATTTCACCACTTTAGGGTGAAATTCTGCCATTTGCATGCCAAATTCCACCATTCATGGGCCCAATTCCGTACTTCACAGGCAAAATTCTGCATTTCGTGAGTAGAATTTCTCACTTTGCGCCTGTGGAATATTTCATGGATTGCGAACAATTTGCAAAATATTTCAAGGCTAAATTCTCGACTTTGCCGGAATTTCACTGGTGAAATTTAATTTTGCTGTATCTCTACCCATGATACAGGGTATGCATCAAACTTGGATGTAGCATTACCTTTCCAGGAGTCTGTACAAAACTAAGTGGTCCCATCTGGTTTATGGCTAGCACAGTAGGGCTAGACCATTCACTCTTGGATTTGTCAATGACTCTCAACTCCATCATAGACTGAATTTCCTTCCGTACTGTCTCTAGAATTCCTTGGTCATCTGTATGGTTGTTGGTGGATCCAGACACATGAGTCTTTGTCTATGTGGTTCTGGATCACATGGGTTTGTCCTGGCCTCAAGAAGAATACATCCCCAAAATTCTCTACCAGCCTCTGGGCTTCTTACTTTTGGATCTGGTTGAGCTGGACATCTACTGGGATGGTGCTCAGTTCCTTTATAATTGTAGGTTCCAAGTCCAGGATTCGATCATCAGCTTCTTTGTCCATCACCGGGCCTGGGACCCCTTTAGAATCTTCTGGGTCAATGAGCAATACCTCACTGTCTTTCCATGGTTTCAACAAATTAAAATTGCAAATTTGTTTTCCTTTTTTCTTTCCGATTGTAAGACTTTGTAATCAACTGGCACCACCTTTCTGAGAACCTCATATGGTCCCTGCAGTTTAGTTTGGAGTTTACTCGCAGAGCTAGGTACCAGAAGGAGCACTCTGTTGCTGGACCTAACTCCTGTAGCCAGGCCCCTTGATCACAGTGCCCTGCCTGGGTTTGCTGTGCTTTTATTATATTTTTTTTTTTTTGTAAATCTGCCAAGCAAGTCCAGTCTTTCTCTCATTTGTAATACATGTTGCAGTACGTTAGGTGAAATATGTGGCTGGTGTAACCCCCCTGCAAATGGGGGTTCCCAAAAGACTTCCAGGAGCTTGCTTGAATGCTCCAAGCCTGAATGGTGTTTGGTGTTTAAGCCATTTATCAGTGAGTGTTTTTAGAACCTCTGGTACTGTCTCTTTAAGAGCTGTCTGCTTGCAGACATAATTAGTTGTATGGGGACTGTGTGTTTCTTTGATTGAGTACCACCGAGCTGCTGCCAATTCACTCCATTTTTCAGTCACTAGGAGTGCAAAGGAACCTATCTGAAAGATGTAACTGTTTGCCAGAAACCATTTAGAGTAATAATGAAATTACAGTTTGTCTAACCTGCTTTCTTTGCAGTCAGAACTGTGTCTGCCTAGTTCCCCATTCTGGTTTTGAACTGCTGAACTGGACCAATCAGTGTGGGGTAAGCTAGCTCTAAAATGGTGCCTTGGACGAATCAGAACTTGGACTCATAATCTGAGCCAGCCACAAGAGGATTGTATGGGCAGTGACTCTGGGAGATGTAGTTTAGACTTCGGCACCTTTTTGGACCAACAGGAGCAGTCTATTGTGAGTGACAGCCAATCCAGTCAAGAACTGGGAGGAACTCAAAGGAAGTGCCCGGTTTTGTCTGTTGGAGTTTGAGTTGAGCTCTGACAGTGAAGAAGGAAGGAGCCCTGTGGTTTTTCAGTGTGCAGTTTTAGTCGGGAAACGTGTGTAAGGCCCAGAGTTCCGGTCTGCAGCTTGTGTAACTGCTTGTTAGGACTGAATCCGTCCTGTGAAGAGAATCAAAGGATATCTGAAGAGTAGAAACCAGGCTCACCCTGTAGAAGACTGGAGAAATAGCTGAATTACACTCGGTCTGTCAGGAACTGAATCTGCTGTGTGTTCTCCGGGTATTGTGCAGTAATTGCGATCGGGATAGAGAAGCAGCCTGCCTGGTATAGTACTTTCTGTTTTACCATATAAATGTGTGAAGAGGCTTGTGTACCTCAAGTGAATCCTGCTGCCATTAAAGGACTTTGCCTGTTACAGTTTGCCATATAAATGTGTGAGGAGTCTCGTGGAGCTCAAGAGTAGCCCTGCTGACATTGAAGGACCCTATCTTGTTTGGAGGTCGTGAGTACTAATTCAGGGTCGCCTCCTGTTGAATTGCCACATTGAATCCAAATGGAATCACTGTACTGCTGACTGTTTAAACTAATTTTCTTTTCTCTGTGGAAAGGGCCCTACCAGCTGCCACGGTTTGGACTAGCCACTAGGGCTTGGGTACCCAGGGACAGTAACTGGTAGGGATAGGGCCTATCACAGAGCCATAGGTAGATGAGTAAAGTGATAAGCTAATTAACCTGATTTCCCCCTGTCCTTGTTATATTCCCCCTAAATAAATCAGAGCTGCTTGTTTCAGCAAAGTTATACTGCCTGAGGTATTTGTCTATGTTAAAGTATTGTACTGTGATTGTTGCACTGTATCTTATTTTACAGGAGGTCCCAGTGCCTGAACCAGCCCTGGGGGTAAGTGTATACTGTGAAGATAATTCTGATATATTGTGTGGGCCACTAGTGGGAAGAAAGGAGGGTTGCAGTGTCCCAGAGGGCTGTGACCAAGTAAGTTTAACTATTGCAAACCCTGACCTCTGGGTGGAGGCACCCGCCATTGGATCCAGGCCCCTCAACCTGTTAGTGGCAAATCAGGCAGGGGTAGTAGCCCCTGGGATAGCGCCATCTAGGGGTTACACTATTCATCACACATCTCTTTTACGAGATCCAACATCCCTTGCTGCTGTCTATACAACAGTTCAAAGGATGAGAACTCAATGGATGAAGTGGCACCTCCTGAATGGCAAACATTTAATAGGGCTGCAATTCATCCTAGTTTTTTAGCTCAGTTGATAGAGTTTTAGAAAGCATACCTTTTAACAATTTCTGTGGGTGATACACTGATGGCCAGATGGACTTAATCGCCTGTAAAGCACACACCTCCCCCTCATAAATTTTGACATAAAGTTGATGCCTTGATTAATTAGGCTCTCCTTCGGCAGCCCAACTCAGGAAAACACTTTTATCAATTATTTTGCCACTAACCAGGCTGTAGTAGAATTTAGGGGAATAGCCTCAGTGCAACAGGAAATGTAATCCAATATATCCAATCTATACTGTTACCCAGATGTACATTTTATCAGGGATCCCACCATATCAACCCAAATCTTTCAAACTTGGTGTCTATTATGGGCAAAGGGATCAAAGGGGTCTTTTTCATACTTCTAGGGACACCAACTGACATTCAGGGCAGAAAGCACAAAAACCTGCTAATTCCTTCCATACACCTGGCCAGAAGAACTGGGCAAGCATGCATGCCTCAGTTTTTTCCCTGCCCAAATGACCTATAATAGGTAGCAAGCTACAGTACCTCCCTTCTTGCAGACATGGGAACCACTAATTGGTAACAAAGTCCCAATTTATTTCTCAGGTTCTACCAGTACAAAATATCATCTTTCAGTTCAACCCTTAGAAAACACTGCGCCTTTTTTCATCTATCACATTACCATTTACCACAGCTATGTTCTGGAAGGCATTCTCAAGAACCTGATCAGCCCTTTGTTCAGAAATTATGTTGGATGGGTTTTGAAAAACATCTGTTCTGACCTCTGGAAGGATCTTGGGGCCTTCTGTAGATGTGAATGCCATGTTCACATCTGAGTCACTTCAGACCTTCCTTGAAACTGGGCCCTTGTGGTCCCAGCCACTACAACCTCAGATAAAGGGGCCCTTTCCATTTTTTCCCTGCATTTTTGACCTGGGACATCTTAGGCTTCCCTTTTGGGCAAAATAGTTCAGGGTCAGTAAAGGGAAATACATGTTATAGGCCCTCTGTCCGTGTGTCCTTCTGTGGGCATGAACTTTCAGTATTGCTCTACAGGAGAGTTTGAAACCCTTCCCAATCTTGGCCCAAGACTACTGACCAGGGTAAGGTTTTCGACATTCTCACCTTTATTATTTCTGGCCAACTGCCTTGTTTTAACCATACTGGGGCCATAGGATATTTATGGGTATCCCCGTGCATGTAGGCAATATGTATGGGATCTCCTCACTGACCACGGTTGGGTCCTACCATAGATTCTTTCCCACAGTCTCTACCCATCACCTGAATACACCAGAACTATAACTGTTTGGTTCCCCAGTTGTAGTGAAATCAATGTCAGAGGGACAATTCAGCAGCGTCTGAGTAACAGGCTATATGGAATAAATGATATGAGAGGTGGTGTATGGGTACAGGAAACATGTAGGATGGCACTGTCAGCAGTACTTTTTCTAAAGCATTCAGTATTAATGCTGCCATTCTCTATGGCAGTGAGGCACAAGTCCAAAAAGTTTACTGTTTTAGCACCAATTCAGGAAGTAAACTGTAAGTTATAGTTGTTAATTGTGCCAGTGAAGGCCTGTGCCTAAGACATGGTCGTCTTCCAAATAATAAACAAATCATCTATATATCTGTTCCAATGTACAATAGTTTCTAAGAATTCACTACTAATTCATGATACTGTTGAAAATCGTTGTTTTCCCATCAAGCGAAATATAGGTTGGCATAACAGTGGACCCCATCACTGACCCACATTTTTGGATGCATGTTTTGTTGTTAAATGAGTAGTAACTATGGGATAGAATGAAGTCCATAGCTGCTAGTAGGAAGGAGAGGCAGTGTTAGAATTACAGGGGGGGCTTGACAGGGCTTGATCCCCTTAGTTCTGAAGAGAGCCCCAGTAGCTCACAAATCACTGTCATTGACTTATAATGGAAGGGGGGGGCTCAATTTAAAAAGATAACCCTTATGGGACCCCCTAGGTCCCAAAGCTAATAAAGTTTAATTCCAATACTGAGGGGAGGGTGCATTAGAGGAAGTATTGGATGTGAGGAAAAGTTCCAGTATTTTGAGTCCTAGATTAAAGAGAACAGACATCCATGCAGACTGACATTTTTTCCAGAATGTGGAGTAAGTCTCTGGTATAGGATCTTAAGTTGAAGACTACTGGCTGTAAAAAAAAAAAGTCACAAAACTTAGAAAGATTCTCTGAAACAGATTCTATACCATAAGAACATATAAACGTACAAATGTGCCAGTAGAAACAGACCACCTGGTCTATCTAAGTCTGCTCGAGTGTGCAGCTAGCACCCTAGTTTGCAGCTGCCCCACCCCCCTTCCCTTTGTCATCCCACTTCCACCCCCACCTCCCGCACCCTCACTCTCCCCTGTTTTCTGTCCCATGCCCTTTTGAAGCTGTTCAGAGATTTACATGATACCACTCATTCTGGTAGGGCGTTCCATTTTGCTACCACCAGAGACAATGGATCTTCCAGGGGGTTTCGTATGGTATTTGTTATTGGTAGGTAGTGGAAAGTTGGAGCTACAGATTTTTTTACTTTAAAAAATCACTTTCTTTAACTGTGATGAAGCCTCTGCTACAGATTTCATCTACTATGTAGAAAAGTTCTGCTAGGAAATTTGTTGCTGGAGCCTGGTCCAATATTATATGGGTTGCCCTGTCTAAGATAGCTGCCATTATATGATCATAGTCTCTGGCAGTAGTTCTGGCAACTGTCTCAAAAGTTATAAGGTAGCCTTGGGTTATCCTTAGGACCCATTTTTATGTTTGCTTGCATGCATGCATGAGAAACATTATGTGACAGCATAGGAGAGAAGCAGGGTTTTGGAGGTGTGGCACTGTGGCGGCCAATGCCCCCACTGCATTTAGAGGCTTGGCCCCCTTTCCCTAATGCAGTGGCATGCTGCTGCTAACACTGGTTCAGCAATCATGCCACCAACTTGAAATGAAATCACCGCTGCAATGAGGGAGCGACCTGTCATTGCAGGGTGGTACCTTGCCTGGTGTAACATTTCCAGTAATATGGCAGCGGCTGTGGCCATCCGCCTCAGAGTCCCAATGAAAGCTGACAGGGGTGCCCAATCCCCCTGTTGGCATGCCCCCTTCCCAGTTTATTTGCTGACTGGGGAGCTCACTCCCCATCGGCATAATGTCCTTATAGATCTTGTTTGCCGAGGGGGGTGCCCAATCCCCCTTGGCATCATGCCCCTCCCAAACACAGATCCTTTTTTTTTTGCCAAAGGCAGAGCCTAATCCCTGTCAGCTACAGTCCCCTCCCCCCAAAAGAAACACACAGGCGGCGTGCTGGGAGCCCACCCCAGCATACAAATCTACCTGCAAAAAAAGAAAACCTTCCTGTGATGGTTTTTACCTGAAAAGTAGAAAATGGCCCCTCATTGTGTCAGGTGCCCCCTCCCCAACCCGCACCCACCCTCTGTGCACACACATCCTCACACCCCCTCATCCCATACTTACCTCCGGAGCCTGCACGATGATCTTTGGTGGACCAGGAACACATCTGCACTCTTCAAAGCCGACCATGAACTGAAGAAATGCAGGTAAGCTGTACAATGGCATAAATGTTTTTTTTTTCAACTTAGGTGAATATCTCAGCCATTTCTGTGCATTTTGGCACCATATTTTCAACATGACGTTCTTGGGACCCCACCTCATGAATTCAGTCATTGCCATGTCGTTATTCGGTCCCAAAAAGGTAATTTTGCTGTCACTGTGCGGAATCTTTTGTGACTGAGTAATGAAATGACAGTGTTACTGTTCAAGAAGCAGGCTCCCAAAAGGCCTATGTTGCAAATTTGGTGAAAAAATTCCAAAACATGACTGTGTTACGAGCGTGCATTGCGCAGTTTCTAAGCATGGTCGTAACTCCAAGAATTTTTAATATTTTCACTCCAGATTTTCAGCATTGCCATTTTTGCACACCTCTTTATGAACAGTACAGCTGTCATTTTTCACATCCTGCCTAAAATGTGGTTTTGCACATGTGGCGCACAATGGCGTAGTCACTGTGGGAAATCAGCATCCGGGACAGATTAAAAAAATCACAATGACACTGTTCATGAGTGGAGGTCCCAAATGCCTATGTTGAAAATTTCCTAAGAACATTTCACAAAATGACTGCATTAAGAGCTTGCATTGCACAGTTTACATGCATGCTCGTCGCTTCGAGAATTTTTCATATTTTCACTCCAGATTTTCAACATTGGCATTTTTCCACACCTCCTTATGAACAGGATAGCTGCTATTTTTCACATCCTGCCCGAACTGTGTTTTCACATATCTGGCACAGAATGGAGCAGTCACTGTAGCAAATCAACATTCGAGACAGATTAACAAAATCACAGTGCCACTCTTCATGAGCAGAGGTATCAAATGCTTTCATGAGGTGAGGGTCACAGAAAGGCCATGTTGAAAATTTGTAGTGCAAATACCAACAAATGCCCGGGGCATTACAGTTCCTAACCATAGCATCCAACCCTGTACAGACTGACAGGAGTCAAGGGTGTGCCTTTGGATTGCTGGCTGTAACACTCGTGCCATTCCACTCCCATTCTGCAGCCAGTGACAGGCATAGAGGTGTGCCTTGGACTCTTCAGCACCAGACTTCACCCCATTCTCCTATACTGCACCCATTTCAGTGTATGTCCTTATGGAATGGGGTGACTGTGAAGCCAAACACCCCAAGGCACACCTCAACACTTGTCTGTGTCTGTAGGATAGGGTGAGGAGAAATGGCATGAGCATTATGCGCAACATCCCAAAGGCATACACCAATGCCTGTCCATCTCTGCAGGGTGGAGATGGGGTTTGTGTGAAGTTCAGTACTTCACTGCCATTCCTATTCTGCATTTGTCTAACTCCTGCACTTCTAATGCTAATACCAGCAAGCAAACATTTAGCATTGACAAATGCTTGTTGTTAGTTTGGGTTGGGGTCCTACAGTGACTGAATTCCCTGTGACCTGGAGCTTGGGCACATTTTCTTTCTGTGCTTGCAGTATCTGCTTCACAAACTCTGCTGCAGCTGGTCTCTCTATGCCTGTTGCTGGTCTCTCTGTGCCTGTAATTGTGCTTGCTGGACCATTCAGTCTCTTTGCATCTGGACCTGTTGCCCCTGCTGTTGGTTTCTCTGAGCCTGCTGCTGGTCTTTCTGAGCCTGCTGTTTCATTTGCTGAGCCATCCACTGCCTTTGCTTCTAGGTCTGTTATGCTTGCATCTGGGTCTGTTGTGATTGCTGTTCTGCTAGCCATTTCAGTACTTTGTCTGAATCTACCTTACTCCTATTTAGACAAGGTAAAGTTCAATCCCACCACTAAAGCCAAACAAATGTGACAGGATAGAGAACCTGGTGACTCAGGGAGTACTCTTACAGAGAACGCTCCAGAAACCAGCTTAAATCAAATGAAATCTACTTTGCTTTCAGTAACAGAGGAAAAAAAAAAAACAGCTAGCATTTAGCTTAATCAGAATTCTTAGTTCAGTCTCTCTATGCCTCCACTTAACAGAAAAAGAAGCCATGGGGCTAGATTCACAAAGCTTTCAGAAGGTGCAAAACCTTTCCTAATTCCCCAAAACTGCCATTGCTACGGACAAAAAGGGGAAGATTGCTCTAAGTACTATTTACAAAAACCTCTGCAGCTGCGGAAAAAATGTTACACACAGTGCAATGAGGTGTAACTCTCCCTCAGCAAACCGGAATAGTGCCCCAACAATTGGAATCAATTAAGGTGGAGGTGATCCACAGGTAATAGCATCTCAGATAGTATAGCAGTGGCTGATGTTATAGCAACAAAAGCACACATTGCCATGATACAGTATGGCAACATGCAACAACCACCAGAACCAGTGCAGCCCACGACGGAGCCCCACAAGCAGTAGAGCCTGACCAGCATGCAGCGAGTGAAACCCCTGCAGGTAACAGGATTGCCCCAGGGAGGGATGACCAGCAATGACTGTTGGCCACTGTGGAGCCATGGTATTGCTGGTACCTGTGGTGCTGCAGTGGTCCCATTTGAGGGACTGGTTGCAGGTATCCTTGTGGGTGCTGTCAGCCTCATACAATAGCAACAGTGTTAATGTCTGCTGCATCATCTACATGGATTTACTATTGTTGTGCCTCCTTAGCCATTTCCCCAGCTGCTGATTTGCAGCACTTGCAGGATTCCCACAACTGCCAGAATTCTGCAGCTGCAGAACTTTTTGCGGATTTCCCTCAGCTGCAGGATTTTCTTTAAGAATATCACGCAACTGCATTTCTGCAGTGCTGCAAGCCTTTTTCCCGCAGCTGCGGGATTGTTGCTGTTCTTTGAGAATCTTGCCCCCTGCCTCTCTCTTCATTGACCTATGTGTTGCTCGTTAACATCTCTCCCCCTGAGGTACATCCAACAACCAGAACAGACAGTGCAGTAAGGTCTTAAAGAGCCAGCCTTAAAGCAAAAGGGGTCTGGTATAAATCTCACCACAGCCCACCTCAAAACCTGCACTGCCTGTGTTGCAGAATTGTGAAGTGGTTTACATGTGAAAGGAGTGTGATGGACATACACTCGATCATATTAACATATCACAAAGGGACTTCTGACTCAATGATTACAGTGTTAAATAAAGGTCTCTCATTCTGCCCACCCATCGGGATGAATACACTTGAATTAGAACTTGATCGTAAAACTAAACTAAACTAAACCAATTTTTTTGTAAAACACAAAAGATGACAATGATAGACAAGGCAATAAAGAACAATCTATAGAAACATAGAAGCATAGAATTTGATGGCAGATAAGGACCACTTGGCCAACCTAGTCTGCCCATTTTCTCTACCTGTATCATACACCGCAGATCCTAAAAAATATGTGGCCTACCCCCTTTTTCCTATTGCTAGAGTTCTTTTATGTCTGTCCCATGCATTTTTGAATTCCCCTACTGTTTTTGCCCCTACAACCTCTGCTGGGAGGCTGTTCAATGGATCCACTACCCTTTCCATGAAAAAATACTTTCTCTTGCTACCCCTAGGTCTACCCGCTTCTATTTTCATATCATGGCCCCTTGTTCTTGAACTTCTTTTTTTTTAAATATGCTACCCTCTTGTACCTTATTCATAAGCTTGAGGTTTTTGAAAATCTCTATCACATCCCCCCTCATTCTCCTTGGGATCCATCCTAAATCCTGTCCCCAAAAATCCTGCATAATGAAACCCCAAAAATAAAATACAGACTACTCAAAAAACAGAGAAGCCATAATACCGAATGACGGTCGACAGAAACATTGAAATCCTGCATTAATACATAGCATAATATACGAGAAGAGTATATAACTCACCACATTGTATTTATTTATTTTATTTAGTTTTTGTTGACCGGGTAAGTGCACTAGACAAATCCTGCCTATTTTCAGGCACGACCCAGGGGACGGGGATACAGATGAATGCCAACTGACCTTGAACCAGATGAAGCTGTTGGTGATATTTTTTGTGAATGGAGGAAATTTTGCCACTGCACCAGGGAAATTCCCCTGCTCTTTTTGAGAAATGCCATGGGATCTTTAACATCCACCTGAACTACCACCAGAACAGGCAGATGGGACCTCGGTTTAACGTCTCATCCGAAAGGCGGCACCTCAGGAGTGCAGCACCCCCCTCATGCTGCACTACAGTGTCAGTATTGGGATATTAACCCAAGTGCCTGGTGTAGGGATAGAACCCACAGCTTACTGATCTCCTGGCCTCAGAGGCGGGTGTGCTACCTGCTGAGCCACTGACACTGACTGTAGCATGAAGTTAGCATGAAGTTTCATTTCAGTGTCTTCTGGAACATGAAGTTTCATTTCATCATAAAGAAAACACACAATTAAAAGTTCCGACTTTAATTGCACATTTAAAATTAAAACTGTAACTGTATCTCTCGTGGGATCACATGGTTTAAATGCTTAGATTATGAGTGATACCTCTTAGGAAATCCAATGTCGATCTCTGTTCTTTCACTGTGACGACATTTTGGATCTTTTCTTCCCACTTGCAGTATCGCTTTTTAGCTGGGGACCTTGGCATACCCCGTAATATCTTTTCGCATGTAGCATCAGTGACTACAGCCTCTTTTTGTAGTTGTTGAATGAATCTGTACATTCTGACATGAACTGAACCAATTAAAGCTCCAAGTCGGCAGTGCTGCCTACCATGCAGCATGGTTATCATACGCCCATGACAATTCTTGACTTGTGACTCTGGCAACACCAGTAGTGCCTTTCTCTCCGAGTCTTTTCTGCTTCTGCCATTGTTACAATGCTGACAAGTGTTCAGAAAATCCAGATGTGGTAACCAAGATACCTTAAGTACCCCGGATCACAGACTCGCATCTGTGCTGTAACACCTCTATAACACAGTCTCACCTGTTCACCTGTTCAGCCATGGTACATTGTGAGCATGATTGGTGCAATGCACTGTACCTGGCATCAAAGAATGTTTAATTGTGTAATTTTGTCACCACTGAATTTGTTTTCTTTGTTATTTTTGTATTTCGCAATTCGGTATTTTAGTGTTCAGTATTTTATCAGGTGGGATTTAGTACCTAACCCATTCTCCTCTCCTCTATTGAATACATATTGAGATCCTCAAGTATCCCATCATATGACTTTTGGTGCAGCCCCTGAACCATTTTTGTCATCCTTCTCAGAACCACTTCGACTCTGTCTATGTCCTCCAAGAGATGCGGCCCGCAGAACTGGACACAGTTCTCTAGTTGAGGTCTCACCAATGTTCTATACAGCGGCATCACCACCTCCTTCCTTCTGCTGGAGATACCTCTCCCTATGCACCCCAGCATTCTACTGGTTTTCTTCACAGCCTTCTCACATTGTTTGGTAACCTTTAGATCATCAGATATGATTACTCCAAGGTCTCTTTCCTGTTTGGTGGCGGTCAGTACCACCCCTATCATGTACTCCTCTCCCACATTTCTGTGCCTCAAGTGCATGATCTTGCACTTATTTGTATTGAATCTTGGTTGCCACACCATTGACCACTCCTCAAGCTTGCTTAGGTCCCTTCTCATTTTCTCTACCCCTCCTGGAGTGTCAACCCTGTTGCAGAGCTTCCTGCCATCTGCGAAGAGACACACCTTCCCTTCCAGTCCTTCTGCAATGTTGCTTATGAAGACGTTAAAGATGAACAGTCCAAGCACTGAGGGACCATGCTGGTCACTTCCCTTTTTGTTTACAAAGTAGATTAAACATAAGGTTGACTTTTACACCACCTGGTCATGTTCCTTACAATATTGAATCTTACATTACATGGGCTGAAAAAGGTTTGGATGCCTTAATGAAAACAAAAAAATATATATATATATATACGCACACACATAGAATAAATACAATATTTTAGCTATAGAATTTTCAGCACTCAGCTACTAGTAAATGACAACATGATCACACTTAAATAAGCAGACAAAGAAGAAAGCATGGCTTCAATAAACTACAAACAATACCAACAAGAGTGTCTTGGACAACTGCAAAATGCAACTAACTCTGAGTCAGCAATCCCACAGATATACAGCAAGAAAAGGCAAGGGAGTTTTATTTGTTTACACCTATCTCAAAGGCTCAGTGTGCCTTTTACTGGTAAAAACACATCAGTACATAAATTAAAACAGCTATTGCCCCAAATACAAAACAAAGAAAAAATTAATAATAATAAGTAGATCACAGCTAACCTTATAATTACTCTGGGTAGGCAAGGCTAAACAGAAACATTTCAGTGAAGCCTTAAAAACAATATAAAATGACATTATGGAACTGACGGTGGACAATCTCGGAGAAAAGATAAATATAAGAATGGGAACATGGTTCATTACTAAACACAACACTAAAAATACCAGCATTACACTGTCAGCCAAAGATGCATTAAAGCATTCAAAATCCACCAGGGCATCCTACTGTCTAGGGCATGGGATAAATTCTGGAATCACTTTCAACATATATAACAGTATAGCCTAGAGTTTAGAGTAACAATCTGTGAACGAGCTTGGTCCATCCAACAGACCTGAGTTTGATTTCCACAGCTTTCACTTGCATACTGTATGACTCTGAGCAAGTCATTTTCCCTCCCAAATGTTCCCAGATTGCCCATGAAAACAGACACTTGTGCTTAGCGGGCTGTACCTGGTTACCAAAAAAATTACAATATTAATTTTCATATGGGAGATATTGTTCAGCAAGTCTTATTTCAAAAGCAGCAAACATTTAATTCAAATGGAATGTGTTTATTCACAGACAGCATGCAAGGTAAGGCACATTTTAATTATCTGGTGCCTAATCCTGGGGACTCTGGGTGCCATACAATCAAAAAACTGCAATTAAAACATCATAAAATAACATATAATAGTACTTAAAAACACAGTAATTAAGGGTTTAATATCTACCAAAATTTACAGAAAACTCTATAATTCTAACAGGCTGACATGATCACATTACCAGACTGTGTCCGAGAATGCCCAGCTGAATAGATAAGTCTTTAGGCGGGCTTTAAATACCTCAACTGATGGGGCCTCCCTTACTGATAAAGGCAACGAATTCCACAGGATGGGGCCAGCAACACTAAAAGCTCTGTCGCTGGCAGTTTTTAACCTCATCCTGGGAATCACCAGGAGGCCCCTAGAGGAGGATCGAAGGGAGTGGACCGAGGCAGCAGGTGATAGAAGGTCCAACGAGTAGCCAGGGCCCAGTCCATGTGGGGCCTTAAAGGTGAGCAAGCCCATCTTGAATAGCACCCTCCACCCAGGAGCGTAGCTACAAGGGTGCAGGGGGTGCAGTGGCACCCAGGCCCACAAGGTTTAAGGGACCTAAATCATAATTTTGATGTTTATTCAAAACTGGGGAAGGGGCCTTATAACATCATGTTGCACCCAGGCCCTCTGGGAATTTGCTACACTACTGCCTCCACCGAACAGGCAGCCAGTGCAGTCACGCAGCACCAGTGTGATGTGACAGAATTTAGACTGTCCCATCAACAATCTGGCAGCTGCATTTTGGACTAGCTGCAGTCGGCGGAGAATGCCCCCCGAAACCCTGAGGTAGAACGCTTTACAGTAGTCAAGCCTAGATGTCACAAAAGCATGTACCAAGGTGGGGAGGTCCAGGGGCAGAAACAAGTGTTTGATCCTAGTGATATTCCAAAGATGGAAAAAGCTTGATAATGGACGACACCTGATATTCAAATGACAATCCACTGTTCAGGAAAACACTGAGATCATGCACCCTAGGGGAGGCCTTCAATGGGACAGACCCCAGAACTAATCCTGTATCTGCCACAGAGGCCATCCTCTCACGCCTCCTGTTTGACTCCACCACCAGTACCTCCATCTTATCAGGGTTCAGTTGCAACCAGCTAGAGACTGTCCAGTCGTTGATCTCAGCCAGGCAGTTGTTAAGTACTTAAGCCATATTGGATGTCCCAAGGGCAAAGGATAGATACAGCTGGGTATCATCAACATAACAATGAAACTCCAAGCTGTACTTCATAATGATCCCACCCAGGGATAGCATGTACATGGCAAACAACATTGGTGACAAGACCGAACCCTGAGGTACTCCACTAGACAGAAGGCTAGGGGAGGAGGAGAAATTCCCCATCACCACCCTTTGTCTCCTGTTTGTGAGATAGGACTCGAACCAGAGGATGACAGTGCCGGTGAGTCCACAGAATTCCCTCAGGCGGTTGAGCAACACACAATGGTCCACTGTGTCAAAAGCTGAGGAGAGATCAAGGAGAACGAGAATTGTCCCCTCTCCTCTGTATCTTGCCCTGAGGTGATCATTGTGCACCAGAACTAATGTGGTTTCCATATAGTGTCCAGCATGAAATCCAGACTGGAACAGCTCATAGATATCAAATGCCATGAGGTGTTCTCCCAGCTGATGCACCACAATCTTCTCAACAACCTTTCCAAAAAATGGTAGGTGTGAGACAGGTCGGTAATTCGCCTTGATGTCAGGACCTGACGATGGTTTCTTCAGAAGAGGTCTCACCAGTGCCTCCTTCAAGTCATCTGGGAAGAACCCCTCCAACAAAGAGCACCGGTCAATCAAGGAGAACACCAGGCCAACAATGTCAACACATCCCATTAAGAAATAAGTCAGCACTGGGTCCAGTTCACAATATGCGTGCTTTAGCCTCAAAGCCACCTCAATGACATCGGCCACCTCCACTGGTTTAAATTCCCCCTAACTAGGTTGGGTGCTATGTAGACAATCCAGGCAATCACTGTCAGCCATACTATGGCTCACTGGTGGAATTCCCTGCCTGATGGCAGACATCTTGTCCAAGAAGAACTCAGCAAACTCATTGCACAAAGCCTCAGAAAATGCTTTTTTCGGCTGTAGACAGACAGACTGTAATAACCTGTCCACAGTCCAAAAAAGCAGAGCTGGTCAGTTCTTCCTGGCAGCAATCTCCCTGGACAGGAGCACTGCCTTCTTATGGTCGACTGCCCCTTGGTGCATCCCATAGTCTGTACATAGGGCCAGTTTGTCTGCCTCCAGCCCAGTCCTGAGCCAGCAGTGCTCTATCCTCCGACCTTTGATCTTCAGTGCCTTGAGCTCCCTATCAAGCCATGGGGACCTCAAGTGAGAAGATCTAGGTTGTACATGGACTAGTGCAAGGGAATCAAGTGCCCCAGCCATTGTCCTATTATAGGTGGTGACTGCTTCACCCACTTCCCCCCTGCATGCACTGCCCACACTAAATAGGTCCACTACCACCAAAAAACCTTCCAGGGTCAAACCCCTCAAAGGGCAGTAGCTTACCATCTCTGCAGGGAGAAGGATCTTGGGGGGGAGGGCCCTGAGCAGGAACTCCACCGTACAATGATCGGACCAACTGACCCGATCAGTCTTGATGTTGTCAATCTCAAGCCCCAGTGAGAAGACCAATTCCAACATGTGACCACCCTGGTGAGTCATGGTATTAACTGCTTGTGACAGGCCGAGAGATGTCGTCATCTAGAAGAAGTGGTAACCCAACCTAGATGATTCATTGTCAGCCCACACATTGAAGTCCCCCAGGACCAAACACGTAGGGGTCTCCAATATCTCGCCGACAACTAAATCAGCTACTTCTTGCAGGAATTCTCCAGCCATCCCAGGCAGGTGGTAAACCAATGGTATCTTCTGAGCATTTCCAAAATAATGCTTTATGATATTTTATAATACTTGAAGTTATATTTTGAAAGCAGTAACATCTGAACTGTTAATCATAGAAACTTAAGTTTTTTTTTTTTTGTTTTTTTTTGCTAATAAAAACTTGGAGTCTGATCAACATGTATAGAACTTAACAATGCAGTTCTCCATTGTTGCTACATGTCTATACACGCCAAAATAATATATTAAAATGACAGGACTTTCAAAATTTAGTGACCCATTTAATTTCTTATATCGATGTGAACCATTTTATGTGTTTTTATATCAATATAAGGCCACTGTAGTAATATCTTATCAGTATATCAAGTTAGCTGAGTCAACATAAAAAAATTAAGTTTCTAGCCCTAACAGTTTCAGTGTTATCCCATTTTACAGAAATTATCTTTTGAAAGGTGTAACTTTGGAACGATTGTGGATAAAAACATAGGGCTTGATTTTCTAACAGTGGCACAAGCTGCGCTGATCTGCCACCTGTGGCAAATCCGGGTGCAGCAGGGACCTTGCACCCAATTTTATAAAAAGCTGGGTCTCAACACCAAAGTTCCTAGGTTTGCTGCAAGTCGACAGCTGTGGTGAAGATATGGCAGAACTGATGGGGATGTCGCAAGTTGCAGGACAGGCTGGTGGCACCTGTGACAGTGAAGGTGACCCACTGGCCAGTCAGCCTGGTGGCTGGTGGGCCATCTTAGGCATGCCCAGGCTCCTGGGGGGTAAGATGGGTCAGGCTGGGGGGAAGGGTGACAACAGCACCTGGCTGGGCAACAGCAGGACATCATGGACAGATGGGGGAACACCAGTGCCACCATGGAGGGCGTTGGAGTTCGACCTACCATGAACCACGGGCCACTCCAACAATGGTCTGGCAGTTGTCAGATGATCTATGGGTGCCTTCCTCAGGCGGGCCATAGTGTCACCCCCACCCAGACAAGGTTGCAGCACTGGTGCATGGCAGATTAGACCAGTTCCAGTTTGGTCTAACAGCAGGCTCTGTGTGCCTATGGGGGCCTTCCAGAATCCCATATCGGGGATATGACAGCCCTGCCATGGCACAAACCCCCTAGTGCCATATCACATCTCAGTGTTTGATGCAACCCTGGCTCAGTGCCAGTTCGGCCCAAAGGGTCAAGTGTTGGATACAACCTGCATTAGAAAACCAGACTTGGTGTAGCTTTTGATGCAAGGAGCCACTTGGCGTTAATTCTGTTTAATGCAGGCTTCTTGCATCAACATTTGGGCTTTGAAAATCAAGCCCCTAATCTTTTTTATTTAATGAAAGCTTGGAGTTCAGCAATTAAGAAAGAGCTTCATTGACACTGTTTATATGTATCGGTACTATTCTATATTTATCGGTGCTAACTGAACCTGCTTTTTCAGTATATTATCAATGCATGTTTTTCAGTCATGCTACAGCAAAATAAAAATGAAAATTACATAGTGTCAATACTATTTTTCGTATCAATAGACTGTTTTGATACTATTTTTATTTGTATCATTACATAAAATTGCATGATGACTTTAAAAAAACAAATAATTCTGAATTTTTCTGAGCTTTGGTATAACTACTCATTATGTAGTTAGCAACTGTGCAGTTTTCTACTTAATTTTCATTCTTCTTTTGACCTGAGCCATGCTGGAAACATTTACATCTTCTCTCTACAGTAGCTCTACCAATTATTTCTTGCTTTTTCGCTTTGCCTGTGAAAGTGTCGAACAATAACAAAGAATCTGAATGAAACAACCAAGACTGAAGACCATTGGTTATTGGTAACAGTGGACATCTGTAAGCTCTGTACTTTCATACCCCATGCAGAAGGAATTGATTATTTAGAAGAAGTTTTGACTTTATACAGGACAGAAGCAATACCATCAAACAACTTACTAGCTGACTGGGCAAATCAAATACTGACATTTTTTTTTCTAAATTCGAGCAAGGTTTCATCCCACAAGTGAAAAGGTCAGCAGCTGGCTCTACTGTCAGTTTCCTTCTATACTGACAAAATATGCAAGAATTATGAGGAAAATGATCTGTTCTGTATGAATTCAGAACCAGAATTATTCTGAAGAAAGCAGGATTTTTTTTTAACCCGATCAGCACTCAGAGTTTTTTTTTTTTAAATCAGCCCCAGCCAACTCCTGAGATAAAGAGAGATCTTAGTACTCAATCATCACACACTAGCTTTATGCTGGAAGGTCTACAGTCACCACAACTAGATTCCGCAATCCCTGATACCTTTATGCGTGGTTTCTGTGTGATGTAATGTTGAAAAATGTGACAATAGGCCATTTATAATGTTGGATTTAAACAAGTCCAATCTTCAGTTTTGGTCTGCTGGTTTTATCTCCTGTACTCAAGAAATATAATATATGTGTGTATTTTGTTCAAATTTTGGAACATGGAATTTTTTGCCTTTTAATTATTTCAAATATTTATATCATAAATTTGCATGAATTACGATTTTCACTAATGTGGATTCATGGAGCTTAAAGAGGACAAGAAATTATTTCTAATTAGCAGCTGTTATAATGTCCCTGTTTTCAGAAATAGTATTCATACCTCTAAATGAGCCATATGTAACTGTATCTAAATAAAAAGCAATGTGAAAAACAGTATTTTGTATTGTTTTCATTTCATGGGCTGCATTCTGTTATAGTTCTCTTCACTGAACCACTGATCTGGAGGGTTAACTATGTCACGGTTTGTGTACAGAACTCTGAGCATGGTTCTGATAGGTCAACAGTTTATTCTTAGCATTACACAAACCATGACATTGTAAGAACTCCAAACTACTGGTTCCATGAAGAGAACCGTAACAGAATGATGTCCATAAAAAGAAAACAACTGAAAACACAATATTTCACATCACAGCTTATTCAGTTACATTTAAATACGGATCATTTGGAAGTGTGAATTTCATTTCTGTAACTTGGAACATTATTAACTGCTGCCAATTAGCACAGATTTCCTCTCCTCTCTAATGTATCTTTATATTTATTGTAGTTTGTTTACTATTGTAGATGCTTAATGATTTCTTTCTTTTATATTATCTTTTTCTGTAGAATGCTTGAAACTATATGTTTAGATATGGGAAGTAAAAGAAGGAATAGAAGGGATTAGCCCAGTCCCCTGATGATGTATTTTTTCTAAGACACGAAGCAAAGGGGTCCGGTGCTACTGCTCCCTGGTTTGACTTATGTAATACACTTACTTTTCATTACAACTGTGGATTTTGTGTGGTCCTTTGTGTGCAGTATTTTGTCTTCCTGCTTTAGCTTTTTTGTGAGCTGGTCATTGGAATACTAAATCTCTTTTTGTGATTGCCCTGCAGATTCTAAGGCAGACGTGGCTTTTGAGGTGGTCCATGGAGGAGAGGGCCTCAATTGCTTTTTGGCATAGTAAACAATAATTATTTGTAGAAAACAAGTTGTCTGAAGGTCATTTTAGTTTTGATGGCATAGAATGTTTTGTGCCTAATTAGGGAGCTGAACAATCAGGCTTCCACCGTGCTGACTAGCTGTGCTAGACTCCAGCAGTCTGCCAACAATTGAGGTCAGGCTTACCCACCTGTAGTTCTTGAGTTCATCCATGTTCCCACATATTCACATCTACCCTCCTCCAGTCAGCTGGGACTGATCCTGTCACCAGTGATCTGCTGAACACATCTAGCAGAGGTGCAACCAGTGCCCTCTCAACTTCCTTCAACATCCTTGGATGCAGCCCATCCAGTCCTGGTGACATGCTAATCTTCAACTTCCCTTAGCCCTTTAACCACGCTGTCTATGGCAATATGTTCATTTTCAATTTACAATGGAGCCTGCCAGGATGCCATGCAGTGTCACAGATTTCTGCATGCAAAAGGAAATAACTTCCCTCTAAATTGTCCTGTTTGCTACAGTAACTCTGCTGTAGAATTCTTCACAACTGTGTTGCAACCTACCAGGCTCTACTGTATGCCCAAGCCTAGTAGCCTTATTTACCCCACAGTGCAGCAGATGTCCATCTTTTTCCTCAGTAGAAACTGAAGTGACATATTCAATACATATGCCTTTCCCTAGTCATTCACCACCTACTCCGAACCCTTTGATAACCATTTTATGCCAACCTTATTTTTCATCTCTTCACTTATCAGCAAGCTCCAAGCAATTGTGGCAGACACTGAGATGAACCTCGTATCCATCATAGAAACATTGGCCTCCGAAAATAATGACTGGAGCCTAACAGTCTCTGATTATTTAATGTTTAGGAGGAATAGAAGAACAAGTAAAAGGGAGGGGGAGCTTAGCCCTATATATCAGGGAAGGTATCAAGGCTGTGGAAGATGGATATATCAAGGGAAGTAATGGGGAGCTAGAGTCACTGTGGGTGCATCTCATGGATGCCTTGGGCAAGAAACTATGATTTAGGACGATCTATACATCACCAGGACAAGGTGAAAAGAGAGACAGGGAGCTTGGAAAAGAGCTAGGAAGGGGAGTAGTACAGCGCGTGGTAGTGGTGATGGGTGATGTGAACCTGCTAGATATTGATTGGGATGTTCCAGCTGCCTGGAGCACCAGATGTCAGTCCCCTCTGAATCTAGTCCAGAACTGTCTGCTGGTGCCACTGGGTAAGGAACCCCCAATGCAGGATGCTATTCTCAATGTTGTGCTCACCAGCTTGGAGGTGGTAGCAGGTGTGTTTGTAGGTGAGCCACAAGGGTCCAACAACTATAACTCTATTTGGTTTGAGCTGCCCTTGGGTCCAAAAAGCCCCAGTCAAGGGCTGAGATCCTTGATTTTAGAAGGGTGGATATCAACGAATGAGGGAGTTGGTCTGGGACAAATTAGTCTGTGTAGATGGCACCAGAGGTGTGGAGGAGGCAATTAAAGAGGCCATTCTTGAGACATCTAAGTTATGCATGAGAAGGTAAACAAAAGAAACAGGTACAAGAGGCCAATAGGGTTCTCAGAAAGGGCCATGGAAGCTGTGAGGGCCAAAAAAGGCATTCACCTGGTACAAGGAAATGCAGGGGGAAGAAGAACTGGGAGAATGCCAACTGAGAAATAAGGAAGAGGGTGATTAAGGAGGCAAAAGAAGACACTGAGCTGCATACTGCAGTGATGGTCAAGGGCAGGGAAAAGCAGTTCTTCAGGTATATTAGGGAAAAAAGAAAGAAAGGCATGGGAATTGTTAGGCTATTTGAGGGGGACAGGGTAATATAGGAGGATGTGCAAAAGGCTGCTGTCCTTAATGACTACTTTTGCTCTGTCTTCACAAGGTAAGACAGCAGGCAACTGCCAGGAAGTGGCATCAAGGCGGCCATAAAGGGGGTCCCGAGTACGAGGCAGCTAGTATTTGCCAACAAAAGGGTCACAAAAGAGCTATCAGCCTTAAAGGTATATAAGGCCCCAGGACCTGATATGGTGCATCCTAGAGTACTCAAGGAACTGACAGCAGAAACATCTGAACCCTTGGTAGGGCAATTCAATAGCTTTATACAGATTGGGGTAGTTCCAAAAAACTCCAGGGTAGCTGATGTAGTTCCACCCTGTGGGGGGACAAGAAGCAAGCTGGAAACTATAGTCCTGTCAGTCTTAACTCTGTTGTGGGTAAACTGGTGGAATCACTGGTCAAAGAGGACCTCATGGATTACCTGGAGAGCTATGAACTTCAGGATAGTAAACAGCATGCACTCATGGCAAGGACTTCTTGTCAGATCAACCTGATAGTTTTCATTTACTGGGTGATTAGGGTGCTGAATAGGGGTCATGCTGTGGATTGACTCCACCTCGACTTCAGCAAGGCTTTTTAATTCACTGCTTCACAGAAGATTGCTCAAGAAGATGGAGGATCTGAGTGCAGCAAGGAACATAGTAAGATGATGAGGAAATTGGTTGAAGGAGAGACAATAGAAGGCAATGATTAACAGTGTCAAATCAGAAGAGAGGGAGATCATGAGTGGGGTACCACAGGAGCTCATCCTTGGTTCTGTCTCTTTCAATATGTTCATCACTGACACTGGAGAAGGAATTCAGGGAAAGCTGTGTCTCTTTGTGGATGACACTACGCTCTGTGGGAGGGTAGATAGAGACAAGGGAATCTTAGCTTGTTTGTTGTTTGACTGTATGTTTGATATTCAGCACTGGCCTCAATCATGTAAGTGCATTTGTTTGTTTTTTCTATGCTCCTGAGAACAACATTAACTGGACTTTAAATATTGGACATGGGGTACTTCTCATTGATTGCAGGGTCAACTTTATACAGACTATTTGAACTGCTGAATTTAAGTTTTCCCTATAAGTGAGTAAAGTTAAAGTTCAATAATAACTGTCTAGTGTTTTTTTCCTAAGGGAAACCCGATTTTAATTTGCTGTTATAACTCACAGGTTATAATGGTGAACATGCATCAGGTTTCCCTCTGTCAACGCATGAGCCAGCCACCACTCTTACCTTCCTCAGTGCTGGACGGGACACTTTACCACCACTATCACTTGGTGGTAAGTAAATTTTAAGAAAACAAACTTGCCTCTCATCAGTGCAGTTTTTGGCATCAGTGCATATTGCATCTGTGACAGTGCAGTTCTGACAAAAAAAAAGAAACTTTTCAGCAGCGCTCCTGACCAAACCGCAGCTCAACAAACAGCGATGCATTTACAGTATATTTTATATAATTGCTGTGGCAAAATAAATGCTCCCCAGTAATTATAAACATGGGGTGGTGTGTTTAACTCGAGATTTTACATACACCGTCTGTGTTGGATGCTTAAATAAACCTCTTGAGCTTCACTCTCAGGGTTTATGTAGCATCTAACACCTAGGGTGTGTGTAAAATATAATTAAATACACCACCCCATGCATTATTCTATATTTATTACCTATGTATGTTATTCAGTTGGCATTGAAATGCCTTGCAGATGTGTGACTGTTTTTTGGGATGCCAATTATTTTTTTTAAATTCAAAGCTTATTGACATTTTCCTTAAATGCTTTAACATGAAGGAATATGTATTGCTAGTACAAATGTATCCATTATAATCTCAACTCATGCTAAAGCCCCCCCTCCCTCTGCCCACCCCCAGCTTGGCACACCCAGAACACTGAAGCCCCAGCAATATGGTACATTGGAAGTATGTACCTACTAATATTGGGATGGCAGAGTGGTGTAAAACTAGCACCAGGAAAAGGTTCTTTACAACTTGACTCCTTATGATGGAGAGGCCCCAGTCTGGAGAAGATATAGGGTGTGAAGACCTTCCCATATTTTCTTATAACGGGAAAGGGAGCCACCAAGGCTCGCTCTCATTTGTTCAATGCAGAGGTTAAATATAAGGTCCTACAGCCATTCATCATAAGTAATGTCATGAGCATCAAGTCAATGACGTAAGATGAGTTTTTTAAGGGTAAGTGAGACCATGGCTATATGGTACCTGCGGGTCTTAACTGGAATCCTGGAGAGATCCCCCAGGAGACATATCTCTGGCATGAATAATTCATCAATTCCCAAAAGGGGGTCTGCCCTAGTCCGGATTAACTCCCATAGAGTCCTGATTGAGGGGCAATCCTAGAATATATGAAGAAGCTCTCCCTCATCCCTTTTACATCTAAAACAAAGAGCATCTAATAATTTCCCTATTCTTTTAAGTTTAGTTGGAGTTCAATACAAATCATTTAGTATTCGGTGCTATGTAAGCTTCAACCTATCTTGAGATACATATCTGTGAGAGTCTAAATGAATAGATTCCCATTTCTCTGCAGAATTTGGGAAACAGGAATTCCAGTATCGAGGAACCCCACTGAGTGTACCAAGCATATTTGTTCGTATACAGGAATATATTTGGGAGACTGCATGAGGCTTCCCGCAAACTGGAATCAAGGACTCCAACCAAGTACAGCTATAGTCAGAATTCTTTATTCTAGGAAACAGCTTTATCAGGAGATGTCTAAGCTGCCATACCTTAAAGATCTGTTTCCTATCAATGGAGTATAAAGCCATGCTAGAACCTGAGTCCATGTATGAACCCTCAGCAAACAGGTCCTCCACCCGAGCATTATTAATTGAGGGAAGCCAGTGCAGAGAAATGGTTTTGTCCCCAGTTTTCAGGTTTGGGTTACTCACTATTGGTTGCTTGGGATCTTTAACATTCTGATATTTATGGAATTTGCAAAGTTGATTTTGTGCTCAAAGGGATAGTAGCATGGGAGAACTGGATAAGCCAGAGGGAAGTCACTTTGTAGGGATATGTAAGAGTGCTTCTTTAGCAATATTCAGGGTGGCAATTAGTTCCCTTTCCAGAATTAACCATTCCAGTGTAAAGGAACAGGAGGTAATCTCTTCCTGGGGCGTAAACCATCTTAAGTATTGAGTTGCCTGACTCACCCAGTGATACATTCCAAAGTGTGGGAGTTTAAGACCTCCCACCTTTGTGGACACTGCTAGTTTTAGGTATGCTCGTCGAGGATGTTTCCCTCCCCATAAGAAAGAAGAAATAAGGGCATGCAGTTTCTTAAACCATGCCAGGGGCAACCATAAGTTTAACATATTTAGGGGGTAAAATATTTGTTTATTTGAATCTCAGAAGTACCATTTGAGCTAGCAGTTCGTTACATAGGTTCCACACCAAGCACAATACGAATGAGACAAGGTAAGCAGTTATACAGAGTTACACTGCTTAGGTACAAAGGTACCACGTGACCGTCAGGTGCAGTACAAATCAGACAAGACAAATCAGACTAAAACAGTTATACAGGGTTCCATTGCTTATACAGGATATACAATAGGACATGTTAGCAAAAAGCACAGCAGGCGTAATATAACATAGGGGAGGGTGGGATACTACAGTCTAATCAGGTCCAGATCAGAAGAAGTGAAGTAAGCAGAGTGACATTTGGAGATTAAGTGTTCAGCAGTAGGCAGTCACTTAATTAAGTGCTCAGTGGGACCAAGGTCAGGAGTGTAGGATGGCACTTAAAAGAGAGAATCAAAGTTCAACTTTTTCATTAACCCCTCATTTTTAGACAGTAGTCCCAAGTATTTTATACTCCTGAAACTGCACTGTACTCCCATGGAACAGATATCTTGTTTATGAAATCTGCGGTTCAGGGGAAAAACAGTAGTCTTGTTTAGGTTAATCTTGTAATTAAGAGACAGCTCTAAATTCTGGAATAATAGAGCAATAGGGAAAGATTTTGCTGGGTGAATCAAGTGAAGAAGCACATCATTAGCATAGGCAGATAACTTAAATATGTGATTTCCTATGGGGATCCCCTGTACTCCCTCGCTAGCGTGAAGTCTATGCAATAGCAGTTCCAAGCAGATATTAAACAACAGGGGAGAGAGAAGGCAACCCTGTCTCATTCCTGAGTGTAAAGAAAATCTATCTGAAAACAAACCATTGCAGTATACTCTAGCCTGAGGATTTTGGTACAGGGATGCCACCCAGCTAACAAATTTAGCTGGAAAGCCAAATTTGCTCATGGTTAAAAACAGGAATTGCCAATCCACGTGGTCAAATGCCTTCTCTGCTTCCAGAGACAGTAAACCAGCTGGCATGTCAGAATCTCTGGATGTGGAGAAGACGTGTGCTAATTTCCTGAAGTGGTCTGTCAAGTGTCGCCCCTGCATGAAGCCCACTTGATCTGCATGAATAATATTTGGGAGTACCTCCTTCAGTTTATTAGCAAGAAGTTTTGCTAAACTTTTCATGTCACAGTTCAATAATGATATTGGACGGTAGCTGCTTGTCAACTCGGGGTCTTTGTCTGGCTTATGTAAAACAATTACAATGGCTTCCAGCAGGGAGCTATCTAAAAGGTCCCCAATCCACTCAAATAACCTGTTCAGCCATAGGGGTATCTGTTTACTAAACACTTTATAAAAGTTGGGAGAGTACCCATCCAGCCCCGGAGCTTTATCTGCTGTCATTAAAGATATGGCAGATTGAATTTCCTTCTCTGAAATGGGGGCCACTAATAGTTCTTGCTGAATTGGGGTTAGGGTCTGGAGGTCTAGTGGGTGGAGGTACTGCTCTACCACTTCAGGAGTAGGTCTATTTAGCATAGGCCCATACAGTTCCTTGTAATATCCCACAAATTCAGCAGTAATTTCTTTGGGGGCAAGACACAGGGATCCCATCCGCTGGGATCTAATACCCTGGACTACTCAGGAGGATTCTGCCTTTTTTAATCTTAATGCCAAAAGGTGACCTGATTTCTCTCCTTGATCAGTATAGTGCGCTCCTGTTTTTAAAATAGCATATTCTGCTTTCTCCCGAAGGAGTGAATTATATTGATCTCTCAGACCCACCTGTAGTTCTCTGTCTGCCTTAGGGGTAGAAGGAGTCTCCAGGGTTCATATTCTGGATAATAAGGAGAGAGCTTTTTGTTCCCCTTCCCTTTTCTGAAGTCATGCCTCCTTAATAAACACCCCCCCCCCCAGCGTAATAATTTAGGGCTCCCAATTCAAGATCTGGCCTTGTTGTGGAGTTTAGATTAACTCTATTGAATTCCTCAATTTCTTGTGTAATAAAGTCCACGAATTTAGATTCTTTGAGGAGCTGGTTATTCAACTTCCACAATGAATCGGGTATTGCATCTGCTGTTAATACCAGGTGACAGAGGACTACTGAGTGATCAGAAATCACTCTGGGAGTTATACTTGCAGATACCACTCCCCACAGGAGTGATTGGCTGATTAAAAAGTAATCAATCTGGGAGAAGGAACCATGCAAGCTGGACCGGAAAGTGAAATCTTTAAGGGTAGGGTATAACATTCTCCAGGGATTGGTTAGTCCCAGGTGATCTATGAGCTCTCTAATTGCCCATTGTGCTGGGGAGAGGCCCTGCCTTTTAGGGTCCAATTTATCTAGATCGGAAGAAAAAGGTACATTCCAGTCCCCCTCATGAGACATGGATACATCGTAAAAGATGCCAGGACTTGTAACAAGGTAGTGAAGAATAGTGGGGAATTGGTATTAGATCCGTATGCACAGCCTAGTACCAGGGTAGTTCTTTCCAGAACTCCTTTTACAAATATATAACGCTCCTGCTGGTCTCCAATAATCTGTTCAGCCCTAAAAGGGATATGCCTGGCCTCTTAAATGGCCACTCCTCGGCTTTGGGTGCTATCCCCTACATTAAAAACTTGGCCTACATATTGTCCACGGAGAAGGGTCCCCTCTGATTCCAGAAGAAGGGTTTCTTGGAGAAATATAATTCTTCCTTTAAGCAGATTGATGTGCTTCAAAACCTGATATCATTTTAATTTAGTGCGGTGCCCACAGACATTCCAGGACACAAATTTTTTAACACCTGCCATTTCCAACTAGAAAAGGTATGAAAACCATTCAGTCCCATATAAGTTGCTGCATAATGTATCCAAGAACCCCTGTGCCAAGCTGTAACCCCCTCCCGCATCCCTCTTGCAAAAGAGCCATTTCCCCCTAGGATCTGTACCCCCCTTTCACTATCCCAAAATTCCATTCCCACCTTTGGATTTGCCCCCCAGAATCCTTCTTTTCCCCAAATAAATTGTTTACTGTGGATCCAAATGGAGGACCCCCTTCCCCCCTTCCCTGAACTTTTCAGTGTGTGACTCCTTCCACTGTGCTACTTCTCCTTGCTCCTCTATCCCTTCCCCTCACACCCCTTCATTATCTGGAGTCAGAAGTACCCCTTTATACAATGGTTCCCAGAAAAATGGCTTCCCTTAAAACTAAGTTTATTTATTAAACCTCCTATGACAAAAGTAATACAGGGGAGGTCTGTAAGCTTAATATGACAAGAGCCCCTTAATTGCCACAGTTCTTATGTATGTAGAGGACCACCCTCTGTAGATACAACCACTTTGTTATCTGGCACCAGATGTTGCCAGTAGGGAGAATTTAAACAAAGAAAGAGAGGGAAAAATCTCCCAATAACCAGCATCTCCCTTGTACCTTCATTGTTCCCCAACTCATTTTGTAACAACTAAACAATACCCAATTTGGCCTGATATTAATCTCGTGCTAAATCGAAGGAACACTCCCTGAGCAATGCCATACCAATAACCCCTCAATATTATTTGCATATTGATACTCATGGCAGTTCGATGTAAAATAATTAAGACTGGAAAAAAAGCAGTGCAGATAACCAGGCGTTATATCTTTAAATCAGGCTGCAAAGTCACAACCTCCGTAGTGTATTCTAATGGTGTCATGCACCCTGAAAGGCTAAAAATATAGTCACCATGAAAATGGGAAGTTCCTGAGTTCTAGAAAGTCCAGGATAACAGAAATTAGAATATAATGTCCACATGAAGCAGTTCTCCCCAGTCCAGCAAAAAGGGCCATTGAGATGAGATGCAGCTACCAAGCAGCTTCCCCCAGAAATTACTCTGCAAAATTATTCATACATACTCAAGACCACTGTTAGACATACTGAAATCTACCACCCCCAAACAACATGTTAGGGTCTCACCCATCTCGGAAGAGGTTAGGAAGCAACTTCTTTAAGTCCAGTTCTGCAGATTTCGGGTCTTCCAGTGGAATCCATTTTTCTTCTATGGAGACTTGCAAATTAGCAGGATACAGCATCCAAAAACGAATGTTCGTCGCTAGTAGCTTGGTCACCATGGTGTGGTATTCAGCCTTCTTCTGTCACACTGATGGGGGGTAATGTGAATTGGGGATCCCTCCCAAAGTACTTCTTTTAACTCTTTGACCTTCGCTAACAGGTGTTGGCATTCCTGATAGTCAAGAAACTTAAAAATAAATGTCCTGGGTTGAGCCCCTGGTGATGGCATAGGCCTCAAGGCCCGATAAGCCCTTTCTACGATGTATTCAGACCCAAAGGGAGAGGGGCCTGCTATTTTTTGGACCAATTTCTAAACAAACAGAACCGCATTAGAGCCTTCTTGACGCTCCGGGAGCCCAATGGCCACAACATTGTTGCGACGGCTTCTGCCCTCAGAGTCTTTGACCTTAGCTTCTAGTTTAATCACTTGTTGCCTGACAAGCACCATAGCTGGTCTAGTTTCCTTTCCACAGATGCAATGCATACCTCGCAGTCATCGGTGCTTTGTGCCAGGTCCTCTAACTTGTTAGTCATCGCTTTCATTCCCTCTGTTAACGATTGGACCTCATCTCTAAAGGGACGAAATTCTTCCAGAAATTGCTCCAGAGACAAAGGGGTAGCCTCCCCAGTTGCAATTGTTTGTCGGCCCCCGAAGTAGTCTAGGTCTTCACTTTCTTTGCAGCTTTTTCAGGCGTGATCGGTGGAGTATGGTGCAGTGGGGCTAAACGCATTTCTGCCTCCATGACAAGCCAAGTACTCCTGGTTTTCACTTGATTTGTTTTCTTTTGGGTTGCAGAAGTCCAAATCCACTCAATCAGGAGTAAATTAGGCAGAAAATAAAGTTTTAATTGGGGGTTAGAGGAGGGGAACAGCAGAAGCATTCGAGAGAGCGTCTATTCAGTCCAAGGCATCACTTCATCTCCCCCGGGATGCCAATTCAAGATGGCCTAAAGATTTTTTTTTTGTACAAGACAGAAAAGCCTGTGAATTCAGATGGCATAAAGGAGGCACAGGGAGTAAAGGGTGAGGTAGGGAAGGGTAAGCATCTCCTTATGCGTGACTGACTGCTCCAGTGATGTTTGCCTTCACAGAATGAGGGTAACCAATGTCTGAGTCTTATTATGGTAGGCAATTTCATTGCAAAAAGTTGGTAAGCTAAGCTATGATATTCTAAGCTGTGAACCATTGCAGTAGCAGTCTGTAACAGAATGCACCAACTTTTCTTCTTTTTTTCTAGAACTGATGTCAAAGGGAGTGGTGCAGGAAGCAGTGAAGATTATATGTATTTATGCATGTATGTATGTTTGTATGTATATATGAATGTAGGGGTTGTTTTGACCAGGAAAGGAGAGCTAGATAAAACTGATTGTTTCCAGCTTTGTCCCAAGGAGGGAGGATACAGAAATAAACCAACTGAAAATAAACCAGATTAAGCTGTTGGTGGTATTATTAGTGAATGGAGGAAATTTGGCCAAGACACCAGGGAAATGCCCTCATAGGATCTTTAATGTTCACCTGAACATACACCAGCAATGACAGACAAGACCTTGGTTTACGTTCTCATCCAAATGATGGCACATGGCAACAGAACAAAATCACCTTAGTACTACACATGGGTCCCAACATTTAAGGTGTGAGCCCAATCTGGGTGTGGGACTAAAACCCACGATTATCTAGCCAGAGGCAGATGTGCTACAAACTGAGTCATGCTGATACCAAATACTTATTTCAGCAATTCCAACCAAGATGGTCAGTTAATAAAGTTCTAATTTACATTTTGTTAGACTAATTAGATGGGCATTGGCTGAAATTTGCTCTGATGGCCTGATCCACAAAACCTTAGGGAGGCTTAAATGCATTGGCACTTACATGCCAAAATCATGGAAGTCAGCCATTGGAGGTAAGCTTCCATTGAGACCACTGAACAAAGTAAGCCAGTTAACATTCAGAAAGGCTGTCTCCTTTTCTCCAAATCCACCTTGTTGGGGGTTCCATGCCTTTGTACCTGAAATAGAGATGTGGCAAAGTTAAAATTCGCCAGCGAAGTTCATGCAAAGTGGTGAGAATTCACAATTCTCAGAGCTTCGTGAAGTTTTCCCAAACCTGAGAAACTTTGACTTCACTCGCATTGTGAAGTTATTGTTGCGAACTGTGGAACTTCACCCACAAAATTCTGCACCTTGTGGGTGAAATTTTGCACTTGGTGATTGATCTCCGCACTGCGAATTGTATGAAATTCACAAATTGGGCTTCGCAAATTGCACAAAATTCGCAAATTAATTCACAGAGCTAACTTTGCCCACTTCATCCATCTCTAGTTTGCAATCCTGAAAGGAACTGTTTGGAAACCAATACAACCACTTGGATGCTCTTGTTGCCCTGAATTTGTCTAGATTAGAGTTCTAGAGAAGGATCCTAAGAAAGTGTCCCTGGAGGACAAAAGATGTCCACCAGGACTCTTGGAATAAGCTGAATCTTTTTGAAGTCTACCATATTTCAGCAGGGCTACCCATGGGTGTCCTTGAACAGAACAAAGCCGGAAATGCTTTTTAGCCAGATGATGTTTATAAATAAGACCATGGTTTCAACCAAAGAGCCTGGTGAGAGACAATAGAGTTAGCCATAGCCTTTAATGCTAGTGACATCAGATCCAAGGTTCCATCACACATCGAGTTTTCAGCCCAGGACAAATGTTGGCACCAATTTTTTTTTGTTGGTTTTCTCACTATACAGTACGTACAAGGCTATGCCTCCCAAAGCCATGGCAATGGTGTCTCAGAGACATAAGACTGGCATGCCATGACATGCAGCAAAGTTGCTGCTAACATGTGGGAACTATGGAGGATGGTATCACTCTCCTGTCATTGGAGACTTTACAGGATGATGTGGCTGTCTTACTAGAAGACTGGAAGGGATAAATGTCTGACCAGTGGGGCTATGACCAAGTTCAAAGAGGACTGAAGTGGTGATGCACATAGGTGGTTTGTAAATGTTCTGAAGGAATCTTGGTGAAGTGGAGATGACCAAACTGCAGTGAAGCAGCCCACAGAACAGAAATGTCTACATAAAGAGCAAAAAGTGTCTGATTTCTAAACAGAAGATTAAGTGTTGGATTTTCTAAAAGGTTGGAAGCAGATGCAGTGGCGTACTTTGCCTGCATCTACATTCACCTGAAGTCATCTGAGGAATTCTGTTGCTATTTTTAAAAGATGGATCCCCTTGCTACCAAAGCTCATGATTTGCAGTAAAACATTGCCACAGATGTGTTTTGAGTCAGTTTCAGCAACAGTTGTGTGTTTTTTAGGTACAAAATGTCAATGCATTTAGACCATCTAATAGATGGTCTAAAAGTCTGAACAGATTTCTATTTTAAAAATAGCAGTGTGTGGATCTCAAATAGATTCTTCTGAAAATTGTGCTCTTGGTAAATGTTATGTCACTTTGTGATCTTGTTTTTATTAAGTAATGGTATGAAAATATCAAATGCTTCATCACAACAGAAAAACATGCAAAAAATAAAAGGAAAACATTATTTTTTATAATATGACAATATATAAAGGACTTAGTATTCTGTAAAATCAAAAGTATTTGTAATGGCTACCACACTTCATGGAGTTCCATTTATGTGCTACTACACATGCCTGGTCAGTTTAAACATGTAAAAAAACTGGCTAGTGGACTAGCTCTGAAGAAATATCAACAAAGAAGTGTGATAGTGATTCTTGTTTTCCATGTTACCTAAACAAAACAGAATAGAGCAATTCAACACTTAAATTTCTCACACAACATTCAGTAACACTCCTTAATGCCATATGAGGAGTGAAGTTATAACATCTTATTTTCCATTCTAAAACATCAAAGTATACAATGAGTACTAACCTACTAGCCAAATGCTTTTAGATTTTATACTAAGCCAGAAAAATTTCATATAACTTGTTTTCTTTTTTTTTACATTTTTAATAAACCAGCCTAGTTTCTATATTAAATGTAGTGTACCTATAACTCATCACACAGCTGTAAAATTCCCTTCATCCTGTTTTTATTTCCTTTATCTATATATTAATGTTAAGCCAATCCCTTGTTTCCCTTTCCCCAGAACATAGACACAAGTCTTTAAACCAGAACTTGACTGTGAACCTTTATGTTACATTAATATCATTTTTTTTTACAAAATAAATACATCAATTCCCACATGGAGGCTTTGAAGTAATAGTCTCCTGGAGTGACAGTCCTATTTTTGATGCCCCATTCATGAGAATCACAGATTTTGGGTATGAGTAGGGCTCAGATCTGATTTATTTTTAACTCTCTAAGTCAGTGGAAAGGAAATCCAGATCCCATTTACATGCTTTAACATAAATGCCCCACATAGGGGTCTAATTGTAAAAAATCTTATTTCTATGGGGCTCTCATTTATCTTCTCCTTTCTAGGGGTTCTACCAAATACATTATCAATCACTCTAACTGAAAAGAAATGGCAAAATAAAAAAAATTCAATACAGTGGTGAACAGATTGTTGAGATGGAGGCTAATTTTATTTTAATATTCAGGGGATTGTGCAATAGTTAGTAGCAGTGTCAGTAGCTCAGTAGGTAGCACACTCGCCTCTGAGGCCGGGAGATTAGAGGGCTGTGGGTTCAGTTCCCACATCTGGCACTTGGGTTAATATCTCAGTACTGACACTGTAGTGCAGCATGTGAGGGGTGCTGCACTTCTGAGGTGCCATCTTTCAGATGAGACATTAAATCGAGGTCCCATCTGCCTGGATTGGTGGTAGTTCAGGTGGATGTTAAAGATCCCATGGCACTTATCAAAAAGAGTAGGAGAATTTTTTATTGGAAAACAATATAAGAAAACAAAACCAAGGTAATACATAACACTATAAACATATTGCTTACTACCTATGAAAACAGAAAAAGAAAATCACAATATCCACTGTACGTGTGAAAAAAGAAAAAAAATGTACACTAAAAAAAATTGTTCACCATAGAATCAAACTCCCCCCCCCCCCACACACATACATGATATTGGAAGGAAAGAAAAAGGAAAATACCAGACAATATAAAACCCATATTCAGGTAACCCCTTCAAACAAAATGATAAGCAAAGCTCTCCACCAAAATGCCACTAAAGGCGCAGGAAGAGTTTTCTTCTCTAAACAATAAATTCTAGAGATTTCACTTCTGATATGTTTTTGGAGTGCAAGTAAAGCAATCGATTTCTGTTGTAACACAAACAAACAGCGGTTGTGCCAGATGCACCATTTGCAGACTGCAAACAGCACCCGCAAAGTACCTGGAAAAAAAATCTTCCAACTTGGTCCAAAGTCCCCATAAACCAATTCAGTATACGTCAAACTGGAAAATACTGGTAAGCCCCATGACTGACTCAATTTAGACCATAAAGAGGCAATATATGGGCACTCAAAAAAGAGGTGTTGCATAGATTCTAGTTGACAAACACATGTATCACGAATACAGTAACGTTCAGACAATTGTTTATGTTTCTGATTTCCTTTGATGTTCAATTTGTCGTGACAACATAACCATAAAACGTCCCACATCTTTGCTGGAATTCTGCTTTCTAATAATTGTTTAACCAAATACTGTGAATCACAAGGTACTGTAAAACAAGGCGGCACTAAGAACATGGGTGCAGAATAGAGGAGTATAAACATTTCCTATTTCGCAACAACTCCACATCAGGGGACACTTTCCAAAGTTTAAGTTTTTTAAGCACTTCAACAGGGTATACAGAGGAACCTAATGGAATTCTTGTAAAGGGTTTCCAAACAGGAGCCTGCCATTTCTCCAAAAAATATTGGGAACGGGATGCAAGGCTAAGGGCCCAACAATCTGTCCTGTTGTCTAAACTAGGAAAAAGGTCAGCATGCATAAAGATAGAAAAATAAAAAAGCACCGGGTTTATCATTTGCAGACCCCCCTGTTTTATAGGCCAGTAAGTGACTGATCTCTTAACAGGGTTTAGTCTACTACCCCAAAGCAATTGGAAAAATAAATTATACAGCCGGGCTTCAAGAAAAAAAGGAAGAGGAGAAACATAACTAACAAGTAAACAGAGTGGCAAGATACAAGTTTTAAGTAAAAAAATCTGTTTCCTCCGGATCACAGGAAACCGCTTCCACCGAACAATTTTAGATTCAGCAACCTCCATAGCCGAACACCAATTACATGCCGCTGCATCAATTGGACCAAATATAACCCCCAAAATGCAAATTTTCTGAGAATGAACAGCAATCCCTTCAATGGTGGCAATCTATCCAGTAAAGGAATGTGCACAGCACATCCCACACTCTTTAGGTATTTAAAGCAGATCCAGAAATCCGGGAAAAGGAATGAACAATCTCAATAGCCCGTTCCCCAGAAGCTGGATCAGCTACCAGAATGCAAACATCATCCGCGTAGGCCAAAACACACGGGAAAAACAAGGTCAGGAGCTACGGAGATATGATGAATATCAGCCCTCCCCCCTAATGTCCGAAGAAGTGGATCAATGGAAAAGACGTATAACAGGAGACTTAGAGGACAGCCTTGGCGGACCTCTCTCTTAATAGGGACACGGGAACCTCACAAACCATTAACCAATGGCGTGGTGTAAGCCGATCTATACAAAATTTTAATCCAGCCCAGCAAAACCGCAGGGACCCCATATTTTTGCAATACAGAAAATAAATACTCATGTGGCACCCGGTCGAAAGCCTTGGTTTGGTCTAAACTAAAAACATAACCTTGAGTGGTAGTCCCATCAAACACCTCTCTCAAAATTTTCAGGTTGGAGATCATGGAATGACCCGGGATTGCACAAGTCTGCGTGGCAGAAATTACATGAGCCACCACCTGAGCTAGCCTATTAGAAACTATTTTGCACAAAATCTTCCAATCCGAATTTAATAAACTAATCGGTCGCCAGTTATCTAGCTTAGTTTTATCATGTGTCTGTTTATACAAAAAAATTAGATAACTGTCCGAAAAAGCGAGGGGAATAGGCAATAAGCCGTGTAAAATAGTATTATAAACCTGAGTTAAATACGGTAGTAATAAGGATTTAGGTTTCTTATAAAATTTGTTTGGAATCCCATCAGGTCCAGGGGTAACTGTATTTTTCAGATGACTTATAACTGAATCAACTTCTGCACAGGTAACCTGCTGATTTAAGGGTATAAAACACTCTGGGGAGAGAAGAGGAACTTCAAAGAAATCCAAAAAAATCTCCCAGGAATGTGAATCATAAGCCCGTCCATATAATGAGTTAGTATGGAAAGAAACTTCCTCCAAAATTTTATGGTTATCAGTAATCGTGATACCAGAATGAGTAACCAAAGCAGACATATATCTAGATGCCACCTGTTGGTGACTACTATCATACGGATTAATAATTTTAGCAGAACCCTTCCGGCCATATTTCTGTTCCAGGAAAAGCGATGTCGTTCTCTCATACTGAGAAGCCCGCATCTCTGCTTTAACCTGTCAGATTTGGTCTGAATAGTCTAAACCCCATTCAGATTGCTAAGACAGTAGTCTTTGTAGGTGGCACCGATATTTAAGATACTTAAAATAATGATCAGAAGATACTTTTTTAGAGGAATGTTTACAAAATTTCATAATTTAAACTTTAGTATCTTGCCACCAAAAGGCCGAATTATCATACAAGGCAAAAACAGAAATCATATCTTGGAGAAGCCGAAACAGGTCTTGCCACCCACCTTCATCAGTCAACACAGAAATATTCATTTTCCAAAAGGTATGAGTTACAGGTTTGTTAAGTGGAAAACCAGTATGCAACAGTAATAAACAGTGATCTGAAAATTCACAAGGTACCACCGAATACCGTACATCATTTAACCAGTGGGAAATAAAAAAATAATCAATTCGTGTAGAAGATCTGCCTCGATGAAAAGTGTGTTCTGGAGGGGTGACCACAAAAGAAGCCCCATCCCGCAAATCAGCAGTAACGTACAGAGTGTTAAGGAAATTGGAATCTGAATATAATTTTTGAGTAAGGCCAGTTTTATCAGATAATGATAGAATACAGTTAAAATCTCCGCCAAAAATCACAGATTTGGAAGAATGAAGAAACGGCTGGATCTGTTTCAATGTATGAGCCCTCTGGGTCTTAACTTGAGGGTTGTAAATATTAATAAGTCTCCATTCTTGTCATTGGGAAAACAATATCCAGGATCAAGACTCGACCCTGAATTAAATCAATTAACCTAGTGACCTGAATTTCTACCCCCTGAGCCAGTATTCCTACTCCAGAACACAACTCTTTAGCTAGAGACCAAAAGGACAGACCATTCCTCCAATCCCTAGAGGCTTTCCCAATCTCCTGTAAAGAATGGAGCCTAGTGTCTTGTACAAAAATGATGTGCATGGGTAAAGACAAAAGAAATGAAAAAAATGGCCTGGTGTCTCTTATCATTTTTAAGACTATTCGCATTTAAGCTCCCAAAAGATATAAAGTCCCCCATCTTGGTTAAAGAGGAAATCAAGATTTTTTCTACCACGACCCTTACCGGGAGATTTAAGCTTGCATCTCTTTTTTTAATTCAATTGGACCTCCCCCAGAACTTGTTCAGAGTCAGTGAACATCTCAACCTGAGAAGACGCAATAGAGAGGCATCAGAATCCTCTCAGTATCCACAGTTTGCTTGCTTAGAAAAAATCGCCAACCGTTGGAAAACCATCAGGTCAGAGGGGGAACCACAGTAGACAGAGGTACTCCTTTCGTCAGAGAACTCCTCATTAATCTCCTGTTTCCCACTGGGACCCAGTCAGTATCCCCAGGGGGCGGCATGTTGTCCTTCATAGAAGGGAGAACTACAGTGCAAGAGGTGGAAGCCTGTACCTCCTTCACAACCGGGGAGGAGGATAAAGCCTGGGGCAGAGAACCAAGGTCCTCAGGCCATAAGGGTTTACTGGATGAAGACACAGTCAGAAGTGGAGGTTCCAACCTAGGATTCCCAAGGGAGGAGGGAGAATCAGCAGGGGGTGGAGGTACCACTGCAGTATCAAAAGGTCGAAACTGGGGCCTTGCCTGAGCTGACTTCTGAGCTTGAGTAACCATCTCATGCTGGGAATCAGGAGGCCGGTCAGGGTTATTATGGGAAGCCCACAGACAATCTTTAAAAGAATGAGAAGTTTCCTCACACAAATTACAATATTCAGGGCGTGGGCAGTTGATACTGACATGGCCAGAACCAAGACGTGTAGAACATTTCAGCTGGTCACAGGCACTACTGAGATGTGTCTGGGCTCCACACCGGAAACAAGATTTCGGCTGCCCTGGATAGAAAACAAAACCTCGATCTCTACCCAAATAAAAACAACTGGGCAAGTGTTGAATAGTCCCATTGATTATAGGCAATTTAACCTGTAGTTTCCACCCCCCTGTCCAGAAACATTCTGAATCAATAATCGGATCAGGTAAACCCAAAACAGAACATTTAGAGGACAACCATCTTACAATATCTTCTATAGCCACCCCTCATTTTAAACAAAACTGTAATAGATTTTATAGTTGGTTTAGTAAGAATAGCAAAAAAGGGCCCACAAAGAGTATGGCGAACAGCTTGATATCTGTTCCAAAAGTATCTAACCAGATGCATTCTTAAAACTAACATCAAAGTAATTATCTCCAGATGGATGAATAAAGCATAAATTTCAGAGGAGAGAAATGGAGACTTGATTTAAGCAAAGTTTTCCCTACATAAAGACGGTCAGGAAGACATCCAGGCCACCCTATAATGGAGGCGAACAGCATTACGCCGTTTAGCCTGTTCAGGAGGGGAATGGAACAAACCAGCAAAAGTTTTAGTCCGGGGAGGCCCCAAAGCCGGGCCAGAATCCTTAGTAACCGAGTTCCTATTACCCTCCAATTCAGGGGCAGGGGAGGGTTCAGGTAGGGAATCAGATACTGGCATCGAAACAGAGCACACCCCAGTCTCTACTAAGTCAACATGGGAAGAAGCAGGAGACAAAGGAACAACAGCAGCAGATGGGGTTAAGCAATACAGCTCCTTCAGTGTGCAAGTCAGAGTGTCTAAATAAACTCGGTGTAGATACCTGTCCTTTTTCCACCTGCCAGGAGGGCGGTTGTGATAAAGTAAACCCCGAAGGAACCTCAAGTGGGTCTGAGATGTCCAATAAATCCCCTCGGGGAGCAGGGCCAGGCCGTGCAGGAGAGGTCCAAGAATCATCCAAAGGGGACTTCTCCCATCCTGCACCCCGAAGTGCTGCTGCAATAGTGATTCCAGAAGTCGAGAGGTGGGAATCAAACCCACCACCAACTGGGCTAGATACAAACAGGCCCAGTAAACCGGGCTGGTGATCCCTCACAACATCAGAAGAAACACTATTAATGTGTACAGTACCTTTCAGACAGGCAGACTCTCCTGGGAGAACTGGAGTAGACGACACAACACTGGCTTCCAGGCGGCTGCAACACTTCAGCCCGACCCCTTCCAACTGCCAAGGTGCAGAACTTAGGCAAGGAGGCGGTGTGGGGGAGCCTAGGGGAGACTTCAGGCACTTGCATACCTGCAATTCACTGCCATTCTCCCCGGTTCCCAGCAAACAATCATCACCGCAACGGGATACTGCCAGCACTTCCTGGTTCCTGCTGGGCTCCCGTAGAACACTCAGCGTCTCTTGCATCACAGGGTAACTGACCTCATCACCAGGAGCCGGGCAAGGAGAAGCCCAGCAATGTGCTGCTGAAGAGGAGAGACCAGGTACAGTGGCACGAACTGTCCGAGGGGAGGAGAAGACAACGCCAGCCCCTGAATCCTTTGGTAAGTCAAATCCAGCCACTACTGCATCCATTGAAAGAGAATCCTCAGGCAAAAAAACATCCGTTTGGCAGTGTGAAGCTTCATCCATTATTCCGGTAAGATCAGCAGGCATGGTCTCCAGAAGCCTAGAGATAGGGAGGAGACCAACTCCCTATCTCCACACATCCTCTTGTCTGCCCCTGGAGCCCTATGGCCATCTATACTGCTCCCCCATCAATATTGTCACAGCCAAGAATCAAGAATAGAGTAGGGAATTTCCCGTGTCCTGGCCAAATTTCCCTCATTCACTCAAAATACCACCAACAGCTTAATCTGGTTCAAGGTCAGTTGGCATTCATCTGTATCCCCCTTCCCCGGGTCGTGCTTGAAAATAGGCAGGATTTGTCTAGTGCACTTACCCGGTCAACAAAAACTAAATAAATAAATAAAATATAGGGATCACAGAAATCATATCTGGCAGATCTTGATGAAAGGAAAAGTAGATTAGAGCTCCTATAAGTACAGTAGGCATGCTTACAACAAGACATTCTGAGTTCCCATGAATTTGGGGTACACAGTTCACTCATGTGCTACACTAAGTTAGATTAGCACTTCCTTGACCCCTTCCCAGAAATGGGGTGTGAGTTTAACATTTAGTGGATGCCATGTGATAAGTGCCCTTAATCAGTGGAGCCCTAAAAATAGGATTCCCTCAAGAGTTCATTGAAAAAAGAAATCCCAGTCACCTAACAGTAAATCACTATGGCAGTGGCCAAAGCAGAATACTCAGCAATTTTTAGTGTCTAAAAATATTCTTCGCGTTTCTTGTAACGATACAGCACAGCAGTGAAATTACAAAATACTGCATGACACAAGAAAAAAAATTCCTGCATACTTATATAACTAGAAGACAGTTAAGAGAAATACTACCAAAACCACAAGCATAGAAAGCTCACGTCCCCCTATTTCATAACCTGGTTATGAAATATTATTAGCTTACTGTAAAGTAAATCTCTTCGTGTCGGGAATAATATATAAAAGAGATTAATCCCATAAATGCAACTTTTTTATGGCTACTCAGTTGCCAGTTAGTCTAAATGAAAATGGCATATTTTTCAGAAAAAAGACAAAACAAAACAGAAGTGTTTAGAGTATTCATATGGATGTTCACAAATTAAGAAAAATTGCTTGCACACTAACTTGTGCTCAAATGGTTCCATGCAATCCATTTATATTCATGTCTACTGTGCCACATGCAATATAAATTAGTTTGCCAGTATATTTCTTATTCTTAATTCTTAAAATATGGATCAATCTCAGAGATGTGTAAAGTACAGTTGAATCGTATTTACACAAGTATTTCATTTAGTAGTCCTTAATGTATAGGAACTGCCCATCATGTTTTTTCTTTCTGACTAATAGTATTATTTGAGTAAAAAACTGGATTGTAATATTGTACTGCCATTTGATTGTTTAAAACCAAAGTCACATGATAGTGTATCATAGGAACTATTACCCTGCTTCTGTTTAGCATGGGCAACAGTTCTTGATGCCTAGTTATAGTTCAGAAATTATTGATTACCGTCTATGCACATGTGATAACACTGACTGAAGATGGTGACTGTTCACCAAGAAAATTCAGTGTCACTCCAGCAGCACGCATTAAAGCACAGCCAGTGAAAAGCAACTGCTACAGCCAGCCTGGTGTAGAGGGCTAAGGCACTGCAGTGCAACTTACCTCTCTAATGCCAGCACCCGAGTTCGAGAACAAGCCCAGGTCATCAGGGGTCAGTCGGGGATGGGGGCTGGGAGAGGTGTGAGTGGTCTTCAGGCAGCCAAGCCTTCTCAGCTCTTGGCTGTCACAAAATGAAGGTCTGGTGATAGCGCTGATGCTCAGGGGGTGGGTGCAGCAAGGTCAACTGTTCCAGTGTGCATGAGCACCTCAACACACATGCACAAACTGTTTTGCCCATAGCCTCAGGGCACTGGATAAAATGGAAAATTGCCTGGTGCAGAACATATGAAGCCCTGCCTGCCTGACTCCATCCCATGCCACCACCTGACTTCTGGACCCAATCTTGATGTGAGTCACTGGGTGGGAGAAGGATGGCCCTTCTCTTCCCAGCCCTGCTATTAGGGGGAGGGGGGGCAATTCATGGGAGATCTCAAGCTCTGTGGTCCAAGGGAGGCGGGCACCAGACAGAAGGAGGTTGGGACAGAGCTGAAGAGCTCACGTGTGGCATGCCAAGCCTAGAGAAAAAGCTTGATGGGGGAAAAAAAAAAAGAAAAGCAGCTTCTGTCAGCAAAAAGTATAGCCATTCCACTGGCTTGTACAACATAATATAAAAGCAAACTCAGCATGTAAGTGCTGAGGCCAAGAGCAGCTGCAGAATGCAACAAAAACTTTTGATTTTGATTCCGCTCCTGCTCCTGTTATTCTCTGCATAAGTACAGTATGTGTGTGTGTGGGAGGAGGGGGATCGACAAGGCTTGATAAAAACAGATACTGAACTACATTTTCAGGATATAGATGGAAAAAACTGACACCTCAGGATGAACCATTGACTTTCATACATATGAACACATGAAGAAGCCAGCAAAGGTAGGCCATTTGGTCTATATAGTCTGCTCATATTGCAGGGTACACAGCTTGAGCTACTGTCCCTGCAACCCCAACAACTCCTCCCATCCTCACTACCCAATATCCTTGCCTTCCCCCATGCCTATCCCAGCCTCTCTTGAATCTACCCAATGTCTTCAATAAGACAACCTCTTCTGGAAGCACATTCCAAGTGTCTACCACCCTCTCTGTGAAGAAGTGCTTCCTGACCTCCCTCCTAAACCTTCCCCCTCCAGCTTAAGACTCTGTCTCCTCATGTCATGGTTGCCACTCTGTTTAAAGAGAACCTCCTTAACCACCTTATTTATCCCTTTCAGGTTCTTGAAGGTTCCAATCATGTCCCCCCTCTCTCTCTTTCTTTTCTTCCAGGGAGTACATGTCCTTTGCTCTCAACCTCTCCTCATATGCCTTACCCTGCTGACCTGCTATCATCTTTGTAGCCCTGCTCTGGACCTTCTCCAGCAGGTTAATGTCCTTTTTGAGGTGTTGGCACCAGTACTGAACTCCATACTCTAGATGTGTCCTCACCAATGACCTGGTAGTATAACCTCCTCTCTCCTGACACTGATCCCCCTAGCTCTGCATCCCAGCATCTTGATTGCTCTTGCTGCTGCTTTTCTGCACTGCTTGGAGTGCTTCAGGTCACTTGTGATCATCAGTACCAGGTCCTTCTCCTCCTCTGATGCAGATATCTGGACTTCATCTAGGTAGTACTCCATCCTGAAATTCTTGACTCCATAGGGCCTTATTCACCAATGGGCAGAGTGGCTATGCACCATGTATCTTGGATGCATAACCACTCCACATCCAGTGTGCCCCCCATGAAGGATGCACTAATTGGGGGCATGCATCCCCAATGCACCTGATTCCTATTGTCCATGGATGGCACCATGCCAGGGGCAGGCTGGTGGCATGCCAGCACTATGTGCCATGCACAAAGGTGCATAGTGCTGGCCTCAGGGGTGTGGAGGGGGTGCAGGGTACACCAGGAAGAACCCTGCTGTAAGCTCCCTAAGCTCCCCATGCACACATCAGGTCTCCGCCCAGACAGGGCAGATAGCACACTCACCCACTTGGACCACTGCGGCCGTACCCTGGCTGCTCAGCACCACCTGCCACAGCACACATCAGTGCGTGGCCCCTACCAGGAATCCCCACACACAACACACTCCCCACACAGGGGCACTGGGCTAAGGATGCTGTTCCCCCATTTACCCTGAATGGCACCTCCAGCCCAGCCCCACCACCGGTCCCTCTGGACATATGGTGGGGTACAGTGCTCCTTGGCACTGCCAAAGACCCCCCACCCCATACCTGCGCACCGTTCTGCTGCTGCATTGCAGGAGGGCTGCCGGCTTTGCCCTCCTGTCTCCTCCACAGCCACTGGCCATTGGACATCTGCTGGGCATGCTGCCAACATGCATCCCACTGCATAGGGGAGCCACTGAGTGACTCGGTCCAGGCATCCGACTGGATGCCCAGCCAGGTCCACAACTCCACCCCTGGCTGCCCTGCAGAGTCCTGTGCACTGGGGGAGGTGGGGCCATGAACAGGTGGTGGCCATAGTTGAATTCTGCTGGTGCACACCTGTCCACAGGTGTGGACCTATGTGGGTAGGATATGTGCCTCCAGTGCGTAATTCCCACCCATTGGTGAATAGGGCCGATTGTGCATAACTTTGCATTTCTTAGCTTTGAAGCCAAGCTGCCAGATGCTGGACTACCTCCCCAGCTTTTCCAGAACATCCTGTAGGTCCTGTATCCCTTCAGCTGTGTCCACTCTCACGTAGAGCTTGGTGTTATCTGTGAACAGGCACATTTTGCCCTTAATGCCATCCCTAATGTCATCGATGAAGACATTGAACAACACTGGTCCTAACACCAAGCCCAGCGGGACCCCACTGGTGACCTCTCTGGTGCCAGATAACTCTCCCCCGACAACCACCCTCTGGGTTCTGTCCCTCAACCAGTTTTCCACCCCTCTGGACATCTTATTCCCAACCCTGAGATCTGCCAACTTTCTGATCAACCTTTTGTGGGGCACAGAGTCAAAGGCCTTCCTGAAATCCAGATAGAAGATGACTACTGCTAGGCCTCTGTCTACTGTCTTAAAGACCCAGTCAAAGAAATCAATCAGATTCATTTGACATGATCTCCACCCCATGAACCGATGCTGCTTCACATCCTGGAGACCATTCTCCCCTAGATATTCTACCAACCTTCCCTAAAGTACAGTCTCCATGAACTTGCACACAATAGAGGTCAAACTGACTGGTCTGTAATTCCTTGAGTCATCCTTGGGAATGCTTTTTGTGAAAGGGCACCACATGTGCTGTTCTCCATCCTGTGGTACCATGTCTGACCCTAGTGAACTATTAAATAGGCCTGCCAGTGGCCCACCAGTTCCTCAGCCAGTTCCCTTAGTACCCTTGGATGTGTTCTATCCAGGCCTGGTGATTTGTCCACCGTCAATGCTAGCAGCCCCTCCATCACTCTATCCTTCTCTATCACTACATCTGTGTTCCCTTCCCTCCCTCCCGCTCCTCTTTTCCCTCCAGAAGGCACTGGTCCATCTTTCTCCCTGGTGAAGACATAACAGAAGTATTCATTTAGTATCTCTGCTTTTGCTCCATTATCCTTCACCCACTCCTCCCCTTTCTTAAGCCTAACATTCCTGTCCTTCTTGTCCCTTTTCTCACTTACATAGCGAAAGAAGGCCTTCTCCTCCTTCTTAATTCCTTCAGCTATCTGCAGCTCCTTCTGTGCCTTAGCTCACCAGACATCCTTACTTGCCTCATTAGCCAACCTTAGGTAATTTTCCCTGTCCACCTCTCTCTTAGTCTTCCTGAGTTTTCTATAGGCTAACCTCTTTTCCCTTATTGCTTGGGTGACCCCAGAACTGAACCAGCTGGGTGCTTTTGCCATTGAGTTCTTTCCCCTTTAGCCTAATGCACTGCTATGTGGCAACCAGTATTCCTTCCTTAATGATTGATCACCTTTGGTCTACCCCATATCAGCTCTGATGCCTGCCAGGTGGCTTTTTAGCAGTTTGTCCATCATCCTGAAGTCCACCCTTGTAAAATCCATGATTTTGGTTTTAGTCTGGATACTTTCCCTGCACATATCCACCTGGACGCACACTGTGCAATGGTCACTCCCACCCAGGAGCTCTCTGACTGTTACTTCCTGTACATGCTCCCCATTTGTGAGCACCAGATCAAGAATTGTCTCTGCTTTTGTTGGTTCTGTGTTGCCCTAAGTCAGGAACCCATGCTGCAGTCCTTCCAGGATTACCTGACTCCTAATGCACGTTATGGATAGTACGCTCCAGTCCACCTTGGGCAGGTTGAAGTCCCCCACAATTACCACCTCTCCTTTCCCCACAGCTTCCAATATTTGTGAGATCAGTTCCCTGTCCCTCTCCTCATCCTGACTGGGTGGTCTGCAAACTGCCCCAGGCCTCACCTTTCTCCTTCCATTGGACTATAACTGAACCCATAATGTCTCCACTTTACCTTCCTCTGACTCCTCCCTCATGCAAGTTATTCCCTCCCTGATGTAAACTGCCACCTCTTCCGCCATCCTGACTACCCCATCTCTCCTGTATAGTTTGCATCCAGGGATTGCAAGGTCTCAGTCATAATGTGGTGTTGCTCAAGTCTCGGTTACTGCCACTGTGTCCACCCTCCTGTCTGCTAACAGTGCCTGTAGGTAGTCCATCTTGTTTCCAAGACTCCGCACATTCAAAGATACCACCCTTCACCTAGAATCTGACCATCCTTCCCTTCCCACTATTCTTCTCTTTACATTTCTCCCCTCTGTGTGCACTCCCCACCTAACCTTGTTATGTGTTCCTCACCCCCTCCATCCTTTGCTGTTTTCTCACCCCTTCCACCTCCTCCCTCCAGACCTCTTCCATCACTTTGGGGGAGGAGGTTCATTGACCTCCTCCTCTTAGAGTCTTTGGGCCTGCATCCCCACTGCCCCCCCTTAGTAGTTTAAATTAAGTATAGTTGTTACATATTCCTCCAATTTGTCCCTGAGTATCCTAGAACCCTCCCTACTGAGGTGTATCCTGTCTGGTGAAAAGAGTGCTTTGTTTGACCAGGTCTCCTCCCAGTTCCCAATACAGATAAACAATAGCTATATTTCCCACAGCCTTTGAATTCAGTCAATATTTATTGTCAGTCAATAGTTCATCCCTCATTGTCAATATGTTCATGTTAAGTATATTGCTTAGATCTGGTCAATATTTCTACAGTATTGCACCACTGGAGGAATGACAATCAAGTAAGTAGCTGTATTAAAACTTTAAATAATGACTAATAGGAGCACGGGAGGCTCTTCCTCAATGTGAAAACGTCCAACAACTTAAAGTTAGAAAGAGTATTTTGTTACAGAGGGAATAACTCATCAAACATTTAAAAAATAAGAAGTTAATTTTTAAAATGTAGGTCATAGTCTAACCAAATGGCACTTTAGGTTGTGCATTAAGCACTGCTGACTCCCATCCCTGGGCTGATGGAGTCTGAGGACTGTTGGCAAGGCACATGCTACATCTCTGGGGAAGGCAATTACTTACACTATATCTTGCCAAAATCTCTGAATTAAAGGACAGTCTCAAATATACTGGTTAAATGTACCCTGCATTGCTTTATATTTGTCACATACTAGATGTATAATGTACTGTTTGTGGGGAAAAGTTGTTAGCTTGAGTCAGAGGGTAATATACAATAATCAAAATAATATTTTGCATTGGGTCTCCCACACCTTATTACATATGAGCACTACTGTTCACTGGTTCAGTGGTTAAATGGGTATGTTTTGGTACTTGTGTAGATAATGATACTTTAGCTGTGATCTCTCTAGGTCCTGTGACTGAGACCTACCACTCTCAATGAGAGATGCCATGGGGTCTTGGGCCAGCTCACTAAAAGAAAGTTTGAGGGCATGTAAAGGGCTACTACCTGAAAAAATATTAGAGACAATAATGGAAATGCACAAGGCCTACCTTCCTACCTGTGAATTGAATTATGATCATTGACACAGAGGAGAGGGAAAAAAAAACCCGGTAAAGGAAGCCTCAAGGGAACCAAGACAGCAGGACACCTTCCCTGATAGCTTTTTATGTTGATTGCGCTCATGTGCAAGAAATATGTTGTGGCAGGTTTCTCCACAAGCAGGTTGTGGAGGTGTAGCACTGTTGTGGCCAATGCCTTCACAGCCTGTAGAGGCTTGTCCCGCTTCCCCCAATGCCATGGCATGCTGCTACTGACACAAGTTCAGCCAGTGTGCCACCAACTTGTAAAAAATTAGCCGCTGCAATCAGGGGCTGCCTCGTCATTGCAGCATCAGCCATTCGCTGCAATGAGGGAGCGACCCGTCATTGCAGGGCAGGACCCTGAAACAGTGATATTATTTGTGAACATGGCAGCAGCTTGCTGCCGTGTTCATAAACAATATTAACCCCTCCCCACCGAGGGGGTGCCCAATCCCCCTCAGCAGCATGTGCCCCACACTTTATGTTGCCGACAGGGAGCCCACTCCCGTCTGCATTATGTAAAACCCCACTTTGAGTCTTTGCTGGCCCAGGTGCCCCAGCCCGTCGGCATAATAATCACCACCCTCTTTTGTTGTCTGCGGCCGGGGTGACCAATCCCCGTCAGTTCAATGTAAAAGCCCCCTTGTTGTGTGTGTTGACGGGGTGTCCAATCCCCATCGGCTACAGCTGCCACCCCAAAAACAAGACACCATTGGCACGCTGGGAGCCCACCCCAGTGTGCCACGTGTCCTAGTGCATGAAAAATGGTCCATAATTTTTTTTTACCCTGTGAAACAGGGAACAGTCCCTCGGTCTCCTGCCCCTCCACAACCCGCGCCCACCCACTGCGCACCCTGAATCCCCACATCCCCCACCCCATACTTGCCTCCGGAGTCCGGAGCGACAATCTTCGGTGGACCGGGAACATGTCTGCACTCTTCAAAGGTGACCGCGAACTGAGGAAATGCCGGTAAGCTGTATAATGGCATAAATAAGGTTTTCCAACTTTGATGCATATCTCAGTCATGTTTTGGAATTTTGGCACCAAATTTTCAACATGGGATTTTAGGACCCCTCCTCATGAATTCTGGCATGGTCATGGCGTTAAGCGACCCCAAAAGGTGATTTTGCACTCACTGTGCGGTATCACCTTTCGGGGCTAATTAATGAAATGACAGTGCCAGTGTTCATGAGGTGGGCTCTCAAAAAGCCTATGTTACAAATTTAGTGAGAAAAATCCAAAAAATTACTGTTTTAGCAGCGTGCATTATGCAGTTGCTTCGCACACTCGTAACTTGGCAAATTTGCAATATGTTCACACCAGATTTTCAACACTGGCATTTTTTCAGACCTCCTTGTGAACAGTACAGCTGTCATTTTCCACATCCTGGCCGAAATGTATTTTCGCACTTCCGGCGCAGAATAGTACGGTCGGTGTGGGAAATCAGTGTTCCGCATAGATTAAGAAACTGACAGTGGCACTGTTCATGAGCAGAGGTCCTAAAATGCCTATGTTGAAAATTTGGTGATGATACTTCATAAAATAACTGTGTTACGAGCGTGTGTTGCGCAGTTTGCATGCACGTTCATAACTTCATGAATTAATAATATTTTCACTCCAGATTTTCAACATTGCCATTCTTCTGCACCTCCTTATGAACAGTACAGCTGTCATTTTTCACATCCTGTCCAAAATGTGTTTTCGCAGTTCCAGCACAGAATAGCATGGTCGCTGTGGGAAATCCATGTTCAGGACACAATATGAAAATGAGAGCAACACTGTTTATTAGCAGAGGTCTTAAAATGCCTATATTAAAAATTTGGTGATGAAAGTCCATAAAATGAGTGTGTTACGAATGTGCATTGCGCAGTTTCCACACACGGTCGTACCGTCGCAACTTTGCAATATTTTCACTCCAAATTTTCAGCGTTGCCATTTTGCCACACCTCCTTATGAACAGTGCAGCTGTCATTTTTCACATCCTGGCTGAAATGTGTTTTTGCTCTTCCGGCACACAATAGCGTGGTTGCTGTGGGAAATCGGTGTTCAGGACATATTAAGAAAATCTCACTGACACTGTTCATGAGCAGAGGTCCTAAAATACCTATGTTAAAAATTTTGTGATGAAACTCCATAAAATGACTGTGTTATGAGCGTGTGTTGTGCAGGTTCCACACACCCTTGTAAGTTTGCAAATTAGTAATATTTTCACGCCAGATTTTCAACACTGGCATTTGTTCACACCTCCTTATGAACAGTACAGCTGTCATTTTTCACATCCTGGATGAAATGTGTTTCCGCGCTTCTGGTGCAGAATACCGCAGTCACTGTCGGAAATCAGTGTTTGGGACAGATTAAGATCGAGCGACTGAGGGGGGGAGTGGAGTGACCGAGCTCAACTGAGCTCTGTCGGGACTGCTGCGGATATCTTCATGGGCAGGGAAAGGTGACAACGCAGGCAGGATCCCAGTACAAAAGGGCATCTTGCAGTGCCAGGAGACACAGAATGAGCGAGTGAGGGAGAGGGAGTGAGTGAGCTCAACGGAGCTCTATTGGGACTGCTGCAGATTTCTTTGTGGGCAGGAAAAGGCAGCAATGAATGCAGGGCCTGAGTACACAAGGGCAGCCTGCAGTGGTGGAAAAAACAGAATGAGCAAGCGAGAGAGGGGGACTGAGCGAGCTCAACAGAGTCATCACTGCTGCAGATTTCTTTGTGGGCAGATAAGGGTGGCTATGCTGGCAGGAGCCCAGTGCAGAAGGGCAGCCTGCAGCGCTGGCAGAAATGGAATGAGCAAGTGAGACAGGGGGAGTAAGTGAGGCCAATGGAGCTGTGTCGAGACTGCTGCAGATTTCTTTGTGGGCAGACAAATATGCTGACAAAGGCAGGAGCCCAGTACAAAAGGGCAGATGCTGCGCCAGGAGAATCAGAATGAGCAAGTGAGACAGGGGGAGTGTGTGACCTCAATGGAGCTCTGTCGGGACAGCTGTGGATTTCTTTGTGGGCAGGAAAAGGTGGCAATGTAGGCAGGAGCCCAGTACAAAAAGGCAGCCTGCAGCGCCGGGAGAAACAGAATGAGTGAGTGACAGAGAGGGAGTGAGCAAACTCAATGGAGGTCTATTGTCACTGCTGCAGCTTTCTTTCTGTGCAGGAAAAGGCAGCAATGCAGGCAGGAGCCCAGTAAAAAAAGGTCAGCCTGCAGCCTCCACAGAAACGGAATGAGCGGTGACGGAGGGCGAGTGAGTGACCTCAAAGGAGCTGTGTCGGGACTGCTGCACATTTTTTTGTGGGCAGACAAAGCCGCCAATGCAGGCAGAAACCCAGTACAAAAGGGCAGCCTGCAGCAGTGGGAGACACAGAATGAGCGAGTGAGGGAGGGGGAGTAAGTTAGTTCAACGGGGCTCTGTTGTGACTGCTGCAGATTTCTTTGTGGGCAGAAAAAGGCAGCAATGCACGCAGGGGTACAGTATAAAATGGCAACCTGCAGCGGCGGGATAAACAGAATGAACAGGTGTGGGAGGGGGAGTGAGTGAGTGCGCTCAATGGAGCTCTATCATGACTGCTGCAGATTTCTTTGTGGCCAGAAAAAGGCGGCAATGCAGGCAGGAGCCCAGTAGAAAAGGGCAGCCTGCAGCTCCAACAGAAACGGCGTGAGTGAGTGAGAGAGGGGAACTGAGCAAGCTCAATGGAGCTCTGTCGGGACTGCTGCAGATTTGTTTGTGGGCAGAAACAGGTGCCAACAGAGGCAGGAGACCACTACAAAATGGCAGCCTGCAGCGCCAGGAGAAACAGAATGAGACAGTGAGACAGGTGGAGTGAGCGACATCAACAGTGCTCTGTCAGGACAGCTGCGAATTTCTTTGTGGGCAGAAAAAAGTGCCAATGCAGGCAGAAGCCCAGTACAAAAGGGCGGCCTGCAGTGCCGGGAGAAACACAATGAGTGAGTGAGACAAGGGCAGTGAGCGAGCTCAACGGAGCTCTATCGTGACTGCTGTGGATTTCTTTGTGGGCAGAAAAAGGCGGCAACGCAGGCAGAAGCCCAGTACAAAAGGCCAGCCTGCAGCACCGGCAGAAACGGAACAAGTGAGTGAGAAAGGGGGAGTGAGCTACCTCAATGGACCTGTGTCAGGACTGCTGCAGGTTTCTTTGTGGGCAGAAAAAGCCACCAACAGAGGCAGGAGCCCAGTACAAAAGGGCAGCCTGCAGCACCAGCAGAAATAGAATGAACGAGTGACAGAGGGGGAGTGACCCATCTTACCGGAGCTGTGTCAGGACAGCTGCAGATTTCTTTGTGGGCAGCAAAACCTGCCAATGCAGGCAGAAGCCCAGTACAAATGAGCAGCCTGCAACACCAGGAGAAACAGAATGAGCGAGTGAGACAGGCGGAGAGAGCGACCTCAACGGAGCTGTGTCGGGACAGCTGCAGATTTCTTTGTGGCCAGAAAAATATACCAACGCAGGCAGAAGACCAGTACAAAAGGGCAGCCAGCAGCACCGGGAGAAACACAAGTGAGAGAGAGGGGGGGGAGTGACCGAGATCAATAGACCTCTATCGTGACTGCTGTGCATTGCTTTGTGTGCAGAAAAAGGTGGCAATGCGGACAGGAACCCCGTACAAAAGGCTAGCCTGCAGCACCGTCAGAAACAGAATAAGCCAGAGAAGGGGAGTGAGGTAGCTCAATGGACCTGTGTCAGGACTACTGCACATTTCTTTGTGGGCAGAAAAAGCTGCCAACAGAGGCGGGAGCCCAGTACAAAAGGGCAGCCTGCAGTACCAGCAGAAACAGAATGAGTGACTGAGAGAGGGCGAGAGACCCACCTCAATACAGCTCTGTCAGGATGGTTTCAGATTTCTTTGTGGGCAGAAAAACATGCCAACACAGCCAGGAGCCCCATACAAAGGTGTAGCCTGCAGCACCGGGAGAAACAGAACGAGTGAGTGACACAGGGCCACTGAGCAAGCTCAACAGACCAACGCAACCAACATTCGGCATTGACAAATGCTTGGTTAAGATGGAAGTAATTTGTACACTTGAATTCTGCTATAAGATTCTGGATGTAGGTTTTGAAACAAAAGGAAACCAGAGACCCATTCTTTAAATTATATGTGCCAGAGTCTGCCTCATGGTAGATGTAATGGCAACTACAGTCTTAAATGAATATGCAAACAACTGATGGAGATCTATATCAGTTTAGGTACCAGACAGAGCTGTGAGGAATTTAGAAATTCTGCTGTCAATGGAATTCAAGGAATTTCATAAATTCCACTGAATTCTGTGGAATTCTGTCAGAGGTGTTATTCTGAAATTCCAGAAGTAGTTTGCAACTTTGTATTTAAGACATGGATTAGTAGTTCTGAGCAAACTCCAGAAAACTAATCTATGATTTAAGTTAAAGCACTTTCAGATTTCCGAGGAGTTTATTAAAACAAATTCTGAAAAGCATTTGCCTGCAGAATTCAACATTCTCCACAGCTCTAGTGATAAGGATGGGGGATTTTGTAAAGGAGAACCACAACCCTTTTCTGATATTTTATTTGATTTAAACAAATAAAACAACAGGAAAACAAAACATATTAATGCCAAAATACTGCTTTACAAAACTTTAACAATAATTGTACTTTGTTATTATTTATTGGCAAAGTGTGGGACTATGCCACTTCTGAAGATGCAGGTGAATCACAGTTTTTTTCTTATTTTTTCCTTAATCTTTCCTTTCCCCCTTCCCAGGTCACAGCTGCAAGCAAGATTGCTTGCTATCTCTGACTTGTTATCCTAAAAAAAAAAAATTATATATATATATATATTTATGCAGTAGGTGTGGACATAAATCCTATGTGATAAATCTGAGCTACGATGAGATAAATTCAACATTTTACATTTACACACATAGTAGATGCATCATCACAGATTCATATACATAGTAGATATGTCACAATCACTCCGGAACTAATTTCAGTACTAACTATATTCAAATGCAAATAACTTTAAAATGAAAAAAGATAGCATAGTGCTGTGAGCATGAAAGTTGTGTAGCACAAAATTATCTACAAAATGAGTGGTATTTCATTTATAGATATCATATAGATTTTTTTTAAATTAGCAAAAAAAGAGCAGAAAATGCAACTTTTTGTTCACTTTTTTGACACACATATGCAAAAAAAGATAAACAATCAAAAGCAAATGTCCTGCATGGACAGAAAGTATCCCTATTGCGTAAATGAAATATACAATGGTGAGCTGTCAGATAAATGATTTATCTACACTCGTGCTGTTTGACCTCAGACATCTCACTCGTGGCTTTTGCCACTGCTTGAAATTACCGAGTCAAACAGCATAATTTATCTGACAGCTCATCCATTGTATATCCTGGATACATATATATGTGTGTGTGTGTGTGTACAGTGTATATATATATATATATATGTGTATATATATATATATATATATATATATATATATATATTATAATGGCACAGTAGTGCCACTATAGTTAAGGTTGAGTACCCCATTTAAGGTTAAAGTTTGAAATTTTGTAGCTTAATAACATTGCCACTGTATGACAGATTTGCCTGAAGTTTGGCAGGCATGGACAATACCATAGATCTCTGGATCTGCCAAGTTTTGTAACAGTCAGATATACGGTTGCAGAGCTATGACGCGCAATATAAAGTTATATTTATGCTTTTTTGTGCATTCTTTGCTCGCACCTACAGGTCACATGGTTTGTGCAACCAGTCTGAAACCTTCAGGGAATATGCAGCCAGTGTCCCCGATGTGTCTTTCAAATATTTCATGAAAAAATATTAAACAGTTTCAGAAGTTATTCAAAAAACAGGTTTCCCATTATAGTCAATGGGAAAAGTTAAACTATTCAACAGTGTTGCAAATGCAGTTTTTAGTGTTGCAAATGACCCCTGTAGTGTCATGAGTCAGCCATTTATTTTTCAGTTACTGGTCACAGAAGTGCTTGGCATTTAAATTTGGAACCCTCTAGGGACACAATTATTTTTGTGTTCACCTAGTCAAGCCCTGAAGATGCTAGCCATGTCTTTTTTGGGGGGTTAAACACCCCAGAAATATGTTTTTCAAAATGTTGTAAACTGTAGTATCGCAATGTATTGTTGCACTTGTGACACTTTCCTGATTTTATTTGCGAAAGTGTCATGATTTGCGACACTACTTTGCAACACTATACCCAAAAGAATAGGAAATGTTTGCCACCCTGCAGCAAAAGAATGGTTTGGTCTTTTCAGCTGAAATTTGGAGGGAAGAAAGCCAAGATCCCTACAGATGTGCATTTTGGTGGTTTGGTGGCAAAATATTAGAGGGTTGAAAAGTTACGGTACTCCGGAGTTGACTATTTTTCCCATAGACTAACATTACTGCGTCCACTGCGCCTTTCGGGGCCCATATCTCGGAAACACTTTGAGATACAGACTTTTTGTTGGAAAATTGCTTAGCCCCCTGCAATGGGACTAAGTACAAAACTAGCCAGGAAAGTCATAAATTATATGGCATTTTAATTTTGCTTCTACGTCGTACGGTTCCTGAGATATAAGCATTCCAAGTGCTCATTTTCTGCTCCGAGACCCATTATTATGTATACATTCTTTGCATTCACTGTGTTTCTCAATGCAGCTTTTGGGGAAAAAAAGGGTGTGCACTTTCGTTACTGTTACAGTTAGCATTTCCACTTGCGTTTCCATAACCGTTTGCGTTAGCGTTCCTGTTTTCACTTGCGTTTGGGTTACTGTTACCATTTGCATTTCCATTACTGTTTCTGTTTGTGTTTTGTTTTGCATCACTGTGTGCATTACCATTTGCGTTTGTGTACGTGCTTACATTTGCATTTGCATTTGAGTTTCCTTTGGCGTCATCGTTGGCTTTACCGTTAGCATTTGCATTTCCAATTGCAGTACCGTGACTGTGCACGTTATCATTTGTGTTTCCATACACGCTTGTATTTGCATTTCCATTTGCGTTACTGTTCACTTTGGTGTCATCATTGCTGTTACTGTAACTGTTTGCATTTCCAATTGCATTGCCATAACTGTTTGCATGTTCGTCACCATTTGCGTTTTTGTTGGCCTTAGCGTTTGCATTTTTGGTTGCATTTCCGTTGTCTATTGCATTACTGTTTCCTTCTGCGGAGCCGTTGCCTTTACCATTTGCATTTCTGTTTGCATTTGTGTTACTGTTTGCATTTTCTTACTGCTTGTGTTTCCGTTAGCATTACCGTTTTCATTACCATTTCTGTTTTCATTAATGTGTGTGCTTGCGTTTCTCTTACCGTTTGCGTTATCATTTATGTTTGCGTCACCATGTGCGTTACCTTATGTGCTTGCATTTTCATTACCATTAGCGTTACTATGTGACAAAAAAAATCACATGGCGGGCCCCGCACTCCCACTACCATATTCCATTCACTATTCATAGTACTCATTCTCAAAAAGAAGTGAAATTCATGGCAACAATCTCTGTTTAATGCATCAGTTAGGGTTGTTCCACTGCAACAAAAGTGAAGAAATTTGGTGTTAGGGTTGCCACCCCTTGCATCTCAAGCCCACCCCATCTCCACCCACAGGCATTGGGGTGTGAGTTGGGGTCATCAGTCCTAACTCTTACCCTATTCTCCTATACTGCACCACCTCAGTTTGTTTACACATGGAATGGGGTGAGAGTTAGGACCGGCATAGCGCACACCCGATGCCTGTTGGAGACAGTGGACTTGGAGTGCAAGGGGTGGCTACCTAACTCCGAATTTCTTCTGTCACTGTGGAACAACCCTAACTAATGCATTAAATGGATTTTTGCCATGAAGATATATATATATATATGCAAGCAATAACATGACGAGGGTGGGTTATCTCCTGATAAGACAGGCCCAGGTGTGTTATGAGGCATGAGGCTCTTGCGCCGAGTGCCTTATGCACCTGGGCATGCTCTTATCAGGAGATAACCCACACCTTGTAGTGTTTTATTGCACTTATAAAATGGGCTCTCAAGTAATTATTTAATTGGTAAAATAAATAAAAAATAAAATAGTCAAAATTATATAAAAAAAAGGTTTCAGTTCCTCAGATAGTAAAAAAATAGTTCCCCTAATAAGTCACTGTATTAAGTGTTTCATTGCTGAGGTTATGCATCACTGTTGATTTTATTACTTTAGGATCCCCTTTTAGGTGTTGTTTTTCATGGCATTTTTCTGTGATATTCAGCTTTGTTTTTATGGTGTGTTGATGTTAGCATGCTGATGAGTGACTTCAGAGCCTCACCCCCCGCTCAAAATTTTGTTTAGTTTGTTTTATTTACTGTGGTTTGAGCTAGTTTCATGTTTTGTGCTCTGCTGCCTGTTTGCAAAGGGGACAGATGGTTGTTTAGCTCCAAACATTTATAAAGCACTGTTGAGTGAACCGACTGGTGAATGATGACTTCCGGTTTTCTGATGAGGAGGTTGGTGATTGCAGTTGTTTTACTTTTCATAACATGATTGTATCTGGTATGCTCGCTGTCTGGTCTGTTTGAGGAAAAGACACGGATAACAGCTTTTCAATGTTTGCAGTCACTGAGGACTGAAAACTGACTTACGGTTTTTGCAGTCGGCAGGATTTGAAAGCCGTGGGTAGTGGTTCACTGAAGTGGTTACAGTCAGCTACGAAGCAGCACAGGTCAGATTTAGTTTAAAAAATTGGAAAGTGGGCTAGTGTGTTGCAGAAAGAGACTGTTTGTCAGGGGGGGTCTCACACCGGGGACTGATTATTTTCAACATGCAGGACAGCTGGGCTGCAGGACGTGGTGTTAGTTTGTCACAGAGCAGCAGCTTGCAGTTTGAAGATGAGGACATTGGGAACACTGATACCTGACTGTCGTGAGGCTCAGATTGGTACAATTAGTGCCGGTTGGCAATATACATCTTGATAAGGACATGGCTGAAACAGGCTTTCAGCCAATCAGGATTCTGGTTTCTTTAGCCCATTTTATAAATGTATATATATAGATATACATATATATATATATATATATATATATATATATATATATATATATATTTTATTTTAAAACATATTCACACATGAAAGTCCAGCTTAGATGCAACATCTCATTTTTAGTGGGGTCCTGCTTCTACCCATTTCTGCAGCTAGCTGGACTATAGCACTGAACCTTTGAAAACCAATTGCATTCACAATAGAGAAGCACAGCAGTACAGTGGTGGTCCTTTACATTCCCAAATAAACGCTCACCTTTTCAATTTAGCCCCATTATCAATCTTGTTTATCCAGTTAAAAAAGGTGGAAGACTGATTACTTGCATTAAAAAAAAAACAACAATTTTAAGAATGCCAAAACAACATGTAACTGCCCATGTAGTCACAGACAGCTCTGGCAAAGCAATTATCCAAACAGTATCTTGGGGGCCAGGGTTAGACTGCATGGTGCATGATGTTATTTCTCATTATAATTTTTGTTAGGAGTACTGAAATTGTTGGAGAAGACAGCAGCCTACTGAACTGAAATAAATAACTGACTTGGCAAGAGTGTAGTGCCTGGACATACTAGCAAGTAAACAAATCATAAATACACAACATACTATAGGTACAGTTTAGATTTGTTTATGTAAGGTAATTGTTTGCATGCTTGGAAATCTGCTGGACATACAGTACAGTCAGCATTAAACTTTAAAATAAGTTCACTGATACTGAGTTGCCATTTGGTTTAATAAACCCATTTTCAATTAGCTGTTAACTCTAAATGCTGAAATTTCATACACAGTATGCAATGGCATGCTAGCCAGTTGTCAACTTTGTGATATAATCATTAATATTAGAAACAAAACTGGTTAACAACTGGTTAATAACTGATTAGACTTTACTTATTTATCAGACAAAACCACCAACCGACTGCAAATCAACCCGCACTCAAACTAGCTAACAATTAATTTAATTTCAAGTTTAATCCTGACTATACTACACAATACTGCTGTCTATTAGGCCAAGCACATCCCAATAACGCAAATTAGCCATGTTTGTTGTAGATTTTGCTATGTAATAGTTTTACAAATAATACAAATATGCAAAGTAAAACATGCAGTTTTTTATATTTGTTGAAGATTTTGCTATGTAAAATTTTTTATAAATAATACACATATGCTAAGTAAAACATACAGTTTTTATGTTTGTCGTAGATTTTGCTATGTAATATTTTTACAAATAATAAAAATATGCAAAGTAAAACAGAAGCTTATAATGAAGGGCTGCTGATACGGTGTGTGGGTGGGGGTCTTTCTTAGAGCATCTGGATTTAGCTTAACTTCAGTCTCTTACTCATTTTGCTGAATTTATATATTGTACCTGATCTACACAAACAAAAGTTCACAATGATCACGCAATCTAAGCTGCTATTGAACTTCTTTCATTTCTCTTGAGGGAGGGGGACTGTAGCTGGGTTTAGACCAAAGATGAAAGTTAGCTGCCTTATATCATGTATTTGCCTGTCAAATAAGTGGGTGACTGAGGGGCCCAAAAATTAAATATCAGACTCCTAATGCTACTAGTTCATCATTCCAAGCACTTTTCAACAAACTGACTTGTATTCATTATTCAATGTGCTGTATAACACTAGCAGCTCCATTTGAAGAGTTCCTGATTTCTTTTGACCTACACAGTACAAAGTTTCACAAAGCAAACTATTAAACTACTTTGCAGCCACTGTTAAGGTGTCTTTGGTGTGGTCAATGTTAGCAGATAAATCTGTTGAGCGCAAATGTCATCAGAACTCTTTACAACACCTTACAACACCATCTACAAAAGCTTTAAGTTGTTTTAAAGATAGTCCATGAAGAAAAGGCAGCTCAAAGGACATTGGGTGCTACAGCAGAACACAGTTCAAACCAAAAGAGAGATGCCTTGCACTCACACACCGTGAAAAAACACTGACGATAGATTCCAGCTATTTATTTGTGCTACAAACAGAGTAAACGCAGCAGCTACAACTACCAAAACTGCCCCCAATGTTTTTGTGTACCCACACTTTGTCAAGGAGTCAATAAAGATAATTATATAAAGAAACTCAATTCAGATATCTAGGGTTTTAAAAATAAGTATAAAGGCCCATTTCTGGATGCAAAGCGCAAACATTTACATTACGTGTCTATAGTGAAATATGCAGAAATTTCCAGTTCATCCAGCCAACTTATAAATTTTTTATAACTTCTTCAAATTGTTAACATACTTTAACACACAGCGTTATTTCAACATTATCAAAGCTCAATAACAATCTTTTCTGGCCTGAAATAGGAAAGGACATTACTAAGAAGAATGCAGAATAAATAAATACAAAACAGTACAAGCCCTACATCCACTTTCACAAAGAAAACGTTCATGGAGAACTATAAGCAATTATAATAACACAGTGTGCTGCATGTTGATTTCACCAGTGAAAAGATTCCCTCTAGTTACTGAGCATTTTCCTGGCTGGAATTCAGAAAAAAAATCTGACATTCTCTAAAACTGACTTCTGTGCAATGTAAGTCATGCACATTTTTAACTGTGTCACATAATACAGCTATTCTTCTATCAACTGTTAACAGCTGTTGAAACTATTATAGCCTGCTTAAAAAACATGTCTGTATCGTCAACATTCTGAAGACACTTACAAATCTATTGCTAGGGTTGGACCAGAATGGTAATGTGAATCAAGTTTGACTTTTTTGTTGCTGGAACAACAAACATCCTTTGACCAGAAAATATTAGTCACTAGGACTAAATGGACAAGTGTAAGGGAATGAGCATGATACAGAAGTCATGTCCACTAAATGATTGACCTAATCGAGCAGATTGGAGAACAAGAACAGGCCACCCACGAGAATCAAAAAAGTTTTTAGATGTCAGCAGTTTTTGAAAGAAGTACATTGTACAGAATGTTTTCTTCATTTTCTTCTTCTTCATCATATTGACTTCATACCCTATTGAAAACTGAGGATGCAGAACAGGCATAACATATAGAGAGAGATATTCATTTCTTTTAAGCATCCACGTTAAGGGTGACATCCCTCATTTTGCCACTCAGAACCCCTTTCTTATCTACATGGAAGAAACACAGTTCTACACTGCACTGGCTCTATATTTTATCCTTCTATGTTCTCTATATGTTCTCCTGTCCATTTGATTTGCTGAGTATTTTATAATATTTAATTTATTTATCACACCTGTTGTGTATTTATGCATTTAGTTTTCTGCAAGACATTGAGTTTGAAAAGAAAGCATATCTGCTATGATTTTGAAACAGAAATGCACATTAATCAATGGTGCTCATTCAGTAGCAAATGTTATGAATATCAACACTCTAGTTCCCATTGTTCTGAATTATTATAACATATTTTGTATTTTACCCACATTTTGAGGGAAATTGTCTAAAGTTTCAGTGAAGAAACATACATCTGTACTTCTGATAATTTCAAAGAATGGAAGCCATGATTTGGACTGCCTGTAATTTCATGAAAGAGAAGTCCTTTACCTAACTGTTAAGATATTCATGGTTTTTGATCCCCTATATTTGAACACTCTTATTAGTATGTCATTTAACATAAACTGTCATTAGCAGGACATCAAAATAACATGCTGTTCCATATTTTATTGTTTTATTTGATTGTCATTTTTTACACTGAGCTGTGACATCTTGTTTCCAATTTTATTGGGGGGGGGTAATACATGGAACTGTTTTATTGATAGGGTTAATGTTGACTAGGACACCATGGAGAATCCACAACTCTTACAGTTGGTGCCATGAGGTCTTTAACTTCCAGCAAGACAACCAGTATAGAAGGGATTATAACATGACTGAAAACCCTGAGGCTCACTCTTGGACCTCTGGAACCCTGATTAGTGAAATAAAGTTTATATGAAATGCCTTAGGATGGCCCCAATGAGCCAGTCCAGTGGCACGGAGGGTTGAGGTGCTAAGTGCCACATGTCCCACCATGGCAGCAAACACAATGCTTGAATAGGCTCAGATCACCAGGGCTTGGCAGGGGAGGGAGACAATCAAGTGTTAGCCTGACTGCTCTCCTCTCCTATGGAGGGGGGGGGGAGCAGCTGAATCACTCCTATACTGCCACCACATGGAGGCTTGATGACAAGACACCGAGTGCAGCTTGAGTGGTATGGTCAGCATCAGTCACTGCAGTGTGTATGCACCTTCAAACACATTCACACCTCACATCAATGCATGCTGCCGGCTGGGGAGAGAGCAAGGCAATAGCACTGGCTCGACTATCTGTAGTACACTTCTTCCTCCTTGTTGCTGTGGTAGCAGCAAACATAAGCAATCACATTTTTGCTACATTAAGAAAAGCACAAAGTATTTCAATTCCATGGACACAATAAGTAAACCCAGTAGGTGCAACTGAGCAGACTGCTTGAAAGATATGTAAATAGGAGGACATAATAGGGCAGGTAATTATGGACCAATAACTGCATGCTTCAGGTGCCTTGTTAGGGACGAGATATAGTCAAGAGCCTTTTAAATGCACACAAGAAGTGTGACTATTGAATATGAAGACATGTCCTTAAGTGTCTTATAGCACTGGATCCTGGGTAAGAAACTAAAAAAAATCCTACTTGAAAATCTTGTATCAGACAAATATAATCTCTCTTTCAGGTTTGTTATGTATCAAACCCTCCAACCCCACAACCCAGTATTTCCTTGTACTATTCTTTAGAATATTTAAAACATTTCTGTATGATCTGGCTTTACTTTTTTTCCTGGACCTGGAGACTGGGAGCTAAGGTTACACTTGAGGAAAACCTGATGGGGTGGAGAAGCTGAACATTGGAAGTTATCTGTGCTCTGTCTGACAGGCTACTGCACAGGAGTGGTAGGATACTGGGAGCTGTATATGCTCTCAGGGACAGCACAGCAGTCTGGAGTGGGGAATGCTGCAGTATTAAACAGTGGACATTTAGTGGGATCGATGGATGTTTATTGAAAGATGGAGGGGAGCAAAACAAAGTATCTATGTTTTAAACTGCTTTTTACAGTGCAGGTGGGACTAAAGAGCTACTGATGCCTCAAAGGAAACTTTGAAAAACATAATAATTAGGTACAATTCAGCTTGCATTCCACGTGCATTTTATACATTTCTCTTCCTCATTATTTATTACTGAGTAAATTTGCATGAGTATGTGATTTTTATCCCTTAAATTTCCTTTAGAGTTCATCTGCCTCTGTAGCTTACTCCCTACTTCAACCAAAACAGCAGAACCATTTGTGTCTGACTTCAGGGCAACTTAGGGGAACTTCTGAAGCTGGTGGAGCAAATGATTCCCCCCATCCCCAAGAAACAGTTAGCACCTGAAGCTCTGCTGAAGAGGACTGATTCATTTTATCATGGGAGAGCAAGGAGTTTATCAAAACAGCAGCACCATTTTTGTTTGACTTTAAGGCAACTCAAGGGACCTTCTGGAGCTGGCTTTTGCTTCCCCTCCTCCCAGAAACAGTACCTGAAGGTCCGCTGAAGAGGAAGGATTTGTTCTAGCCTAGGAGAGCAGGGGGGTTCAGCAAGACAGGGCCACCATTTGTGTCTGACTTCAGGGCAACTCTGGGGACCTATTGGAGCTGGTGGAGTAAGCTTTTGCCCCTTGCCTCCATAGAAACAGTGCCTGAAACTCTGCTGAAGACGACAGATTTGTTCTACCCTGGGAGAGCAGGGAGTTTAGCAAAACAGGAACACCATTTGTGTCTGACTTCGGGGGAAATTAGGGGGACCTATTTGAGTTTGGAGAGCAGGGAGTTTAGCAAAACAGGAACAACATTTGTGTCTGACTTAGGGGAACTCAGGGGACCTATTGGAGCTGATGGTGCATGCTTTTTGCTCCATGTCTGCTGAGAAACAGTGCCTGAAACTCTGCTGAAGAGGAGGAGAGATTTGTTCTAGCCTTCTATTTAAAACCATAGATCTGTGATGTGCCCCCCCCCCCACCAAGTGAGGACCACAACAGCAGGAGGACAGCATCTGTTCTGGGTCATCTGTAGGGTGTCCATAGGTTAAGTCCACAGTCCCACAGGAGACTCTCAAGGAATGGCAACCATCTAACTGCAGTTAGTACGCTAGCAGGTACTTGAAGGCCTTGCTTAAGCTCATAGCTAAGGTGCAGCAGACTGTACCTAATGTGTAGTGCCTCTGACTATTGCTAAAACTGTGAAATCCTATCATCTGCCTATATAAAGTAAGGTTATGAAACAGGCAGACAGACTGTGTCTCAGGTGGGGTATTAGTGACGACTGCTAATACTGTAAATCTTAGCTTCTACCAACAGTATATAGCATGAGCTTATAAGACAGGCACTCAGAAGTCCACATATTGCTAAGTAGCTCAGGCAGTTGTATAAGCACTTAGCAGGCTAGAATGGGGCACTGGGGGAGTGGGGGGAGGTAGTCAGCTGTGGGGATTGTGGGGCATTTCTCTCCAGAGCTAGTCATAAGAAGAAGGGATACTGCCCAATATGTAGGGCCCGACCTTCTGGGAGCGCTATACTCAGTTGGCAGCAGCAAGAGAGGAAATATCCCAGCTGCAACTCTAACTAAGCTTGTGCCCACCCACTGCTCCCACACTACTTCAGATGCCCACTGACTAGGGGGCATGTAGTATGGTGGGGAATGGTAGAGGAAGCAGATTCAGTGGTGGGAGCAGATACACAGCAGTCATCCATACACAAGAGATACCAATTGCAAATTGCCTTGTACCCCTGTAAGAGGCACAGGTGCCTGACTCTAATGGGGGGGGGCTCAAGTTAGTTAGTGTTGAGGGTCTGATGCCTGCCTGGACCATAAACCATCCAGGATTGGGGGAGGATAGGGAAAATAATGGAGGAGGGGAAGGAGCAGGGACTACTTGTACACCTTGGTACTAATGATCTAGTGAATCAGCCTGTACAGACAGAGAAGTGAGAGCTCTAGAGGCTGGGGGGGCAGACTGAAGAAGAACTCAGCTTCCTTGGCCTTTTCTGAGGTACTCCCTGTCTCAGGCAGAGAGACGGCTAAGGACAGAGTGAGAAAGGAGGAAACTGAGGAGTTCAGTGGGTGGTTAAAAGAGTGTTGTCAGGAACAAGGTACCACTTTGTAGGGGATTGGGAGAATTCTGGTACAGGGGGCTCTTCAAAGGTGATGGCCTTCCTCTGACAAGAGAAAAGACTAAGTGCATTAGAGCAGAAGTTTGACATCTACATTGGCAGACAATTAAACTATCTGTGAGATGCAATATCTCATTTTCAATAGGGTCCTGCTTTGACACATTTTTGTACTGTATAAACCTAAGACTGCAAAGCACAGATGCTATCTTGTTTTCAGTGGGCTCCTGCTATTCCCAGTTTTGATACTATATTTACCCAAGATAGCACAGCCAAAATGCAATATTTCATTTTCAGTGGGCCTTTATTTTAACCCATTTTTATAATGTATTTCCCCAGAACAGCCCAGTTTAAAGGCACATTACATTTTCGGGGGGGGGCAGCTTTTAGAGTGTATCTTTCTCGGGATCGAGCTGCACAGGTGCACAGTTCAGTGGGGGGCTCTGCTGTACTGGGTGCTACTTTTACACATTGTACTATATATTTACCCAGGATAGACCAGATGAGATGCACAATCTCATTTTATGTGGTGTTTTTCTTTTGCACATTTTCAGATTATATTTATCCAGGATAGGCTAGTTAAGAGGCAGTATCCAGTTTTCAGTCGGTTCCCATATTTTGACCCCAAATTCGCAACATAGTCTTTTTATGAGCTGATGTTATGATCAAGACAGGTGGGAGTTTTAAATCCTTCCAAAAGTGATTTCAAGATGCGACTGTGAAAAATAGTTTCGGAGGGATTTAAAATGACACTGTTGTATTCATAAGGTGGATAACACAAGGGATATGTTGAACATTAGAGGCCAGAATCTACAAAACAAATAGTTCAATTGTGCTCACACAACTGGATGAGACATATGCTTGTGTGACTTTGATACATTGTGGCTGTTCGCCTCTCTATCCGTGGGATATACCACCCTACAGGGGTATGATACAAGGAACCCTAGAGGAGGGTTTCCCCTCATAGGTGCCACAGGAATTATTCCCTTGGCTAAAGGCAGCTTAGGAAGAAGCCCAAATAGAATACCTAAAAGGGTGTTGAGCATCGAAGAGGCAAGAAATCAGAATAGATCGAGATCAGAAAGTACGAAGATAAATTGAGATGGGAAGGACAAGAGAAGAACAAGATATGTCAAGGACAAAAAATTAAATTAAAGCTAACAAGATGCAGAAGGGCAGACTTCCTAAGGAGAGAGGGAACTTCCGGGGCCACCATCCGACTCCATCTACCAGTGGAACCTAACTAAGGAACCTATGAAAGCACTAACCCTGTCTAATATTATGACCATCTGCATGGAGGAGAGGAAAAAAACCCTTTGAGGAGGAAACCTTTGGGGATTCAAGGCCTAGGTCACCTTCCCTCCAAGTTGAAGAATGTTTGAATAGTGACAGCTTGGCTAAAGCAGTTTAAAATGAGATCGAGGAAGGAAGAAAATCCAATGTAGAGGAAGCTCTCACTCTGTCCTTCTAAATGGACAGCTGTTTAGGAATGTAAGTGATGTCTCTGCAACTATACACTCGAAAAGCAAGAGAAGATGTACGATGATGGAAAGAAACCTGAAGGCCTGAACGGTTTAAGGTGAGGAATGAAATGGATGATGTACGATTATAACATGAGGCCTAGATGGCCGGAATGGTTAAGGTTAGGTATGAAATGAATGATGTACAATGATGGAAAGAAGCCTGCCAGCTCTGAGCACAGGGGCAATAGACATGAAGGCATGTCTCTGAGTGGAGAGCAGGTCAAGTCGAGGTAGCATGAACCTGATAGGGTTATGCTCGAGTAGCCAACGTTAAGGAGTAGACCCCCATATAGGTCGGGTGAGTGAGGGATACCAGATGAGGTCATGAGAAGACTGGTGGTGGTAATAACTGCAGGAGTGCAGCAGTTTGATGAGGTAGCAGAAGACCTAAGGAGAGGTATGCTCGATTAGACTACCATGCTTGATTAAGTGATGTGAATAAATAGACCCTGAGGATGGACTGAGTGAAGGAGAACCAGATTTAGGCACCGGGACACCAGACGGACTAGGGTAAGAGGAGGATATGAATAGGGAAGGTGATGGCAGGATAGGAAAAATACCCAAAAGAAGCAAAGGTCAGAAAAGGAGTGTGGAAAGGAGGGCAGAGGGAGTGGGAGGGAAACGAGAGGAATTGACAGGGGTTAGACACCCCCGATACAGTACAAATAGGTTGAGAGAAGAACAGAGTCAAACTACTGACGTCAATGATGGAAAAGGCAGTGCACCCACAAAGAGCTCCAAAAGCAGGAGGGAAGGAGCTGAATCAGCAGCAAAATCAGAGCACCAGCCTGCAAAAGCATGGCAAAGGGCCATGAGGTGAAGGTCATCCTATTGAAAATGATAAAATGCCAACAGACAGGTGTCCTTCCAGAGAAAAATTCCAAGAAAAAATAAAGAAAATACAGAAAGGTCCAGATCATTGTGCAAAAGATGGATTCTCAGAGCAGGCACTAGGGTTAAAATATCCAGCTCCTGGGTCATAGGCAGTACAGTGCCAGATTAGGAGAGAAACAGGTAATGCGAGCAAACCAAACCTGTCAAACGGCAGGATAGAGAGAGAAGACAGGAGATGAGAGTGGGACAAAGCGACACTGCAGGGAGGCCCAGGAGCAGGCGAGGAGCCAGGGATTGGATGAGTCATTCTGTTTGGGAGAGCAAATGAGGAGAAGGGTCAGTGCGGTGCTCTGAAGATGAAGGGAGCAGGCGGAAGTGCAGAACAAATGAGGAGTACGAAACAGCAGAAATGCAGAGAGCCAGTAAGCAATCCAGGAGGCGAGGAGCAAAGCAGACAGTGGGAGGAGCAAGCAAAGGGCAAGAGGCAAATGGAGCAGGCAAATCAGGAGGAGGACAGGGGGAAGAGAATGAGCATGGGAGCAGCAACGGGAGGGAAGGGGAACAAGCAGCTCAAAACGGCTGCAGCACAAGCTGCAGGCGGGGGAGAAAGGGAGTGCGAGAGAGAAAGAACCGCAGAGCTGGCAGCTGAGAGAGGGAGCGAGCCAGGAGACAGACGACAGGGAAGGGATGGGAGCGGGCAGCTGGAGGTGCTGCCAAAACTCGAAGAAGAAGTAGGAAAACACAAGACAGGATGAGGAGCAGCGCCTCTAGCTGCAACGAGAAATGAATCCTGGAACAGCTCAGGAGGAGTGACCTTTTAAGGCCTGATAGGGGAGTGATGTTGTTGCTCTGCCCATTGAACCTCAGGCTTAAAGCCTTCCCATTTTTAGTAAACACTGGAACGATTCAATGTTTCTTCATAACGTAGTTGTTTTTTCACTTTTGACCCCAAATTTTCAACTTAGTCTCCATGACTCCATGTTATGATCAAGACAGGTGACATTTTTTAAATCCTGTCCAAGAGGTGAATTCATAGAGGGACTGTAAAAAAAGATATTTCAAATGGTATTTGAAAAATGTCATTTGTCATGTTCATCAGTGGGTAACAAAAGGACTGGGTGCACATTTGGGACCAAAATCACAAGTTGTTAGTAAACATTGAAAAAATTCAATGTTTCCTCATAACTTTGTTGTTTTTTGACATTTTGACCCCAAATGTTCAACAGTCATTTATGACCCACTTTATGATGATAGCAGGTGGACTTTTTTAAATCCTGTTTGGAAGGGGACTTCATGAAGCATGTGCGAGAACATGTTTTAGAGTAGATTTGAAAAACAGCACCTGTCATGTTTATGAGGTAGGTTAACAAGAGGGCTATGTTAAAAATTAGAGGACAAAACCAGCAAGCTTCACAATGTTATGAGTAAACATTGAAAAAATTCAATGTTTCTTCATATCTTCATTGTTTTGTGACATTTTGACCCCAAATTTTCAACAGAGTTTTTTTATGACCCATTCTTCTGAACATGACAGGTGTCATTTATTAATTACTGGCTAAAATGTCATTTTTTGCCAGAAGTGTGAAAACATATTTCAGCCAGGATTTGAAAAACAATACCTGTTGCATTCATAAAGTGGTATGAAAAAATATCTATGTTGAAAATCTGGAGTCAAAATACTGAAAATTACCAAAGTTATGAACGCGCATTGAACATTTTCAAAGTACATTCAAAAGCTCTGTTGTCTTTGTAATATTTTGACCCAAAGTTTTCAACATAACCTTCTTATGACCCCACCTCATGAACCTGATAGGTGAACATGTTCAAATCCTACCCAAAAGGTGATTTTTGCAGAGCAACTGTGAAATCACCATTCGGGCTGTGTTTGAAAAATTTCACCTACCTTGTTCATGAAGTGAGGTCCCAAAAAGGCCATTTTGAAAATTTCTGGAAAAATATTAAAAAGTGACCAAGTTGTGCATACAAGTTCAAAATGCATTGAAATACAGTGACTGCACAATACTCGATTTCCTCAGTTCCCGGTCTGTTGTTGAAGAGTGAAGATGTGTCTCTGGTCCAGAGAATATTATGGCATTGGACATCTGTTAGGTATGTAAAGGTGGGGATGTGGGAGGTTGCTGCTGAGTGGGTGGGTTGGGGGAAGAGTAATGACAGCAGGGGTGGAAGTGGCAACAAACATCGATGGACTGTTACAAGGGACATTTTTGTTTTATTCCAGGTGTCTGAAAGGGGTACAGGAAGTGATGAGGAGGTGAGCAGGATACTTGGTAGTGGGAGGGAGTGAGTTGTTTTCTATGGATGATGCACAGGAAACAATCAGGAGGTTGTCTGGATATTTGACAGTGGGAGGGAGTTGCTTTGCATATCTCCATCTGAAGCGGGGGGGAGTAGGAGCTCAGAGCTGATCATGTGACCACTCAGCTGCTTGCTAGGCAGCTTCGTGCAGGTGAAAACAATAAGGCACTCTCTCATAGCGGCGTTTCGGTCCTTTCAACTGCAAGAAATTTCTGCCCCACAAGGAGTGACCAGTGTCATGGTCAGCCTGTCTAATTATTAGTTTGTCATTGCTGAGCCCATTGCAGCTTGAGTTGCATTGGACCCAACAGTGACACACCTTTGCAATGCAGTTCTTCATAAAAAAATGCCTTCTGTACACACACTCGAACGCAAACAAAAACACTGTGTTTTTGTTTTCTTTTTATGGACAATATTCTGCACAGCTCTTCATGGAACCTCTAGTTGGAGTTTTTACTTTTTCATGGTTTGTGTACAGAATGCTAAGCATGACCTGTTGACATATCAGAACCAAGCTTAGAGCTCTGTACAGAAACTGCCACATAGAACTCCAGATCACTGGTTCCATGAAGAAAACTGTAACAGAATGCAGCCAATGAAAACATAACAATGGTAAACACAGTTTTTCACATCACGTTTTATTCAGGTACAGTTGGACTTGGATAATTTATGGGTATGAGTGTAGTGTCTGAAAATGGGAATGTTATAAACAGCTTCCAGTTAGAAACAAACTCTGGCCAGAGCCGGTATGGCTGAAGCTGTGTTCACCAGTGGAGCTCGGCACTGGCCAACATGTCTAAGATGGCCACTGAAGTTCCCTGTGCATGTGCAATGACTTGTGCATGCACACTGAACTCCGGCGGCATGGTGGCACAGTCTGCCATGTCCAAGATGGCCACTGGAGCACCCTGCACATGTGTGACAACTTGCACATGCACACTGGGCTCCAGCAGCCATCTTGGACACAGAAAACTGTGCCACCCTGCGGCTGGGGTTCAGTGCACATGCGTGACTCATCATGCATGTGCAGAGAATTCCAGTGGCCATCTTGGACATGGTGGCCAGTGCCGTGTTCCACCAGTGATCAGCGGACAAAATAGTGCAGTGGATGCACAATGATTGCCATTCACTTCCACTATTTACAAGTCCATCCAGTAGCCAGTAGGCTCCCTTTTACTCTACTGTGCTCACAAGGTGTCTGCAGGGCTACTCCCACTGCAGCTGTAATAATTTCCAGTCCTCTTTAATAAGAAGCAGTGTGGTCTAGTGGTTACAGCGTCAGATTGGGAACTGGGAAAACAGAGGTTCAAACCCTGATGGAGCCATATACTCACTGTGTGGCCTTAGCAATCACTTAACCCTACAGTTTTTCAGCCCATCCCACTGCAGAATTGGATAGAAAGCAGGACTCTACTGGAACAGAAATGTTCCATTTCAGCTGGGCTATCCTGGGTAAATAAACTGCAAATAAAAGAAACCCTATTGTAATTAAGGAAAAACTAAAACTATTACAAGGAAACATACGTAACTAAACCAAGAGGTATTACACAGACTACATACAATACTATCCCAAATTTCCAATTATTACAGAAGTAAAACACAAGGTTAATATTCCCTTTATGATGATATAGTCAACTTAGTGATAAAAGAAACTTTAGTTTCTTTATTCAGTTTTGAGCATTGATGTTTTCCATCTGATAGCTTGCATAAAGAAGTCAGTACCTACAACATTAAGGAATTAAAAGACTTTGCCTTTGGTTCAGGGGGAAGGTGACTTCAAGGGCTTCTTCCTCGTACTATCAGTTATAGGCTTCTCACCCAAATGACTTCAGGCGGATCCACGCCCATACTACAGTCTACCTGCTCCATGCCTGCCTAATTTCAAGGACTCTATTCCCAACAAAAAACACAAGGCTTAGCTTGCCCATGGCAGAAAAGACTCCATGCCTGATATGCAAGGCCTTTAGTTCTCTATGTATTTAAATGACTCCATGCCCTAATACACTTACAGGGCTCTGCACCTTACTTAAATAGAGCTCCATGCCCAGTGAAACTCAAACGGCTTTATTCCCCCATCCAGTTTACTAGGCCAAACTCCCTATAGCATATAATGGTTCAACACAATCTACGTATAAAAGGGACTTTGTACCACAACAACTAAAGGGTTCAATACACTTGTGGACATTTGGGACTCCATGCCCATGGTTATTCAGGCCTCAACCCCAAAATGGATATTAAACAGACTCCATGTCCACAACTTATCAACCCAATCCATGCTTAACATAAGCTTCAAAATCGACTATTACATAACAAGCTCAGTGCATCAAAACTTTCAATAAAACTTGTGCTTGCAGCTCCACACCCAAGATTTAATTGGCTCTGCACCCACATTTAAGCAGATATCACCACCTTCTCTTAGCAGGCACTGCACTCACACCACATTTAAGGTTTCATCCATCTATATCTATACAGCCAAGACTGCTACCCCAAATACATTTCACACCAAAGATCACATCTATCACATTTGCCAACATTTCCTAATACCTGCACTGCCCAAATTTCAAAGCAATGTGTAATATTTCACGTGCAAGTCAGACCAACAGAATTCAGAAATGGGAGAAAATCTTTCCAAGACCCATCTCCACAATCAAGTCCTAATCAGAACGAAGAAGCATCTGTCTGTAACTTCATCTTTTACACTTAAAAAAATAGACCTTGATTAAACTCCAGCCTGTACTTTGCTGTCATTATATTTCTTATGCACCAAATGCTAAATGAAGAGATCTCCTGAAGATCGAGCCACAAAAAACCACTGGGTCCTCAGTCTTCAGGTCCTTCAAATACTAATGAACGACTTCTTAATCTGCTCCTTCCCATAAGTCTTTGGCATCCACATTCAACTTACATTCCAAGGTTAGTACTTTACAAGTAGCAGTGTCTGGAGCTGACCTGGTAGAGCAGTAGGAGCACTTCTGCTCACTACATGCCGATGACCCAGGTTTAGGGCATCCGGAACTGGCTGTGGAAATGAGTATTGAGGATTCCAGGAACAGCTCTTCTCCTTTCAGGAGGGGTGTCAGTGACATTGGCACTGCAGTTGCCTACTAGTTGTTGCCAGGTGGTAGCACAGCAGGAGCTGCCATATCAGGAAGGGATGCAGCCAGATGCTTGTGTGACTATGTGCTTGTGGAAGCACTCAGATAATTGGATACCCATATCTCTAAAAAATGGTGAAAAACTCTCCAAGTAGGCAAGATAATACCAGCACCACAGCAAACCTCACACTCCTGACTATGGCACCACCCAATATGAGTTGTCGAGGGCAAGTGAGTCCCCAAAAATATAGATGCTGGGGCTGGGTAGGGGGGTTAGCAGATGGGGTCATAACTACTGTTGGCAACCCAGGAGAGAAACAGGGGGGGGGGGAAAGCAAGTAACAGTATCAGTGACTTAGTAGGTTGCATCCTCACTTCTGGAGCCAGAAGATCAGAAGACCCATCGTTCTCATCCCATATCAAGAACTTGGGGTAACACCCAGTACTGACACTATAGTGTAGCACTACATGGAAGCTGCACTGTTGATGTGCCATCCATCAGATTAAATTTTTTTTTATCACAACATTATTTGTCACCTACTCTATGGACCCAGCAGGGGCTATGACCTCCCCCCTCAGAGGGTACATTCTCTGGCCCATTGGGGCCATCATGGGTCCTGCCAAGTCCCTGTATATTCCTCCATTTTTTTCTCCCCTGCCCCCCTGCCCATGCAATGGGTGCAGCAGCTGTATCCACCTCTGCGGAGGCAGCCAAGTGCACACAAATCCCCCACCCCAAGGAAGGAGAGCAGTCCTCCAGACACTCAATCCTTACCTCCCCAGTTGACCCCCAAACAGCCAGAGTCCATTCCCGAACCCGGGTCACCAGCTTGGCATGAGGTGTGGCATCCAGTGCCTCAACCCTCAGCGTCACTGGGCTGGGATCAGATTAGATTTTAAGCTGACGTTCCTTCTGCTCATCTCTGGTGGCTGCCAGGTAGAAGTTAAAGATTATTGGGGAAAAAGGTGGTTTAGATGTCCATTAAAGCAACGACAGATGTTAGTAGATAAGATTCTGACCTAGATTTTTTACTTCTATTTTAGAACACCCCTTTTCTTCTCTCTTGTATGATACCATTTTCCCATTCTGAGTCTGCATTAGCACTTATTTTTTACTTTGAAATAAGAAAAGGGGCATTTCTTTTAATATGGCGTGATCCAGGTTTTCATCAATATTTTCTGTTGTTTTTGAACACCCATCTCTTTTTTGCACCTAAAATAAACTAGCATGCAGCAGACAGTGCTCTCTGACCTTAAAGGAAAACGAGTTTACAAAAACAGCTGAGAATACTGATGGAAAACTGGTCTGAGCCATATTAAAAGTAGCCCTCCTTTTATTATTTCAAAGTTAAAAGAGTGTTAACGCAGACTCAAAATAGGGAAAGAAGGGCATTGTACAAGGCAGGAGGTTAGGAGTACTCTAAAATGGGGAACAATCTTCACCGCTAACATACACTGCTTCTTTAATATCCAAATAAATTGGGCAGCACATGACACCAAATTATTATACCATCATTTTTCTGGACACGTTTCAAGTGTAGGTCGTGATCCCATGAATCTGAATTGTGCCCAATGGCAATTCAAATCTTTCCTCAAACTAATGCTGACTCAAACTACCATCAAGATATTGTTCAACCCCTTGCTCCTTCCATTTCATCGGCATATGGGCATACCAAACTACCTGGTCTTTAAACCCCACTTTATGTACTTTCCACAACCTAAACCATTGGAATACAGTGACTTATCAAAAATTTCAGTTTATGCTTCCTCCGCGAGAACATTAAACAGTCTTATCTGATGTCAAATTCCAGTTACACTGCAGAGGAACGTGATGTACATCCATCCTAAAGGGAAATGTCCAGCATTAAGAGCCTCGCACTTAGTGTGGGCCAGTCCACCATTAGACTTTTCACCTAAAAGTCACATTTTATCTTAGTCAGTGGTTTTGCTATTTTGTTTGTATCTGGTGAATTCTGTTGTCCCTTCTGCCCAACATTTATGAACAGTGCAAGTAGGGGTGCATTCCAGAACCTCCAACGGCTGACATCATGGCTGGAGATCAACTGTGGGACAGAATACGTACGTTATTAATAGTAGGAGCTATTAATACCTCCAGAGCAACCTTTCCTCATCCCAGCACCATACAGAAAGAATATACTTTGCAGTCTATACTTAGCCTTAATTGCAGACTTTAGAAGCCATGACTTGGAGAATGGGTGGACTGTAGCAGGTGGCAAGAACGCAAAGACTAACTCTTCCTCAATCATCAAGTGTTCTGTGTGGTGTTAAATAATTTTGTCCATCTGATAACTATACCATAAATATGCACATTGGCCCCTATGCATAAATGGGAGGGAAGTACACACTGGAAGGGAGTATCCTGCCTGCGTAGGTTCGCACCTGCGAACAGATGCGCACCCCGGGGTATGCACCACAGATGGGCACCTGTCCATGGCCCCACCCCCACAGTGTGCAGAACTCTGCAGGGCAGCTGGGGTGGAGTTGCAGTCCAAGGCAGGCATCCAATCGGATGCCCGTCCTGGATGAAAGTGGATCCCTTGCACAGTGGGAGGTGGGTCTGGGTGCGTGAATGCCTACCGCAGGCATCCGGACCTGCGTGCCGATGCCCGTGTGCCAGGCCATCGGAGGTCCCCTCTCCCACCACACAGATGATCCACACCCTATACCGGCATGACAACCGCCACCCCCAGATGCCCCGGTATGTGGCAGTCTGACCACCATCCAGGTAACCCAGTGGACAGAACGGCCTGTGTCCCCCCATGTCACCGCACACCTACCCCGACCCCATACCTGTGTGCTAGTGCCTCTCCTGAGATGGCCAGTGGCACTGCCCTCTGCACAACTCCATGACTGCCGGTCATCTCACATAAGTTGGCACAAATCGGTTGTGCACCCCTGTGTACTTCCGATGGCCGGCAGCCATGGAGGTATGTAGAGGGCAGTGCTGCTGGCCATCTTGGGAGTGGCATTGGTACACAGATACGGGCTGGGGGTGGGTGTGCTGTGCCATGGAGGAGTCGGTGGGGGTCATGGCGCAGGGGTCATTATGCAGGGGCCTGCAGGGAATTGCAGTGTGTGTTGGGGTGGGGGACAGCCAACAGGGGGCCAGAGCATGACCATGTGCTGGGGTGGGGGGTGCCAGGCGGCCATTGGGAATGGCTGCAGTGGAGCCAGTGGAGGCTGCATGGGCTATTCGCCCGGACCGGGCAGCAACAGCGTGTTTGCACAGGGGTGCGTAAGAGGCTTATGGCAGGGTTCTTCCTGGCATACCCCATGCCCCTGCACACTCCCACAGCCAGCACTATGCAGCATTGTGCATGGCGCTTAGTGCTGGCACACCTCCAGCCTGCCCCCTGCACAGTGCGCTCCACAGACCAGGGGATCAGGTGCATTGGGCCTGCACTGCCCCAAGTAGTGCATCCAGCACAGGGGGTGCATTAGGTGCAGAGTGGCTAAGTGCCACAGTTTTGTGGTGCACAGCCACTCCACGGCATTGTGCATAGAGGCCAATATGAATTTAAACTGCACTTCCATTTTGCAAAGATGGTGACATCAGAATGTATATGTTTTTAACAGGTAACTTAAATGTTTTTATCATTTGGTTTGACTCTTACTAGGGCAATAGTATAGCCAGACATGTTAACTATGTGCTATAAAAACTGAGGACCCTGTTCATATCCATATTATAGGGGCATGGTAACACATCTATAATTAGGGTTGAGTAGTCTGTTCAATGTTAAACCCCTAACTTTGCACATTAATACCTTTAGCTCTGTTTGATGAAATGAGCTGAAATTTCGTATGTGTTGTCTAGGAATGAAGGTCTTTATCTAAGGAAACTGTTGGGATGGCAGCTTGTGTGATTTCTGAGATCTGCATATGTCATTTTTTGTAAATGTCTAAATTTTGTCCTATAAACATGGGATATTTTTGCTGTCCGCTAGAGCCTACATAGAAGAGAATTTTTCCCAAACATGCAGGGGACGTGTTATGTCCCAAGGTTTTGCCTTTGACAGGTCTAGTGAAAAAATATTATAGGGTTCCCGAGTTATAAGGCTTTAAGATTTAATGTTTTCTGACCTGCACATGCACAGTAGGGTTTTTCAGATAACGTTCTGTGGCGAAAGTAAAAACGTGATGCCGCAAATACCCATTTTTGGTTTTGTGTCACCTGAATGGCAGGGCACCAAACATTTTTTGTACTGTGCCAACCGCCATCTTGTTAATTTCTTCCACAAACTAACAAATGTGGAAAATACATAAAAATGCTGGGATTTCACGAAACAAACATCAGAACCTAGGTAAACGGGACCCATTTAGCTTGAACATAAGTTATTAATAGTAGGAGCTATTAATACCTCCAGATCAACCTTTCCTTATCCCAGCGCCATACCTAAAGAAAAGACTTTGCTGTCTATACTTAGCCTTAATTACAGGCAAGAGAATGGGTGGACTGTAGCAGGTGGTGAGAATGCAGAGAGTAAGTCTTCCTCAATCTTCAGGTGTTCTACGTGTTGTTAAATAATTGTGTCCATTAGATTACTATACTATAAATATGCACATTGTGAATTTAAACTGCACTTCCATTTTGCAAAGACGGTAACATCAAAATGTATATGATTTTAACAGGAAACAAATATTTTTATCATTTGGTTTGACTCCCACTAGGGCAAGAGTTTAGCCAGATATGTTAACTATGTGCTATAAAAACGCGGGGGGCCTGTTCATATCCATATTATAGGGGCACGGTAGCTCCCTTATAGTTAGGGCTGAGTAGCCTGTTCAGTATTAAACCCCTAACTTTGCAAATTAATATCTTTAGCTCTGTTTGACAAAATAAGTTGATATTTTGTATGTGTTGTCTAGGAAGGAAGGTCTTGATCTGAGGAAACTTTTGTGATGGCAGCTTGTGCGGTTTCAGAGATCTGCATGTGTCATTTTTTGTAAATGCCTAACTTTTGTCCTACACATAACGGCCCAGATATTCAAAAGGGTTGCGCATGGCGCAACAGTGTTGCATCATGCACAGCCCACTGATGCGCCCTGGCGAGATATTCAAAAGGGAAAAGTGCACCGCACAAATCTCAATGCGCTGGAGCGCATCAGTAATGTATGCAGGCACAGGTAGGAGGGGCGTTCCCATGCATAACCTGCACAGCCCGATATTCAACCTGGGATGTGCAGAGTCATCCAGCCAACCTGCGCCTGCCAGAGTTAATCCCAAAAATGAACAGTGATGGCCACCACAGGTGAGCTGCCGCATTGCAGGCGCAACACGACGCTGCCACCTGTGGGTGGCCTGAATTCCTGCCGCACCTGGGCAGCGCCACCCCATGACCCAACGCGGGCATCCCTGGAGGCGAAATGCCCCCATCCAATATCCCTGGTGGTCCAGTGGACCTCTATGTGCCCTGATGAGCATCGGTATAGTCCCCCATCCAATATCCCTGGTGGTCCAGTGGACCGATTGCCGCCTGATCGCGGGCATCTGTAACACATAACAGACCCCTACTGCCCTGGTGGTGTAGTGCGCTCCCTCCCACCGCCCACTGAGCCCCACCGCCCGCTGCCCCCATGTCAGCCGGCGGGCGGCAGCACCCACCTGCCGCCCGCCACCCACCGACTGACAGCTCGGTAGGGCTGCATGCCCGTTGGTTCACAGTGTGAGCCAATGGGCATGCAGCCCTATTCACTCAGTCCAGATATGTGAATGATTCATTCATATCTGGACTGAAATAATACGTATGGGTGCATGCCCATTGGCTCACGCTGTGAACCAATGGGCATGCAGCCCTACCGAGCTGTCAGTCGGCAGGCGGCGGGGCGGCAGGCGGTGGCTGCTGCCTCACGGCTGACATGGGGGCAGCGGGCAGTGGGGGCTCAGTCGGCTGGGTGGGGAGGGGGGTACACTAGACCACCAGGGCAGTAGGGGTCTGTTATGTGTTACATAAGCCCGCGCTCGGGCTGTGATCAGTCCACTGGACCACCAGGGATATTGGACGTGGGGGGGGACTATACCAATGCCCGCATTTGGGCACATAGAGGTCCACAGGACCACCAGGGATATTGGACGTTTTTTTTTTTATTTTACACGAATGCCCGCGATCGGGCTGCAGGGGGCGTCGGTCCCCGACGGCTGCTGCCTGGCAGGGCACCAGGCGCAAGTCATCAGGGATCGGTGCACCTGCATGCTAATGGCATGCAAATGGGGCCGTAATGAGATGCAAATGGCCCCCTGTGCGCCTTGCATAAATTATGGCCCCATTTGCATGTTCCCTTTTGAATATCGCAGGTGCTGTGCATGGCGCAATGACACTTGCGCTAGCGCATCTTCATGCTCCACTCTGGTCACTTGCGCTAGCGCAGTGCCACTGCACCATGCACAGTGGGGGTGGCCAGGGTGCAATGTTAAGCTGCTCGCCATCGCGCAGCTCCGTTGAAATATTGCCCAGGCCACACCCTAGGTGCAACAAAGTTGAGTTCTGCAGGCTTGCGACACAGCCTGGCACAGTTTGAATATCTGGGCCAACATGTTTTTTTATTGCTCTTCCCTACAGCATACGTAGAATAGAATTTTTCCGCAAACATGCAGGGCACATGTGTCATGTCCCAAGGTAGTGCCTTTGACAGGTCTGGTGAAAAAATATTACAGGGTTCCTGAGTTATAAAGCTTTGAAGTTTAGTGTTTTCTGACCTGCACATGCTCAGTAGGTTTTTTAGACAATGTTCTGCGGTGAAAGTCAAAATTTGATGCCGCAAATGCCTGTGTTTGCTTTCATGCCACTTAATTGACAGGGCACCAAACATGTCTTGTGCTGTGCCAGCCACTGTTTTCTTAATTTTTTCCACCAACTAACAAATGTGGAAAATTCATAAAAACTGCAATTTCAAAAAACAAACATCATAACCTAGCTAAATGGGACCCGTTTAGCTAGAATGTAAGTTATTAATTGTAGGAGCTATTAATACCTCCAGATCAACCTTTCCTCATCCCAGCACCATACAGAAAGAATAGACTTTGCAGTCTATACTTAGCCTTAATTACAGGCATTGGAAGCAATGACTTGGAGAATGGGTGGACTGTAGCAGGTGGCAAGATGGTAGAGAGTAACGCTTCCTCAATCATCAAGTGTTCTATTTGGGTTAAATAATTGTGTTCAGCAGATTACTATACTATAAATATGTACATTGGGTGATATGTACGATGTGGGCAGGGGTATGTAGAAAACGCATGTACCCCACCCGCTTAGCTGCGCACCCACGGACAGGTGTGCAAATGCTGGTATTCACAACTGGTGCCCACCAGTCCACAGCCCTGCCCCCTCCGTATGGAGGACAATGCAGGATAGCCAGGGGAGGAGTCACGGATCCAGGCAGGTATCCAATCGGATGCCCATCCTGGGTCCAGGAGTGGATCCCTTGCACCTGTAGGTGCAGGTTGGGGTTGTGCATAGCAACTGTGGGTGCCAGGACCTGCATGACCACACTCCAGTGACAGGCTGGCCCAAGAGACTGACCCCCCCCAGCCGTGGCACAGTGCAGCCATGTCCCTGTAGTCTGTCGGCGGACTCCCCACCCACATGGCACTGACAACCCTGGTCCTCGTACATGTTGCTGGTGCCATGGCTCAGCTGCCCCAGCCTTCCCCGTCTTCCTCATGGGCTGGGGCAGCACTGCCCGATGTTTTCCTGGCCCCTTGTGACCAGCCGGCGGAGTCCATGGGGGCGCGCAGTGGTTTACAGCAGGGCCCCGGCTGCCATAACCTATGCCCATCTCCACACCTATTTGGCCAGCACTGTGCAGTTTAGTGCATATGGCATAGTGCTGGCATGCCCACAAAACACCCCAAGCAGGTTACGATCTGCTGACATGGGGGATCGAGTGCGTTGGGTATGCTTGTCCCCATTTGTGCATCCTGCATGGGTAGCATAACGGGTATTAAGTGGTTACGTGCCCAAGATACGCACTGCATAGTCACTCCGACCCTTTGTGCATAGGGCCCAATATGAATTTAAACTGCACTCCCATTATGCAAAGATGGTAACATCAAAATGTATATGTTTTTAACAAGTAGCTTAAAAGTTCTTGTCATTTGGTTTGACTCCTACTAGGGCAAGAGTTTAGCCAGATATGTTAACTATGTGCTATAAAAACTGAGGGCCCTGTTCATATCCATATTATAGGGGCGTGGTAACACATCTATAATTAGGGTTGAGTAGCTGTTCAGTATTAAACCCCTAACTTTGCACATTAATACCTTAGCTCTGTTTGATGAAATGAGCTGAAATTTTGTATGTGTTGTCTAGGAAGGAAGGTCTTGATTGGAGGACACATTTCTGACAGCAGCTTGTGCAATTTCTGAGATCCGCATGTGTCATTTTTTGTAAATGTCTGACTTTTGTCCTATACTTAACGTGGGGTTTTTTGATCTCCCCTACAGCCTACATAGAATACAATTTTTTCCCCCAAACATGCAGGGGACATATGTCATGTCCCAAAGTAGTGCCTTTGGCAGGTCTGGTGAAAAAATATTACAGGGTTCCCAAGTTATAAGGCTTTAAGATTTAATGTTTTCTGACCTGCAAATGTACAGTAGAGTTTTCCAGATAACGTTCTGTGGCGAAAGTAAAAACTTAATGCCACAAATGCATGTGTTTGCTTTCATGCCACTTGATTGGCAGGACACCAAACATTTTTTGTGCTGTGCCAACCGTCATCTTGTTAATTTTTCCACAAACTAACAAATGTGGAAAATACATAAAAATGCTGGGATTTCACAAAACAAACATCAGAACCTAGCTAAACGGGACCCCACAGAGGAAGTGGTGGGGGCTGAAACAATCACGGGATTTAAGAATGCATGGGATAGACATGAAGGAATTCTGGAGGTCAGGGGTAAGGGGCAACAGACTTCTAGGAAAACATAAACTGAACTTACAATCTTAAATGGGCAGACTGGGTGGGCCATAGGCCCTTATCTGCAGACACTGTCTATGTATCTATGTATCTATGTAACTTTGTAGTCTATACTTAGCCTTAATTACAGGCATTGGAAGTCATGACTTGGAGAATGGATGGACTGTAGCAGGTGGCAAGAACATAGAGAGTAACTCTTCCTCAATCATCAAGTGTTCTATGTGGTGTTAAATAATTATGTTCATCAGATTACTAGTATACTATAAATATACACAATATGAATTTAAACTGTACTTCCGTTTTGCAAAGATGGTAACATCAAAATGTATATATTTTAAAAGGTAACTTAAAAGTTTTAATCATTTGGTTTGACTCCCACTAGGGCAAGAGTTTTGCCAGATATGTTAGCTACAGTATGTGCTATAAAAACTGAGGGCCCTGTTCCTATCCATATTATAGGGGTGCGGTAGCACCCTTATAGTTAGGGTTGAGTAGCCTGTTCAGTGTTAAACCCCTAATTTTACACATTAATATCTTTAGCGCTGTTTTACGAAATGAGCTGAAATTTTGTACGTGTCATGTCCCAAAGTAGTGCCTTTAACAGGTCTAGTGATAAAATATAACAGGGTTCCCAAGTTGTAAAGCTTTAAAATTTAGTGTTTCCTGACCTGCACATGCACAGTAGGGTTTTTCAGATAACGTTCTGTGGCGAAAGCAAAATTTGATGCTACAAATGCCCGTTTTTGCTTTCACGCCACTTGATTGGCCGGGCACCATACATTTTTTGTGCCGTGCCAAGCACCATCTTGTTAATTTTTTCCACAAACTAACAAATGTGGAAAATACATAAAAATGTTGGGATTTCAAAAAACAAACATCATGATCTAGCTAAACGGGACCCATTTAGCTGGATTCTGATGATTGTTTTTTAATAAAGTGCTCCACAAATACTTTTTCTGGGCACCCAAAATCCTGGGTGCCAAGCTTAGAGAGAGGAGTGCTTCCCCCTGTTCTCTGTATGAGAACAGCAGGAATTTCTTGACTTTTGCAGCTGCAGCTGAACTCATGCTGCTGGCTGCAGTGTGAGCCGTGAGCCACTGTTTCTCTGGTGTTTGGTAGAACCCCCCCCCCACACACACACACACACCCTTCATTGCCATCCCTGGTAATGTGTACTAAATTAAATTTAAATGAACAGCTGATTTGTTGCGGCTCCAGTGTTCGCCAATTGCCCTGAAACCAAAGGAAAAAATAACTACTGGTTAGTTGAATCTCCTGTGTTCCCCATTTACTGTTTCTTCCACTGGTAACAGTAAAATATGGCTCATGTGAAAAACAGAACTGTAGTACACTCGGGACAAAAATTTAAAGCTCCTGTCTTGGGCTCTGGTTTTCCCTGTTTTGGAACCTAAAGGGTAGAAGGTAAAAAGTCTATCTGCCCTGCCGTCTAACTCTGGGGTCTGCCAAGGGAGAACTGTGCTGCTGAGACAAGAGGCTATATAAATACCCCTGGTCATGGTGTCAAAATTAAAATTCAAACTGTGCCATGTGTCTGTTCTATTCCAGTCCCCTCTACCTGCTCAGACTTTAAACTGTGCCCTGCTGTACTCCAGTCCCCCTTTCCCACTCCTTTCTCCTCTGTACTGTGCTGAAAAATGGTGCTCCTGGGTACTAAATGAAATTTAAATGAACAGCTGGTTTGTTGCGTCTCCGGTGTTCCCTGCTTGCTCTGAAACCAAAGGAAAAAAGAACTACTGGTTAGTTACGTTTCCTGTGTTCTCCGCTTGTGGTTTCTTCCACTGGTGACAGCAAAATATGGCTCCTCACGAAACTCTAGAACACTCGGGACAAAAATTTAAAGCTTCTGTCTTGTGGCTCCAGTTTTCCATGTTTCGATACCTAAAGGGTAGAAGGTAAAAATTCTATCTGCTCTGCCCTTCGACTCTGAGACTGAATTGAGGGAATTTTACATAAATTCATAAAGCAATCATTTTTGAACCACCAGACTGAATTTTAACCAAAGTTGCCAAAACAAGTAGCTCAGTGGTCTGGGAAGGTGCCTTACAAGTTTTACAGTACCAGGGGCTAAATTTGTTGTGATACCACCTGTCAAAATCCCCAATTTTGACACAAGCACTAAGTTATCCCTAACATACAGGTGCTACTGCACCTGTACAAAAATCATTAGATAGAGAGAGAGAGAGAAAGACACACAGCTGTATATATATAGAGATAGAGATAGAGGTATGTAGAGAGAGAGAGAGAGAGAAAGAGAGAGCAAAAGAGAGAGAGAGAGAGAGAGAGATAGGGTTGAGTAACCTGGTCATTGTTAACCCCCTAACTTTGCAAATTAATATATTTGGCTCCATTTGTTAAAATGAGCTGAACTTTTGTATGTGTTGTCTAGGAGGCAAGGTCTTGATCTATGGAAGTTTTTGTGACAGCAGCTTGTGCGGATTCTGAGATCTACTGACAAAAGTCTTGCACCAGGGACGGTGGTGCTCTGGCAAACCGTCAATTGTTTAAAGCAAAAAAGTCGAGCACCCCACCACACTGGTGACCTGGGTTAGGTAGCAATCTCGGGCCACCGGGAGTTGACTGGGGGGAGATAGGCTGGAGCATCTGATGACAGCTTGCCTTCTCCGAGGGAGGGAGGGAGGGTCTTTCAGCCCAGCAAGTGGTGACTCCTGGCAGAGGCTGGGGGAATGACAGCAAGCTTGAGTTGCTGGGGTATAATTGACCACAGGTGTAGGATGGTGGCCAATCAGCCTCAGGGACTACTCCTTCGAGGAAGGAAGGGGAGGGACATTGCTGATGATGGCGTACACACCATGATGTATGGGCCTGCAACGTCCCACTGGAACACAGGAAAAACACCCCATCAGAGCTGGGAAGATGGAGCATCGAGCTGGGTCCCAATGTGCCTGCAGCCTCGGACCCCGATGATGAATGCAAGAGTCGGGGGTCTGCCCACCCCAAACCCACCTGGGGGCTTTCCGCGGCAGTATGGAGGGACCAGAGACAGTCAGGTAAGGCACTGGCAGAAGCAGGCTTAATAGGCAACTCCTGGTGGTGTGGCTCTGATGAAGAGGTAGGAGGGATAAAGAGAAATATCAAAAAAAAATAAAAATTGAGCACCACCCACCTCACATTCACATGGACACCTGGGGTCTATAAAAACTCATTTTATTATTAAAAAAACATGTAGACTAGTAGCCAGATGTGTTTTCGATCATGGTAGCTCCTTTGACAAAGGAGCTACCATGATCAAAACACTTCAGGCTACTAGACTACATCTTTTAACAATAAAACGAGGATTTTACCACAGGTGTCCATGAAATAATGTGAGTTGGTGGGTGCTCGGCTTTTTTGCTTTAAAGGTTTCTGAGATCTGTAGCTGTCATTGTTTGGAAAAATCTGACTGTTTTCCCTATTCTCAACACGTTTTTTATTTTTTTTTTTGCTCTCCCCTACAGCCTACATGAAATAGAAATTTTTCCCCAAACTTGCAAGGGATGTGTATCCTGTCCTAAAGTAGCTGCCTTTGACAGGTCTGGTGAAAAAACATTAAAGGGTTCTCGAGTTATAAGGCTTTAAAATTTAGTGGTTTGCGACCTGCACATGCGCAGTAGGGTTTTTGAGATAACATTCTGCAGTGATAGTAAAAATTTGATGCCACAGATGCACGTTTGCTTTTGCGCCACTTGCTTGGCAGGGCACCAAACATTTTTTGTGCCATGCCATTGGCTATATTGTTAATTTCTTCCACGAACTAACAAACATGGAAATACATAAAAATGCTGAGATTTCAAAACACAAACATCAGAACCTAGCTAAACAGGATGCATTTAGCTGAATTCTAATATCTGTTTTTTTAATATAATGCCCACAAATACCTTTTCAGTGCACCCACAATCCCAGGAGCCCTGCTTAGCGAGAGGAGCACTTCCCCCATGTTCTTGACTTCTGCAGTCACAGCTGAACTGTTGCTGCCGGCTGCAGTGTGAGCTATGAGCTGCTTTTTCCCTGATGTTTGGTGGGCCCACCTCCCCACACTCCATTACCGTCCCTGGCAATGTGTGATGTTGCCGTGGTGTCTAGTGGCACCCTCCACCCACCAATCACTGTCCCCAAAAAGGAATAAGTACATTCCCTGGTGTCTAGTGGCAACCCCCAAGCCGATTGCCATTCCCAATTTCCCCTGGTGTCTAGTGGCAACTCCCACCTGCCGATTGCCATCCCCATTATCAAATTTTATATTCCTTGGTATCTAGTGGCACCCCTGACCTGCCAATTGCCATTCTCAAGTTTCCTAGTGTCTAGTGGCACCCCCCCACCCGCCGATTGCTATCCCCATTTTTAAAAATATATTCCCTGGTGTCTAGGGGCACCCCCGCCCCACCCTACCATTTCAGGCACAACCTGAAATGAAGTGGACAGTCCTTCTATGTTTTTTTTTTTTCAAAACCTGTAAAAAAAAGTTCCTCACTGATTAGCCCCCTAACCCCACCTCCTACTCAGCACCCACCACCCCACGCCTTCAGTACACTTCCACACAGCCTCACTTACCTGAGCAGGTCCCAGGTTCAAGACCTACTCTCCGATTGAAGACACGTCTTGTTGCTGGAACCGACAACTGCAATATAAGAAACTAAGGTAAATCCAGTTCAATGTATTTTGATGGGGGTTTAAACTTTTATGCATAACTTAGCCATTTTTTGATATTGTGACCCCAAATTTTCAACATGGTCTTTTTTGGAGCCCACTTCATGAACAATATGACTAGCATTACACAACTCCCACCCGGAAGGTGATTTCACAGTTGCTTGGTGAATTTACCTTTCAGCATGATTTGAATTTTTTTCCTGCCCTTGTTCATGAGGTGGAGTCATAAGAAGGCTATGTTGAAAATTTGGGGTTAAAATATGTAAAAATAACAAAGTTATGACCATTTGTTTTGATTTCGCTATGCACGCTCATAACTTCGGAAATTTTAAATATTTTAACCCCAGATTTTCAACATAGTCTTTTTATTATGCCACCTTATGTATGTCATAGCTGTCATTTTTCAAATCCTAGCTAAAATGCATTTTTGCACCTGTGGCGCGGAATGGCGTTGCAGTTGCACAGAATTAAGTTTTGGTGGGGATTCGAACATTTTCCATACCAGGTACATGAGATGGGATAATAATATGGCTATGATGACAATTTGGTTACTGTTGTCCTGTAAATGAAAGCACATGGCCTGGAGGGCCATGCGTTCCCACCGGCAAATAAGGATAAGATAATACTATTTAAAAAAACAAGGAAATAAATTGCAAAAAACTTAGCTGATGCTCTGGTTTGGGTTAAAGACACAAAAGTGGGGAAATGTGGCATTAGGGTTTCCAAACCTAATACCCCACCCCCAACCTACACACACCAACAGGGGTCAGGGGTGTGCCTTGAGTTCGTCAGTCCTAGCGCTCATCCCATTCTCTTATACTGTATCCATCTTAGCGTATTAGTTTATTTGCTTATGGAATTGGGTGAGCAGTAGGGCTGATGACCCCAAGACACACCCCCAACACCTGTTGGTGTGTGCGGGGTTGGGATAGGGTGTTAGATTTGGAAATCCTAATGCCACATTTCCCTAATTTTGTGGCTTTAACCCTAATTAGAGCATTAACAATGTTTTTGCAATTTATTATGTGCTATAAAAACTGAGGGCCCTGTTCATATCCATATCAGTTTTATACTAGAGTTGCTGTCTTAAAGCTTTTAGATGTTTGGTACTTATTTTCTTATACATGCACTTAATCCCTTTATCCGAGTTTAAATGAATCAACGTCCAGCAGAAGATACTATAATGAAATGCTGTCTGTGATTAGACATTTGATTATGATGTACTTGCATATGACTGAAGCGTGGCCCTATAAAAATAGGTGATGTTATGCCAGGAGCCCGCCAGCTGGCAAAGCTCCAATGAGCAATGAGCTGGGGCATCTGGTGTCAGCGTGGCTCAGTTGGTAGCACATCCGCCTCTGGACCAGACGGTCGTGGGTTCTTGTCCCACATCAGGATTGGACTTGCACATAAAAATCGCTGGCATCCAAGTGCAGTATTGGGGGGTGCTGTACTGCTGGGGTGTGCCGCCTTTCAGATGAGACGTTAAACCAAGGTCCCTTCTGCCCATCCTGGTGTTGTCCTGGTGGGTATCCAGGTGGAAGTAAAAGAACCGAGGGCACTCTTTGCAAAGAGCAGGGAACATTCCTGGTGCCCTGGCAAACATTCCCCTTCCCATAAACCGGTTCATGCAATTACCCAGGCTGTGTGTGGGTGATGATGTGCGATATGGCCTCCACCACACGTTCAGTCACTTCACTACCAGTCTAGCATTGCTTGTAAAGCACTTTGGGATACACTGTGTATGAAAAGCACTATATAAATGCTGATTCTTCTTCTTCTTCATCTTACTGTGGTGATAAGGCAGGTTTGAATTTTGGACATGCCAACCTCTAACCATGAGTCTGTTAATTTACTCTGTAATTTTGCACCTTTGCACATAAAAGAAGAAGCACTTTATTGAATTACATGGCAGTGACCCTGAGCTACAGTACTGAGTGCTTACTATTTCATAATGGTGAGTGCAGTTATGTTTTGTTGCCCCCCCCACTTATATTTAAGGGTTGTTATTGTTAAAGAAACCTAGAATTTACTGACCAGTCTGTTCCCCAGCAATGGAATTAGTAGTAATGGTCTCGATCCCAAGTTCCTGAAAGTGGTTGCAAGCATTATAGCCCTACCTCTAACCAAAATCATTAATCTTTCCCTCCCCACACAAGTTGTGCCCCGTATTTAGACAACAGCCACAGCCATGCCTATTTTTAAAGATGGAAGCCATTGCCCCTCAGAAAGGTACTGTCCAGTCTGGATTTTCTCCCCTCTGAGTCAACTGCCGGGAAAAAATCGTCACCAAACAATTAACTTCTTATTTACTCAAGTATAACCTACAGATTCACCAGCAGCATGGCTTTAGGCCTGACCACAGAACAAATGCTACCCTATTTAACTTCACAAATGAGGCACCATGGTCAATGGGCTCCTAATTGGAGCAGTGTTTGTAGACCTCACCAAGGCTTTTACCCTGATGGACGAAGATAAACTGTCTCAACTGCTAATCACCTTGATGTTTCTCCCCTCCTCACTAAAATAACTAAATACCTGACAGGAAGAAGCCAGCAGGTCAAGTTTCTGGACACCTTATCAAACCCCTCAGACTGTGGGTGTTCTTCAGGAATCAATTCCTGGACCTTTGTCATTCTCAATGTTAATTAATCATCAGTCTTCATTCTGCAAGCAGAGTACTAATCTGTTGGATGAGGATAACCTTATTATCCACCTAAGCTCCCGTGACCCTTCCTGCATTTCCTCAGCCCTTAGTGAGGGCCTCAGCAGGGTAAATCACTGGCTGCTAACCAACAAGCTCATGGTAAAGAGAGTGGAAACCAAAGCTACGCTCTTTGGGACCAAAGCTAAACTTAACAAGCATTTGTCAACGCCAAAGGTTTGCCATGTGCACTGGTACTAATTGGGGAGGGTGGTTATGAGCCAATGTTGGCAAATTTCAACAGGGATTCATAACTTTATTGTTTTTTAATATTTTTACACCACATTTTCAAAATAGCCATCTTATTATGCCACCTTATGAAGAAAGGTACAATTTCAACTCCTGTCCGAAAGGTAATTTTATGCAGTGGCTGCAAAATCATCTTTCAGGATGCAAACAAAACATTTTGCACAGGATTTGGGAAATGGCAGCAGTCACGTTCATGAGGTGCAGTGAAGAAATGGCTATGATGAAAATTTGGGGTCAAAGTATTGAAAAGTACCAATGGTATGAGCTTGCGTTTGCTAATTTAAGTGCATGCTTGTAACTTTGTTGTTTGTTAGTATTTTCACACTAAATTTTCAAAGTAGCATTCTTATGACCCCACCACAAGAAAAGTGCCATTGTCATTTCTTTCCCTCATCCTGAAAAGTGATTTCACAGAGTCATAGAAACATAGACATAGAAACATAGAAGTTGACGGCAGATAAGGACCGCAAGGCCCATCCAGTCTTCCCATTTCTTTTTCTACCTTATAAATGTGCCATTGGCCTTTGTCAGTGACCTATCTATTCATAGTCATTTGTATTGCTCCCTTATGCCTATCCCATGCATGTTTGAAGCCCTGCACTGTATTCATAGCCACCACTTCTTGTGGTAAGCCATTCCATGCATCTACCACCCTTTCTGTGAAAAAGAATTTCCTCACATTCCCTCTTAATCGGCCTCCCTCTAATCTCATGCTGTGTCCTCTTGTCCTGCTATTTTTCTTATATTTAAACATGTTAGACTCTTTCACCTTGTTTATGCCCTTAAGGTGTTTGAATGCCTCGATCATATCACCTCTCTCCTCCTTTGCTCAAGGGTATACATATTGAGCTCCGTTAATCTGTCCTCATATGTCTTCTGATGCAGTCCCTGCACCATTTTGGTTGCCCTTCTCTGGACTGCCTCAATTTGGTTAATGTCCTTTTGAAGGTGTGGCCTCCAATACTGCGCAGTACTCAGATGGGGCCTAACCAATGTCTTATACAGAGGATTATTACCTCCCTCTTACGACTTGTGATACCCTACTAATACACCCTAACACCCCCTAGCCTTACCTACTGCTTTAGAGGTCTGCTTGGATGATTTCAGGTCATCAGTGATGATGATGCCCAAGTCTCTTTCTTCCTTTGTGACTGCTAGCAACTCCCTCCCAGCCTATAAGTGGCTTCGGGTTTCTCTTCCCTATGTGCATGATTTTGCACTTCTTTGCATTAAATCCCAGTTGCCACTCTTCTGACCATTCTGCTAGTTTATCCAGATCTCTTCCCATTCTGCCCACCCCATCTGGATCATCTACTGTGTTGCAGATCTTGGTGTCATCTGCAAACAGACAAGCCTTACCCTCTAGTCCATCTGCGAGGTCACTAATGAAGATGTTGAATAGGACTGGCCCCAGGACTGATCCTGAGGTACCCACTTGTGACTTGCATCTCTTCTGACTGTATACCATTTACCACCACTCTCTGTTTTCTGCCAGTCAACCAGTTTGCCACCAGTTGACCAACTTCGACCACCCGAGCCTACCTAGCTTATTTATCAATCTTCTATGTGGAACAGTGTCAAAAGCTTTGCTGAAGTCAAGGTAGGCGACATCAACTGCTCCCCTTGGTCCACCACTCTGGTTACCCAGTCAAAGAAATCTATGAGATTAGTTTGACAGGACCTTCCTTTGTAAACCCATGCTGTCTTGGATCCTGTGCCCCTATGGATTCCAGGTGTTGCACTATCCTTTCCTTAAGGAGTGCCTCCATAATCTTGCCCACTACTGAGGTAAGACTGACGGTCTGTAGTTCTCCGCCTCCTCCCTGCTACCACTCTTGTGGGTGGGATCACATGAACCCTTCTCCAGTCTTCTGGGACTCTCCTGTGCTCACAGACTCACTAAACAATTCTGCTAATGGCTCTGCTAGTTCCTCCTTTAGCTCCTTAAGTACCCTGGGATGTATGCCATCAGGTCCCATTGCCTTATCCACCCTGAGCTTAGCAAGCTCTTGTAGGACCTTTTCTTTTGTGAAGGAGTAGTGCTCACCTCCCTCCCCTGTGTCCATGATGCTGAGCTGTGGGCCCTGCCCTACCTTCTCTTCAGTAAATACTGAGCAAAAGTATCTATTTAGGATAGATGCCTTTACAGGGTCCTCCTCCTCACTTGCTCCCTTTTCTCCATTAAAGCTTAGCAATACCCCTCTGGACTTTCTCCTTTCACTAATGTATCTATAGAAAGTCTTGTCACCTTCTTTTACTGTTAGGTGCTAGTGTTTCCTCAGTTTGGGACTTTGCCTGCCTTACTGCCTTACCTGCTTCCCTTAGGGCAGTTTGGTATGCCTCCCTATCTTCATCCCGCTGTGTTCCCTTATATTTCCTGAAGGCCAGCCTTTTGGCTCTGACCTTTTCTGCTACTGTATTTGAGAACCAAAGTGGTTTTCTTCTTCTTTTGCACTTCCTTTTCTGTCTAACACAATGGGATGTTGCTTCAAGTATTGCATCCTTAATGCTTGCCCACTTTGCCTGTACCTCCTCACCTGTGTTTCTTTTTGCCAGGGCTAGCTTAACTCTGTTGGCCATCTTATCAAAGTCAGCTCCTCACCGTGTCACCGTGCCATTCTGCACCACAGCTGCGAAAACATGTTTCAGGCAGGATATGAAAAATAACAGCTATACTGTTCATAAGGAGGTATGAAATAATGGCAATGTAAAAAATCTGGAGTGAAAATATAAAAAACTGGTGAAGTTAGAAATGTGCATAGAAACTGCATAATGCACTCTCATAATGCAGTCATTTTTTGGAATTTCTTCACCAAATTTGCAACATGGGCTTTTTGGGATGCCACCTCATGAACAGAGGCATTGTCATTTCATTGATCGGTCCCAAAAGGTGATTCTACACAGTGACCACAAAATCACTTTTGGGACGGAGTAACAAAATGACAGTGACAGTGTTCAGGAGGTGGGGTCCAGAACCCATGTTGAAACTTTGGTGCCAAAATTCCTAAAATGGCTGAGATATCAACCTAAGTTGAACCCCCAATTGATTGCTATTATTCGACACCTTAAAATCTTCACTTTGCCGGTTGGCTTCGAAGAGTGCAGATATGTCCTGGTCCACAGAAGATTGCTGCTTCCGATCTCTGGGGGTAAGTATAAGTAAGAGGGTTGCAGGGAGGTGGGTGCACAGTGGCGGGGTTGGGATAGGGAGACAATGATGGACCGTTTTCTGTTTTGCAGGTTTAAAACAAGAAAGAGTTTAGGGATGGTTTTCTTTTTTTTTTCAGGAAACAATGCTGTGTACATGTATAGACACTAGGATTGGACTCCCCAGTGTCCATGGGGACAGGAAACAGAGGGTTTGGGGAGGACAGCAGCAGTGGGGGGGAGTGATTTGCTGGGACGGGGGGACACAACAATGAGCCATTTTCTATTTTGTAGGTTTAAATCAATAAAGATGCTGGGGATGGTTTTCTTTTTTTCAGGAAACGATGTTGTGTACATTTCTGGACACTGTGAGTGGACTCCCCAGTGTCTGGGAAGATGGGAACGGAGGGTTCAGGGAGGACAGCAGCAGTGAGAGGGAGCAGGAGGGAGTGATTTGCTGGAGGAGGCCTCTAACAGAACGGAGGGTGCGGTGAGGCCATCAGCAGTGGGAGGGATTAATTTGCTAGGGGGAAGTTCAAACAGGAACAGAGGGAGGACAGCAGCAGTGGGAGGGAGAGCACACAACCAGGAAGTAAATGGCCCATGAGGGGTCACATTTTCTCCATTCTCCTTGGACAACTTAGCTGCTTAAGCATGGTACTTAATTGAATTAAAAGCTACCGACCAGCCAAAAAGAGCTATTTATTTGCTTTTTTTTTTCTCAAAGCAGACCCGCCAAGAGCGTATTTTTTTTTCAAAGCGTGAGTGTACCATATTTCTCACAATGTGCGCCACCTGTCCTTAGATCTCCACAATCGCCCTTAATTGGATTAAAAACTACTGACCATCCAAAAAGATTTATTTATTTGCTTTTTGTTTTCTCAAAACAGACCAGCCAAAAGCGTATTTTTCTTTTTCAAAGCGCGTGCATATAGTATTTCTCACAATGTGTGCCACCCGTCCTTAGATCTTCACAATCACCTGTAATCCCTTGCAGACCTGTTTATACATCCAAGGACTGAGCCACACCACTATTGGTTTGGCTCTGTCCTTTGAAAACTTTGCTTACTCCGCCCCAAGAACAGAAAGTGAGTCATCGGCAGCCTACCTGCGGATTCACCTGCCACAGATCTGCCCCTTGAACAGAGCTCTCCAGTGGACGCCCCGCCCTCACACCCCTCTATGGCAACTCTCATATCACCAAGTTAGTCTGCTCTTGCATGACAAACTTAAAAACTGGTTATCAAATTTTCCACATCCAGAGTTCCTGTAGGACTCCCATTAAATGTGTCCACACTTTCAAATTCCTGGGAGTTCTTCTAGATGGTAGTCTGACCTACTCAGAACACATCTCTACTCTATGCAAATCATCTAATTAAAAATGTGTGCTACTGTACAGTACAGATGGAAACATTGTCTCATGCCAGAAGTAAGATTGATAATTCCTTAAGGTATTCTTTTATCCATTTTGGATTATGGCCTGCTTGCCTACTGCAGCACTACTGCTGCCAAGCTTAAAAACTCGGCACAGTTCACAACAGTATTTGCCAACTCATTCTGGCAGCTAATTCTTGAACCCACTATTGTAAACTGTAGGCTCATCTCAGATGCCTAGCAGCCCAAAGCACATTGAATTATCATTTAGGGTTGCTTCATTGCCAAGCTTTTAAGGGATACCCTGCATCACTGTCTACTGAGGATCCTCATTCCTAAGAGGAATGGTAGAGAGCTGAGGTCATCCTCCAAACTACTTCTCACTCAACCCCTCATATCCACTGGCATGGTTAAAAAGGCTTCCTCAGTATCTACACCCAAACTATGGAATAGCCTACCCAGTGACCAGACTCCCCCAGCCATTTGAACTTTAAACAGGGCCTAAGGTAAGCTGGCCCAGTGACGTAGAGGGCTGCGGCGTTGGACCCCTTTTACCTTTCACCGTGCTGGCGACCCATGTTCAGGAATGAGCATGGGTTGCCGGGAGTCAGCTGGGGTAGGGGAGGGCCACCAGTCAGCTCTTCTCTCCCAGATTGGGGAGGTAGGCCTCCCTGGCTCATGGCTGCCACCAAGTGGAGGCTTGATGGTAGCACTGGACATGGGGGGGGTGGCTGCCACTAGGCTGGGAGGGAGCGAATCAGGGCTGTTGTTGGTGCAGTTGCACATGTGCAACCCTGAATGGCTGAGGCCCTGAGTAAAGTATGGGGAGAAAAATCAGTGGGAAAAAAAAAATCAGGCTCCACACTGGTGGCTGGGCACATACCACAAGTCCTGTGTCAGAGGATGCTGGTGTATGGTAAGTCCAAGAGGAGTTGGGTGACAGGGCTGGAGGGGCTGGTTGGAAGGGGGCAGCAGGGGGAAGAGGAACATAAAAGCATAGGGAAAAGAAAAGAAAAAAAAAAACAGGCCTACGGATCTACTGCCCCTGTTTATGGGCTGCTGCTACCCAACTATATGATGGGCCTTCTCCTCCTTTCTCCCTACCCCCAATGCCATAATATATGATGTCTTATTATACTGGTACCAATTTATTCATGATTCCTGTCTATAATTTGTAGCATGCTTCTTTTATGTATGTTATTTACAACTTGAATGACCTAGTTCTGTACTCCACACTGTGAACTTGCACATTATTCCATTTTAAACTCTCTTTTGGGTTCCATTTGTTTACATGTCACCTCCTACATCATTCTTGAAGTGCAGCTTCACTGCCACACAACCACTGCTGACTGTCAACACTGAGGAGCACAACTGCGTACTCAAATTAGGGACTTCTCTTACAGATATCTCAACTGATTGGAACACTGCAGCAAACCTACACAGCCACACAAAAAGGGGCACAGAATGTTTTAAGGGACAAAGCCCATAGTAAAATAAACTTTGGGGCCAGTGCCCCTATGGCCTACAATGAGGGCAGCCATCCTAGCCACCTGGAACTGGGTTTTAGGAAAAAAAAAAAAACTGCTTTTGACTACATAGATCCTTATTGATGTAAGGTTTATGGAAATGTGTAGCGTGAAGTTGTTTACTGCAGCTATATAGCTTTTAAAGCTATTTTAGTATTGCTAGTTAGGGTAGTGGTAGAGGTGTGAGTGTAGTTAGGGGATTGAGTGAAATAGCATAGGAGGAAAGACGTTTGTTATTTTTCAATTAGTAACTGGGCCGGCTGTGTTCTAGCACCCCACGCTTTGCGCTGTTCGTCTGCTCAGCACGAAGCTACATTCATCTATTAGAAACTCTGGTCAGAACTGTGTGGAGCCAGGGAACTGAGAACTGGTCAACTGATACATTGGCTGAGTTGAGCCTCATTAAGGTTGAGTCAGAGGCTGGAGCCATTCAAACACTGGAGCAGAAACTGGTGAGCGGGGGAGCCTGATTGTGGCTTTCCACTGTGGATGTGTAGGATTCAGCTATCTTTTTTAGCTTGGCCAAGGAGTTTTTCCTGTCCAGGACTATCTGTGGTGGCTCGGAACTTCAGTGTAAAAGAGCACATTTGTGTCTGGACAGCCATGTAGATGGAAGTGAATGGAGAGCGGCGACCAAGTTCATAGTGGCAGGGTGGGCTTGTTGGAGGAGTTCCTGGATTTTGTTTGAAGCAGTGAACTGTCCATTCCTGTGCACTTTGCCAGCATATGGGAGCTGTGGCCTAAAATCTGCTGGGAGCTCCTGGGCCTGTGTTACTGTGTGGAGGTTCTGGTGGTGGTGAGAGAGCCGCTGGCTCACCTCTTTTTGTCCCATTCATTTTCTGTAAAAGTTACCTGCAGTGGCAGGGTAGGAGCTGGATTGCAACTACGGAATTTGTCACCTGGTGAGAGCAAGTGTATACTGTAGTGACCAGAGCTATTCAGCTCTGGTCCTCGCATTATTTTCTTTGGTCCTCTTTACCTGCCTGTTTGGGCCTAATAATTCTGTTGTGATATGCCAGGGCCTTCCATTAGGAAGTTTCATTAGACTCTAGAGACTATTATATGTTGTGTTTGTTTTATTTGAGTAAAGTTTGTTTATTGTACTTTTAAATATTGAGTGTATATGCGTGTGTGTGTATATGTGTGTGTGTGTGTGTGTGTGTGTGTGTATCTGAGTATGTGACAGGAGTTTGAGCTGTATTTGTTGTGTATGATAAGAGTGTTATTGTGTGTAATTTGAATGGTGTGGTAGCGTGAGACTGGTTGTGTAGTAGAGTGGGTAAGTTAATTGTGGGAGTGGGGGACTTTTTTGTGGGTTAGGGTGATTTAAAGGGGGAAGGGTTGTTCTTTAGGTTTTGTGGGTTTTTTTGTTTGTTTTGTTTTATTCTTCTCTTTTTGGCGCTGGACTCCAGCCCGATATCGAACTTGCCCCAGCCCAGCGACAGACCCTCACCCAGGAAGCCCCACACCCGGAGTGGAGATGCCGGAGTGGAACTTTCATGGCTGGAGGGTCAGGCACCAGGCCTGGCTCATACACGGGGGACAGCAATTTAGAGATTGCTTCCCTTGGAGCCAGGACGCGCAATGACGCTAGGGTTAGAGCGTCTGTCCTAGCTCCACCCTACGTTGTGGTGTGGCATCATGTCCCCAAGCCTCCACCAGAGGGCAACCGATACCGGCACTTGGGAACCCTCCCTCCCTGGAGAAGGAGAGGAGTCCTCTGGACACTCGATCCTTCTCCACCCCTGCTGACCCCCGACGTCCATGCCCATTCCTGAACAAGGGTCACTGGCATGGTTCGAGGTGTGGCGTCCAGCACCTCAACCCACAGCGCCACCAGGCCAGCTGGGTTTTGTGGGGTTTTAAAATCAGTTGGATGTACATTGGGTCACTACCCTTTACACTCAGCTACTCCCTATCCCAACCGCATGACCTGCACCCCTTCCAGGACCCTATACTGCATCCAGTTGCATATCACAGATGCAGAAAGGTGGATATTGTTAGGGGGCATAGGGCTAGTTGGAAGGGTTCAGGGAGATCTGATGGGGGGCATAATAAGGAGGGTGAGGTCCAGGAGACATACTGGGGTAAAACAGGTTCAAGAGAGAGAGGCGAAACATGTTATGTGCCCATATCCAAGGACCCCATGAGATTGACTGGGTTGGTAGCTATAGGGTCACCAGCCTCCACTTGACCCTTTTGAAAGGTTCTATAGAGCTCAAGGTTGCTGAGAAACACGACTGCCATTGTAGTGGATTTTATTTCTTGTTCCTTTGCAGATGTTTTCTGCATCACTGAGACATCGCTGGGGAATGATGCTGATCCCGGGTTGGAGGCGACGATCTTGACTGGGTACTCGGTGGTTCACTGCCCAAAGAGGGATCAAAGAGAGGGAAGTGGCCATATACTTTTTGATCCAAGCTAAACTTCACTGTACAACCATTGGGGGAAGAATTATTGTTTGACTGTGTGGCTGTGCATGTGAGTACGGGTACAGGTTGTAGGATCCTACTTGTGTACCAACTACCAGGGCATGAGGTGGTTTCCTGCAGGAAATCACAGAGTTTGTTTCTGATAGTGTGTTGGAGACACCAAGGTGGTTAATTCTGGGTGACTTCAGTGCCTATGTCAACAACAAACAGTTGCAGATTGGTTAAGATTCCCTCCAAGTGATGTTATGTTTGGGCCACACACAAGTGGTTACTTCTGCGACCTATTAACACGGCCATGCCTTGGGTTTGGCTTTTTCCCTGGAGCTTGAGACTGGTAATCTCAAGATTGATTCAACCAGTTGGTTGGATCATTGTGCAGTGTCATTCTTCTTCAGGGCCCTCTCCTGTGGTCCACCCCCTGTGAAAATTATCCAATGCCGCCCTTGGAGAGGGATTGCACCCAAGGACTAATGGCACTGTTGGATGTTTTGAGCATGATGGTTACTTGTGATACAGGATCAGAAGCAGTAATGTTGGTCTATAATAGGGTAGTCACTGGTGTGTTTGATGCTGTTACACCTGTCCATTTATTTATTTATTTGCTATTCAGAAAGACCTTTGAGTCAGAGACTCATTTACAAAGGTTCCACGTCATACATAAACTGCACAGGGGACGGGACTTAAGATACAGAAATACAGCACATTACATATCAATCAATCAATCAATCTTTATTTATTTAAGGCGCCTTTCATAAGCCAAGGCGCCTTTACAAATTACATAAAACAATAAATATTTAAAACAAGATTTAAAACAAGTTTAAGATTAAATAATTAACAGTCATTAAAAGCTTTGTTAAAAAGGTAGGTTTTCAAAGCTCCTTTAAAGCTCTGGACAGTCGGGCAATTTCGTACCTGATGAGGTAGAGCATTCCACAGGTTCGGGGCCATAAAACTAAAAGATCTTGCCCCTGAAGTTTTTAAGTGAACCCTGGGAATCTCTAGCAATCCCTCATCAGTGGATCGGAGCTGACGGGGGAGAGAGTAGGGACGCAGGAGATCTTTCAGGTAAGCAGGCCCCTGATCGTGTAGGGCCTTATAGGTCAGCAAACTGACCTTGAAGGTGATTCGCCAACAAACTGGCAGCCAGTGCAGTCTGTGGAGCACAGGCATTATATTACTGGACCTAGAAGAACCAGTCAAAAGCCTGGCTGCCACATTCTGCACTAGCTGCAGGCGGCGAAGTTCAACTCCCGTAAGCCCTAGGTATAGGGCATTGCAATAGTCCAGGCGGGAGGTAACGAAGACATGGACCAAAGTTGGAAGATCCTCTGGAGGAACCAAGTGCTTCACCCGGGCAATGTTCCTCAGATGATAAATAGAGGTTTTGACAACTGCTCACACCTGAGACTTAAAAGTCAGACAATCGTCAAATACAACGCCCAAGTTCCGCACCCGGTCTGAGATAGTCAGCTGGACACCCCCAAGCCATATGCCCGAGGGTGATCCAACTAACAAACCCGCTTCACAGCGACCCTGGTCCACAACCAACACCTCAGTTTTTTCAGGGTTCAACCGCAGCCAACTCACATTCATCCAGTCTTGGATTTCGGCAAGACAGTTGTTAAAGACCAAAAAAGGCAGTATCCTGGTCGGGCACAAAGGACATGTACAGCTGGGTATCATCTGTATAGCAATGAAAACCCAAGCCGTACCACCTAATAATCACTCCTAACGGTAGCATATACACTGCAAACAACATGGGTGCCAAAATGGAACTCTGCGGTACCCTGCAGGATAGGGAGATCGATGTCTAGGAAAAAATTCCAGACACCACCCTCTGAGTCCTACCCTCGAGGTACGATCGAAACTACCCTAGGACTGTACCAGACAGTCCACAGATAGATTGCAAATGTTCTAATAGCACACCATGGTCCACAGTGTCAAAAACGCTGCAGAGAGATCAAGAAGGACCAAGATGGAACAGGTCCTTCGATCTCTCGCTATTAGGAGGTCATTTAGTACCTGTACAAGTGCTGTCTCGGTACTATGCCTTTTCCTAAATCCAGACTGGAGAGAATCATAGACATTGTTGTTGGTCAGATGATCATCCAACTGTGATGTGACCACCTTCTCAATAACTTTACCCACAAAGGGTAAGTTAGAGACAGGCCTGTAATTGGCCAGACAGTCCGGGTCCAAGGAGGACTTCTTAAGAAGGTGCTTAAACACAGCCTCCTTAAGAGGATCTGGAAAAATCCCCCTCTCCAAGGACCTCCAGACTATCTCAGCAAGAACTGGGCCGATTTTATCCACACAATCCACTAAGAGACGTGTGGGGCCTGGGTCCAAATCACAGTTGGTCGGACGCAGTGATTGGATAACCATCACAATGTCACTGATTGTGGGGAGGCTGAAGTCAGACCACACAAACTGGGTGTCCGACATCTCCTGCCGACCATCACAACTCCCATTTGAGAGGGTCAAATGGATCTCGGATCTGATTTTGGCAATCTTATCTGCAAAGAACAGAGCAAACTCCTCACATCGTTCTTGAGAAAAGGCTCTTCCGGGCTGAAGACAGACTGGATTGCACAGTCTGTCCACAGTCCGGAAGAGCTGAGCTGGTCTATTCTGTGCAGCCACAATCTCTCTGGACAGGAATTCTGCCTTCTTACGAGAGATTGTGGATTTATAGACCAAATAATGGTCCATCAAAATAAGTTTGTCACTATCCAGACCCGATCTCCGCCAACACCTCTCCAACCTTCGTCCAACTCTTCTCAACTCCCTCAGGGTCTCATCAAACCAAGGAGACCTGGGACAAAGAGTGAGAGGACAAACATGAACAGGAGCAATAGAATCTAGGGCCCCTGCCACTGCCTCATTATAGGCACGTACCAGCTCTCCTGGATCCATGCAATCTCTCGGGAAGCCCGATAGATCCAGTACCACCATCAGGTCATCTGGGGAAACACCCCTTAATGGGTGGTACCGGACCATTTCTATAGGGGCTGACCTACTAGGGGTGGCCTCAAAACTGAACCCAATGGAGTGATGGTCCGACCATCCGACCGGTTCCACCGCCAGGTCGGATGTCTCCATTCCCAGAAGGAACACCAAATCCAGTGAATGACCACCAACATGGGTCGAGGAGGAAATTACCTGTGTGAAGCCCAGCGAAGTCATTAACTGGAGGAAGTCTTGACCAAAGTGCAAGAGTTCATCATCGACCCAGGCATTGAAGTCCCCCAGAACCAACCATCTGGGGGATCCCAATGTTAGGTCGACAATGAAGTCTGCGACTTCCCGCAGGAAAACTTTCCCATCACCTGGTGGATGGTATATGAGAAGTATCCTGTGCCCCACACCCTCGCCTAAAATACACTCAAAGGATTTAGTAACTCCCACTGGCACCTCCACTAGGCCCAGTTCTGTTCTAAAACAAATAGCAACACCCCCGCCCCTTCGATCCACCCTCGGGCGGTGTATCACCGAGTACCCGACCGGAATTGCTGCCGCCAAAACTGGTCCAGCATTTTCATCAAGTCAGGTCTCGGTGATGCACGCCAGGTCAGATGACTCAACAAAATCAGCTATAATAGCCGTCTTGTTTTTAATAGACCTGGCATTACATAACACCGCCCGAGTAGGATGAGCCTCCGAGGATGACCATGCTACCTGCTGACTATAATCAGAACCCTTGGGTATGGGCACTAGACAGGGGGGTTCCCTTTCCTGGGCCCATTTCATCCCAGGGCATCTTCTTGTCACCACTGTCCCAATCTGCTCACTCCTTTCCATTCCCCCTCCAGACCCCGCCCCATCCTCCTCCTCCTCCCCACAATCCCCAAGGCCCTGCAACATACATAGTATATTTAATAAAAAATTAATTAAAAAAAAAGGTTACATTGTTGTTTCATAGTGGACTAACAGAGAATTTAGGTACTTTAGCACAGCCAGGAGGAAAAAAAAATGTCATAGAGATTCTGTAGGAGGCTGATTGTCATGTTTCATAAATGCATTTTAGGTACATTGAACTGCTAATAGCTTGTTTGTAAGGAGGCAAGGTAGATCAGGTTTCAAGGGCAGTCACATCTATTTGAAGCCTGCAGGTATTCCCTTAGCTTTGATTTATATGGGCCCAGCCTTCTTTCATCAGTTATATGGATAGGGAGGGAGTTTGTCCAGGATGGGGCCCTAAAGTTGAAGGTGCGTTTGTGTTGGGAGGTCCAGCCATGGGGTACCCATAGTAGCCGCTTGCTTGAGCTATGGGTTGTTTTACCTAGTGGTGTTGGGAGGATAATTTGGTGTAGGGAGGGTGGGGTGAGACCTAGTAATACCTTTTTGGTCATAAGGCAGGTGTGGTACCTGATTCTGCTATCCAGGTTTAGCCAGTCTGTGCTGCTGTATAGGGAGCAGGAGTGAGTGAAACGATCACATCCTAGAATGAGGTGGCAAGCTTTGTTGAGCACAAGCCGGAGTCTACTTAGGGTTGCGGAGGGCGCGGCACTGTATATTAGGATGCCGTAGTCTAGCAGGGAGAGGATCGAGGAGTTTACGGTAAGCTGTAGTGCTTCAGGGATGAGGCAGTGTTTGTACCGGTAGAGTACGCCTAGCCTGGAGCTAAGAGCGGTTGTTAGGTGTAGGATATGTTGATTAAAGCTGAGGGAGGAGTCTAAAGTGATCCCTAAGTATTTAAAGTTGTATACTTGTTCTATGGGGGTCTGATTTGCAGTGAGGACTTTGGGGCACAGGTTTTTATGTGGGTTTTGAGGGTGGGCGAATATCATGACTTTAGTCTTATTATAGTTGATAATAAGACGGCGGGTGGTGAGCCAGTCTTCGATTTCACGGAAGGGGTGCTGGAGGGTTTGGTGGAGTTTGAAGGGGGCCGGGTCAGAGGCGAACAAGACTGCATCATCCGCATAAAGGAGCAGATTTCCAGGGCAAGAGGATGGCAGGGAGTTGAGGTATAGGCTGAAAAGTAGGGAGCCAAGTATGGAGCCCCGTAGAACACCGGATTGGATTGAAAGTCAGGGTGATAGGACAGGACCTACCTTGACTCTCTGCATTCTAGCGGAGAGATAACTGGAGAACCATTTTAGGGTGTCATCGGAGAGATCCGTGTAGGCCAGAGTATTTAGTAAGAGGGCATGGTTTACTGTGTCGAATGCTTTAGATAGGTCCACGAAGATGGCACCCGTGAGGTGGCCGTGGTCTAGGGCTGAGTGGACATGGGAGGTAAATTCAAGGAGGGCGGTAGTGGTGCTGTGGCCCTTTCGAAAACCATGTTGCTGTCCTGTTAGAAGGTTATATTTATTTAGGTGTTCAGTGAGTTGGTCGGCGACTATGCGTTCTAGTGCCTTCAACAGGGGGGATAGGATCGAGATGGGGCGGTAGTTATTTGTGGATGTTCGGTCACCACTTTTATGGATAGGTGTTATATAGGCTGACTTCCAGTGGGTAGAGAATTTCCCTTGGCAGAGGGAGCGATTGAGAATGTGGGTGAGAGGGGCCAGGACTTCCTGGAGGGTGAGGCGGAGAAGTCTATGGTCTAGGGAGTCATGATTGTAGTGGTTTTTGCTTAAAGCTTTAGTAAGGTAGGGTCTCACAGTCTCTAGTGTAAGGACTTGTAGGTAGAAAGGCGCTGCAAGTCGAGGGTGGGGGATGATACAGTCCGGTGGGGGGTCGAAGAAGTTAGGGGGCAACACATGGGAGAGATCAGTGAAAGCGGTATTTAGGTCCGCGGCTATGCTGACAGGGTAGGTGAAGAGGCTACCATCAATGAGTATTTGGTCAGGTGGTAGATTAGAGCCTTTGCCACAGAGTTCCTTTATGTTCTCCCAGAACTTGCACCCATTTCCCCAAGTGGAGGTTAAGGTGGCTTTGTAATGGTTAGCCTTGGCAGTGTGTATGGCCCAGGTGCATTTGTTCCGGGCCTCCTGATAGTGTTGCCTGTCCTGAGACCATTGGGTCTCATTGGCCAGGTGCCATAGAGCATCACGCTGATGTAGTAGGCCTTGGAGGTGGTCCGAGAACCATGGGGCATGATTCCCCTTGGTCAGAGTTTTGGCGAAAGGGGCGAACTTGTCACAGGCTGAGTTAAAGATGTTGACAAACAGTTCGAGGGCGTGGTCAGGGTCGAGTGTATTTGTAAGGGGTGTCCAGTCCCAATCTCTGAGGTGGGCCTTGAAAAGGGGTAATTTTCCAGGCCCTAGTTTATGTTATGTAGTAATTTTAGGCGTGGTTTTGAGGTGGGTACCAGACCAGTTGCAGAGTACTGGTGAGTGGTCGCTTAGGGTGTCGGGGAGGACTTGGGTGCTTGTTATTTTGTGGGGGCGGTTGGTGAAAACTAGGTCTAGAAGGGTTGATGTCCCCATGTGGGCATGTAGCTGGGTGGGTGTTTTGACGACCTGGGTGAGATCGAGGGCAGCAGCCTCACTGATGTAAGGCGCAGCTGTTTTGGCCAGCCAATTTATGTTGAAGTCCTCCAGTAGTATTTTTTCTTGTTTTGGGGGTAGGGTGGTGAGGTGGGACATGATGGCTTGGAAGGCTAGCTTCTGGTCTCTGGGGGGGACATAACCCGTGGTGAGGATGAGAGGGGATGTAGACCTACCTAGAGTAATTTTTAGGGTGAGGGCCTGAGCCCTGGATGTTAGTACAGGCATGGAGAGAAGGTGACCAGTGAGGGAGTCCTTGAGGTAGGTAGCGCAGCCAACCCCTCGCTTTCCCATACGGTCAGTGTGATAGAGGCAGTATCCAGGGAGGTTAACTGCCGAGTCAGGGACAGAGGGGGACAGCCAGGTTTCACTCAGGGCAATGATGTCTGGGTTGTTCTGGAGTACCCAGCCCTGAAAGGAATCCCATTTTTTTTGCAGGCTGCAAATGTTTAGTGAGGCAATGCACAGGCCATTTCCAGGAGATGGGTGGGATGGTGAGGCAAGCTGGGGGCCAGGGTTTGGGTGGACATTACCTGTCAGCAGAAGAAGAAGAATGAGAGACCTGAGTTGGTTTCAGTTTGTTCGAGTAGTAGGTCTTCGGCATTTATGCCGTGTGCGGCTGATGGTGGGTATTGGTAGTTTCAGGGTAAGGGGGGCAGATAGGAGAAGCAAACAGGGAGTGGGGTTTGTTTTGTTGCGGATGTGGAAGGAGGTTGGCAGGAGAAAGGGGGGCTCCAGTGGGTAACTTGCCATGGGAGATGACATCCAGGGGTGCGTGTGGATGTGTCTATATATGTGTTGTGGGGAGGGGAGTTTGGGATACTTTTGTGGTCTGGTTTTGCATGGGCTGGTAGTGCAGGTGCAGTGGGGGGGGGGTGGAGCAGGGCTGGGAGTGCCAGCCAGAATGCTGACAGAGGGTTTCAACATTTTGCTCCTTTTTCATGTTATGAGTGGGGGATGGAGGTGCCTGAGTAAATTGCAGGAGTAGAGCGATGAGGATAAGTGGGAGCATGGTAGGGTAGAAACGTGAGGAAAATATGTGACAGGGCTGGAGAGAAACGACGGAGAGAGAAAAAAAAAGGGAAAAGAGTAAAAAATGGTGAAAGGGCCTCTAGTGGTGGAGGAAGATAAGCTGCAGATGGGAAAGTGGCCTGATAGGTTATTTCGTGATCATGTGATCACAAATCAACCTATATATTTGGATGCTGACCAAGGGTGGTGGGGCAGAGCCAGTGTGGAGCCAAAGTGAAACAAAGGAGCCAAACAGGAGTTGATTTGTGCTGGACCGCAGGAGCGATCCTGGTAAGCAAATGGTCCTGTGGGGTTAAGTACCTGTGCAATTCGGTTTGGTTACAGCTGTTCTCCAGTAACAGAAATGAAGGGAGTGTGGGGGGAGGACTAATCTTGCAGCCCTCACGACTGCCAGTGAGCTCTGGAGGAGAGAGGAGAAAAACAGGCAGTTTAAATAGGGCTCAGGATATTTTCACAGTTTGTGGGCAGGGTGGCAGGGTTCTATGCCTGAGAGGCTATGCAGTTTCAAAAAATTACTTGAGAGGTACAACCGGAGTTTAACTTTAACACTGCCAACAGCAGCAAGTACTATGCAGTTTCATAAATTACTTGAGAGGATGCAGTTTCAAAAGCAGCAGCGAGTTCTATGCAGTTTCATAAGTTACTTGAGAGGCTATGCAGTTTCAAAAATATCTGACTAAAAGCTAGCGGTCCTGTGGTGTTAAGTACCTGTGCAATTCGGTTTGGTTACAGCTGTTCTCGGTAACAGAAATGAAGGGAGTGTGGGGGAGTACTAATCTTGCAGCCCTCCTGACCCGCCGGTGAGCTTGTGCAATCTGGTTTGCTACAGCTCCTTCTCCGGTAACAGAAACGATGGAGTGGGGACTAACCTTGCAGTCCTCACGACCGCCAGTGAGCTCTGTGCAATTCAGTTTGGTTACAGCTGTTCTACGGTAACAGAAACAAAGGGAGTGTGGGGGGAGGACTAATCTTGCAGCCCTCACGACCGCCGGTGAGCTCCATGTCTGTCCCTTGCTAGATTTCCATGGTTTTATAAGTAGCTACAACAGTTGAAGGTTAAGAGGCAGAGGTTAGAGTGAAAGTGTGCAGTTCTTGAGGACAAATTATCTCTGAAGATGCACCATGGTGTATATCAGAGAGCAATCACCCAAAAGAAGGCAACTTTTTCCTCTGATATGATTGTGGGTGGGAGTAGTGGACTGACACTGCTCTTCCGGACTGTATATAGGCTTCTTCCTTTGGCCTGTCTGGAGTTCGTGACAGTGTTGTCAGCTGCTAAGAGTTTGCTTGGTTCTTCTCAGACAGGGTGTCCTTCATTTGAGCTGTTATCTCCCCAAGTGGACTGTGGTGGCCCAGTGGGGTTCAACCTACATGTCTAGGAGGTACTCATCTGTTTGGTGTGAGTTCTCACCAGTTATGGTGATGGAGGTATGTGTGGTGATGTGTGAGCTGCAGCCCATCTTTTGTGAACTGGACCCATGCCTGATGTGACTACTGGTAGGCTGCACCAAGTGGCTGGGCTGAGTGTTTGCTGGGATTATTCGGTGCTCACTGATGGAGGAGTTGTTCCCAACTGCATTGAAAAATGTCTTGGTTAGACCCCTCCTGAAAAAGGCATTACTGGACCTGGACATCCTAGGAAATTTTACAATGGTCTTTAACCTTCTATTTCCAGGCAAGGTTATAGAAAAAGTAGTGGCACTGCAGCTTGAGGAATACCAAACTGCCTGTAACATCTATGGGCTCCTCCAGTCTGGGTTTTTGTCCAGGCATAATACAGAAATTGCATTGGTCAGGATGCACAATGACCTAGTCAGGGTAAAGGATAGAGGAGAGTGGTCTGTTCTGGTTCTCCTTGATTTCTCCTCAGCGTTTGACATTAAGGACAATGGGTTGTAGGTATACTGGCTGAAGCAGCACATGGGGCTCACTGGCTCTGTCATCTGCTGATCTGAGTCCTACCTAAGGGAAAAGTCGCAGATAGTGGCTCAGGGAAAGGTCACAGAAGGTGGTGATGAGAGACTTTCTTCCCCGTCCAATGCACCTGCCTTGTGGAGAGTCCCATGAGTCATTGCTCTCATCCATGTTGTTCACAGTGTACATGCTACCCCTGGGTGGAATCATTAGACACTACTGTTTGAGTTTTCACTGTTGTGCAGATGATACTCCGCTATATATGTCTTTTTCACCCAGAACACAGAATGCAGCATATGTGCTGAATAAATGTCTGGCCACGATTCAGGATTGGATGGCAACAAGCTGATTGAGGCACAGCCCAGATGAAACTGAGATTCTGGTGATTGAATAGGGTCTGAGAAGGGGAGTGGTGGCTGTCACAAACCCACTCAGCAGGTCAGCCCTCTACTCCCAAAGTGCCAACCTCCGAGCGCAGTCTTGTAAACAATTAACAGAAACAGGGTAACCCTCCTGTCTGTTTTGGGGGTAATAAAAGACCTCAGATTTAAAATGCTTACCTTTTTCCAGTTTGGTATCACCATTCAAGCTTATGTACAGTGTCTGCTTTAACCATATATACTCCACTTGTAAAAGAAAAGAAATCAAAGACAGACCAAGTAGGCTCTAAAAATAGAGTTTTACTAAAATAGATAAAAAAATATGTAAAACATAAAATACAGAACTATTATATCACAAAACATACAAATCTATTAAAAGAACAAGGTTTTAACAGTACAGTTCCTACTACAGTACTTAGATTTCTCTCTCTCTCTCTCTCTCTCTCTCTCCAAATACCTGCTTAAAGTGCTCAAAGATGTTTCTTTGTCAGAGTCTAGATTAAAATGCCTCCTCTGAAGGAAAACAGAATATTGTTTAAAAGCTGGCTTTGCCCACCTCTTTGCATGAAGTCACTTAGTTCCTCCCTGTCAGAATATATAATAAATATATATCTATACAAAAACAGGTTGTCTTTTCCAGAAGGTAGATTAATATTCTGTGATCTCAGCACAACTCATTTCTTTTTTTCAATGACATTTCTTTGATCTTTAAGCAGTATCCTCTCTCACACAGACATCAACGCATTTATGTCTTTCTGCCAGATCTCACGGAGGTGCAACATGCTTTTTATCACCATGTGAAAATTTAACTGTGCTTCCTCTGGACATCATAAACGTTTATGATTTTCCTCTAGCAACTACAGTTATAATTAACTTACCTGTAGATAAATAGGAGATCATTGATCAAGGTCGGTTCTACTCTGTAATTAGCTTCTGGCCTTCCAGGTAACACCTTGCATCTAAAACCTGTGTGTGTGTGTGTGTGTGTGTGTGTGTGTGATCTTACGTGCTGTTTCAGCATTTCTCAAGAGAGACAGTCCATAACCCATTTTTATATTACAAAAAATGATACAGTGATCAGAACCAGCTGTCCAAGTGTCACAGTGGCAGCTGACAGACTGACAAGGCTTAGGCCCTTAGAATCTGGGGATCACTGTCAATGAGCAGCTGACACTTAAGATTAGTGCATCGGCTGCTGTGTGAAGTGACTTCTACCACCTTAGGAACATCAGATGGATCAAGTCCTTTATCCCCTCAAAGATCTGGCTTCACTAGTTCATGTCTTTATGATGTCCTGACTTGACTAGTGCAATACTCTCTATCTAGGAGGTCAATGGAAGTGTCCTTGGTGCAGAATGTGGCAGTGTGGTTGCTGACAGGTCAGTCCAGGTCCTGTCATATAATCCCTGTTCTCTGTGATCTGCACTGGTTGCTGGTAAAGTGGCATATCACCTTCTAGGTTGGCTTCCTAACCTATAAGGCCTTGCATGGATGAGGGCCTAGATACCTGGTTGAACTCCTGACACTTCCTGCCTCTGCAAACACCCTCTGCTCTTCTAAAGAGGGCCTCCTTGCTGTGCCCAGGGCAAGATTAATGTCTTTGGGAGATCAGGTTTTTGAGGTTGTGGCACTGATTCTGTGGAACATGCTGCCAATGGACCTGAGGGATGCCCCCTTGATTGAAGCCTTTAAAGGGGACTAAAACACCATGTATTTAAGTAAACATTTGGGACATGAGTTAACTGGTCCCTGGATGATCTGCATTATATACTGTCACCCTGCTACAGGATTTTAAGACAAATGTTATATGATTGATATTTATTTATGCAGGTTGATGTACCCTACTGTGCTTTTATTTATTGGAGAGTATACTGTACGGTGCCCTGGGCTTCTGGGGATAGGGTGCCCTAACAAATAAACTTACTACTACTACAACTACTACTGCTAACTTCTGGGAGACATGGCATCTGGGTCAGAGGATGAAAGATTAACTAAGCAGGCTCCAAAGCTTACCAGGGAGCCACATAGGGCTCTTTGGAAGCAGGAGGACTTCATTAATGTGCCCAGGAGTGAGGTAACCAATTAGCCATCAAAACAACAGACAGACCTTTCCATCTAACTGACAGAGGGTCTCAACCAATGGGACGGCTGGATTCACCAGAAGGAGCTGTTGCAGAACTTTCAGTTCTGTGTCAGACACAGATTGGAGGCAAAGCAATCTAGAGTGCAGAGGCCTGACTGAGACTCCCACAGGCCAAAACACAGAGATGTTTGCTGGCCTTAAACATCCACATAACAGGAGACTGCTACATGCAGAAAGATACTGAAAGAGATACCGCACCCAGCAGCTGAAGGGGACAGCCGTCTGTGGAGTCATGCTGCAGCTGAGAAGAGTCTTAGAGAATTTTCCAGAACTAGATCTGTGAGGTCTGAACTGTAACAGGGCCAGTGAGGCTTAGAAACCACCATGCTAGTCACCACAGCCTGGTGATAGCCTGCAGTGGGAGTTGCCTTGGGCAGTGAAGAAGGTGAGCTTGCTGGCCTTGCATACATCAGATCACCCCAAGTGAGAGACCAACAGGCAGATAAAGAGCCCAGCTGACCTGTGAGATACCAGAGGGAAACCAGCAGAGAAGAGCTGAGGGGCACATCAGAGGTGTGACTGAGTCAATGGGCAAGAATTGGTAAACTCTGCCAGGACTCCAGAGATCAGATGTAGTCTGTTGCCACTCAGGGTAAACCTTGAGTAACCCATCAAAGCTTTGGGTCCTGCACCACACTGAATTTATGTACAACAGGTAATCTGGATAGGCCCACAGAGTCTGGTTACAGTTACTGAACTAAGCCATTTATCCATGATTTACAAATACTGATTTGAAATAAATATTTGTTAATCTATTTATTTATTTATTGTTTTTTAGTGACCAGGTGGACCCACTGGAACTAAGTCACATTTTCAAGGGCAACCTAGAATTAGCTTCAAAGAGAAGTAGATACAGGATTCAAAAATGCATCAACACTGGCCACCCACTTGCAACTGTCATTAAGCCCACTGTGTTTAAACAATCAGGGTATCCAAACTTTCCTGGGAGCCCCCAAGCACTAGGAGAGTAACACTGGTACCAGAGAGTGAGGGTAGTGCCCAACAGTACAGTCTGGCAGAGTAGTGTGGTGGGGGAAGGCTGCGTCTAGAAGGGCATTGCTACAAAGCCACTACCATCATCTGCACCTGTATATATAGATTTCCATTGCTTAATCTTTTCCATCCCTAGAACATTGATCCTGATTACCTCTAAAAAAAAATTGTATTTTGTTTGCATATCTCTGTAGTGAGCATATTGTTTAGGGTGTGAGCATATGGCTTTTAATGTGACAAAGTATTGGAATTTGGTAAATGTTCATTTCAGTGTGTGGCAGTTATGTGGGTTGTGTCAGTGAGGACTGTTATGAGTTAATACTATTTTCCAGGGACAGTACTACCATATGATCTAGCCTACTTAATATTTGCCTGGGCTGAGGCACCACAAAGTATACATTTGAACTTTAATTTACCATCTTTATATAACTAAGCCTCACATAAGTTAGTGACCCAGGCCTCTTGGCCTTATTTGAGTCCATAAGGCAGATCTAACATGTCAGAATACCACTAGACTAAGTATTGGACCTGCACATATATATCAGCAATGTAGATATTAGACATTAAAGGAATATTGCAAGACAGGGTGTGTGTCATGTTGGGATAACATCATGCCTTGAGTGGTTGGACATGAGGCTGCAGGCCGAGTGCATCCAACACCCAAGAAGTGATGTTATCTCAGCAATACACACACCCTGGAGTGCATTATTCTTATTATGCAATGGATCATTTGTAGAAATGAAAAAAAAAACATAACAAAAATTAAAAAATCATTTAACTTGTGTTTTTTTGCTTAATTTTCTTGTGTGTAGGTACATACTTAAAAAAAAAAGGTACATACTTAAAAAAAAAAGTCCACAGTTTCTGGTTTATCCACTAGATGGTGCTGCCAGTACATAATGCCTTCTCTTTCCTGGAGCTCTTGTTTACTCCCAACAAGTCTGTGGGTGGCTGTGTGGCTCTGATACTGTCAATGTCTTAATACTGGCCCCTGCAAGTGTCTACCTGTACTCTAAGTCATTATTTTTGTTGTGCTGGTAAGACCTCTGCTATAACTAATGTTGCTGCTATGGAATGGGGCTGGCAAAAATGATCAGTGAGTGGAGCCGATAGTGGTGGTGTTGTGGATATGCTCCACACAGATTGAGGTGGCTAGCAGATACAAAGCTGATTATAGTTACGGCTTTGTTAAAATTTTACTGCCTTTTTTCATTTTAAATGAAGGATATTGGGGCTGGACATGGCAGCACCGCTGGCGAGACATTGGAGTGATGGTGTTGTGTGCATGCAGTAGAACAATCGTGCTTTCTACAGAGGAGAAAGCATTGGCTGGTTTTGGTTTTATTTGTGTCTGATTTGAAGTTTTCTGATTGTGATTCCTGTCAGGGGAAGAAACAAGCATTTGTCAATGCCAAATGTTTGCTTGCTGACATTGAGTTAGACAGATGCAGTATAGGAATGACATTGAAGCACTGAACCGATGCCAACTCCATCCTCACCCTACAGAGATGGACAGGCATTGGAGCTTGCCTTTGGATCATTGCCCATGATGGTCACGACATTTCACCCTAACCTTCAGACACTGACAAGAGTCGAGGTGTGCCTTGGGGTGTTTAGGCTTTACATTCACCTCATTCCATAAGGAAATACACTGAAATAGGTGCAGTATAGGAGAATGGGGTGAACTCTGGGTCCAAAGGGTCCAGCGCACCTCACTGCTTGTCACTGGCTGCAGGGTGGGGGTGGGGGGGGGGGTTGAATGCCATGAGCATTACTGTCGACAATCCCAAGTCACACCTAACGCCTGTGAGTCCTCACAGGGTAGGGTATTATGGTCAAAACCCCTAGTTCCCTGGGTGTTTCTTGGTATTTTTACTCTAAGTTTTCAACATGGGCTTTTTGTGACCCCACCGGATGACCAGTGACACTACCAGTTCGTTAGGCAATAGGGGATTTTGAACAGCGACTGCGCCATTTGGCACCACAGGTGCAAAAACACATTTTGAACAGGATGTGAAAATTGACAGCTGTACTTTTCATGAGGAGGTGTAAAAATGGCATTGTTGAAAATCTGGAGTGAAAATATAAAAAAACTGGTGAAGTCACGAGCGTGCGTAGCAACTGCGCAACGAACATCTGTAATGTAATTAGTTTGGGGAGTTTTTACAGCAGATTTTCAACATTGGCATTTTGGGACTTCCACTCATGAACAGTGTCACTGTGATTTTCTTAATCTGATTTCCAACAGCAACTGGGCTATTCTGGGTCGGAAGTGCAAAAACACATTTTGGCCAGGGTGTGAAAAATGACAGCTGTACTGTTCATAAGGAGGTGTGGAAAAATGTTAATGTTGAAAATCTAGACTGAAAATATTACAAATTCATGAACTTACGAGGGTGCGTGGATATTGCACAATGCACGCTCATAACACAGTCATTTTATGGACTTTTGTCACCAAATTTTCAACATAGCCATTCTGCTCATGAACAGTGTCGCTGTGATTTTCTTAATCTGTCCCGAAAATTGATTTTGCACACCGATCGTGCCATTGTGCACTACATGTACGAAAACACATTTTGGGTGAGATATGAAAAATGACAGCTGTACTGTTCATAAGGTGGTGTGGTAAAATGGCAATGTTGAAAATCTGGAGTGAAAATATTAAAAATTCTCAAAGTTATGAGTGTGCATAGGAACTGCACAATGCACACACATAAAAGTCATTTTTGGGAATTTTTTCACCAAATTTTCAACATAGGGTTTTTGGGGGCTTACCTCATGAACTGTGACACCATTGTTTCATTAATCAGTCCCAAAAGGTGGTTCCACACAGCGATCGCAAAATCACCTTTCAGGACTGAATAACAAAATGACAGTGACTGAGTTCATGAGGTGGGGTCCCAAGAACCCCATGTTGAAAATTTGGTGAACAAATTCCCCAAAATGGCTGAGAAATGCACCAACGTTGGAAAAAAAAACCATTTATACCATTATACAGCTTACCGACATTTCTTCAGTTCGCGGTTGGCTTTGAAGAGTGCAGGCGTGTTCCTGGTCCATCGAAGATTGTTGCACCGGCCTCCGGAGGTAAGCATGGGGGGAGGCGGGGGTGTGGGGAGGTGGAGCACGCAGAGGGTGTGTGCTGGGTTGTGGAGGGCAAGAGAGTCAACGAGGGACTGTTTTTCTTATAGTTTTTTTTTTTTTACAAGACAACGTGGGACTTTTGCCCCACTGGGTGGGCTCCCAGTGTGGCACCTGGAAATCTGTTTGGGAGTCAGTGGAACTGACAGGGGACTGGCACCCCGTTGGCCATATGGACTTTTCCACACTGGGGTGGGCTCCCAGCATGGCACCTGAAAGTCTGTTTGGGGGGGGGTACAGTGGAGCTGACCGAGGACTGGGCACCCCCGTCAGCCATATGGACTTTTGCCATGCTGGGGTGGGCTCCCAGCGTGGCACCTGGAAGTCTGTTTGGGGGAGCAGTGGAGCTAATGGGGGATTGGGCACCCCCATGTGCCTTTCAGTGTGCGGGGGGGGAGTGCATGAGCACACTGGCATGGGCTCCCAGCATGCTAGTTGGGTGTTTGTTGGGGGGGTCACAAGAAAAAGATGGAGCTGTCTATGACAGCAGTTCAGATTCAGTGCTGACTTGTTGGCAGTTTCCATACTGCCAACGGCAGTATGTAAATTGCCTGCCAATGGCAGTTTGCAAATTGCCTACACATTACCACCACTGACTGTAGCGGTCTTTTACTTTGAACTGCATGCCACTGCATCTGAACTGCTGTCATAGACAGCTCGGACATTTATTGGTGCGGTGGGGCCACGCCTGCTAAAAGGAGCACGGCATTGGAAGTAGGGGTGGCATACCTATGAAAACTTGTATGGTGGCACTATGTTTCTTGCACATGCATGCAAGCAAATATAAAAATGGTGCTGGCAGGTATATCTGGTATCAAGAATTATGGTACAAATGTGAGAGTATGAGTGGTCAGAAAATGTCATGTTTCAAACAGGAGTGTAGTGATTTTCAACATGCTTTGTTCATGTTATACGGTCATGTGTGTGCTGGGACTAGATCTGTGACATTATGCTGAGATAACATCATGGGTCCCGACCCAGACTGACCAATCAGAGCCCAGCATTCTTTCTTGCCATTGTATTATTACTAATTTAGTACTGTTTGAGGAAGTAGTCAGTGACAGCGGATTTCATCATACAGATGTTGCATATCCATAGTGGTGGCATTAGACAGATAGATAGACAGGCAGACAGATATACAATAGTCGTGGTCCCAAAATTCATGAGATAAACGTTCAATCGACAGCTACTACATGATAAATCTACAGTCTCAAATTTATACACATAGTAGACACATCATTAAGCATTTATCATGCAGTAGCTGCCAGTCTTACAGGCACTTTCAGTTTTCCACAACCACCCATGTCTTCCATGATCTTCATCGCCCTTCCCAACAAACAGTTTTCAGAGTGCTCAACAAATCATTACATGAATACAGATGCTAAGTTATTATTTACAATACCAGTTTGTTTTCTTTTTGGTTTTTTAGTACTGTACCTTTCTTTTTTCTTCACAGGCAAAACCTGGTCCTCAAACTATTCCTTCTTGCTCGACTTTCAAACTGCAGTGACCAAGGATGATCTGCAGCCACCAAGTCCAAACTCCATTATTGAACAGGCTGTTTGTATTCTTTTAAAAAAATATGGACTGCTTCACACTAATGATACCATGCAATGTCCCTGACCACTCACTACTGTACATTGCTTCTTCTTTTTTTTTTCCTTTTAAAACCTCCAGAACTATGGTACTCCAACCACGCTCATTTCTCTCAAATAGCCAACACCTAGTCAAGATCCTCACTCCCTCCTTGCAAAGCTCCACACTTAATAAAAAAAACAGAACAAATGAAGGAAGGATCATATAAAAATAAAAGACCACAGAAACCACAACTCTCTGATGTCACCAGCCTGCCTGTCTGCTCACTATAAGGCACCTGTATTTTTCACAGAAAAAGTTCTGTAGCTCACAAAATCAACCAAAAGAAATGCAAGTCAGGGCACTCTGGGGTGTCAGGATGTTGAAACAGCCTTAGCAATCCCTAGCAACCAGTCCAGCAAACACAGCAACACACAGGCAGAGCATTAAAAAGTCCACAGTACTTTCAGTTAAAAAAAATTGAATGAAATCTAGCACCTCTTTCTTAACTGTTCCCTATTGCATACATTGAATATGTAATGTGGAAAACAGTGATAACTTTTTTATCTGCATTGAAGCAGTTTGACCGTGGGTGTATTATTCATGGTTATGGTACCTGTGAGATAACCCAAGGTCACACCACTCTTGTGCAGATAAAGTAATTATCACATGGGTCCTCATTGCATATCATATATATATATATATATATATATATATATATATATATATATATATATATATATATATAGATATATATAGATAGATAGATATATAGGTATATAGATATATTTATGTATGTATAGATAAATCGATAGATAGATATTACTAGTATAGGTATTAGAACTGCCCCTTCAATAACAGTGACTTGCATCACACAGATCTCATAGTACCAATGAAAGCACCAAGTATAAAATCTCCTTCACTATTCCATATATTACTTTACATAACAAACAAAAGCCAGTGTGGCCCTGCCAATGTTTTCTTTTTAACTCTCATTCTTTTTACTTATCAGTATGGTTATGGCATCATGCTAAGAAAATGAATGAGAGTTGCAGGAAGAAGAAAACTTTGGAGGTACACTGGATTTTTTCTGCTGACTGATATTAGTCACCATGGAAAACACGAGGCTTTACATAAAATGTGACTAAATTGAGTGGCTTAGCTAGGGGTAATCAGGTTACATCTTGAATTTCTAACTGACTTGATAATGGTGAACATAGGCTATAATCCGTGTTTATATATAGTCTGAACTGTTTATTAAACAGCCTTGCTATATATGGGGGGACAGGACTGGGCACCTGCTCACCTAGTGACTGAAAAAACAAAGGCTAAATAGCTCAGTGAAACATCTAGGGGCCCACTTAGGTCTCACAGGAGGCCCTAAATTTATTATGCAAAAATGCAGACTTTTACCACTACTTATATATAGTGGATCCTACCCTTGAGCTGGGGGAAGGGTTTCTGGACTCTCCCCAACTGTTATACCTCCCTAGGGAAGCACAGCATAGGTCAATCACAGTGGCTGAGGTAGAAGATAAAATCAGACATCTTAAGACTTTTAAATAACCTGGTACAAATGGCTGTCCCTCTGAGTGATACAAAAAGATGGTGGGGCCCTCATTCCTCTGTTGGTAGCCACCTTCAGTAGGAGCAGGGAGGGGGGCAGATACTGCCTTCTAGGCGACAGTCACAAATTATAATATTACCTAAACCAGGGAAGGACCCCACGGAGTGTGGGTCCCATAGACCAGTTGCACTACTTTTTAGTGACATGAAGATTTTGTACTGACAGGAAGGTATCTGGTGGATCGCATTCAGTCTCACGTCTGCACCATCCTACACGCTGACCAAATGGGATTATTAAAGGATGCTTTCTCCCAGACAAAGTTAGATGTCTGCTGAATATTTTTTAGGCCCACAAACATGCTGCAGACTTGCAACTTGCCATCTCTTTGGACACAAAGAAAGCTTTTAATAGGGTTATTGGCTATTCCTCAAAACATCTCTGCAGTCCTTTCAATTTGTCCCCATATTTCTTGGCCCTGAAAGGAGCGAATTGCTCAAAACAGTAACATGTCAAGAGGTCAACTGAATAATGTCAACCTGCCGGAAGGGTGATGAAAAAAACAGTGCCGACAATTTGGAGCAACATGGGCTTGTCCCTTTCAGGTTATCCCCACCCATGTAGATCTATAGTAAGGGGGTGTGGGAAAGTAAGCCCCAAAGGTGGTGCAGGGCAAAGCCTCACATAAAATGTTCCTCAAATGTCATCGCCTCTGGGGTCTGACGCTCTTCTGACGGTCGCTGCCTTTCATTTGCCCATATGACATGGAACTGCTAAAAACATGCTCACTGAATGGTGACCCATAGAAACTGTAAACTCTATGAAGTGACTGGGAGTCATATTGGATCAGGAAACCTCATTCAAGCTTCACATTGACCAGGTGACCAAACTGTTAAACCAAACAGTAGGGCTCATGTATCGGTTAAACCCCTACCTCACCCCTGAAGCTACAGCATCCATAGCTAGCAGTATTTTGTTGACTGCTATCCTGTATGTTGCTTCCGTCCTATCTTATCTCAAAGATATTGAGCCCCCTAACCTTAATACATTATATAAACATCATATCACCATGCATTCCAGTTTGCTGTAGGTGCCAATAAAGGGGAGCACCACTGCAAGGCACCATCTATGATACACTGGCTCCCCCTGGAAAGCAGAATTCACTGTTCCATACTCTGCTTGGTGCATAACATTGTACACTCCCCTTCCCCTAACACTGTCTCCATCCTGGAACTTAAACTTCACAGGACAGTCTTTCGGTCCTCCTCCCAACTGCTCCATAATGTCCCAAGAACTGCAACAGCTGACAGCAAAAGATCCCTTACCTCTGTGGCTCCTATGCTGTGGAATAAGTTCCCGGCTGATGTCCAGGCCTGCACCAATCACAAGTCCTTCAAATCTTCTATCAGGGGCATACTTCTTATTTGCAGCCAGTGTACTTTTCCCAGTTGAGACCACTCCCACATGACCCCTGTGAGGTCATTGGCCTAACCTGTCTTGCACAGACTACTGGTTGTTGCTATTACCTTGCTTCTATACTTTCTTAATTTCTCATGTTTAAGTCTGTATAGTTTAAGCCTGTCAATATGCCACCCCTTTGTAATGACTGTAAATTGTTTGCTAATACTGTTTGTTATTTCATGTTGCTGTTTATAGCCTCATATCATGGCCTGTTACATGTATTGTATTTATAAATGACTGTTGAATGCAATTGATCCCAAGTCACTCCTGAAAAAGGGACTTTTGGTCTCAGTGAGCCTGCCTGGCTAACAAAATTCATATCAAGCAATAAATCAATAACTAAATAAATAAATGTATACATGTCATAAATGCCCTGTATAATGCACCAGAGGCAATGGTGAAAGTTAATGGAATGCTCACATCACCATTCCCCCTTGCATGTGGTAAACGAAAGGACTGTCTGCTCTCTCTACTCCTCTTTACTTACAGTTTAAAATCCCTGGCTGTGATAGTTCGGCAGAACCGGGCTATACAGGGAGTAGTGGTGGGGAGTGAGGAGCACAAAAGCATCTTTTTATGCAGACGACTCCATTTTTTTCATTTTAAAGTCAGTGACATCAATTCCAGCACTGGTTTCCACCCTGAACATGTCTGCTTACAACATTAATTATCCAGAATTAGAAGCAGTCAGAACTAGTGGTACATGACATGTTCCAAGGCCCTTCTATGCTCCTTTTTCCATTCACAGTGACTAAACATATGCACTCTCCAAGTTATTTTCACTTAAAGAAAAGTTCCAAGATACTGAAATGGGCTTAAAATGTTTTTTTTTTTCAATACAGTGACCCATTACCTTATACTGATGATATGAGGGGAAAATGGAATGATGTCAGTATGTCCACTACATGAGGGAAGGGACAGAAAATTGTGCTGAACAGATGGCCAGCTGATCCCTTCCACTTCCCAATCTGCCAGCCCCACCCCCGTGCTCAGACGTTTTGTGACATCTAACTGGGGAGAGCATGGGGCGCGCCACATACAAGTGAATGGAGGCATTTTCTGGACTGTTTTATGTTAATTAAAGCAACCTTTGATATAAATGAAAGCCAGCGCGCTCTACTAATAAGTAATAGTAATAAGTGAAAGTAGTCTCAGTGGAAGTATTAACATACAGACTATCCAGGAAGAGAACATTCTCCTAGCTGCTGTCTCATCTTTGACAACCTCTCCATAGGTACAAAAAGTGGTGTACCCTGGGACTTGATATCCCTTGTCTGGTCCATATAGTGACCTAGTGATCTTTTTACATCCAGACAGTGCAATTTCTGTTAATCTGTACTGGAATGTTCAGAACAGAGTACTGGAAGGGCAACTGATTGGTTCATGTGGAATTCTAACACCGCCTTAGCTAAGAACTTCCTACTAGTCCTAAGTACTACCTTATCCATGTGGAAGATTAGGTAGCTGGATCTGTACAGAGGACTTGCAGTTTGCTTACCCTCCTGGCAGCTGTTTTCCATGTGACATACTTTAAATCAGCATTAGCTATAGGTTCAAATGAAGCATTCTTCAACTGGTTAAGTCAGAAATTTAGCTAGCTTGATGGCGCTGAGGGTTGACGTGCTGGACGCCACACCTCGCTCCATGCTGGTGACCCATGTTTGGGAATGCGCACGGACCACTGGGGGTCAGCTAGGGAGGAGAAGACTGGAGCGTCCGCTGACAGCTCACCTTCTCCTGGGGAGGGAAGGTTTCAGAACTCGGCACTTGAGTGTCTCCCAGTGGGGAGGTAATTCGCCGCAGCCCGCAAGCATGTGCAAGTCAGACATCGGCAGGCATGCACTCGGGAGCGAGTGCATTCCCCCTGGGCAAAATTGCATGTTCGTGTGCACCAAGAGGAGGGGGGATGGAACCACCAGAACAAGGAAATGCCCCAGAGTGGTGGTAGGCGATGGCATGCCCCAGCCCCACACCCACCGCCGGACCCCACCCACCTGGGTCCTGATGCTCCACATGCCTCTGCTGCCTAGATGATACTGGATGTCTAGGGCACCTGTAGGAGTGGCGGCCCTGCCCTGGGGGGTAAGCCAGGGAGGTCCCTCGCCAGGCAGGGGTAGGCATTAATGAAGCCCCAGGAGGGGACCCAGAGTAGGGGGTTCCAGGTTGGGAAGGAGACAACCAGGATGAAACTTGAGAGAGGCCACCTCTCCAGTCACCAGAGGGAAAAAAAATCATATAAAAAATATATATATATTTAAATCCCATGGGAGAACTGGGTCTCTTATAGGGGGTTACAGGTGGTTGAGGCCCTTAAAGAACCTTTTAAAACAGGTTGTGAGGCCAAGAACTTGTCTTTGCCTGCTGATGTGTAGGCCGACACAGCCGCCAGTTGTATTTCAGGGTTAAACATCTCAAACCTTAGGACTGTAAGTGTACTAGGTTATCCAGAACTGTAGACAGCCCTGCCTGAATTGCGATTATCTTTCTGAGGGCACACCAGTATGAGAATCTCTTCCACTTCAAGGTCAAGGTAATTTTTATTAAGTATGCGTATAAAAAATATTTTGTTGCATACGTACAAAACTGAGACCATCGCACGTACTGTACATTATACAGTATTGGTTAAAAAACAGTATCATAACCTAGACATGAAAAATACCTGTTGCAGCGCAATGGTACTTTCTAAAAAGGTACACAGAGCAAAAAAGGTTTTCTTATTGCCTCCTGCAGCATTAATCAATACACCAATATGTTATATTTATAGTACAGACAATAATATTGCTCTATTACAAATTTAAAGTTTGAAGTGCAATTGATGCAAAATTCCCTACTACACATATTAGTGCCTTTGGCTCTGAAAATAATATTTTGGGGGTAATTTCCCCCTTGTTTTGCCCTTTCATTTTCAAAGCAAAAGGAGTAATCCAATTATCACTTTATTTAAAATAGGGCATTCTAGCGAGATATGAGTAACAGAAAGTAATGTATCTGGACTGCTTTTAAATGCTATTTGCAAACATTGGCCAATATATCTTTGCTGCACATTGCCAAGAAGCTCTAAACAACATTTGGTAATGGATTTTCTATGATGTACAATTTCACAGAATATGTATCTATTCATTTGAAGATTTAGATAATATCTTTGGGCACAAGTGCTTTTTTTGCAAAGGTTCCACATCAGTTACAAGTTTTACAGCATATGTTTCAATAGAATTACAGTAGACACTGAAATTAAGTCAGAGACAGGGCGAATTATCACATTACAGATGGAAAGCTTGTCTAAACAAACAGGAAACATTTAAGCTGTGTAAGTGCAAAGCTAACTTAACAAGAACAAGTTCCAGTAGCAGGCTACTAGAGAGACAGCAGAGAACAACAGTGATGAGTATGACTAGTTCAATGGTACACTGCTACAGCACTGAACTGCTAAGGTGGCCCACAGGGACGTTTTTGAACTGGACCAACCTGAGGAGATTCATTATGGATTCCAGCAATTCATTTAGCCAGCCTGCAGCCCTACTGGCACAGGAACACTTTCCTAGCTAATTTCTGAGGAAAGGTAGTGCAAGGGCGTTCCTGGCCATGTTCTGTGTGCTATAATGGTTAGATACTAGGGGGAAAAATGTTTTTAGCACAGGGGATGTTAGGCCCATCTGTGATTTCTTGGCTTATAGACAGGTTTGAAACTTTATTCTACTGGGAAGGGGCAGCTAGTTGGTTAGAGAATAAAGGTTACAGCTGAGAGTGTGTTTGTCAGCCCCCTAATACAATGTGGCAAGCTTTACTGCATAACACCTTGACCCTGTTCCTTCAGTCGCATAGCTGCCATATGGCGCCAGAACCATCCATTGATAAACCCGACCCAAAATGTCCACTGAGAGAGAATGAGTTACTACAGAGTCACAGGCAGCTGCATAGATACTGTAGGTAGTCCGTAGTCTACTGGAGCTGGACACAGTCGCCTGGCTTCTGCAGTAAGGTTGCTCTGATTTCTGAACAGGGCCCCCCGCCTTCTATTTACCAAGGATACTAGACTGTCCACATGGGGGGCCAAGGAGAGTCATCCAGCACTACACTGAGATATTTGAATATCTCCACTTGTTCCAGTATTTGATCTTTGTTACTAAGGATGGCAAGTGGGGAGACTATTCTCTTCATGTGATTGCTGGCAGAAAGCATGGTATTTGTTTTTTTTAATTTTTTATTTTATAGTCCAGGACTAGTTTACTACTGGAGAACCATTTTTACGGACTTAAAGAGGGACTCTGATCAATATTTCTAGCATCAATACATTCAGAATTTGGATCTGCATAGCTCCAATCAGCCTCATGCCAAAATGAGATCTCTGTGTTACTTTGTTTAAAAGTTACAAGTAATTTTGCAACCCTTAATTCACTGCTTGTTAAAAACAGCCAGTTTCAGTGAAGAGCTGCTGATGATGTCATCTCCCAAATTCACAGTCTGGTCCTCCTTTGTCAGTAAGCGTATAGGACCTGTTTCTCCAAAGTTTAAAGATCACGTGCAATTGTTTTCACAAGTAAAACAGACAGCACCATTCAACAAGCATTGCTTTAAAAACTAAGTGTGTTTCAGGTTTTGCAACAAAGTTAAGAAATTCTTTTTTTTTTGGTGCCTGTTTATTGTGGTCCATTTCTTCATGGTTGCTGGATGCTGAGTCATAGCACATTGCTGTGAGGTTTGCAGACTGGATACCTCCGATGTGGTGAAAGACTGTGATCAATCAGACCTGTCATTCAGTTGAGGTGATTTCTCAGGATGGCACTTAAAAAACAAGCATTTGTCAATGCCGAATGTTTGCTTGCTGGCATTGGCAGTGGTAGTGCAGAAGTTACAGAGTTGCGTAATAGGAATGGCAGTGAAGTACTGAACTGAAGCCAACCCCACCACCACCCTGCAGAGAGTGACAGGCATTGGAGTGTGCCTTTGGGACGTCAGGCATAACGGCCACGCCATTTCAGTACACCCCACCCTGCAGACACTGGCAAGTGTCACGGTGTTCCTTGGGGTCTTTGGCCCTTATACGCACCCCATTCCATTAGGAAATACAGTGAGATGGGTGCAATATAGGAGAATGGGGTGAACTTTGGGGCCAAAGAGTCCAAGGCATACCTTGATGCCTCTCACTGGCTGCAGGGTGTGGAATGGTATGACCATTGCAGGCAAGAATCCGAAGTCACACCCCTGATGCCTGTCATTCTCTACAGGGTTGGGCCTTATGGATGGAAACCCTAATACCTCAGGCATTCGTTGGTATTTTCACTCCAAATGTTCAACATGGTTTTTGTGACCCACCTCATGAACAGGGGAATATCAGTTTCTTGGCAAGCTGCTTATGCAGGCGACTCTGGCATTGCTTTCTGGGTGCAAAAACATTCGAACAGGATGTAAAAAATGACTGCTGTACTGTACATGAGGAGGTGTAAAAATGGCAATGTTGCAAATCTGCGTAAAATATTAAAAAATGGTGAAATCACGGCGTACATAGAAACTGTGCAACACACCCGTAATATAATTAGGTTGGGGATTTTTTTACAGCAGATTGTCAACTCAGGCATTTTGGTGCCTCCGATCATGAACAGTGTCACTGTGATTTTCTTTATCTGTCCCGAACATTGATTTCCCACAGTGACCACACATCTCTGCCCTGAAAGTGTGAAAACACACTTTGGCCATGTTGTGAAAAATGACAGCTGTACTGTAAATAAGGCAGTGCGGAAAAATGCCACTGGTGAAAATCTGGACTTAAAATATTACAAAGTCATGAACTTACGAGGGTGCATGGAAAATGCGCAATGCTCACTTGTAACACAGTCATTTTATGGACTTTTGTCACCAAATTTTCAACATAGCCATTTTAAGACCTCTGCTCATGAACAGTGTAACTGTGATTTTCTTAATCTGTCTCAAACATTGCTTTCGACACCAACAGCACCATTGTGTGCTAGCATGTGCGAAACACATTTTGGGTGGCTATATGAAAAATAACAGCTGTACTGTTCATAAAGAAGTGTAATAAAATGGCAATGTTGAAAATCTGGAGGAAATAATAAATTTGCAAACTTATAAGCATGCATAGGAACTACTTAACATGGCTACCGTAAAACAGTTATTTTTAGGAATTTTTTCACCAAATTTTCAACATAGCCATTTTAAGACCTCTGCTCATGAACAGTGTCACTGTGATTTTCTTAATGTGTCCCATACATTGATTTCGCACATTGACTGCGCCATTGTGCGCTACATGGGTGGAAACACATTTTGGGCAAGATGTGAAAAATGACAGCTGTACTGCTCATAAGCTGGTGTGGTAAAATGGCAATGTTGAAAATCTGGAGTGAAAATATTGAAAATTCGTGAATTTAGTGCGTAGGAACTGCACAACGCACGCTCGAGAAACAGTCATTTTGTGGAATTTTTTCATTAAATTTTTCAACATAGCCATTTTAAGATCGCCTGCTCATGAACAGTGTAACTATGATTTTCTTAATCTGTCCCAAACATTGCTTTCGCACACCAACAGCACCATTGTGTGCTACATGTGCAAAACACATTTTGGGTGGCATATGAAAATAGCAGCTGTACTGTTCATAAAGAAGTGTAATAAAATGGCAATGTTGAAAATCTGGAGTGAAAATATTAAATTTGCAAACTTATGAGCATGCATAGGAACTGCACAGCGAACGCTCGTAAAACAGTCATTTTTAGGAATTTTTTCACCAAATTTTCAACATAGCCATTTTAAGACCTCTGCTCATGAACAGTGTCACTGTGATTTTCTTAATTTGTCCCGTACATTGATTTTGCACACAGACTGCGCCATTGGTGCGCTACATGGTAGGAAATACATTTTGGGTGAGATGTGAAAAATGACAGCTGTACTACTCATAAGAAGGTGTGGTAAAATGGCAATGTTGAAAATCTGGAGAGAAAATATTGAAAATTACGAATCCCACGAGCTTATGAGGAACTGCAAACGCATGCTCAGAAACAGTCATTGTTAGAATCTTTTCACCAAATTTTCAACATAGCCATTTTAAGACCTCTGCTCATGAACAGTGTCACTGTGGTTTTCTTAATTTGTCCCGTACATTGGTTTTGCACACCGACTGCGCCATTGTGTGCTACATGGGCGGAAACACGTTTTGGGTGAGATGTGAAAAATGACAGTTGTACTGCTCATAAGAAGGTGTGGTAAAATGGCAATGTTGAAGATCTGGAGTGAAAATATTGAAAATTCATGAACTTACGAGCGTGCGTAGGAACTGTGCAATGCACGCTCGTAAAACAATAGTTTTTTGGGATTTTTCCACCAAATTTTCAAAATAGGCTTCTTGAGAGCCCACCTTATGAACACTGGCAGTGTTGTTTCATTAATCAGTCCTGAAAGGTGATTTCGCACAGTGACTGTGCAGTAACTGCAAAATCACCCTTCGGGCCTGAATAACGCCATGACAGTGACATCATTCATGAGAAGGGGTCCCAAAAACCCCATGTTGAATATTTGGTGCAAAAATTCCAAAAAATGCCTGAGATATGCAACAAAGTTGAAAACCCTATCTAGCCCATTATACAGCTTACCGGCATTTCCTCAGTTCGCGGTCGGCTTTGAAGAGTGCAGACGTGTTCCCGTCCACGAAGATTGTCGCCACGAGGTCCAGAGGTAAGTATGGGGGTGAGGGGGTGGGGCGAGGAAGCGCAGTGGTGGGTGCAGGTTGTGGAGGGGGGCCAGGGTACTACGTGGGACCGTTTTTCTTTACAGGTTTTTTTAAATGACACGCTGGACGCTTGCCATGCTGGGGTGGGCTCCCAGCGTGGCACAAGGACGGTTGGGAGGGCGTTCAGCCTACGGGATTGGGCTCCCCTGTTGGCCTTAGCATCACTTGCCACACACTGGGGTGGGCTCCCAGCATGGCACCTTGTGCTCGGGGGGGTGAGAGAGCCACGGCCAGATTGGGCACCCCGTCAAGCCGATAGCATGGGGAGGGAGACAGTGTAAGAGGTCTAAACCTCACTTTCAGATTCTTGACGATATTGGGAATGCAAATAATCACAAACAAGTTGCATTTGAGTAATAAACAAGTTTATTACTACAAAGGGATAAATCACAGTTGCCCTAAGCAGTTCTTACCAATACGAACCGGGGGCCAGTGCTAGCGTTCCCTATGCAAGGGTTCTCTGTAGTCTCTTGGGATCTCTCGGGTCTCCAGGTGTAAAACCTGTGCATAACATTATATACCTGTGATAATTACTATGGTTACTAAAGATAGAAACATTTCTAGTTACAGAGATGAGCCCTATTGGCTAAATTAGAGGTGGCTCCACGGTCCAAGATAACATTATATAATTCTATAAAGTCATCAGTTTTAGAACAAAGAAGTTCTTATACAGAGTCTTACATAACAAAGTGTAGTGGTGCACATCACCAAAGGATGGCAATGTTGCCTTACATATTATAATTACTTCAAGGACAGGTGTCTTGGCATCTGACAAGTAAAAAATAGACAGAAAATACATGGTATAATATGTGTGCATTAGTAAGCAAAGTGGATTACAACAATATGCATTTATATCCTGACATCTACTCTTGTACGGTAGATGCCCTTAGCCCTATATATTAGTATAGCCTATGCCTAAACATTAGCTGTCTACAGTGTACCCCTGAGGGTATCAATTAGGGTGCAGGGACCTTGTGTAACAACAGTGAAGCCGACGGGGGATTGGGCACCCCCGTCGGCTATACCATCGAGTTTGGAGGCTTTGGGGGTGCGGGGAGCGCAGGGCAGCCGACGGGGATTGGGCACCCCTATCATTATAGAGTGTGTGTGTGGGGGCAGCACACAGTATGCTGCAAGACGTGTGTGTGTGTGTGTGTGTGTGTAGAGGAGCTGCGCATGAGCAGGCAATATCTTATCGCTGCTCACTGAAGCGTAGCTCCCCCTTTGAACTGTATGCCACTGCATTTTGGAGCTTGTCATAGCTCCAGCATGCATTGGCTTACAGGGGCCGCACCTGCCAACACGCTGACTGAATTGGAAGAGACGGTGACACACCTCTGAAATCTCGGATGATGGCACTATGTTTCTTGCACATGCGTGCAAGCAAACGTAACAATCCTATCTCCCTATAAATGGAGATGGGAGCAGTAATGCTGTATTAGAACCTTACCACAAGTTTCTATGCAGTAGCAAACCCAGTGTTTTCTCCCTAGCAGCCTGTTACTTGACCTACATTCAGGCTTATCTATTTTGTACTCCACATTATGAAGTGAGTATTAAGAATGCCAGCTCCTGACTGGTCAAAAGCTGCTTTCAGCTAGGCCATTATCCCATCACAACAACCCAGGTGAAAGTAGCTCCTGGCAAAATGGACTGCCACCTAAGAAATATCCCTATGCGTGGCTCAGCTGTCCACAAAAAGCACAGCTCAGCAACCATCCTGATTCAAACAGGACACACAAGGATGTTATGCTATCCTCCGCATGATGCCAGTTTAAATACCCCCCAAACAAAAAGTGCTTTTGCCTTAGCTGCCAAATGCAGCTAAAACAGAACTGTCCACATACCACTCAGCTCTCACTGCTGGTTGGTCGCAGCCATTATTGTACAGACAACTCGCTGGCAGTAAGTCTAGCTACCTCACTCCCTGCTGTTCTGCCGTTGCCCACACCAGGCTTGCTATAAAAGCTCTGGTACACTCTGCAGTTTTTAGCAGCTCAGAATGCAAAAACTAACTGCAAAGGACAGTAATGAAATACAATTCCAGAATCAATGCTAGAAGGGGTAATTTATGCATGAAAGTCAAAAGGACTGGGAAAGATGCTGACAGCAACTCAATCCTCTCTCAATCCCCATGCTTTGTTACAGAGGCAGAAGTAATTCAGTTTTACAAAAAAACATACTGACAAAGCATTTGGATTTCGGCATAATACATTGTTAACAGGGTGTCTTGGTGAAGAGGGACCATGGTACATACACCTTGTAATGTAGTTTTCCCTTGCAATACTGCTGCAACTTCACTGTACTGCAGTGAGTCACTCTGCCATACAGTGATGTCAGAAGTACAGCCGTGGGTCCACAGCAACACCATGCTTGCTATAGAAGCTCTGGTACATCCTGCAGTTTTTAGCAGCTCAGAGCGCAAAAACTAACTACAGAGGACAGTAATGAAATACAATTCCAGAATCAATGCAAGAAGGGATAATCAATGTATGAAAGTCAAAAGGACTGGGAAAGGTGCTCTTCAAAAGTGTTTTTCTCGCTTCCTTATTGTTGGCTACTAAGTAGATTAAACCTTTAAAGTCTCTAGCTTTATATCAATACACCGAGGCAATGTCAGGCCAACTAAATTTGTTACCTATGACACCCTTATAAAGGTTATAAACTTGTACTTTAAGTGTCACCTTATTTTCAGACTTAGGTTATGGAATGCCACTAAGACAAACTGAAGGCAAAAGAAAGTCACAGTTAACTAACTTTTTCTTAACTTTAGTATTGATTTTTTCCTACTCTAAATCCTTGATCTAGCTTTCCATTGTGATTTTGTTTTTCCACTGATTCTGTTCTTTGTGGTCTTACTTTAGCCTTTCCCATGCTGTTAGCATCAATTTCAGTAACTTACATTTTTTCATCTGTCCATTGTTCACCAATGTAATATATTCTTCTAGCTTAATATCCTCCTCCTTCTTTGCTTCAGTGGATTTTCTAAGCTTACTATTATGTTCTCTTTGGTGCACTCTATTATTTTTTTTTTAATTTTCTTATCCTCTTTTTTCTAGCATCTTTTGTTGTTGACTTTATCTTTTTTAACTTAGCAATCTCCTCTAGCTCTATATCAATCTTAACACTTTCGCTCTGAAAAGCTATTGTCCGTATTGCTTGGAAGTCTGCCACAGTTCTCCCCCTCTTCATAGGTGATGATCCCACTGTCCCAGGTAATTACTGCCCCATTTCCCTTCTCCACTCACTCACCAAAGTCCAAGAGTTCCTTATTCTCTCAAGGCTCAATTAATTCCTTCTTGCTTCCAACACCCTTTCCCTGTTCCAATCAGGCTTTAGGAAAATTCACTCTACCACATCCTACTCCCTCTTACACTTTACTGATCCTATTCATTCTGCTATTGACCTTGGTCAGATCTCTTTGGCTATCTTCATTGACCTGACCAAGGCCTTTGACTCTGTTTCTCATCGTCTTCTGCTTAACAAACTATGCCTTGCTGGCCTTTCCCCTGTTTCTGTGTCCTGGTTCAGTTCCTACCATACAGGCAGTTCTCAGTTGGTTTCTGTTAATAATGTTCTATACCCCTCCCTTCCCATCCTCACACATGTGCCTCAGGGATCTATTCTTGGGCCTGTTCTTTTCTCCCTCTTTATTAATGATCTCCCCTCAGTCTACACCCATGCCAATATTCACATGTATGCAGATGATACCGTACTTTTTCTGTCCGGCCCATCCATCCAAGCCATCTAACCCGCCCCCTTCAAAGTGATCTCACAGTGGTCACAGCCTGGTTCCTTGGCAACAGCCTAAAACTAAACATAAAAAAAATTGCCTTGACCTTTGGATCTAAATGAAAACTCGCCAGGTTTCCCACTTTCCCAGTCTTCTTCTCTGCTGCCAACACCCCTCTAGACAACATCCCCAGCTACAAGTACCTAGGGGTCTGGCTTGACCCCTCCCTCAACTTCTTTTCCCGCTTTAGTGCTCTACACTCCAAGCTGTGCCCTAACCTTGGGCTACTTTACTGCCATAAAGCCAGTGATTCCCTCCCCATAAGACATGATCTCTTTGTTTAAATGGATCCTCCCAGTTTTTGACTACAGGGACATAGTTTACAGTGCTGCCCCAGCCACCTCCCTTGCCAAGCTTGATGTCCTGTTTCATGCCTTCTGTAGGTTTGCCTCCAACTCCCCCTCCTTAACTCACGACTGTTACCTCTTCTTCTCCCTTTCCCTCCAATCCTTTGCTCAGAGAAGCTTCTCACACTGTCCCATTTTCATCTCTAAATACTGGTTTGGAACCCTTCCACCCTACCTCACCTCCCCCCTTAATCCATCTATCCCCTCATCCTACAACTCATGGTTGAACTACGCCTGCACCTTTTCCCTCCCATGTGTACGCACATCAGCTGGCAAACTTTCTTTCTCCTATAGACTTTCTTTCCTCTGGAATAGTGTTCCTTTCCAAACCCATCTTACTCCCTCCTTCCCTGTCCTCAAGTGCCTATTCAAACCAACTCCTACTACTTTCTGTATCTGCTCCCCTTCCTAGTACTCACTTCCCTCTGCTTCTTTGTCACCCCTCTTCACTTGCTGCTATTCATTGTATATAATTATTTGTATATTTTCAGTGTAAATATTGTTTTGTATATACTGTACAATATATTTCTTCAATGTATAAAGCATTCTTTTCTATTATGTAAATTCCTACTTTTTGTATCAACCTTGATATCAATGTTGTATTTAGCAATGCTGTATATTATTTATCTGTACCCCCTCCCCAGGTCACATGTGGAAACAACCTTCTGCTCATGGTGCCTTTCCTGGTTACCACTGTTAAATAAAAAAAAATATTACCAATCTTTTCTGTAGTTTCCCTTATAGTATTTTTATTGTTTTCCATGTGTTTATTATCTGTATGCTCTCTATTAAAATCAATTAAACCTGGAATTGTTTCACCTTGATTGTTCACTACTTCTGAGTTTACTTCTCCTAATAAAACTCTCTTCAATAGGACAAGTGCCTTACTAGAAACCTTGATTTTATTGGTATAATAGGACTGTTAGGCCCAGCCAGTTTGTCCCTTGTCCCTACCTATTCCATCACCACTGACTCTAGCTGGTCATACATGTCACTCGCTCCCCCTGTTCCTATACCTAATATGTGCCTGTGCCTAGCCCATGCGTGCTTGAAGCTCCTCACAGTCTTTCCCCCACTACCTCTTCTGGCAGGCTGTTCCAGTCATCCACCACCCTGTCCATGAAGAAGTATTTCTGCACATCTCCCCTAAAGTTCTCCCCTTTAGCTTCATTGCATGCCTTCTTGTTCTAGTGCCTTCCCTTTTCTGAAACAGACCCCCCACCACTTGCACCTAGTTCACTCCTATGAGGTACTTGTATGTCTCAATCATGTCCCATCTCACTCTCCTCTCTTCTAGGGAGTATATAATGAGTTCCTATAGCCTTTCCTCATATGACTTATCATGCAACCCCCTCACTATTTTGGTTGTCCTCCTTTGTACTGTCTCCACCCTTTCAATGTTATTGCAGAAGTGCGGCCTCCAGAACTGAACACAGTACTCCAGGTAGGGCTAAACTACTGAGTGATATAATGGCAGCACTGCCTCCCTTCTCTTGCTAGAAATCCCTCTTCCAGTGCACTCTGGCATCCAGCTAGCCTTTTCCACTGCTTTGTCACACTGTCTAGCCACCTTGAGGTCATCAGATATGATGACACCCCCAGGTCTCTTTCTTGTTTGATGACTGTAAGCTCCACTCCCTGCATCTTATACAAAGCCCCTGGGTTCCACAGTCCTATGCACATAACCTTGTACTTATTGACACTGAAACCCAGAAGCTACCCCCAGACCATCCCTCTAAGAAGCTGATGATTAATACTCAGTTCCTTCTTTATGTCCTGTAGGCCTTCAGATACCGAGAAAGTAGACACATCTTTGCTAACCTCTTTCAGTAGATTCTTCTGGTATATTTACTCCTATGTTTTCATATTTATTTGATTGGGTCCATGAGTGGGAGATATCTGGGGGATGTTGTGTCATGGGTTATAGAGACACTTTCTTAAAGGAAAACACTGGAAAAGACACAGCTTTCCTCAGACACTACATAAACTCTCAATTAGTGCTTTCAGACAGTAACAACTTTTTTTAGCAATTTAAAACAGCTACCCACAACTTCCACTTTCTGTTGCTGGCAGCCACCATTTTATGAGCAATGTGCAAAATTTCTCTTCTACCTACCAAATCAATTTGGTTCCTGGGTGTAAGGTATAGCTGCTGATTGTTTTTATCCCCACCACCTATATCCTTTTCTTTATCCTTTCTTGATTGTTTCTTTGGTGCTTGTGCGATTTGCCCCACAGAGGACTTTTTATGCAATCTGGATTCCATTTAGGCACTAAAATATCAGCAGACTTAAAGTAATTACAGCTGTAATAGGTAAAATTAATTAAAAAGTCAGGTATGGTATATATAAAAAGACACAGATATTTATTATAATCACACAATAAGATGTCATTCATCAGTTCTGTAATTCTGCTGAACTTTGGCTAGTTGAATTTTCAGCACAGCTTCAGTTCAGGTTCCAGTTTGGGCAAATGTTCTCTCCCAACAAGCCACTGGTATCCTACAAGCAAAATATAAATGCTAGCAGCACCATGTTCCTCAAAAAATGTAATCAAAGCATACCAATTAAGTTTCCCTCATTGGATAGGTCTTTATCTTTATTTGGAGGCAGTTTAGTATAGTAGTTAAGGGCACTGAGCTGCAAACGTTGAAACCTGCGTTTGAATCCCATCAGCCCTCACTTGCATACTGTGTGACCCCAAACAAGTCATTTAATTTCCTTGTACTCCCACATCATTCCTGGAAATAAGCTCTGGCTTAGTGTACTTTTCCTGACTAAACAATTTCCCCTCCCTTCCCTTTCCCTTCCCTTAGCAGCTAAGTGGTGCTATTTAATACAACATATAAATAAGAGAAGGTTTCATGAGTTAAAGGTTATCATAGCAAAAGAAACAAACGTTTATGTAAAATAATTAATATTATGGATCATTAAAATAATTAAGTCTACTAAAAGCTCCTCATATTATTTTTTCAGTAGCCGAAAATGAAACTAATTCCCAACATAAATAGTCCTCAAACCAAGTATTGTAGAAAAAAGAATGCTTACATCATAGTGTTTGTGGAAAATATCTGGTGGTAATTGTATTTACTTTTTATTTTGTAGCACAAGCCTCTTTGAGAGCAGTGCTAAGCTCAACTATGCCAGCTGGTCAATTAGTTTTGTTGTTTGTATATCTACAATAACAAACTCTGGCCACAGCCAATAGGGCTGCAGCTGAGGAATTTGGGGTACAAATATTGAAAATTTATTTTTTAATATTTTTACACCAAATTTTCAGCATAGCCTTGTTATGACCCTGCTTCATGAAGAAGGTCAGATAACATGTTCAACTCCTGGACTAAAGGTGATTTTGCACAGAGACTGCAAAATCAGCTTTCAGGATGCAAAAACACATTTTGGGCATGAGTTGAAAAATGACAGCTGTCACATTCATGAGGTGCTGTAAAAAATGGATATGTTGTAAATTTGGGGTCAAAATACTGAAAATGACCAAAGTTGCAAGCCTGCGTTCGCAAAATAGTGGAGTGCTGAGAGGGAGGGTCAAGTAGAGCAGATGTGTATAATTCAAAAGATATTGACCATGGACAGTAAAATAGTGCAGTGCAGAGTGCTTCACAGATGCAGAGGTGACTGTGTTGGCACTCCAACATGTTCTTCGGTCGCAAGGAATGCGGGAGTCCTTTTCTCATAGCAAGAGGTCTGGAGGGCTCTGCCCACTGCTCGCTAAGGTTCTAAAGTTACCTACGGTTAGAATGAAACAGCATTGTAGACCTACATGCCTTGATAACCCTCATGGAGAATGCCTTCAGGTCATAGTATAAGGGAATATAGCATTATGATGTAGTGTTTTATTTGTGGTCTTAGAGAGCCACCTACTAACATTAGCTAATATGCAGAGCTTAACATGACTTTCTGAAAAGCTCTGTTGTTACCCAGAACTACTGCATGTCAGCAATATTGCTTATCTATGTGTACATGCAAGAAGTTATAGTTTTGGGTGCCAGATGCCCACCTTGTCCACCAATGACAGCCTTATTCTGCTCAGCAGATGAGACATTATTTAGGTAACAGACTTTCTTCTGTCCTATATAATATGATGTAAGTTCTTTGTTCACTGAGTTTTCTGCATGATCACCCAGGTTTTTGAAGAGGTGACAAACTCCCAGCTGTTTAGGTAAGCTGTTTTGTATGTGTACCAGATAATAAACTTTGAAAACTGCAACACTTGTGTCTGCATATTGTCTGCCATCAGGTCAGAGTATTCTACCAGAACCAAGCTTGTCAGAACCAAGCTCACAAAGTGGCGACCGCAACAGGACCCGACTAAAGAGAACTGAACCAGAGTGAACACAGGTGATCAGAAAAACTTTATACAAAATAACTTTCAGGCACCTCCATGCCTGGATGGGTCTGTGATCATGGAAGGTGAAAGAGCCTACGCCCCCTCATCTTACAGTGGAAGTGGGTTTAAATGGGACTCTGTATAATCAGCCCAGTCACATAACTGTCTGATCTCAGGACATAAAGTGGATCGATGCACTTTTTGTTCTGGGTTAGTGCAGCTAAAAGCAGACTATCTGCACAGAGCTGAAACTTGATGTTGCTAATTTCCTAGCCTCTCATTTGGGCTAGGACAATTTCACGCTGGGCACAAAATCACAAGGGAATCAAATAAGGCATGTGTGCACACTGTACTCGGAAGACCAATCCATGGCTAGAAAGCATGATCAGAAGGGTCTAATGGCAGTCATCCTCTTTGATGACTTACAAGCAGTAGAAGTAGAGGTCCTAATTTTGAAAAAGGAGTTGGGATCTAAAACCCATGAAATGGGCGAAGTGCAGACCAGCTTAGAACAAGAAGTCCAGAGGTCTGAAAGAGGCTCAGAGTGAAATGCATGGTGCTGAACAGGAGTATGAATTGATTTTGCAAGATAAAAAGCATGTGTTACAGATGAATGATTTGTTGACTGGAATGAATGATACATTGCAGAGTGAGAATGAGGATTTCTGTGAGGAGGTAGGCAGGCATCAGGAAGCTTTATACAGGGAAATTAGGGAAAAGCATGAAGTAAGCACCTCATACAGAGTTCTACAAGAGCATATAGCTAAAGGACAGTACAGAGGCAAGGTAAATCACTAGCAATGTAGAGCCAAATGGCAAAGTTAAGCCAGACCATAACGATCCAAAAGGGTCATGCGCTAGCAATACCATGCCCTCAGCTCATCAATCTGACATCATCGTAAGATGACAACAGTAATGATGGAGAAATCCAAGATGGTGATCCATGGGACTTCGGGGGATGGGTGCCTCAGCTCCCACCAGTCACTGCCTTACATAAGAAGTCAGGCAAGAGGTAGAGGCAATGATCAATTTAGCGGTCACAAAGGCCAGGGTCTTCGAGGCAGAGTACGTGACAATCCGACAGGCCATATCCAACATGCTTAACAGAGAGGTGGAAAAACAAACCCTCATTTGGGGCATGGCCATGGCCATGGCCGAAGCTGTCATCAAGACAATCACTAATGATCGAGATGGGCATGCCCCAAATGCTCTGCAGTCTTCACAGGCCATCCAAACAGTCACAGTCAAGGGGGATTGCATGAGTCTCACCAATAATTTGAGTTGTCATCTGGAAAAAGTGAAAAAGTCACTGTGAGATGCTCAGTCTTCCCCCTGAGCATAGAGTGCAGGTCCATAGACAAACTGTTGACTTGACTCTGTGGGCCAAACTGCCTGTAAGAGTTCGATCAGACAATGCGGCCAGATTTGAAACAGTCGCTGCAGCTCTCCTGCAAGTGAGCAACCCAATCTCATTGGAGTAATGCTGGTGCAGCCAATCAAGCAGTACACCAAGGAGCACTGGCCCAGTATGACAACCATCTGTGGCTGGCCTACCAAACCGGCAAGACAATGGCTGTGGAGGACTCAGACAGAGATTCAGTTGAATACAAAAGTTTGTTTTTGGAAAATTTGCAGCTGAGCTTCCGTGAGAAAGTGGAAGCAATGGTGTTTCCAGTCCATAACCACTTCCACCATATTTTGGAATGAGTCGAACGGACCTTCCAACTTTTTATTTGGGATTTAACATCCTCAAAGGCCAAAGTGCAGCTCAACACCAAGCTGTCCACCCAATATGTGGTAGAAGGCAAGGCCAAGGATGCTCAATTGGACAAGGCTTCCTACCAGAAGGGGAGCAGGTACAATACCAATAACAAAAATGAAAAGAAGTATCTGCCCAAGCAAAACCAAACCCAGGGGAAGGATAAGAAGGGAGGATACAAAGGGCTAAGGCCCAGCCCTTCTGAAAAAAGACATAGCTGAAGAAAACAATTAGATCCAGGAATTTATGGCAAAAGTTCAATCGGTAGCAACAACCCTGCTGACATGGACCATAGATGCAATTCCGTTTGCCCCTCCAGCAGAGGAAATGCCCAAGGAGAGTGAGAGACCTCCAAAGCAGAAATCTCCATACATGGAAGTACAACAAATGCTCCAAGAAATTAGCCTTTTGGGTGATTCAAGCCAAGAAGACTCAGACTGGTGGTGTCAGGCCCTGGTCTGCATCATCACTATTATCATGACTGATGATTCTAGATGACCTTGTGTGGAAGTGCTGGTTGGAGGCCACCAGCTTGAACTACTTCTAGACACAGGTGCTGCCATCTGTGTTACACTAGGATGACCCACAGCAATCTCCATGGTTGAGGGGAAGATCTATTTCCACTCAAACCTTTGAGGGAATAGTGATAACAACGTACAGGTTCAAGCCAATACCAATGGTAATAGGTGCTCTGCGAATCAAACATCATTGTGATTTAATGGTGTTATGTTAACACCAAAGCATTCTGAGAGTGGACTTCCTTGCACGCTATGGGTGTGTTGTGGATCTGGCCAACCAGTTATTGCTCCAAATGTCAGACTGGTGTTCACTACTATGCATATCTGACTCCTATGTAGTGGCCACAGTGAAACTAAATGATGCAGAATATGACGTCATAATCATGCTGCAAAAACACAAGCTATTTTCTGAGCTCAGACATGTCCTGGAAAGACACAAAGATGCCTTTGCAAAAAACTGACATAACTGTGGGAGAATGACTACCCTCATTCAGGTGGCTGGTGATGACTCACCCAGACAAAGGCAATATTCATTTTCTGCAAAGGCGATACCTTACTCATGGTCAACCATTGATTCCTGCCTGAAGCAAAGGGTCATTGGGCACTGTGTTTCTACAGTCAACTCTCCCATCTGGTCAGTGAAGAAGCCCAATAATGGATGGAGGCTTACCATTGATTACAGAAGACTTAATCAAGTCATCCCAGTTGTGCACCTACTGTGGTACTGGCCCCGGAATGTGTTCAAATTTCTTAAACCTGAACACAAGTGGTTCAGTGCGTTGGACATCTCCAACAGTTTTTGATCTTTACTACTGGCCTCTGAGAGTCAATACAAATTTGCTTTCACCTTTTAGGGATGACTGTACATGTGGAATTGCCTCCCACTTGATTCCACAACTTGCCCTCCCTATTCCACATCAACATGAGGGAGGCCATCAGAAATTTCTCAGCACCACAATGCCACTTGCAGTATGTGGATGATCTCTTGCTGGTCACACAGAATTTTGAAAGTCATCTGAAGCTACTGGACAAGTTTCTAGGCCTACTACAGGAAGCAGGCCTCAAATGCAATCCTACAAAAGTACAACTATGCAAACCAGAAGTTTCCTTTCTGGGCCTGTGCATTACCACTGAGGGCACGAGCCCAGCCCTGAACAAGGTTTAGGGCATCCAAGATTTGCCACTACCAACAAATGTGGCTACTTTGAGATGTTTCCTGGGTATGGTCAACTACTGTAGAGACTTCATTTGTGATTTTGCACAAAACCCCTGTACGAGCTACTGAAAAAGGATGTCCCATGGAACCAGGGACCAGAACATGCAGCAGTTGTTACTTCCTGAAAGGAAGCATTGGCCTCAGACCCAGCTTTGATAAATCCAAATTCAGACCTTCCATTCCATATGGAAACATCACCTCAGAGGCAGGAATGTCAGCAGTTCTGGCACAGAAGGCAAATGGAACCCTCAGACCCATTGCCGATGCCTTCCAGATGCTTTCCCCTGTAGTACACAAGTACTCTTTGTGCAAAAGAAACCTGTTGGCAACCTTTTGGGTTGTCAGATATTTCACCTACATCATAGGGGTTTTCCCCTATTGTGTTACACACCAATAATACCCTGACCAACTTCCTGCTAAATGACAGAAATAAAGATGGAAATGTGTCTAACACCAGACTCACTCATTGGTCACTGCTGTAGCAAGATAGGGACATTACTATCCTTCCCGCTAAAATGCCATCCATTTTGGTACATGGTTTCCCACAGCATATTCAGGAGAAGTGCATGAGTGTGGCCTACAACCACCAGTTTTATCATTCCCAGACCCATTCCTGCCAGCTACTAAAGGAATCCTAACAAATCCTGCCTTCTGCTGCAACTTTATGGATGAGTCCTCCTCATATTTTGAGGGACAACAAATTGTAGGATTTGGGATCCTGCTTCTGACCACAGCAGGGGATACCATTGAAATATCCAGAAAATGAACCATCTGGTTCTCTCAGTATGCAGAACTTGCCATTGTAGTAAGTGCTCTGGAAATGGACCAACAGGGAAAAGAAGATACCATCATCTTTTCTGATTCATCCTGGGTGTGTAACACCCTTAAGAAATTTCTTCCATTTCGGAGAACACATGCTTTTGCCTCTTCAGAAGGTACTCCAGTCAAATACAGGCATCTGTTCATTTAGTTTGACAGTCTTGTTGAATAATTTCTCTTCAGACTATACATCCACATAGTAAAAGCCCATTCAAAGGCTAAACTTTTTCATGACCAAAATGACTGAGCAAACACCTTAGCCAAGGATGGAGCTTCGGGGGGGGGGGGTTTGGATTATGCCCCCTCCAAATGAGGCGCCCATAGTGGCCACCAACAAGAAAGCTGAACTAGTCCCCTAGATCTACATGCCAGTCCAGAGGGCAGATCCAGAAGCCAGAGAGGTATTTCATTACCTCTCCAAAGAGGCAGAAAAGGAAATGTCTATGAACAATCTGTTCAAAAGACATGCAGACTACCTCCATCTCTCTGCAGATCAATAGTTGGTATTTTAACAATCTAAAACATTGACAACCAGAAATTTTGGGTGATAACCCAAAGCACTTAGACCTGAGTTTATACATCATGTCCATGACATCCCAACAGGTGGATGGATAAGCCCCTGCAGAGACTGAGAACCATGAGTTGGTGGCCTGGAATGACATCAGACATCCAACACTGTGTTGATAACTGCATACCTTGTGCACAAAACAATCCCATTCCTGGCAAGCAAAATGCCAAATCATTCCCTCAAAGGCAATCAGGCCCTTGGAATGCAACTCAGATTGATTTCATTGGACCGTTAGCCACCACCAGTAGAAACAACAAGTATGTACTTGTCATTACAGACCTCTTCTCAAAATGGATAGAGGCCTTCCCCTTTCGTGCAGACAGAACCAAAGAAACTGCCCAAATCCTAGTGGTTCAAGTATTCACCAGGTCAGGCCTACCACTCAAGGTATACTCTGACAAAGAAACCAGCTTTACAGGTGAGTTAATATATGAATGTCTGAAATTGTTAGGAGTCAGATACAAATTTCATATTGCATCAAATCTGTGTTGTGCAAATTTGCAGGTGAAAACTCCAACGGATTAGATACCATGTTGCCCTTACTCCTAATGGCAATCAGAGGGACCCCAGCAAACAGCTACCCAGCACACCACTTTGAGGTAATGACCAGTAGACAAATGAGACTACATGAGCATCAGTGGCTTTATCTCAAAACTCCTACTGCAGGCAGAGTGACCATGGGCACCTAAGTGGAGCAACTGAAAAACAACCTAGTAAAAATTCTTCTGTTTGCAGCACAAATTCTGGCCAAGCCCAACAGCAATCCAAAATGTACTGTGGCAAAAAAGTTAAAGAAGATGATTAGCAAGTAGCAGCACAAGTCATGATTCTAAAATTTGCTGTCCCGGCCCATACATTTCAAAACAAATGGGAGGGGCCCTTATGAGATCATAAACAAACTGAGTCCAGCAGTGTACCAAGTATGCCTCATTAACCGTAAAAGGCCAATTAATAAGTGGTTTCATGCGAATCAACTTAAATTGTTCAAAGGTGACTACATTGAATTGTTTAAACTCCCTCCTCACCCTCGGAAGGAGGGGGGGTTGATCCTGTTTTTCTGTTTTATTCTCTTTTCAGAAACCATGATCTACCTCTTCTTCCTATAGGCACTGATGAGCTCAAGAGAGCTGACACATATCGAGAAGACCTGAGCACGTATTATCCTTTATCTTCTGACCCATGATGTCCCACAGGGGCTCCCACCACCCAATACCTCCACTAGTGTGACAATCAATGTTCCCCCAAATATAGTTACTGTCCAAGAAGGCAAAGGTGCTCATCTCAATGCTTTTGTGGTGTCCTCTGACCAATCTACCTTACAAATTGAGTGGAAAACTGATTTCCCCCAATGGACAACAAATCCCTGTGTCCCATCTTTCCAAAGGAACCTTCCAAGGTTGGCCAAATACCCACATTGCCCCAATGGAACTTTGTCCATTCACCAAATCCAACTGCAGCACTTAGGTCTTTATAACCACACAGCCAAGATGAATCTGGATTTCTGCACACAGTTCCCAAATGACCCTATCGCCAGTTCTGTTCTTCACACACAACTGTGAGTGCTGCATTGTTTCTCACTGTACTCTCACCATTGGAAGATGACCCTGTGCAATGCCAAATCCAGGAGCCAGGTCCTCCAAGTGGCCTGGTTGTAAATTCCCTGCCCAGAACTCTCATTAATAATGTGCAGCTCATGCATGTTCCAGTGGTGCTGAGTCTCACCCACTGGAACATGGCCAAATTTGGCTTTTGTTCATCAGCTAATGCATCTAAATTCCATGCAGTAATGCTGATAGACTTTATGGCAGCCTATCAAGGACATACCCAAGATCCTATAGCCATGCCGCATACTGCCGAACACTTAGGTGTGTTAAGATGCCCCAAGAGGGCCACTTATGCAAATGTAGCAGGCACAACAGGTGTTGTTACAGGTTTATTTGGCACTGGAATATCAATCTGGAATTTAGTCAGGTTGGCTACTATCAAGAATTAAACATATAAATTTAATGATGGTTTAGATCAAAACGTTATGTAGCCCATGCTACACGGTACAGATGGCATTTCACAAGAAATGTTTACCATATACAACGTGCATCATGTTGCACTATTGTTTAATGAGTCAAAGAGTAAAATCAATTAATTGATATTTCAGAACAATAAAGAAGCTACACAGCATCCCATAGGCAGGGAAATTATTTGGTCAGCTTATGGTAATTTTGCTATTAATACTATAACCAATCTCTTCCTGGATCTGGAATTGGGTAAGATCATAGATTTGATCCATGATAGACGTATGGCCAAATGGTACTGTCCTGGTTGCCATACACTTACATGCACCAATAACTGTATTGATAAAACTGTTTCTTTTTCCCAAGCTACCATATGGAACTTGGATTATGTTACTCATCACCCCAACCAGGGACCTTGCTGTGACATATGCCAATGCACTTTGAAAGATAAAATGTATGTGACTTTTACAGTTTCTCATCCATGTTATGATCAGGCATCCTCTGTCTTTGACAAGCTGGCAGTTATCCATTCCATGGGCCATCTAGAGGGCAACATCTACTGAGAACATATAGACTTACCTCCTTTACTGGTGTTTCATCCTCAGCTTGATGCTTGGGTCACCCCGGACAGTGACTGTTGTGCAAAAAGGGGCCACCGTTACCTGTGCAGATGTGATGTGTTCAATGTAATCAAGCCTGTTTGTAGTTATGCTCCAAGTTTTATGGCCTGGTCCTATACTCTAGATATGGACCTCTCTCAAAATTACTCTAATGACTCTGCTAATGCCAGTGCTACATCAACATCTGCTGAAAACAAACCTATGTCCAAACCGGACTCCAAGCCTGCCCTTGCCACCTCTCCAGAAGACGTCCAATGCCTCAACAGCAAAATCACAAACTCATCCTTCACTTGCCCCATTCTGCTCACCAAGTGGTGTCTTCCTGAAGTGCATGTGTCATACAACTCTGATGGACTGTATTGTGTTGTTGCCAATCATAAAACTCTCTCATATGGACCTTTAATATGTACTCTTTCTATGCCTAACTTTTGTTTTGTTCCACAGCAAAGCACAATTATTGGCAATACGGTTATCATCCTTGTTCCCACCCCGGAACCAAATTACATTGATAGTGACCATGACTATCTTGATGCTATTTCTCAATACATACTTGTGTTTAATTTACATATTGATCCACTTACTCTTAATCTAAGAACTCTCTTAGAGTCAAAGGATTCACATTTGATACATATTAGCACTACTATTACTAAAGCTGGTAAATCTCTAAATGCTCTTTTCCATGATGGAGACCTCTCCACCACTTTATGCAATACTGACTTAGAAGTTACCTTTAAAGGTTTTGTTATTCTTCAAGTGTTTCTGATATTTTTCATGATTATTATCTTATGCATTGTTGTTTAAGATGTACTCCTAAGCAAAACCATGAACAACTTAAGTTCCTCTATAAAGCTCATGCAGCTGGATTGTAACTGATATACTGTAACAACCTACTTACCATATTTGTTGTTGCCTCTTTATTCAGGAAACAAGAGGGGGATTATGTAGACATACATGCCCTGATAACCCTCATGGAGAATGCCTTCAGGTTACAGTATAAGGGAATATAGCATTATGATGTAGTGTTTTATTTGTGGACTTAGTGTGCCACCTACTGACATTAGCTAATATGCAAAGCTTAGCATGACTTTCTGAAAAGGTCTATGGTTACCTAGAACTATTTTATGTCAGCAATATTGCTTACCTATCTGTACATGCTAAGAGTTGTAGTTTTGGGTGCCAGATGCCCACCTTGTCCACCAATGACAGCTTTCTTCTGCTCAGAAGATGAGGTGTTACTTAGGTAACAGACTTTCTTATCTGTTCTATATAAGATGATGTAAGTTTTTTGTTCATTGAGTTTTCTGCATGATCACCTGGGTGTTCGGAGAGGTGCTGAACCACCAGCTGTTTAGATAAGCTGTTTTGTATGTGTATTGGATAATAAACTTTGTAGACTGTGGCACCTGTCTCTGTGTATTATCTGCCATCAAGTCAGAGTATTCTGCCAGAACCAAGCTTGTCTGAACCAAGGTAACAGCACAGTGCCTCCACCCTGAGAAAGGTTTAAACAGACCTGGTGTAAGTATAGGACTGCCCCCTGGGATGAAATATCTACCACCTCCCTACAGGATCAACACACACTCGAACTAGCTCATTGCACTGGTAGTCCCCACAAAGCATGCAACTTACACTTTTAAAGAATGTGCACATATACAGTATCTAGAAACAAAATAACAGGATGTTTATAAGGGTCTAGCTTCAGGCCATAAAAGAAATGTGGGTTGACAGTATGATGTAGTGTAGTATGACCCAGACAAATTAACACAGGGCTGCTGTTCAATGTCCACCAAGGCACAGTCCAAAAACATAAACCATGGGGCTGTTCTTCAGGTGCCTTTCCAAGCTTAGCTCAAATACCAGTGCCACCCTCCAAACCACACATGCACAGTACAGCCATTTTTCCTGACCACTTGTACTGGAGGACACAACCCTCTTCCCATTGCTTACAGTGTATATCCCTAATTCTAATTGGGAGCTCCCAGTGATTCACTGGGTGCATACAGTCACAACCACAGACATGGTCAGATATTTCCTGAAATTTCTTTGATATATCTAGAGAAATCTCTGGCTTTCTGCAGTCCCATCGTAGGGGCAGCAGAGAGAAACTCTTTAGAAATATCATGAAATATCTGGAAATATTGACCATGTCTTTGGCTACAACTGTAGCTGTGGAAAAATAGCAGACTGATGACACTGGACATTGCTGGCTGGTAGTGGTACACTCAGGAAACTTAAAGCAATGCTTTGCAACTTAAGCCCCAAATCCAAAGGCTCTGTAAACTGCAAGGGGCATTTATAGATACTTACTCAAGGGCTTAGTTCATCAGCAGATTCCTCAACTACATTATGATACAAATACTGTGGTTGCAGGGCAAGCCATGAGTTTACTCATGGTTTCTAAGACCAGCGGTTCCTCTTTCATTGCACGGGGGTGATTGCATAGTTTACAGTGAGTCTGTCATTGGGAGGTTTCACTCTCTGCCCTCATGAGACCTCGGGTATCTGCTAATGCAAATGGCTGTTCCCTCTGACTTCAGACTGACATCTCCTGACCACTGCATTCAACACACAATTCACTGATTCACGCACAGGAGAGCTTGGCCTGTGAAAAAACTAATCCTTTCTGCCCAGCACACCACTTCCTGGTATCCAGACCCTAGTGCATGTGGTGATAATCAGTACTGAGCTGTGGTACTGAATGAGTAGCTTCCCTGGCTAGCTGTGGTCACAGTTTGGCTTCTCTTAGTGGGGCACAGCAACAGTCTCTCAAATTATTTGCTACAGCAGCCTTCAACTTCACTCTTGTGCTTGGCTAGCATGGAATAACCTCATGTTCTATGCAGGATAAGTCCTGCTTCTCATTCTGTCTTTGCAACACAGTAGCTAGCTGTCTCAACAGCACAGAGATGCCCCATTCTTTCACCCTCAGCTGCAGACAGAACTAGTTCTTGAATGGCCCCTGCTACTCACTGGGGAACTGCAGATTAGATTGTTTATTCAAGCAGTCAGTTAAGGTTATTCAGGCCTGGAGTTCGATCACTCAACAGGTGACTGGATGCTGCAAAATTACTTGAATTATTAAGGTCCATTACAAGTCCATAAGCCCTTAAGGCTCTCTCCTCAAGCAGTCTGTCCCTTACCAGTCAATCAATCACCCTCTGACTCCATCATCATGCCAGCTTGGGTCAGAGATGACCAAGACAGCTGCTGATCTGTAGTCCAAAAGCAATCTCTCCACAAAGCTTTTGTATACACATCATTCTGCAGTTCAGTATTTCACATCCCAAGTTATTCTTGCATGGGTGCACTTAAATGGCCTGTTCAGTTGGGGCAGTGATTGGGAAAGTCCCGGTCCAGTTTGGAGTACTGAGGCAGAAATTCAGTAATCAGTTGGCACATTTGATTTACGAACTACTGAGAGTTTTAAAGGTAAATTCTGTGGGGGGGGGGAGGAAGGTTACGCAAGGTTACACAGTGAATCAGGTAATGTGTTGGGGTTCAAAACTGCTCTCCTGTTTCAGTTTGCTGTAAGTACTAACAGACTATGCTACCTTCACAGGCAGTTTTGTTATCAGTAGAGTGGATGGGCTCAGAATTCATTTTTATATTTATATTTTTAATTAATGTTATAGAGAAACATAACAATAAATCAATAAAGATGACATATCAGTTTCTATTAAACAATAATCAAATCCTCTAGGTTGCTATTCTTTCATAATTTCAGTGCCTATCATTTGGGAGTGGGGTTTTTGTTTTTTTGTTTTTTTACTAAATACTTATTTAAATTTAAGTTGAGCAGATAATACAGTGTGTGTGTGTGTGTGTGTGTGTGTGTGTATATTATATATATATATATATATATATATATATATATATATATATATACACACACCTATATCAATAGTGATGTATGACAGCTCAGGGAACAGTGATCAATAAAATCTGGCAATAAGCATAAACCTACGGTATCGATCCATAATATCAATGGACAGTGCTAAAGGCAAAAAAAGATTAGATTAGAGTGTGCTAGATTATTCGTCTTTCGTAAATGTGAAATTCAGTGATCATGTCTAGCTTTTGTGTGCTGTTTACCTTATCAAAATGCACTGCATGTCTTTTTTTGTTTTTGTTTTGTAGTTGCTACATTACACAATTGTCCTGAAAATAGGACTTCTGCCCAGTGGAGGACACCTGTGTAACTATGGACTAGGTACTATATGTATATGGCACAACTTTTTCATTTGCAATTCAAACACTCATTGTGATGTAAAGAATATCTTCCACTGCAGCAAATAAAGAGAAAAGTCAATGCTGTGCATTTTTGAGAAACATATTCTTTCATCTTATCATACAGTGCCATGGCATTTTATGTTTTTTATGTTGCTTGCACGCATGTGCAAGAAACATAGTGCCATCATCTGAGTTTTCGGAGGTGTGGCACCCATCTTCCAATTCAGTCAGTGTGTTTGCAGGTGTGGTCCCAGTTCCCCAATCATTGCTGCAGCTGCCTATGGCAGCAGTTGAAAATGCAGTGGTCGTATAGTTGAAAGGGAGAGCTCCACTTCAGTGAGCAGAGCTCTCCCCCCCCAACACACACGCAGGCATGCATACTGCGTGCTGATGCACTCCCCCCCCATACACACTGTAAGTCCGATGGGGGGTGCCCAATCCTTGGTCAGCTCCACGCTCCCCCCACAAAAGCTGTCCTGGTGCCACGCTGGAATCCTATCCCAGCATGACAAAAACTGTTGTGGCCAATGGGGGTGCCCAATCCCCCGTCAGCTCTAGCCCCCCCCAAACAGCCTTTCCAGCTGCCATGCTGGGAGCCCATCCCAGTGTGGCAAACGTCCCATGTCATCTTAATAAAAAAAATAAAAGAAACCTGTAAACAAAAAAACAGTCCCTTGTGGTCTCCCTGCTCCCCCACAACCCTCAGCCACCCACTGCACACCCTACTTCCCCACACCCCCCTACACCCCATACTTACCTCCGGACCTTGGCGCGACGATCTTCAGTGGACCAGGAACACATCTGCACTCTTCAAAGCCGACCGCGAACTGAGGAAATGCCGGTAAGCTGTATAATGTAATGAATAGGGTTTTTTCAACTTTGTTGCATATCTCAGGCATTGTTGAGAATTTTGGGCCCACATTTTCAACATCGGGTTTTTAGGACCCCTCCTCATGAATTCTTGCACTGTCATTGCGTTAATCGGGCCTGAAGGGTGATTTCACGGTCACTGCATGAAATCACCTTTCAGGACCAGTTAATGAAACCACACTGCTAGTGTTCATAAGGTGGGCTCTCAAAAAGTCTATGTTGAAAATTTGGTGAAAAAATTCCTTAAAATTACTGTTTTACGAGTGTGTGTTGTGCAGTTCCTACGCACGCTCATAAGTTCAAGAATTTTCAATATTTTCACTCCAGATTTTCAACATTACCATTTTACCACACCTCCTTTTGAGCAGTACAGCTGTCATTTTTCACATCTCACCCAAAATGTGTTTCCGCCCATCTAGCGCACAATGGCACAGTCGGTGTGTGAAATCAATGTATGGGACACATTAAGAAAATCACAGTGACACTGTTCATGAGCAGAGGTCTTAAAATGGCTATGTTGAAAATTTGGTGAAATAATTCCTAAAATGACTGTTTCATAGTGTCGTTGCACAGTTCCTGCCACGCTAAGTTCGCAAATTTTAATATTTAGCTCCAGATTCAACATTGCCATTTTACCACACCTCCTTATGAGCAGTGCAGCTGTCATTTTTCACATCTCGCCCAAAATGTGTTTCTGTGCATGTAGCACACAATGGCGCAGTCAGTGTGCGCAATCAATGTTTGGAACAGATTGAGAAAATCACAGTGACACTGTTCATGAGCAGAGGTCCTAAAATGGCTATGTTGAAAATTTGGTGAAAAAATTCCCTTCAGCCGTTCTGCAATTTTACTAATGAAGACCCTGCAGCACCCCATTGGTCACCCCCTCTCCCTAGACTGCACCCCATTTACCACCACTTTCTGCCTCCTGTCTGTTAGCCAGTTTCTAACCCAGTTTACCACCCTTTCCCCCATGTCCAGCCTACCCAGCTAGTTTATCAGCCTCCTATGTGGGATGGTGTCAATGGCTTTGCTGAAATCAAGGTAAGTGTTGTCCACTGCCCCACCCTGATTCACCTCCTTTGTCACTCAGTCAAAGAAATCAACCAGATTTGTCTGACATTATGTCCCCACTGTGAATCCATGTTGTCTATGGTCCTGGGCCCAATGGCTTCTAGATTCCCCACTATTCTTTCTTTAAGCAATGTCTCCATGATCTTCCCCACTACTGAGGTGAGGCTGAATGGCCTATTGTTCTCTGCCTCCTCCCTGCTGCCGGACCTGTGTAGAGGGACCACATGTGCCCTCCTCCAATTCACTCATGTTGAATGACTCAGTGAACATGGCTGCCAGAGGTACTGCTATCTCCCTTCGCAGTTCTCTTAATATCCTTGGGCGTATGCCATCTGGTTCCATCGCTCTGTCCACCTTCAATTTAGTGAGCTCCTACAGGACTATTTTGCCTTTGAATGGGCTACTGTCCACCTCTTCACCCCCTTGGCAACGGCTGTACTGCTGTGGCCCTTACCCCTCCCACCCTTCTGTGCATACTGAGCGGAAAGAAACAGTGAATGACTTGGGAGGAAGGCATAGAACTATCACTTCCAAATACCTAAACAGCACATACAAGCAAGCAACATTCAGCATTGACAAATGCTTGCTTAATTATCTTATGCCACCAGCAGATAGTCAACTTGCAGAGAGACCTCTATTCTGTCCAGAGATGTCTGATCCATAGCTAGACTCCAAGGTCAAATCATAAAAATCTACCTCAGCCCGCAAAAGACAAAAGGCATTAGCACAGCATGACATTTTATTAATAAACATGCTTCTGTGCCTCTTATAATTTTACTCATTTAAATCGCCCTCCCACAAGGTGCAAATCTCACAGCTAAAGCCGTATTAAACAAGTTATGCCAGTAAGTTCAAAACACCATTGAAATACATTGATCCGCATACCTGTTTCCTCAGTTCACAGTCCAGCTTTGAAGAGTGAAAACATGCCTGCGGTACAGAGAGGAGTGTGGCGTTGGACCCCCGATGGGTAAGTAAGGGCTTGGGGGGTGCAGGGTGGTAAGTGCTGAGTGGGAGGGTCAGGTGGGGGGGATTGCAACGGCCACAAAAGATCTCACTGGACTTTTTTTTTTTTACAGGATAAAAAAAACAAAAACGAGGATTCCTGCACTGGGGGAGTGGACACCCCACAGTGCCACTGTTATGCTTTGGGGTGGAGTCGGGTGCTGAGACAGAGGGTCGGGTTGGGGAGGAAAGTGTATAAAAATATGCATGCATGATACTGGATCGGGAGGACGAGGATTCCTTCACTATCTGGTGGGAGGGGGAATTGGGGTGGTGGGTGCTGAGAGAAAGGGTCAGGTGGGGAAACTATAAAGATACATGTTTTTAAAAAGTGCAATTGCGCGTGCCTGGTAGTGGGGATGGGGGGGAATTTTCGTGATAAGGACACTAGGGGATTGGGCACCCCCAGTGTCACTGTTATGTTTCAGTGGGGGTTGAGGTGGTGGGTGCTGAGAGGGAGGGTCAGGTGGGGGAAGGGATATGTATAATTTAAAAGAAACTGAACGCTGACAGTAAAATTGTGCAGAGCGGAGTGCCTCACAGTTCTGGAGGCGACTGTGTTGACACTCCAACATGTTCTTCAGTAGCAAGGAATTTGGGAGTCCTTTTCTTATAGCAAGAGGTCTGCAGGGCTCTGCCCACTGCAGTAAAAAAAAAAGGAGAAATGCTGAGTATTTTAAGTCCAGACCTCTGCAATGCCTATCTCTTCACAAAAAGACAGGCTTTCAGTAAAGTACTAACTTGATTTTATCAAGCTACAATTATTTGCACATCAAGAAAGAAAAAAGATGCAGGCTACAGTGAAACATCTGCAGCAATGTGAGGTGCTGACCGAGCTAACAATGAGCTGGTGTTTATACTGTATATCCAATAGGGGATTAGTACCTGGATGTGTGCACATGACCTCAGTGGCACAAATTATAAAACAGAGTTAATATAACTTATTTATTTTAAATAGCATTTAAATTAGTAGTTTATATGAAATATTGTCAATATGCTCCCAAAAAGAGGTTGTCATTGAATATGAGTTAAAAAAAAAGTTAATAAACAAGAGTAAAATTAAAGTTTTATAATAGACAATAGCCCGGTCAAATAAGCTTTTCTTTTCTTATTCTTAGTTAATACAAAAGGATAACATTACATTTATTTTCCATAAAAGCTGTTGTAATATCAGTGATGATTACATTTTTTTGAACTCAGGAGGAACCATTTAGCTTTGGTAACTCATATCATACTCTGCTACAGAACATTGTTATTTCCAGCTAAACATCACACACACACTGGGAACCAAAATAAAAGTAAAAGAGCTTTGAACTCGCTACCATTATTCTAATAAAAGACTGCTCAATCCAAGAAGTTACCAGGTCCCAACTCCTGAAAGCATGCTTAAAATAAAGTCCTTTGTTCATGAGCTCACCAATTCCAGCAAAGCAGCTCTCGCTACACTCAGTGCTCTGAAACTCCAGTGCGCCATCTCTCCTATAGCTCTCTGCTACATGGCCTCTCCATTGTCTCTGTTTTTCTCCGAGCTCCTCAGACTGCAGTATTTTCAGAATCTCCAGGCAACAGTGGCATAATGATTATAAATAGGAGGCATTGGAGGCAGTATAGTGCAGTGGTTTAAGGCTCTGAGCTGCAAACCTGTAGAACTGGGTCTGAATCCCACAGCCCCCACTTGCATACTGTGTGACCCTGAGCAAGTCATTTAACTTCCTTATGCTCCCAGGTCACACCTGTAAACAAGCTTCAGCTTAGTGTGTCTCTTCTAGTTAAAAAAAAAAAATTACAGTCAAGCCCAACAACATATGCCAAGCAGACCCTTCACAGCAGCGTCAGCTCTCATCTACCATACTCCAAAATGTCTTCCACTTAGAGGAGTATGCTTTCATTGTTTCTGGATTTCTGTAAACATTCGGCACCCTCAGCTCCTCCTCCTCCTCCTCCTCCTCTGACAGATTCAAACTAGAGAATTCTAGCTTCTCAAGAACCATGCCCTCAGATATAGTGTTATGAGGTCTGGGAATGTTATTCTACCCTGAGACAGAGTCAGCAGGTTGTATCTCAGTGGCAGGCTGATTGGAATCCTGCTGGACAGGGTCAGAAGCATTGAGTACCAAGCTTGTCTGGCCTAATCTGAGACTGCCAGGATCACTGTTGCCTGCTGTCTCTTGAGCTATATGAGTGCTGTCTGTATGAATGGGAATGGTGGAAAGACACATAGGAACCTCCCTGTCCAGTCCAGAACCAGGGCATCTTCTGGGACTGTGCCCCTTACTGGTGGCCTGCAACAAAACCATGGGAGCTGATTGTTCTCCCAGATCTAGTTCTGGAGTGCCCCACCTTCTGAAGCCTGAGGCCAGCACTTGCTGGTTCAAGGTCCACTTGTGGCTTCCCTGGCTGATTCTGCTTAGGGAGTCTGCCCATAAATTGTCTTTGCCAAGCAGACGTACAGTAGAATTCTTTACATCTAGGAAATACACTAGATCCCAGATCTTCATAGGCCATGGCTTCTGAGCACAGTTTTGAGGATCTTACTTATGTAATATATTGGTGTGGTATTGTCTGTTCAAATCTAAACAGACTGACCTTGTAGCTGGGAGGAAAAGAATTGCACTGCCAGCAATACTGCCCTGAGACTGATGAGATTTATGTGCTCCTGAGTCTCCTGTGGACTTCAGATGACACTTACTGTGAGATTCTCCATGTGGGGGCTCCACACTAGGACTGTGGCATCTGTTGTGAGGATACTTGTTGGGGATTGCTAGAGGAAGGGAATACCTTGAGGCTGCTTTCCTCTTTTCACCACTCTAGTGCTTGCACAAAGGTCTCTGTGACTGGCACTAGCATGGATAGTGAATCCTACCATTGGGACCAGTGGTCTCTTACGTAATACTGAAGGTCTCTCTACTGAAATCTAGCCCATAGCACAACTGCTGTGGATAAAGCCATGTGGCCCAGTAACTGCAAAAAAGCCCTTGCAGGCCTTGGGTGACCCTATGTGAAGGATTCTGCAATAGCAATAAGATTTGATATCCTTTACCATGGGAGAAAAAGTCTTCTCTTGCAGTGTATCCAGCTCTACACCTATTAAGTTCAGTACCTGACCTAGTTCTGTCTGAGATGTCTGCAAATTTATCATGATTCCCAGGTTCTCAAGGGAGCTCTTTACCTTTTGTATAGAGCACCTTGCCTCTTCCTCTATTTTCTCTGAGACTAGCCAGTCCTCCAGGGAAGAAAAAAACACCACACATTGTCTTCTCGGATGAGCTGCCCAATGGCTAGGCACTTTGTGAAGACCCTTGGTGCTGAGGTGAGGCTAAAAGGAATGGCTATAAACTGGTATTTGCAGTTTCCCATCCTGAACCTGAGATCATTTCTGTGATTGGGTCTGAATGGAATGGAAAAGTAGATGTTGTTCTGATCACGTGATCTCAACCTACCTTCTGCCTGTAGGGATGGTATCACTGTGCACAGTGTGATCATCTTGAACTTTTCCTTTTTTGATACGTTCAGACATCTTATATCTGAAATTGGTTGCTACTCCCTATTTTTCTTGTGTATCAGGAAGTACCTTAAAAACAAGCCCATACCCCACTGCGAGATAGGGACCTTTTCTACTGCTTTTACTTGCAGTGACTTCTTTACTTAAAGTTCCAGCAGAATTCTTTCTGTTGGATAACGGGCTGTGAAGTTTTTTTTGGTCTTGGCAGTTTTGAAAACTTTTTGAATTGCAGGGACAATCCCTGACCACTACTTCCAGAAACACTAGTCTGTGGTAATTTTTACCTACTCCAGAAAGTAATGGGTCAGCCTTCCCCCACTGGCAATGGTTGCCTGGTGACCTGGGCAGAACTGTCAGGGGTTTTGGCTGTGGCTTGGGGGGCTGGTGCTGCAGCATGTCTGAAGCCCCTGCTGCCTCTGTAGTAACCTCTTTGAGACTGGTACTTATATTGGGTGTAGGGTCTGGGATAGTAGGTCCTGCCCCTACCTCCCCCTTCTGTAGAGCCAGTAGGAAGTGGAGGCCTTTTCCTTTTCAGAGTTTGTTTTATAAGTGGACTTGTACTCATCCACTTTTTTCATGTAGGCCTCCATTTTGTCACTAAATGGAGAATTTCCCTCAAGAGGGAAATCAATGGTTTTAGTTTGGGTGTTCTGGATCAAATGGTAGCCCTTAGCCAGGCAAAACCTTCTCAGAGCTACTGCATGAGCCAAGACTCATGGAGCAGTGACACTGGCATCAATAGCCATATGGAACAGAGTACTTTTGGTGTCCAGGATGGACTGTGCTGTGGCAGCCAGTTCCTGTGCCACTTTACTGTCTTCCTTACCAGCCAGTGCCAGCATTACATTCCACAGTGCTTTCTGGTACTGAGCCATATATGCCAAATAAGCTGCCTGTCTAAGAAGCAGGGAAGCTGTTGTGTCCATTTTTCTGGACATAGTATCCAGTTTCCTGGAATCCTTCTCAGGGGGCTGGGCAGAGAAGGGCACCTTGGCCTTCTTACAAGCAGCTGCCTGGATTACTTCTTCATGATCAGAGTAGCCATGCAGCTGTTCCATCCCCTCTCTGTCCGCATGACACTTTTCGACTTTTTACCAATAGCAGCAGATGAATTAGGTGCTGACATGATTTTTGAAGTAGCATTTTGGAGTGACTTGTGGATGGGAACTAGCAGCTTCCTTTTGGGGAGCAAGCCCATAATATCCATGAACTCTACTTCCTCCTCTATTTCGTGAGGGGTCTAGTGAGGGTCTATCTGTTTGATAAACTGGGCCTATGAGGTGAACCAAACTCTTGGTCAGAAGAACCATCACGTTCTATAAATTCACCTTCCTCCTTCTCCACAGGTAACCAGTCTGGGACCAGAGCCTGGGGGGGGCAGGCATATTAATGAAGTTTCCCACAGCCCTGAAGGTTTGGAAGAACTGCCATAAGTGGTGATGTCTTCTGTTGAGAGCATTTGTTTTTGATCCACTGCCTGCTCCTTCTCTTTTGCAGAAGGAGCGGCATGGCTATTTTTTTTTTTTTTTGCTTTTACTTGCAGACACTGGTTTCAGTACCTGCACTGAAGCTTTTTATTTGTATTTTTGCATCACTGGAATTAGGGTTCCTGCTTTCGGACTCCTTGGTATCTTCTCCATCTTTACCATGCTTATTTGATAGCTGTGCAGCTTTATCATTTTTATCTGTCCCCTTTGACGGGGACTGCTGTTGCTCATGTGGAGACATGCCTTCTAATATGTGCTTGAGTAGCTCACATTACTACTGGAAGAACGAGAATGAAGGACTCTCCAAGCAGCTCACATTACTACCATAAGGACTGGCGAAATGCCCACAGCGGGAGTGTGTGACCCTGATGTCAGTGGCCATGTGGGTTACAACACTTTCCTGTCAAAATACAGTTTTTCCCCTCACATCTGGATTGCCTCACTCTTCCTAATTAGCTGACACCACCTAAATAGTACTGTGGCTCCAGAGGGACTATTTAACCTAGCGAAGAAGGATATTTTATCAAAAATCAATAAACAATACATAAATTTAAGTTTCTCTTTATATGTTGTGAAATAAATGAAGCTAAACATTGTGTAATAGCAATATACCACTCCAGGGTGTGGGTATATGGGTGGCATCATGACCGAACCACACCAGGCATGATAAATCCTCCCATATACCCACATCCTGTCATGGTATACTGCTTAACTATATTCTAAGTTCTAAAAATTAGCATAAAGTTCTGTCTCTGGGGTATTGTAAAGCTTCACTGATGGAATCCTGTTGTTTAATGTAAATTGTTAGGAATACCTTTAGCTACTGCCTGTAAGTGCCTCACCAGACTGTGGCTCCCAGATGTCGCATCTAGTGATGGTTTTTGGAGGCATATTGTAGGGAAATACAGGGTTTAAAACAAATTATCACAGATCTCAATCTTTGGACACAGGTCTTTTTATCCCAATGGTGAGCCTGAGAACACTACCTGCTCCAGCAAGATGATTCCAGGATTTAGCGGGGGGGTTCTTCAGGAATGTAGAAATTCTGGGTCCCACCTTCACATATGCCTCATGAGGGTCACAGATTGGTGGGTTCTGTGTTTTTTTAATTCTTTTTCCCTACCAGGTGATTTGGCCCTTATCTAGAATGACATAACTTGGGCTGACAACAATCTGGAGTTATACTGTAGTCAAAATAAACAATATTGTTGACAATATAATGGATGATCAGTGAACTGAGAGCTCCTTCTTTGGCATTTTATGTACTCATCAACTTTTTTTTTTAAGCATCTACTGTTTGTCGGCTCTTATTTAAGCAATGATGCATGACAGGCTGTGGGTTGTGCTGGGATAACCTCATGCCCGGGTGGTTGGGCATGAGGCCGCAGGCCGAGTGTGTCCAACATCGCAGAAGTGAGGTTATCCCAGCACAACCCACACCCTGGAGTGCATTATTGCTATTATACAATGGCTCGTTGTTATACAAAATAAAAAAAAATTAATAATTTTTTTAAATATTTTTAGTAGATTTTTAGTGTGGCAATATAGCTTTTTCTTTTTACAGTTAAACTTTTTATTAATTTTTCAGTAAGATATACAGACAAACCTCTTACAGTACAGTACAATGTGAGGATTTTTTTAAAGAAATTGAGGCAGCATATAAAAGAACATTGCTACAATAATACAAGGAGCTTTTGGTTTAAAATATAGTAAACAATACAGGTCATGTAATTAGCATATACTTGACATTTGTAGTGAACTTAAAGCGGATAGTATGATTAGATACGGTTTATATTAAAATGTTACATAATTATATATGATGCTGCAAAAGGGAAAAAAGTACATACGTAAAAGCAATGTGGAGCAATAAAGAACGATTGAGAACAGAGCATAGGAAAGAAAAGATATATAAAAAGTTAAGAAGAGAGAGAGGGAAACTATAAAAAAAGGGGAAAAAAAGCAAGACTACAATGATGTATCAGTAAAAGGGGAAAATCCATATATATTAAGTCCATACATTGGTGCTGGAAGATTTAGTTGATTCCAAAAAATTAAAAAAGCCCTGCCAACAATTGTTATATAACATGAGTCAGTCAGACAGGATATATGTCATACGGTCCAGAGAGGAGTATTGCAATAGTTGGGCAATGATACTGGGAAGGGTAGGGATTATGTTGGATCTCCAATGCATGAGGATTGTGCATTTAACTTGAAGGAAGAGTATATTTAACCATCTGCTCTGTAAATATGAAATTTTATAAGAACAGTGATTAAAAATACCAAGAATGCAATGTTTAGGGTCCAGTGTAAAAGGCTGACCTACCACTTTCATTGCAAATCTGTGAGTATAGTGCCAAATCTTTTGTATGATGGGACAGTGCCACAAGATATGCAATAAATCCCCACTGGGGGAATTGCAGCACCAGCAATTGTTATTGTTCAATAAACCCATTTTTTGTAATACAACAGGAGTTCTGTACCACAAATGAAGGATCTCGGTTTGAATTAGGGAACTGCGTTTATCATTAAAAGATTTGTGACAGGAGAGCCAACATCTGGACCATTGTGCATTGGTGATATTATATTGTAGAAAAGTACTCCATCTGTTTTAGCATTGACAGAGTAGTCAGGAAGGATATCACAAATATCTTTGTAAACAGTGCTATTTAAATTGGATGTTGTTTTATCCATTTAGAGATGTGCTTATCATACAGAGAATTGATAGAGAAGGTGTGAGGTAAGAGTTGCATGCGGTAAGGTGAGATATTTCCAAAATCCTGGTGGGAAGATTCCATATGCCTCGTAGGTCGGTGTAAGATTTTAACTTTAATGACTTGGGTTCAAGTATATCCTGCAAAAGAATACCCTTGTTTTCCAGGTATGACAAAAATGGGGTGATTATCAGAGATATATGGTGGTTACCCCAGATGGGGTTGTAAGCTAAGGGTTTGAGGGTTAGATTTAATATGCTTGTGAATGATTTTCCAATAGAATATAGAAGCAGCTATGGTAGGGTGAGACTTTAAAGAAGAGGTAAGGGTGTTATAAAGGAAAGAAGTCACCACATTACTAGGACATAAGGATGTTTCCATATTGACCCATAAAGGAGACTGGATGTTGGGTTTGTTAAACCATTTAATTGTTTGAGATGTATGGAAAGCCCATAAGTAGGTTTGGAACCAAGGAAGGCCAAAGCCACCCTTTGACCAATGGGATCTAAGTTTATTATGACTAAATCTAGGTATTTTGCCTTCCCAAATGAAGCTGCCGATAATTTAGTCTATTTTGGTAAGGAAACTAGAGGGAAGTATCAAAGGGATATTGGAAAATAGGTATAATATTTTAGGAGTTATAGACATTTTAATGGTGGAAATTTTACCATTAAAAGAAAGTTTAAGTAGCTTCCATCTATCAAGTATTGTTTGGATACTGGTTAACAGAGGGGAAAGATTGGCATCCCATAATTTATTCAATGTCAGGGTGATCCAAATGCCAAGATAAGATATACCTTGGGGGGCCCAATGAAAGCCTAATGAGTTGTTCATGAGGGGACTACAAAGGGTATTCAATGGTAGCGTTTTGGATTTGTTAAGGTTTACAGCTAGTCCGGAGTGGGAGGTGAAGTCATTTAGTAGTTTAACTAAAGGTTGCCTGGAACTTTCGAGGTTTTCAAGTAAAATAAGGAGATCATCTGCATATGAGAGTGAAGTATAGTGAGAGTTACCAATAGTAACGCCTTTAATTGTACCGGATTGACATAGGGACGCAGAAAGAGGTTCCATGGCAAGTATAAACAATGAAGGCGATAAGGGGCATCCTTGTCTGCGCTCTTGCTAAGTAAAGGAGGGGACAAAATAGAGTTCGGAGAACTCGAGCTGAAGGAGGTATACAATAATTGAATCCAAGCACAAAATTATTTGTAAAGCCAAATGAGACAGCACCTGATATAGATATTCCCAATTGAGAGAGTCAAATGCTTTCTCAAAGTCAATGGCTATTGCAGCTGCAGGGGTTTGAAGAGTTTTTGCTTTGTGAATTAAATTGAGTAATGAGCGAAGATGATCGGAACTGTTTCTATTTTTGATAAATCCTGATTCAGAAGTATGGATGAGTTTAGTCATTAAAGATTCTAAGTGGAGAGTTAATAATTTGGCAAAGATTTTTCTGTCAGTATTAAGAAGTGAGATCGGTCTATAGTTTGAAGGAAGAAAACGGTCTTTGTCTTTTTTTGGTAAGACTGTTATACTGGCTTCGGTCATTGTGCATGGGAGTTTCTTTATTAAGGTTGCTTCTTGGAATACATTGACTAATACAGGACAAAGAGTTTCAGATAGGGTTTTATAAAAATCAATAGGGAACCCATCACTGCCAGGTGCTTTACCATTTTTTAATGATGATAAAGCAGTTTGGATTTCCTGTAAAGTGATTGGTTTATCAAGCATAGCTTTGTCGTGAGGGGATAGGTGGGGTAGATTCAATTTTTCCAGAAAATGTTGTATTAGGTTGGGATTGTAGTATTAGGTTGTGAGTATAGTTGATGGTAAAAGGATTGCATAATACAATTGATTGAAAGGTTGTCTGTGTGTGTCTGACCTGATGAATCTTTTAGACCTGCTATATGTCTCTGCATCTGTTGAGTTTTTAGCTGGTAAGAGAGCAACTTTCCACATTTATTCCCTTGTTCCCAATAACCATGTTTAATCCTAAAAAGGACAAGTTCAGCTTTCCTGGATATCAACTCGTTAATTTTAATTCTTAATTGTAGAATTTCAGATGAAGCTGTGAATTATGATTGGGTTTATTTAATTTATAGTATTGGGTTCTTTTTCTTTAGGGATTTTTCTAAATTAGCTAATTGTTGTTCTCTTAATTTCTTTCTTGTGCTGCATAACAAATAATTTTACCTCTAAGAGTGGCTTTTAATGCTTCCCAGATAGTACCTTGAGACATATCTGGAGTATCGTAATAAAAAAATCTTGAATCTGGGTTTTAATCCAAGGAGTGAATTCAGGGTCTCTGAGTAAAAGTGGGTCTAACGCCAAGATGGAGATTTAGAAGAAGGTGAACCCCAGAGTAAATGCAAACTGATAGGGGAATGATCAGATATAACAATAGGGAGAATCGATGTATCAATAATTTTTTCAGTAATGAGGGGAGAAGAGAACCAATAATCAATCCTACTATATGATTTATGTAAAGAGGAATAAAAGGTGTAATCTCGTTGTCTGGGATGATGTAACCTCCAAATGTCAGAGAGACCTAATTCCTTCATAAGCATTGATAGAGCATTAATACTATGGGGGTGGGCATCATGTGATGAGCTACTTCTGTCTAAATATGCTTGTAGTGCTAAGTTAAAGTCACCACCAATAAGAATAGGTGAATTATTTTTATTATTAATCATAATTTGTTGGATAGATTATGGAAGAAAATGGGTGAATCAAAGTTGGGTGCATATACATTCACAAACATAAGCAGACCTGCTGTGGTGTTTAATAGGGTTATAATCTACCTACCATCCAGGTCTCTAATGATTTTTATGGGGGGCCAATTAAGAGATTTATGTATTAAGATAGCAACCCCATGTTTTTGGGATAGAGAAGATGACGCTTATACTTGACCGACCCAGTCCCTTTTAAGTCTGTCGACATCCTCTGATAAAAGTTTAGTTTCTTGTAAGAAAGCAATATGTGTTTTATGCTTTTTAAGATAGGTAAGTACTTGCTTACGTTACAAGGTGAGTTGAGTCCCTTGACATTCCATGAATGTAAGATTAGATCACTCATGGTACTAAGATATAAGATAATTAGTTACAAATAGGAATGAGGGACTCAATACCATTAATTTGGAGGATGTCACAGATTCAAAAGGTAAATATATATAATAAACAAATGTATGCAGGGCCCTTAACTTGTATGGGTTCAAGATGATTGAGTATTTGCATTCATTTAGCCTCGCAGAGGGAGAGTATAGAGATAGGAATATCAAGTAATTAAACATTAGAACCAACAAACGTTAGTATAAACTCAGTAACTAGATTATTAATTTGAAACTTGTATGAAATGCAGAGCAATAAGAGTCGGTAAATATACCAGGACTCTCAATCTACATTACTAGGCGTGTAGAGTAGTGAATCTCAAGATACGGTTTACCCTATAATCTTAAGATACTAAACTTTATATAACAGTATATTAAAGAAGTGTATTTGAGATTTGTGTTGAGGTAATTAAAGCATTACCCTGGAAAAGACCAAAACATCATTCTTCCAAATAAACAAGGATAATTATATAATAATGTTAAATTCCAAACATAATGAATTAGCTTGGACCTAGCTATAAGTCCAATATTAAATAAAGTATACCAACATGATGGCAGATAATGCTGTAACAGTGTGAGCCAGATAAAAGGATGCCCAATGTGTATTAATCCACATAAGCTAGGTTAGGGAATGCAGTATATACTATAGGTTCATAGTGCATCCGTGTATTGTGGAATCATTTTTATAAGTTCCAATGATTTGGAAGAAAATGGGATGAAGAATAATGTGAGAAGGCAGAAAAAACTCAATGTATAGAAATACAATTGGAAGCATACGTTGGTGCAAAATCTGTGAGATATAATGGGAATGCACCTGATGCACTACATACCAGAAGTGATGCAAAACAAATATTAAATAAGTAAATGATTTTGGAGTATTTGTCTAATCGTCCTCCACATTCCAAAAAATAGGATTTATGTGGAAAATGCTATAATAGTAGGGGTTAAGGGCACACTGATATGAAATACAGAACTCTATATATGTATGTCTGCACCTGACCACATGTGGGCACTGAAGCTTATGAAAACTTAGAATGTAAATAGCAATTATATATACTAATGTCTGGCACCACACAAGGATTAATTATAAGAGATCTTACAAACATTGTAATATTTATTCTTTCTCTTATTTTTTTTTTCTTCTATTGAATACATTGACAGTAACTCCCGCATAGATTAAATACCACCAGTGTCAATTGGCTCACCTCCCACATACAGATACAGGCTTCTCAACAGCGATAGCGATTTACTGCATTTAAGTGCTCCAAACCTGTTGGGTACGATAGAGACTGCACTTTGAGGTAAATGTACCGAGGGAATCGAATGAGATGATGTGAAGAGGAGGGATTCTGGTAAGAAACTGCTATACCACATCTAATTATGGGTCATTGTATTTATTACAATTTTTTTTTTTTTTTTTTAGTGGGAAAAGTCTCAGGTAGCCTTGCTCTTTGATTTTCTTCTCCTTTTCTTTTTGGGTGGTTCAGATGATTTAAAAGGAGAGCTGGACACAAGATCAGCCCAGGAAGAGTCGGGAGAGTCATTACCCATTGAGAGCTTCTTTGGGTCTTGAGTAAATGTGTCGGATACAGTCTGTCTCAGATCCTCCATAGATGAGTGCAGATCTTCTTGGAGCAGATCATCTTGGAGTGGGGAGAATTTGTTAGACAAGGTAAGAGGAGTAGAAAAACTGATGTGACATTCCACATGGGAAGCTGGAGAAGTGGAAATATTATTTAGACAGCAGGTATTATTATTTAGAGAAGAACCAGATGCTTTTTTTTTCTTGTATGCATGCGGAGCTTCTGGCAGGAGCTACAGTGGCAGATATGATGGCTGCAGATTTCTCAGGGACCTGAAGGACAGTTTCAGGAGGAAGAGCAAGACATTGTAATTGCAAAGTGCTTGTGTTGGAGCAGGAACGAGCTGCATTAGCATCGCAAGGCAATGTAAGTGCAGGCTGTGTCCAATTCAGAAATTCAGAGAGAGATTCTGGGGTACTGAAATCTCTGGTAGAATCATTCAAAAAAAGACGCATTGTTGCAAGATAACGCAGTGCAAGCTTAATTCCACGCTGATGAAGGATCGTTTTAATGTGGTTGTAAGCTTTTCGTTTGTTAGACAGTTCTTTAGAATAGTCTCTGAAAATTAGGATTCTGTTTTCTTGCCAAGTAAGTGCACCCAATTGCCTCGCTTTTTGAAGAATCAGTTCAGTATGTGCGTGGTTTAGAAATCTGGCAATGATGGGCCTGGGTTTCTGGTCGGGTCCAGGCCTTGGATTTAAGGTCCAGTGAGATCTCTCGATGGTTAGGTCTTGACCAGCTGGTAATTTAAGCAGAGAAGGAAGTATATGAGTTAGAAGAGCACTGGTATCTCCTAGTTCAACACCTTCAGGAAATCCGAGAAATCTAAATTTGTTACGTCTGTTTCTATTTTCAATATCATCTATTTTGTCCTGAAAGTTCCTAATAACTCTGTCCTGCTCCCTGATGGTAGCCTGTAATGTGTTAACGGAATCTTCATTTTGAGATGCTTTAACATCAGTAGCGCTGGATTTTTGATCAAGTGCCTGCATATTATTGATATTTTGTTGAGATGCAATTTTTAATACATTGATTTCACTTATTAGTTGCTGGAACATTGCCTCCACTCTATTAAGAGAACTGTTATGTGGAGATTGGTCTGCCATTATTGTAGGCCTTAATAGAGAAATTGAAAAGCTATAGATAACTCGTTCAGTAATTATGAGGCAATAAAAATACTGTACCAGAGCTGTTCTGCGATGTCCATATAGTAAGATCTCAGATGTTGGCGAAGGTAGGAAGTCTGGAATCTGTAGGATGGATGATGATATTTGGTGAATCCAGGGAGATGAAAAATCAAGCAGACATCTTCAGCACAGCAGGCCACACCCCCCATAGCTTTCTTTCTTAAGAGAAAAGCTAAATAAATAAGTATAGCAAATCAATACAGTGAGGTTGTGTTGGGATAACCTCACTGTGCCAGACACACACTGACCAATTAGAGTCCAGGACATTTTATGCCATTGTATAATTGTTGATAGTTCTTTGTTCATAAAATGTATATAATGCTGTTGATTAGAGTGCTGTTGTGCTCCCTATACACAGATGTACATTATGTTCCTGGTTGTAACTGAATAAACTTTTTTTTGTGTGTGTGTATTTGTTTCTCCCCTGGCTCCCACTGGCTATCTCTGATGTCCCCCTCCCATCACACTTGAGCATCCGACCCCCTCCCTACTTGCCCCCATGACTTACCCTTCATGGTAGGGGGCGGGGAGCGACTCAACCCACCAGCACGGGTCCAGCTGTGGGAGGTGTCCTCTCAGGGCGGCGCACAGAGGGGGACCATCATCATCCTGCTGTGGTGGGAACCAATTTTTTCCTTTTTCTTGTGTGGAGTGTGAGCATGCAATGCCGCCAATGCCGCTCAGCGTGCGCGTCCACATGCTGTACGTCTGGCCGCTGCTTGCACTCTGCTCCCAAGTTATGGGACCTGGCATGTCAGCCCCCAGGTGCCACTAGGGATCAGGCAAATGTCATTCCATGTCCCCACCCTCCCTGGGAAAGGAGAGCTGTCCTCTGGATGCTCAATCCTCTCCCTCCCTTCCCAGCCAACCCCCAGTGACCCACTCGAACCGCTAACATGGTTCGCCGGCATGGTAGGATGTACGGCAGTGATGCCTCAGCCCTCCATGCCACTGGGCAGGCCTAACTGAATAAACTTTTGAGTGAAAAATGTGTAATCTAAACACTGTAGTTTTATCCTTTAACATGTTGCCCAACCAAGTGGGAAAATCATTCAGGATGCGCTTTATAAACCTGAGACAAGGAAGCTGGAGGATATCTTTTGCAAAAAAAGAGAGAAGCAGCAGGACAGCAACTCATACCAGCAAGGAAACATAAATAAAAGTAGTATAGGGTAGAATATGACCTGAGTGGCCTACCATGAAGTGGTGATCAGGCTAATTCAAATTTTTACTGGTTCATGAAAATTAAGAACCCCTGTTTAAAGCATGGTAAGAAGAAGGAATGTGAGATACAAAAAGAAGAAAGCCTTGGTGAGCACACTGTATTTTGTCTATTGATTGATATCACTTACCCATAGGAGTGGTTTTGGAAAACAGAGTGATTCATATCAATTATAGTGATGTGGGGGTGCTACTGAGCACTTCTACAGAACAGACGTGGCTCTCACCTGCTCTGCAACTGATATCAACAAACTTAGAATTTCTTCAATTGCTGGGAGATTTTGATTAGCATAACTAGTATTACTAGACTCCTGACATTGTGCTGCAGTTCTAGACATCAAACTTGAATATGGGCCGAATGAATAAAAGCAGTCCTGGCAGTGCAAAAATACAAGTCCCAACAGAGCAATAGGCCGCACCCAATACTGCAGCTAACAACTCTGGTGATCCGGAAGGCCCTGCAAGTGGCCATGCAGGCTATAGATGGTAAGGTGGAGTCAGTCTTACAGCGACTGAGGGAGCAAGATCTGAAAATAGAGGCTGCAACAAAAACCGCATCTTCTGCTGAAAGCCAGGCAGTAAAAGCCATGTCAACTGCGGCTACACTGACTCAGAAAAATGGGCAGCTCAGTTACCACTTAGGGGCACTGGAAAATGCAAACAGGGCGCAAAACATCAGACTCATTGGGCTGCCGGAGGGGTCTGAAAACCCTGATCTTCTCTCCTTCTTGAAATCTTGACTTCCTATGGCTCTACATCTTGAACAGGACTTAGGGAAGCATTTTATTAAAGTTTACCGCATATCCCCCCGATCTGCTGGGGTGCAGAAAGATCTACCCCAAACAGCTCTGTTGGTGATGGCAAGTGCAGCCATGAAAGAGCAGATCCTCCAAGCGGCCCATAACTCTGATCATCTCAATTTTGAGGGGCACACTTTGTACTGTTTTCCAGACCTCTCCTATGTTACAAGGGCCCACAGAAAGAGATTTGATGGGGTCCTCACCACTCTTAGGAGCCTGGGGGTGGCTCATTCCTTGATGATGCTGGCACCCCTGAGAATTTCCTATGGGGCTCATAAGTTCCAGTTTTCTGACCCAAGGGAAGCAGGCAAATGCATGCAGCAGTTCCAGTGAGAGTTCGAGGCCTCAGGAACTGGAGCTGGTGCAGGAGCTGATTCGGATCAGGAGTCGGCGGATGAGGATACATGAAGGGGGTAAAGTAAAGAACTAAACTTTCAGTGCTAATTTCAGCAGCAAGTACTCTCTGAGAGACTAACAACCCTGAAAACTGACTTTTAGTTAAAAAAAAAAACAACAAATTGCTTTATCGGACTACCTTAAGGGACTTTAACAGGGTTTAAAATATACTGAGTTAAAACCGAAGGGAGGGTCTTATACTTTCTTGCTACATGGAATGTTTTATTTCTGGCCCTGTTTTGATGTTTCTATTAACAGAAAGTTAATCTAGCTTACTGGATATGTTCATAGCTCCACAGAATGTTGTTGTTGCATAAGGTTTTGATTTAAGGCTGCTAGAGTGTGTGGGGACACACTTAAAGTTTAGCTTTCCCAAGTTTGGTAAAGGGGTCTAATCAGCTTTGGATGTTGAATTCTTCCTATTTTTCAGATTACAGTACTTGGACTGATTACCTTTCATGTGGAAGTGTAGCTATTGGGACTATATGGAAAGACATTTAAGGTAATGTTGGTATACCCCCAAATCCATAACCTATATGCTTAAATTAAGATACCTTGTTCTGTACCAGATTTTCTGTATTAATATGTTGATGTCTGGCTATTGCAACATGAAACTCTGTGTCTATGAGAAATCAATAAACGCAACGTTAAATAATAAAATATATATATATGTGTATATATATTATGGTAGCACAGTAGTGCTACCATAGTTAGGGTTGAGGAGCCATTTACATGTTAAACCCAAAATTTTGCACCTTAATGACTTTGCAACCGTTTGACGGATTTGCCTGAAATTTCCTGAACACGCTTATCGTAAGACCCATACACCTTGGGATCTGCCAAGTTTTGTACCAGTTGGATACACGGCTGAGTTATTTAGCATGACCTGCGACGCGCTTATGCTTTTCTGGAATTCCCACGGTTCGACCTACAGGTCGCATAGTTGTTGCGACCAGCCCAAAATCTTCAGGGAACGTACGGCCAGGGTCCCCGATGTGCCTTTCAAAGATTTCGAGAAAAAATATTAAACTGTTCAAAAGTTAAGGCAGTCCGAACTTCTGTTTTTTTCCCATAGGATAACATTACGGTGTTCGCCGCACCTTTGAGGGCCCGTATCTCGAAAATGGTACGAGATATGGAGTTTTTGTTGAAAAATTATATATGTATATAAAACTAGCCAGGAAAGTGATAATACATATGACTTTTAAAATTTTTTTCTATGTCGTACGGTTACTGAGATATAAGCATTTACTATCACAACTGCTGATTTTTGTGTTCCGAGAGTCATTATCTTGCATACATTCTTTCTACTCACTGTCTTTCTGTATACAGCTTTTGGGGAAAACCAGCCTGTGCACTTACATTACTCTTACCATTACCGTTTCTGCTTGCGGTTCCGTATCCGTTTCACTTACCGGTCACGTTTACTCCACCATGTGCGTTACCCTTTGCATTTTCATTTGCGGTTTCATTTCCATTGTTTTTAACATTTCTGTCTACAGTACTGTTCCTCTTTCTGTTTTGCTTTGTGTCACCATGCGCATTACGATTTCCGTTTGCAGGCACAATGTTACAAAGCGACAAGACATCACCCCCGTGCTCCTGCCGCTGCATTACATTCACTATTTCTCATTATCATTCTCAAAAAGAAGGAAAATTAGAGGCAAAAAAAATCCATTTAATGCATCTGTTAGGGTTAATGAGAGGACAAAGGAGGAAATGACGCTGTGGGTTGAAACCCCTTGCACCCTTCCAGCCCACCCCCTAACTGGAATTGGGGTGCATTGGGGTCATCGGTCCCAACTGTCACCCCATTCTCCTATTCCTCAGCTTCTTTCCACATGTGGTGGGGTGACACTTAGGGCCGATGACCCCAATGCGCACCCCGATTCCAGTTGGGGGGGTGGGCTAGAGGGGTGCAAAGGGGGTTTCAACCCTAACATTGAATTTCCTCACTTTTGTCACTGTGGAACAACCCTAACTGATGCATTAAACTGAGTTTTTTGCCTCTAATATATATAGTGTATATATATATATATATATATATATATATACACACACATATATATATATATATATATATATATAGTGGCAAAATTGACATAACTAGCCAGGTAGGGTACATCTTGAATTTCTAAATGACTTGCAAGAGGTGTTGCCCTCTCTAGAGCCAATGATTTTCTGTGTTTGTGGAATCATGGAAGGATCCACAGAAAATCACTTTTTATCATAAAACTCTGGAACTGACAATTTGTGCTTCTATTGATACCTGAAACAACCAATGTAATCTGCAATTGCACCTGTCTGAAAAAGATTGTCTGGTAGCTTCTAGTGGAGAAATGGGGAGGATTTACAGTACTGCTTTTGCGGCCAATCAGTAGTAGTGTTTCTTCCTCTCTCTACTTTCCCTCCTTTCTCAGTGTATCGGGGTGTTTAGCACCACAAAGCATGCAGCTTCAGCCATTGTTACTCATGTAGTGGGTAAAATTGTAATTACTTTTACCATCACCTACAAGAATCAGTTTGTTTAATTTAATGTAGGCATGTAGCAGAATTTGTGGCTTGTAAACCTGGCTTAAATTGTACATTATTTTCTTGGTGTGGAGTCATGTGTGTTACAAATAACTTCAAGTAAAAGCTGCCCTGACTGCTCTTGCCATGAATACAATTCAGAACTTAACCCCTATCGACTGTGTAAATTGCTCCAAAACAATAGCAAGTCATAAATTCAGCTTTCACTTTTTCAGCTTGTATCAAACGTTGCTTTTTGCCAGTGCCCAGGTTGGTGCAAAAACTCTGCCTAGGCCTTCCTGGCATAGCCCCAAATTCTGTAAGGTTTAATTGCAAAAATTTAAGATTATCGGTTGGGGTGAAAACCTAATCACTCAGCTTGTCTGATTAAACTATTTACTTCATCTCAATTTGTGTCTTGTCTTGTTAGCGGACACTGTATTTCAAAAAAGCCTAAGTTTCTGCTGTTGTCCTCCTTTCCCCTGCCTGATCACAGGAACCAAAAAAGGCAGTGGTAAACCTGACCAGACATTTACACAATTACTAAAAATGCATGTTTTCAGTAATTTTGTAAATGTCTGGTCTCAACCACCTTTTTTGGATCCTGTGATCCAGTGGTGAAAATAGGACAACAGCAGAGACTTTAGCTTTTTGAACTATCATGTTAGCTAAAAAGATGAGACACAGGTCAAGACAAAAAACAAACAGTTTAAATGAGACACGATTCAAGACAAAAAGCAAACAGTTTAAATGAGACACGATTCAAGACAAAAAGCAAATAGTTTAAATGAGACACGATTCAAGACAAAAAGCAAACAGTTTAAATGAGACACGATTCAAGACAAAAAACAAACAGTTTAAATGAGACACGATTCAAGACAAAAAGCAAACAGTTTAAATGAGACACGATTCAAGACGAAATGCAAACAGTTTAACCAAATGGGCTGAGCAACTGGGTTTTCATCCTCCAGTGCTGATCGTTTTCTTTTTGAAGACTACCAGCCATGCCCCCAGTCACTATCACTCTAGTCATGCTGCCCTCCCACCATGCTAATATGTTGGAATTTTGTTGCAGGCATTATTGTGAATAGGTGGCTTGGCAAGGGGTGGAATGCACTGCAAACTCTTAATGTTATATAACCAGCTTGATAAGGCTGTCCATATTACCTGCATGCCAGAAAAAGCATACTGATTTGTAAAAAGGTGTCAGTGTGGCTCAGTTGGTAGTACATCTGCCTCTGGGTCACAAGGTGGTGGGTTCTAGTCTCACACTGGGATTGGGCTCATACCTAAAACACTGACACTCAAGTGCAGTATTAGGGTGATGCTGTACTGTTGGGGGGATACCATCCTTTGGATGAGATGTTAAACTGAAATCCCTTCTACCCATGCTGATGCTGCCCTGTGGGTGTCCAGGTGGAAGTAAAACAACCCAAGACTCTTTTTGTAAAGAGTAGGGGACTTTCTTGTGTCCTGGCCAATATTCCTCTTCCAATAAAACCTGTTAATGCAATTGTCCAAGGCTGTGTGTGACTGTTGCTGTGCGAAATGGCTGCCACTACACATTCACTCACTTCACTACCAGTCTAGCATTGCTTATAAAGCGCTTTGGGATACAGTGTGTATGAAAAGTGCTATATAAATGCTGATTTTTCTTCTTAAAATTCATATCTTTGCTTTCTTATATCTGTCGCTATTAAAATAAGGGGATTGGGTTCAAAGCTGCCACATAAGATAGGTGTGTACTCTCTTTTATAAGACACAAAAGGGTATAGCATGTGACAAAGGGCTGTAATAGGTCTGTTTTGATTGAGGAAATAAAAAAATAAATGGAAAGGGTCCCTGAACACACGCTCTGCAGGTACCATATCACAATATGCAAATGTCCAGACAAAATGTGTGTTCTAAAATTCAGGGACTGGGGGCTACACACCGGCAAGGACTGTGGCATACATGTTAATGTGAAATGAAAGAAGACAGTACAGAAGTGCAGTGAGGATCTGGAAAGAAAGAAGTTGCAAACTCAAGAAAAAACATCAGCATGGTGCAGGTAATGGCAGCAGCCAGAGCACGGGTATGGCATGGTGGCCACATGATACTGTGGAGCAGCTGTGGGTAACTACAAGTGGGGCCATGGCAGACCATACAATCTGTCAGTGCACGCAGTGCTTTCTTTTTGTTGACTACCCAACAATAAGTAGTTTATGTATAAAACCCGAAAAAAATGAATTTGCAATTTTCTTAAATGTAATTGGCCATTTTTGAAAATGGAAAATCACTGGCCCTTCCTCTCCCCAGCCAACTTGTAACATCATTCAGATTGCATTATAACATTGAGATAAGGAAGCTGGAAGATGATATTTGCAAAGAAAAACAGAAGCAATGGGACCTCAACTGTTAATATTGCATTGTAGCACCAAGCATGTTGTTTTTGCAAATATGTTTCTGGTCAAAATATGAAACCTTTGGAAATCAACTGCATAACTGGTAGAATAAAATTATGAAGTCAACTTTGAAAATGAAAAACTTTTTTAAACATTTTGATCTGTTACACAGTATGTGTAAAGGAGCACGGAGGAGGATTCTTATGGCTACAGAGTTTCTCAGTACATTCTTAGAATGAGAGAGCTATAAACCAAATGTCAGCAGTTCTGGCACTCAAACGATGCAATAAATTCATTTTTAGCCCTAAGAGATATCCTCAGTGCTTCTGTAAAGATATAATAAATTATGTGATTTGTAGCATGTGGGAAAACATTGACTGGATTTTTAAACTGTATCTGTCATGGATTTGGCTGCCCTATATTCAAAGCCATCATGTGTTAGCACTGTCAGACCAACAATTAGATGATCTAACAGTGTCTGAAACTCACATGCTATGTCACAGTTGTGTTAAGCAATTATGTAAGCCCCATCATTTTATGATGCAAAGTGCCCCAGATTAGATGAAACTGACAATCATATACCTGGACTTTAGTAAGGCCTTTGATTCGGTGCCACACAAAAGGTTGATAATGAAACTGAGGGACCAAGGGGTGGGGGCAAATATGGTAAGATGGACTGAAAATTGGTTGAGGGGCAGAGCTCAGATTATAGTATTTGGGGGTGAGTTCTCCAGCACCAGGGAGGTCACCAGTGGGGTCCCACAGGAATCAGTGTTTGAAACATAGAAACATAGAATTTGACAGCAGATAGGGACTGCTTGGCCCACCTAGTCTGCCCATTTCCCTACCTAATGGATAAGCTGCAGATCCTATTTAACCAACAGCATACTTCCTCCTACCCCTCACTAGAATTGCTTTATGTCTATTCCATACATTCTTGAATTTCCCCACTGTTTTTAACTCCATGACCTCCTCAGGAAAGCCGTGCCATGTATCCACAACCCTCTTCCTGAAAAAACATTTCCTCACATTACCTCTGAGCCATCCCACCTCTGTCTTCAAATTGTGACCCCTTGTTCTTGTACATCTCTTTTTCTAAAAAATGCTGCCCTCTTGACTTTGTTGATTTCCTTGAGGTACTTGAAGTTTCTATCATGTCCTCCCTCTCCCTACTTTCCTCAAGAGTATACACATTAAGCTCCTTTAGTCTCTCTTCGAATGTCTTCTGGTGCAGACCCTGCACCATTTTAGTTGCCCTCCTTGAGACAGCCTCCATCCTGTCTATGTCCTTGTGGAGATGGGGTCTCCAGAACTGCATGCAGTACTCCAAATGGGGTTTCACCAAATGTCTGTACAGAGGGATAACAACTTCTTGTTTTCTGCTGGTGATTCCTCTCCCTATACATCCAAGTATCCCCCCAGACCTCCTTACTGCCTTCTCACATTGTTTGCCCACCTTTAGGTCATCTGATATGACTACCCCCAGGACCCTTTCCATTTTTCTTATTGTTAGTATCTCACTCCCATTGTGTACTCTTTCCCTGCATTTTTGTTTCCCAGGTGCATTACTTTGCACTTTGCATTGAATCTAAGCTGCCATACATTTGACCATTCCTCCAACCTGGCCAAGTCCCTTCTCATCCTTTCCAACCCACCTTGTGTAACGACCCTGTTGCAGATCTTTGTGTTGTGTGCAAAGAGACATACTTTTCCTTCCAGTCCCTCTGCAATGTCACTTATAAAGACATTAAAGAGGACCAGTCCCAGTACTGAACCCTGTAGTACCCCGCTAGTAACTCCCCTTTCTTCAGAGAGGACTCCATTTGCTATTACCCTCTGCATCCTGTTGCCCAGCCAATTTTTTAACCAGGCTACCACCTTGGGACCCACTCCAAGGCCAGCTAACTTGTATATTAATCTTTTGTGTGGGACTGTGTCAAATTGCTAAAACCTTGGTGTTGGGGCCAGTGTTGTTAAATGTCTCCATAAGTGACATCGGGGAAGGCATTAAAGGTAAAATATGCCTGTTTGTGGATGACACCAAACTCTGTGGGAGGGTGTGTACCAAGGAGGGGATAAAGGACCTAAGGGAAGACCTTGCCAGACTAGAAAGATGGTCAGGAATCTGGCAACTTGGTTTCAATGCCAGAAAGTGCAAAGTGATGCACATAGGGGCCAAGAATCCAGGGCAGAGTATTACATAGGAGGGGTTCAGGTAAATGCTTCTGAAGAGGAAAAGGATCTAGGAGTGGTGATTACAAGTGGCCTGAAACACACCTCCCAGTGTAGGAAGGCAGTGGTGAAGGCTAACAGGATGCTGGGGTGTATCGCAAGGGTTTTCAGTAGCAGGTGGAGCGAGGTAATTTTACCACTGTAAAGGTAATTCGTGAGACCACATTTACAATATGGGGTGAGGTACTTGGCATCCATACTTTAAGATGGACATCAGCATGCTGGAACATAATGGGTCATAATGTTGTATGCTAAATAGCGTATGGCATTATGGTGCACCCCGGACCTGTGCGCTCTCTGAGTAGGACCCCCCCCGGAGTTAGAATCCTTAGTGGGGGGATCCGGGGGCACAGCCCCCCATAACAGGGGGTGTGGGGGGCAGAGCCCCTCACATAACAAAAGAAACAGAGAAATCATGCAACGCGATTAAGTCGCACAGCATTTTGACCCGTGCCATGCTGGAAGGGTCCAGAGGAGGGCAACCAAGATGAAAGAGCGGCAACAGGATAGATCCTATTAGGAGATGCTGTGAGCCCTGTGTATGTACTTCCTGAAGGAGAGGAGGCAGAGGGGGATATAATAGAGAGCTTTAGGTACATGAATGGAATTAACAGAGTCCAAAAATAGGATCTCTTTAAAATGAGTGAAAACAACACCACGAGGAGGCATAGCCTAAAATTGATGGGGGGGGGGTTCAGAAGGGATGTAAGTAAACATTTCTATATGGAGATGGTGGTGACCACCTAGAATGAGCTGCCTGAGGACGTGGTATTAGCAGAGATGGTGGGAATATTCAAGAGGGCCTAGGACAAACACAAAGGGAACCCTTGGTACCAAGGAAAGGGGGGGAAGGGAGGAGGGAGGGAGGGAGGGGCAGTTAGTGGGGCACAGTCAGTGGTGTAGGTGTAAGACCAGACCCTGTATCATTATGAGCAGACGTGGTAGACCAGGTGGTCTTCTTCTGCTGGCTCTTTTCGTATGTTTGCATGTTCATAAATGCCTGTGGCCTTTTGAAAAATGGATGGTCCCTGCAGTCATTTGCAGAAACGGGTGGCTCATGCTCTCACAACTGCCTACAACCTCTTTCAAAATCTGACACGTTATGTTTAAAGACACATTTTTAAATAAAAAAAATGCCCATCTTTCAGAGTGAGAAACATTCTACTTTTTTAAATTGTATGCGTGAGGCTTTCTTTTGGCAATAAGAACTTTTCACAGGCTTTTGAATCATCATAATACTAACTGGGTGATTAAGAACAGATTACTTATAATTTGACTAAAGGCAGCCTTACACATCCTTTTTAAAATAATGTAAAGAAAGAAAGGTAAATTAGATACAGTTCAAATGTAAATATTGGGCCCTATGCACGAACAAGGAGTGGCTGCACGGAAAAAGAGCATAAGTTATGTCCATAACTATGCGAGGTGCATGCTTAAAATCACACAGTATTCACTAAAAGGTGGGTGTTGCCCACCATGACATGCAACATGTGTGCATTTACGTACAAAGTGTGCAGGTAGGGATTGGCGGGTTAGGAAGACAAGTGAATGCTCCTTGACCCTACCGTATGAGGACATGCATGGAAGGCTCTGCGCAACTGACAGCACTAAATCAAGAATACCAGAGTTGCAAGAAAAGGATTAAATGCCAAAGCAGTGGCAGGTGTACAACATGGTGACAAAGACTGGAATAGACCCACACTCCACTGTGCCTTCACAGTATACAAATAATGGGCCTTATGCATGAACGTGTGTCACAATTGTGCAAAATAGACACATCTCCGGTGTGCAGGGCACACATGCTATGCGGCATGCATGAATGCCCATCCTGGACATGCGGACTCAGGGAGTGGGACAACAAGGACTGCATAGCAGAATGTGCAGCATGCACAGGCATGCCAAGGATACATGGCTCCGCCCCTTGACCACACCATATTACAGTACAGAAGTGAATGCTGCCTAGCAATCGAAAGTGAACACAATGGCAGAGAGAGGAAGAGGTGTGGAGTGTTCCTCCCCTGCCACTGGAGCAGGCAGAAGGGTCAGGACACACAGGCGAACAGGGCTATGGCAGGGGCCGCACATGGGGCAGTGCACAACCCCACACCAGCCGCTGGTATGCACACAGGCAGCGCAAAGCTGCACCAGCATTGAAGCACAATACAGGGAACTGTGGCAGCTGGACAGCGACAGGCTGGAGGCACTGCACCACAACACCAATGTGCTAGTGTCACTGACTGCGGAGGTGCAGGAGATGAGACATGGCATCGACCACCTCACCTCCACACATGAATGGCTGGTGGACTTCCTAGCCAAATGTAATGTGCCACCCTGCCGACTCACCCACACGCTGCCACGTGTGGCACACACACACACCCAGGCATTGCGGACATCGAGGAGCAGGACATGGACATACAGCAGTGGAACACAGGAGGGACATGGGTTGATGGGATACAGGGCTCGGGAGAGGAAGACATGATGATAACCGACCCACATGGTGCAGGCACGCCCGACCCTGACCGTACACAGTGTGATATGCAAGGTGAGGGTGGGGGACACAGCACTGCGGACGAGGATGCACAGGGTGACCCTGACTCCACACAGTCCCAGGGCAGCATGCACCAGCAGCATGGCAACAGGACACAGGCACCAGTACGGAGACCAGGCACATGCTCCTCAGCTTGGCTACAGGCCATGCCATATGAGCCACAGGGACCATGATGCAACCATGCACCCCCACACACACGTACTGAAGAGGGAACACCTGAGCCCATAGTCCACCACTGCACATGCCACACGAGCAAAAATAACACACCTGCCAATCCCCAAGACACATCCATCACAGTGGACGGTGCCACTCAGCCATTCACACTGCACAGCACTGTGTGGTACATTGCCCATGGCTGCTGCGCCAATCACATGACAACTTCCACACACAGCATGGCTTGCCCAGACCACATATCCCCAGTGAAGAGGATGACATGAGCCACACATCCGGATAGGAATGCTCCTGCCAAGGTGCCCCCCCCGGACAGGTGCCCTCAGTGCATGGCAACATCATCAGGCACCTGCCACGCCACCAATGGTGCTCACCCCTCACACAGTCCATGATGCATGGATGCCCACACCTGATGCATACACAGATGCCCGTGCATTTCTACAGCATACAGACAGATGCCCAGGCAGTGCCAATGTCCGTTGGTCCCTCATGCACAGCCTTGTCCATGACTAATGCTGGAATGTGCCCTGCACAAGGGCTGCATGCACCACACAGCCACCCACTGTCTCCTGCCCTTGGCACAGCTCCCCCACAGGCAGCTCCAGTGGGGCATCCTGTTGGTGGTACTCCAGCATGGGCATGCCGCAGTCCTGTGCCATGTTGTGGAACATGGCACATGTGGTGAACACCTTGCAGGTCCTTCCCAGTGCCAGCAGATGGTCCCTCTGGTATGTTCCAGGAAACAGAAGCACATCTTTAACAGTCCAATGGTCCTCTCTATGATGTTCCATGTCTTCCTGTGGGAAAGGTTGTACGCCTCTTCTGCAGGTGTGGTCACTGCCAGGATTGGGGTCATCTAATATGGACACAGTGGGTATCTGCTGTCACCTGTACAGAGTACAGGGAGACATATCAGTCACATGCATGCAGTGGCATGCCTTTCACTGCCACACATGGCCATCCCTATACTCACCCAATAGCCAGCCATCAAGCCATCCTGCGCATAGCATGGCACCAAGTCTGGATGTGTCCAGTATGTAGGTGTCACAGGCAACATGGCAGTTGACACTGTGGAACCCCTTTCTGTTCCTGTATGCCTCCTCATTGACAGCCGGTGCCAGTATGGCAATGTGTGTGTGCCATTGATAGCACCGCGCAGAAGTTCAGCATGCCATGCTTGGCATAGAATGCCTGCTTCATGGCACAGATTTCCTCATCTGCCATGGGAACCTGATGTGGTCCTGCACATGCATCATCAGGGCATCCATCACTTGCGACACCACCTGGGACACAGAAGACTAGCTCATGCCCATGGCATTGCCAGTTACACACTGGAAAGACACTGATGCATAGTATGCCAGGGCACACACACAGCACCTTCGACATCACCCTGGACCACCATGTACGTGATGCAATGTCATCTCGGACCATATCGCACAGCTGTGCGATCATGGTCCAGGGTAGCCTGAAGTGCTCAATATAATGTGTGTCCCAGAGCATGGTGGCATCCAGCTGTGGTCGGAACACTCGTGGCTGTGGTCCCACATGCTTCTGCCACTCCAGCACCAGATTATGCAGGTACACATTCAGCAGCAGTCCTGGACACATCCTTATAAAATCCGTTGGCATTTCCAGTCGTCACTTATGGACACGGATGCATTCCGTCGTCTGCCACAACACACTGGTGTCTGCTGTTATGTGGGCATGGTGTCTGTCATGTGCACCACGCCCAGACCTGTACAGGTATATATTGAACATACACACAGGCTCATGGTGTAGGTGACATAGTTGACAGTATGGATGCTTGTGGGATGTCTGTGGCGGATGCGGTGCATTCTGGACAGTTCCCAAAGTGGCTCTGGAGGGTGTCAGAGGGCATGTACATGGACAGACATGGTGACAGGACCCTGTGGCATTTGTTGGGGCATGACAGGGTAAGTGTCATAGCCACTGTGTCTGATGCTGTGCTCAGTGGTGTATGGCCATTGTGCATGCATCTAACATTACTCTCTCTGTCTCATCCCACACAGAATTACCTTGGACTCACACCACCTGGAGTTCCTGTGCCTCGAGCAGCCTGAAACATAGAAATATAGAATTTGTCAGCAGATAAGGACTGCCAGGCCCATCCAGTCTGCCAGTAAGCCCTATACTTGTTTGTGCTCTCTGACCCTATGTGGTCAGTGGCCTTTCATCACTCCTCCCTCCCTCAAGGTTCCCCTGTGTCTGCCCCAGGCATGTTTAAATCTCTCCACTGTGCTTACTTACACCACCTTCTGTGGCAGACTATTCCATGAGTCCACCACCCTCTTTGTGAAGAAAAACATTCTCACATTTCCTCTTAACCTGCCTACCTCCTATTTCAAATCATGCCCCTTTGTTTTTGTACTCCTACATTGGAATATGTCTCCCCCCTGCATCTTGTTTATGCCCTTGAGGTTCTTGAATGTTCCTATCATATTACCCCCAATCCCTCCTCTCCTCCAGAGAGTACAGATTGAGGTCCTTTAATCTTTTCTCATATGTTCTGTGGTGCAACCCCTGTACCATCTTGGTCACCCTTCTCTGGACCACCTCTACCTTGTCAATGTCCTTGCAAAGGTGTGGCCTCTAGAACTGCACACAGTACTCCAGGTGAGGCCTCACTAGTGTTTTATACAATGGCATCACCTTTTCCTGCTTTCAGCTTGTGATACCCCTGCCTGTGCACCCCAGCATGCCACTTGCCCTCCCTGCAGCCTTTGCACATTGCTTTGACACGTTTAGGTCATCTGAAATGATAACCCCTTGGTCTCTTTCTTCCTTGGTGATCAAAGCACCCCCCCCCCCAATCCTGTAACTCTCCCCTGGGTTCCCTCTGCCTAGGTGCATTATTTTACACTTCTTGCATTGAGCTTTACTTGCCATAACTGAGACCATTTTTCAAATTTCCCCAGATCACTCTTCATTTACTCCACCCCTTCTGAAGTATCCATCCTATTGCAGATCTTGGTGTCATCCACAAACAGGCAGACCTTTCTCTCCAGTCCTTCTGCAATGTCACTAATGAAGACATTGAACAGGACTGGCCCAAGGACTGATCTCTGAGGTACCCGTGATGGGGTGCCATGTTATGTGTGGCCACCCCACCAGCGTAGGAGTTGGTGGAAGCTTTGGAACCTGGGATACCTGGCACTGCGGATTGATGGAGATGCTGTGCAATACAAGTCAGATGACTGTGTCATGTAGGCTGTGGTGGTGACCTCACAGGTGAGTCCAGCATGCTTTGTGCTATCCCCCTCCTGCACACTTGCTCTGTATGACACCATCCTGTATGCATGACGTCTGGCCTTACAGTCATATCCCTTCTTTTGCAGTGTTACAGATGTCCTGTACACCAAATTGTCTTGTACTCACTTGGCTGTGAGGATACCTCCACATCCAGTGAGTCAGAGGACAACCAGCTCAGGACAGATTGAAGGGATTGTAATCGTTGGGGTGGCCTGCATGTGTGCTTCAGGTCATGTTGACCCAGCAATTGCCCTTGGCACATTGGACTGTCCATAGAGTACAATGTTTGCTGTTGTTTGTTGTTTTGTTTGCTGTTTTACTGATGCTGTGCTGGACATTTTTCCTTACAGTTGGGATTGGTCAATAAATGTGTTTCATTTTATCACCTGTGTATTGCCTGTCTCCAGGACAGGAGGCTTCAGGTGGTGTGGTGTAGGTGGGATTCATTGTGGGGCATGGTGTGCTTTGGCATGATACTTGGTGGCACTGTTTGGGCACGGCATTTCTGGGATGGGCTGCTACGGTCTGTTGCATCCATGGGGTCCATGTTCCAGCTGTGGCAGTGCGGTGTACCGGCTGTCTGGCTGTGCTACATGCCCCTGTACAACAGCCCTCCTCTGCCGTAGGTGTCCACACTTTGCATCATGCGCCTGACAGCCATAACAGGTTTAGTGCAAACATGCTTCCTGTTGCTGCGATTGGCTATGCACGGCCATGCTCTCGTGGGACTGCTGCACATTGGGGGCACGTAGGTGTGTGTGGGTTGCCTGTGTGGCCTCCTGTGTGGCCGTTATGCATGCCTCAGCATGGTTCTGTTTGCAGGTTTCCCACATATAGGCCTACGCACATTCCCTGCACACAATTATGTGCATGACATTTCGGTCATGCATAGGCCCCAATATACTTCTGAACTCAGAGTGGTTTCCAAGCAGTTTTAATCCATATAGCTGTAGTTGCTAAATAAGTAAATGGACAACCAGAGTATGCTGTGAGTCATCCTGCCGACGAAGCTCCACAGAGTGAAGCGCCAGGGCAGCTGGTAACATGGTGGTGGTGTCTCTTTCACTCATAACATACTCTGGTTGTCTGTGTACTTGTTTAGAAACTACAGCTATATGGATTAAAACTGCTTGGACAACCACCCTGAGTTCAAAGTGTATTATCTGCATACTGTGACTTCACAGTTACGTGTGGGTCTCTTTCCATCTTTGTGTTTGTTACACGGGGACAGCTGCCCCAAAGACATGCACCCGAATCTTGTACTGGTGAACATATACTGTGATGTCTGTTTCCAGATGAAATGGTGATGCAGAAACCACAGCCAGAAGATGGGCACAGTGGAACAGGAACCGTGGGAGGCAGAAACACATGCAACTTCCCCTACTGACCCAGGAGGGGCTCACACAGGCGGCTGGTGGAATACAGAGGTGCAGAACCAACACCAGAGGTAGTGGACCTTGCCATCATCCCTGCCCAGACACACACAGGGGAAGCATCTGTTGCACTGGCAGTGCCACATGGTACAGGGCTCAGATCTTCAGTACAGAGCAGATAACTGTGGCCATATCTGAAATATGGGTGAACTATGCTACCCACTATGCTACCATGTATGGGCAGGCAGCACTATGTGTCCAATCTGTGAAAAAGGTCAACATCTGAAACCAGATCCAGATCACTGTGAATGCCACAGGCTTTGCCCCAGGTAAGTAGAGGCTGTCAAACACAGGCAAAGAGACCTGAGGACATCTGTGAGGAAGAAGCTGGCAGGTGGATGGTGAGCAACGAACATCACAGGCTGGGACTACCAAGCCTCACCCTCCTTGAGGACATGATGGCAGATAACATAATGCAGACAACTGTTGATATGGAAGAGGAGGATGGTCTGGACACCCTACTGTGCGTGAACTGGTACATGTGTGAAGGTATCACAACATGCAACACTGACCAGTTCTACCAATGACTTCTGGGGAGGACGGCAATGATGATAATGGGACAGAGGCAACTGGGGACATACATGACACCCATGGGGACAAGGATGACCAGGGCAGTGCATGACCACTGCTTTATGGTGAGTATCCATGGGCCATCAGTACATTCCAGAGCTGTGCCGTGTGCAGACACTGACTGTCCACCATCTCACAATAATCACACCTGTTAAATGCTTGGCTGTGTGTAACCAAATCATGCAGAGGAGCAGAACCACCAGACCAGCATCACACAATCACCACCTTATGTGTCGGGCATACCTGCAGCCACCACATCACCAGCCTAGACCATCACATACACTTTGCATGGATAGCATGAGTCATTGGCTCGACAGTGTACCACACTTGCATTTTTTTCTAACAGTTCCTGAGACAGTCATTTTGGGTGGCAGAAAAGGGAGGGAGGATTATTAGCCAGTTTTGACACATAATTCAGGTAGCTTGTAATGGGGCATAAGGGATCTTCAGGCTGCTCAAGCATGTATGCCCTGTTGAGCTGCCTTGTGGGATCATTATGCTTTTTGTGATTCTTTGTCCCCCCATTAAATTATCTTGTCAGGTATCTCTGACCATTTTCAGTGGTTTTGACTACAAAAGATTGCACTGTCAAACTTCCGACTCCTTCATTCCCCCTCCTGGCAAAATGAAGCTGGATATCCACCCAAACTATACTCACTAAACCACAGGCCGTCTTTGGGGAAACTGCAGGGGAGCTTTGTAGGGTTGTGAGTTTTTGCATAGTTAAGGCTGGATGGTGCCTTGTCCTTACACTCTCTGCTATACCTTTTAGCTACTCTCTTAAATACATTGTTTGAACTGCTAAAAACAGGGCCTGCCATTATGTTAATTGAGCGACTCAAGGAGGGGGGTAGGGAGGGTGTCATTCAAATGTCTATTAAGGCCAGACCTGAAGCTGACAAAACTGCTAATTACATACTCCTTGCCCTCTGTGTTTCGGATGGAACTGTAGTAATTTCTTAAAATGGTATTCAGCTCTTCTAGTGGTATACTTTTTAAATCTATTTCAATGTTTTTTTGCCTGCACCAACTGGTAAAAACATTGATGGCCCATTTAGTTTGTTTTAGTGTCATTTCTTCATTTCTTTCTATTTCTAACCTCAACATGTTATGATCTGTTACATCTGCATGCCATTTTGTCTCTGCAAAACTGCGATTGGTCTGGCCTGCTATGCTGGTGTCCGCTCCATAGGAGGAGTTGTTTTGCTGAGAGGTGGTGGCTGTTTCATTGGGGATAGAAGCAACTGCTGCTTCAGTGTGTTCTGTGGGCCTTTCAGAAGCATGGACACTGTCGTGAGGAGCGCTTACTGTACCAACTGGTTCAGGTATACTTTCTAATGTTTGGGGCTCGATTTCATTACTGTCACTCTCTATTTCGGTTAGGGACTGGAACATTTGATCTAATTTGGTCAGGTCGATTAGATCAAAACTAGTATCCATTTTACTTAGTTTTTTACTGACGCGTAACAGCGATCTCTGTGACTGACAAGATGGTGGCTCTGCTAACCGTTAACACTCAACTCGAGTAATACAATTTATGGTGTTGGGCATGTGAGTTTATCTGGCACCTCTTACCATGGGTAATGCTAGGATTTACCATTGCTAGGAGGCTCCAGCTAGCCAACTGAGTTGTTTTATTTTTGAAGACATTGTATAATCAGCACCATATCACAGGCAACCCTTCCACCGTGAATGGCTAGGCATATGCCACAGAGTGCACAGCACCAGCAGAATGTCTGCAGAGCATGGCTCCACCTAACAGCTGGCGTGCACACCAGCACAGATGCAGCAGCCACCTGTGAGTTACCCAGACCTTGGCAATGACAATAAGGACCAATCTGACAGAATAGGCCAGTACAAAATGAGAAGTGCTGCTGCAGGTACTACTGAGATGTGGCAGTTTGAGCAGGAAAGCCTTCAAATGAGCAAGGAGAATAGCATCCAGCTCAGGGCACTCACAGCAGAGTTGCATGGCCTGCTCTCAGAAGTCAGGTTACTGATCTGCTAGAGGGTGTTCCACAGCATCTCACTCCCATAGACTGGCAAGCATCCCAGCAGACATAGGTGGACAACATATGCAGCTCCTATTTTGGCAGACAGTGACACCCACAGTCAGGCACAGAGAGCATGCAGACACCATGCACCTGCATGATGACACTGCACAATCATGGCTCTCAGCACTGAGGCTCAGCACCATAAACTGGCAACTAGTGGCACACACCATGTACACAGATATGCATGCATGCATGTACACATCACACATGCATCTGAGGCCAGGAAATCAGAAGGCTATGGGTTCTATCCCCACACCAGGCACTTGGGTTAAATCCCAATACTGACACTGTAGTGCAGCACGAGGGAGGTGCTGCACTCCTGAGGTGCCATCTTTCAGATGACACATTAAACCAAGGTCCCATCTGCCTGTTCTGGTGACAGTTCAGATGGATGTTAAAGATCCCATGGCACATCTCGAAAAAGAGTAGGGGAAGTTTCCTCAGCGTCCTGGCCAAATTTCCCCCATTCACTAAAAATACCACCAACAGCTTAATCTGGTTTAAGGTCAGTTGGCATTCATCTGTATCCCCCTTCCCTGGGTTGTGCCTGAAAATAGGCAGAATTAGTCTAGTGCACTTACCTGGTCAACAAAAACTAAAACTAAAAAAAAAATCCATGGCAATGTTCTATGGTGCCACCATAGTCCGACACAAAGAGGTTTAACAAGGGCACCTATTTTCTGTGGACATTTTACTCTGTGATTCCCTCTACAGTACCTGTATTGCCTTGGCCTGTGTTGCAGTCCATGGTTACCAGTGTAGCCAAACTGTTTAGATTTTAATAGAATGTGTGACCTGAACATGTTTGTATTTCTTTAATACAGTTTTCCATGTGTGACATAAACATGTTTGCAACATATAGCTCTGTGTGGGTATTTATTCTTGTGTGCTGAGTTGGAGGGTACATAACTGTATTAATGGCTGCTCTCCATGCCATGTATTGCATGGCGTGTCCCATGAACTGCTGCATGGACATGGATGTATACCTGTTCATGCATGTGTGTTGTGGTTAAACATGCATGGACATGCCCCCTTATGTTGCACAATGTGACTGTGCAGTTGCATATTCATACTTTAGACACTGTGCACACAACTGTTGTGCATGCAGTGTACTACTATATATGCCATGTAGCCGCCTGAACCATGCCCCACATAGCACACCATGGGCTTTTGTGTGCATAGGGCCCATTTTTAGGCACCAACAAGCACAGCATGTAAGTGCTTATTGAGGTCATGCATACTCTTTTCTGCATTTCAGTCAAGTTTAAGGATACCCTGTGCATCAGAAATTCAGATGCATCATGACCTTGTAGCATCCAAAAGCAGAAGAATTACTGAGGGAAACAATGCTGACTGGCCAAGGTCTGGATGTGGCTGGATCGTGAGCTTTTTAAGCCCTTCCAGCCATCCGTGTGCCAGTCCAAGTGCGCCCATCAACAGGGCGCCAAAATCCCTGATTCTCCACCCCTTCCCCAAGGTCTGCCCCCCCCCCGAGTTAGAATCTATAGATGGGGGAGTGTGGGGGGGGTGCAGCCCCCTGCATTACAAGCAGGATTCAAACGCGAATCTCTGGTGCCCTAATGACAGGTGCACTCAGATGGGCACCGTCAGATGGTGGAACCCTTTTTAAGCCCATCCAGCACAGATAAGCACTACAGCTTTGCGCTATTCTTAGTGTTTTCCCATATTTGGAAAATTATTATAGTTAGTGTGGAAGTGAACAGACCCGACCAGTGCCTTGACCTGATGGGCTCAGAGGACTCAGGCATCTGGCAGAGGAGTTACTCTTTCTGGTACATTGGATGATTGGAAACTATGTGTAAAGCCATGTGTGTAGACCATCAGATTCAGCAGAGCAATTGTAACAACTCATCTCTTGTGCCTGGCAGCAGATACAGTATGTAAGGTAGTATGGTACAGCACTGTGAGCATAGAAAAGAATCAATATTTTTTCCACATCCCCGAACTGATAAGGTAAACAAATTCTGGCTTTAAAGATATGTTTAAACAACATCAACAGATTAAACATTTCCATCCACTCCTCCCTGCTTTCTCCCCATTTATTTAGCAGCTGGAAGATACCTGTGTGGTGACAGTGTTTAAAGTCCTACAGGCACCTGAAATAGTTGGCTAAAATCTGCCACAAACCTCCCTGCAGCTTTGAGGTGTTACTGTTTCTTACAGTGGTTTCTCAATGTAAAATCTGACCCTCTTCCCAACAATACGGCACTGCAATTTTTTTAAGCAAATGGAAAGGCACTGTCTACTAAATTGTGAAAGGAGATAGCCCACTTAGGATCCCCCCAAAACATCCTTGGGGGTTAATCTTCCTAAATAACAAAGAGCAAACTCTATTGTGCAGGGGCAGATTTTGCATATGGGCATAGAGGCGCATGCAACCCCCCCCCTCCCATTTCTGTACACTCACCATCCTCTCCAAGTCCTGTGGTGAGGGTGCCCAATGGTTTTATGTGACAAGGATAAAATTATAAGAGCAAATCCGGAATTGCAAAACCAGTTGGGCGAAACCCGAAATAGCAACTCTTTTTTTTCTTTCTGGGGGCTTCACTCCCGCACCCCCCTTACTAATATAACAAACTCTGAGGTCGTAGCACCTCAGGGAAGAGGTGAAACTTTTGTCACCATTTCAGTTTCACCCTTTTCCCATCGCAATTCCAAGTGTCACCTTTTCGAGTTTTGCCCACTTCACTGCACACTGTGCCCAGTCCTGCCGCCAGTACACATTACTGATCCCCAAGACAGTCTCTCTCAGTATCCCCATCCATCAAACTCTTAAAATAATCAAAACAAAACCACCCTTACCCACCCTCTGTGCACCCTACCACCCACCTCCCCCCACCCAGTAGCGCCCACCTCTGTCCCTTATAGTGACTCCTTTTGTCCCTTGCTGTTGAATCTTCAGTGTCCCCTTGAAGCACTGCTTCTCTGAGGGTCACTCACATAGAAATGGGTAGGGCCCATTCATTTCAATGTTTTTTATTCCTTAGTTGATAACTTTTAGATTTAGTAATATTTTCACCTACTTTTTTCTGTTGCCGTCTTTCCTAGCCCCACTCTAACAAACCTTGTGGGTGTCGACTATCAAATCCCCCCCACCCCAAAATGGGTGTTTGTGGAGTACACTGGCATGCATTGCAAATACCATTTTGGGAGAGATGTGAACATTGATACCCATAGTGTTCGACAGAGTTGGGCTAAAAAATACCTTACAATCAAAAAACCAAGCACTGACCACCACTGTATAAATTCAAATGTTTAATTGTGAATTGTGCAGCAAAGAAATATCAAGATGGAAAAGGTGCCGCAAGGTGTGCTGACCCCTGTGAACTAGGCCCGACTGGTTTCACGCATGCTCTCTTCCTCAGGGATGGCCTTTGCACCAAAGGGGTTGTACTTAAATACATATTCCATTTAAAGACACAGTGTAAAATAAACATCCTTTGGATTCATACAGTGGTGGTCGGTGCTTATTTTTTTGATTGTATGGAATACATTGTACCATTAGTATGACAGTTTTGGAGCTGCCCTTCCTGTGTTTTGACTAAAAAATACAGTGAAAGAAAAAAGTAGCTAAAATATTTTAAAAAATCAAACAAAATATGACTTAAAGAAAAAGACTCATTGAAATGAATGTGAAGTGTGTGCCCGTTAATTTCAATGTTTTTCTTTTTCTTTAAGTCACAACTTTTTTGTTCTTTAACACTTTTTCGTATTTTTCTATCTAGGTATTTTTTAGTCCCACTATGGTGAACATTATGGGTGTGAATGTTCAAGTGCTCTCAAAATGGGTGTTTGCAGCACATGCCAGCATTCACTGCAAACACCCATTTTGGGAGGATTTGAAAGTTGACACTGATAGCATTTGTCAGGGTGGGGTTAAGAAAAGACCTTAACAAAAAAAAAGGATGAAAAAATATAAAAAAAAAAATTAAAAAATTAGGAACTAAATTATTTGTTCTGTGAGGTTGTACATGCTTGTGTGTGTGTGTATGTGTGTGTGAGTCTGTATTGTGTAGCATCTGTGTGTACATTGTTTAGCATGTGTACGTGTTTTTTTTACTATACAAAAATTACACATCCATACCTTGGTGCTGCCCAGTTCTGTTGGTTCTTTGATTGTATCTGTAATGCATTTTAAGCAGCAATGGTGAACATTTTGATCTATACATTTTTATGACATTTTAGATTGCCCATTACCTCCAATCTTGATACCTTTATTTCCAAATTTTGAGTCTGCTTTGGATCTTTTTGTTCATTTGGAACAATAAAAATTAGCATTCCTTTTAAAATGGCTTAAACCATCGGTATTCTCAGCTGTTTCTGTACACCTATTTGGAAGACTTGGCCTGTAGTTCAATGGAGAAGCAGCCAGTCACTTGCACTTCCTGAGCTACATAAGCAGTTCCTCTCAGCCTCCTTCTGAAGCACTATTTTCTTTGCTAGCCGGTGGCTCTGTCCGTCTGTCCTCTGCTGCTGGCTGGGGCCTGACCCCCGCATTGCTGCTTCTGTTTGTTTCTGCTGGACTTCTGTGTTTGTTTTCCTGCTTCTAGTTTGTAGTTTTCCTCCAGCTGTGTGCTTCTTTCTGTTATTACTCCTTGTTTTCTGTGTTTGTGTGCCTTTGTTCTGGGCCTTTGTTCCCTGTTCTCAGTGTTTGTGTGTTTTGGTTTTGTCTTTTGGGGCTTTGTTTCTAAGCTCCTAGCATATTTCTACTCCAGAGCTCATATTACTTGTTCTCAGTTACTCATAATTCTCAAATTACTTGCAATGCAACTGCAACAATTATCTGTATGTTTCAGCTCAACCATAGCTGCTCTCCATGCTGCATCTAATTGAGTTTACCTGATTCAGGCTCACTCTGAAACCCTAGGTATGCAGCTCCCTCATGCTCTTAACTCATTCTTCTTACCTCATTGCTGCAGTTTCATTGCACTGCCAGGTGATAGCTGCTTCAGAGCATGGTGTCTCCTTTCTTTCTATGTTTATTAAAGTTTACAACTCAGTGTACTCAATACAGATGCTGCTTCTCTGTTTGTACACTCTGTTATACTCTGAGGTCAGTTAAGCTACTGCTGATGCTGTCAACTAGTTTCAATACCTGCATGTGGGTCTTAGCCCTTCCATCACTTTCTTGTTTTTCCTACGATGGGGACTTGGAGATGTTTGAGGAGTCATGGCACTATGTGGCTAATCACTTATGTTCTAAATCCTGTCTCCGCCGATGACAAATCCTCAGAGTATGTGTCACCTTTATTGGCTTTTTGAATGCCTGGCTGGCTTGCCCCACTATTCAAAGTGCAGTTTCATTGCTACTATGTTTTGCAGACCTACGTGCAGATCCAACTATTGCTACACTGTTTACTGACCTATGTGCAGGTCCACTCTTGCTTACACAATCATTGCTTCATGCCTACCACCATCCCCTCAGCTTCAGCCTCTGGGATGTCTGCTGTGCTCACTACTGCATCTGACCTTTGCAAGGTCTCAGCACTTAATGCTTGTTAAGGTCTCAACACACCCATGCTCATTCAGCTGCTCACCAGTTTCTGGAGCATGCCAGCCATACCATTCTGGTGCAGGGCTCCCTGTAGCTGATGGTCTCACTCTGCACCCAGAGTCTGCAGCTTGAGCATGCAAAGCTTGTGGCAGAGTCCTTCTCACCTGGCCGCTGATCTGTGGATCCTACATCTGCTTCCTATTAACGGTATCACAGACTTTCATTATCAATTCCACCTCAGTGCCTACCACCATCCCCTCAGCTTCAGCCTCTGGGATTCAGCTGCAGCTGAGAATGTCCTCGCTCTGGGTGGACCTTCAGTCATCAACCGTACCGACGGCACCTCAAGTTGTAGAAGTTAAGACTCAGCTTAATGGGGTGGGGCTCTCATGGGGGCTCCTTTAGATGCCTGAGCAGGTTCAGAGGCACCCTTCAAAGCTATTCTCCCCATGACTGCCTCTGGTTCACCTGGTTTGTGTTTAGGGTGAGTAGGCCAGGTGAGCGCCTCAGCAGTTGTTGCTCTCCTCCTCCCACCTTGGTTGCCCATTGTTGTAGAGTAGTGCACGCAAACTTCCACTGCATTCCTGCTAAAGGGATTGAGTGAGAGCTTTCCACCAAATTGGAATATCTACCACTGCCCTTTAATTGGGTTTTCCAAACCGCAGCTGCAAAGCCATCACTAAAAAAAATATTCCAAGCCTGGAGGGAAGGTGACCTAGGCCTTGGATCCCCAGAGATTTCCTCCTCATAGGGTTTTTTTTCTCTCCTCCGTGCCTCAGGTCATAACTGTTAGTCAGCATAGTAGTGTTTCCTAGTTTCTTTAGGTAGGTTCCGCTGTCGGATGGAGGTGGATGGTGTCTCTGTCCCCTCATTTTCAATGCAAACCATCAAAATCATGCCACACAAATGAGCATCTCATTACGTTATCAACCTGAGCATCTCATTACATTATAAATCTGCCTGAGGCTTTATCTACTACTATGTTACAGCTACTGCTTGCTTATGTGCTTCATACTACTTCATTCTTTTTGGGGATCCTTCCTAAGGTATCTTTAGCCACAGGAATCATCCTGTGGCATCTCTGGGGTGGAACCCTCTTTGAGGGTTCCTTGCCTTTGGTACCCCTACAGGGTAGTAATTCCTCTGGAATAGACAGTGCGAATGGCCAAAACCAAACTAACACAGTTGCACAAGCATAACATTATACTGGCTGTGTAGGTCATTGATTATACCATAAGGTCAGGAAGCACTACCAGCTACATGGTACTTCGTTTTGGTCACAAGAAAACTGACATTAAACAATGGGTGTTCAAAAACAACAGAGAATACTGATTATAAAATGGGATGGGAAAATCCTGTGTCCTGACTGGTCAATATACGTACAAAAGATCAGTCTAATGCATGGGTAAAGACAAGTCCTAGCAACCAGGATGCAGGACATGACAGAAATCCTTGAGCAACTCCTTAGAATTTTTTTTTTGTACTATCTATTTTTCCCATCCGATGTGCTCCATGCCCCACCACTCCTTCGAGCTGCCTAGATTCCCCGACCCACCTACTACCCCTCCTCAAGCCTCCAACCTCATATGGCAGCCACCCCCAAGGTAACCTGGCATAAGACTTCACTGGATGGGTCCCTCTCCTCTGAGGGGGAAGGCACCGGTGGAGAAGGCCAACACAACTACAGGGCCCTGGGGTGCTGCTGAGGTGGACATGGCTCCTTTGGGGGCTTTTGCTGGCATCGGTGACTGGTAGCCATCATCCAGCCAGTTGTGGAGTGATTTACACTTTTTTCTGGTTGTTCCCTTATTGCGCCGCCCATGCAGTGCCCCCTGGTCTCCACCATGGGCCACTGCCAAGTGACGCTATCCTGCTACCCACCCCAGGAGAGGAAATCAGTCCCATGGATGCTCAATCCTCTCCTTCCCCTGCCAGCCCCCAGTGTCCCAAGTCCATTCCCAAACTCAGGTCACCAGTGTGGTGCAAGGTGTGGCATTCAGTGCCTCAACCCTCAGTGCCACCGGGCCAGCAATTCTTTAGAATTTTAACAAAAAATGACCACTATTTTTTCCAGACTTACCTTATCTCAGCACCTGGTTGCCCCTCTTGCTTCACCATCCCACTTCTGTTCGCTCTTTCTCTCCGAGAATCCCTCTTATCAAACTAAACAGCTTTGTTCAATGAACTTCACCCGGGTGCTTAAGAAACTCAGTCACAACCATGACTGCAGCTACTACAAAGGAGCAGTATTTTCCTGACATATGCAGCAACAGATGGAGCTGCACTGGAGATAAGCATACACCACTATCATGGTCTGACTATTAGGCTTATTCATTTCATCAACACTGGCAGTTGGGAGCGTTGTTCTTCTGTATCAAAGTTGGTAGCATAATTCCCACAGTAACTGCACTTTTTGAATCCATATTCATGGTGACAATACAATCCCAGTCACCTAAGTGTCTTCCTGTTTCTTTCTAACTTTTGATTCACCCCCTTCCTGGCTCTCATGCTCATACAACAGCATAGGGGTTTTCAGGTCTACCACAACAAAACAGCTTCACCATGAAAGTAAAACATTCTGCCCACACTGCAGCAGGCAAAGAAACAAGTAAGCAGTGGTAGTGGTGTGTGTTTGGAAGGGGGTGATAAGGAGAGCCCAGTATATCCATTATGACATCTGCCAGTGCCCCCTGATGACACATGTTGAGAGAAACTATTTTATATTATTTTATCAAATGTTTCTTATATTATTTTGTGTCTTTTGAAAAGGTCATATTGTTTCAATGTTCCTAGGTGCTCATTTTATCAGCACAAGAAGACACTTCATTGTATGTATTGTGCTCTTTGTACCACTCTTCCAGGTGCTGAAGTCAGTCACCTTCCTGTGTCCATGTGTTTTGTTAGATCAGTACAATGCACACCCCATGGTGTCTCATTGCTTACTGAAAAGCAGGACAATGCCACATTAAAAGGAGCACTTCTGTTATTTGAAATGTATCAAAACAGCAAAAGCAGGCTCAGAAAGGTGGCTATCGTACAAAAGAGAAGGAAAGCTTTAAAATAGAATAAGAACTGTAAAGCCTGTGTATTCACCAATGAAATCCCTACTTCTGTAAGTTCCTTACAGCCTTGTAAAAAATGAAATGTTTAATGTTTTTTGTTTATGAACGTTCTCCTAAATTCACAGTGAGCTTTGCTGAAAGCCCATAGAGGGCACTGTTATACATGCATTGTAAGTGCCTTATAGACAGGTTTCAGTATACAGCATCGTTACTTCTTTAGCAATTGTTATACATTTCCTAGCATTGGCTGCAGTCTGCCTAAATGTGAAATGACTTTACTGGTTTTATTAGATATAAGTTAGGCCCCTGATTGATACTGTATATCAACTAGGAATAGGTGATGAATATCCTGCATTGATTATATGTGCAATTCTGTATGATCCTTGGTTGCATTGCCATTTCCTGTGTCATATGTTGTTGTATTCAACTTTGATAATAAAAATAAGTTCAAATAAAAAAGTATAGGTAAAAAAGTTTTACCACTACTATATACTGCTGCGGTAATGTAAAGATTTGAAAGCTAGTAACTGGTTCTCTTCTCCTGTTGCCCAATCTGACTGGCTGCGAGTTTACCGCATTAGGGAATACAAAGGCTAATAAAACTTTAGAGAACAATTACAAGGCTGTTAGGAGTACAAAGGCCTATTGTTGGAGGACTCATTTAATTGTTTTGACATTACAATCTATAGTTTATGGCTACCCTGCACTGCTGTGGAGCCTACTTTAGTTTATGGATCCACAACAGAGTAGGGTAGTGAAACGTGAAAAGGTTTCAATCTTCTTAAAAACAGTGAAAATTAATTTAAGTTGTTTATTTAGATCCTGAGGATGTTACTAACTAGAGTCATACTGTGGATTTGTTAGAATAGCAATAGTACATGTTTCTGATGGTAAGGAGGTCAGCACCACATCAAAATGTGAGTATGGCAAAAATGCATGAACTTTTAAAAACTTCATAATCACATAGCAAGGGAAAGTTTGTTTATAAAGCACTCTATCCCTTGGGCTCAGGGCACTATACAATCAGTACACAAAGTAAATCATAAATCATACAGCTACTTTAAAATTCCAAGTTACTTCAATATTAACAGAAAACCCTATAAAAGCTAAGTGGGCATGCGAAAGTAAATAGGTTTTTAGAGAGGCCTCGAAGGCCTCCACCATAGGTGCTTAATGAACACTCTAGTGCTGGGCAGAATGTTCAGATTCTGATGGAATAGAATTCTGCAGAATTTCAAAAATATTCCACAGAAATTCTTTGGTAGCACATATCAGATATTTCACATAAACTGCGGACTGACTGCAGATTGTTTTCAAGCAATCTGTGAAAAATTCTTCCTCGCTTTACGCAATCCAAAGACTATTATTCTGCAGTGTACACAGAAATGCTTTTACGAATTTCACTGAATTTAAAAAGAAGTTCTGGGCTGCCCCAGTGACATGGAGGGATGAGGCATCATGCCTTACTTCTTGCCACATAAGCGACTCGTGTTTGCAGTGCAAGTGGGTCATCGGGGGTCAACTGTGGTGGGAGAGGATCAAGCATCCAAGGGACAGCTCTCTTCTCTTGAGGAGGGTGGGGAACAGGGACTGGCACCTGTCTGACACCTAGCAGAGGCTAGGTGTTCGCACACCACATCCTTCACTGTGGGGCTTGGAGACGGAGCAGCCGACCAGTGTGGTGCATGAGGAAGCGGGTGCAGCTTGGCCATTGTCAGCACTGCATGCTCCCCTCTACAGAAAAGCAGAAACTGGTCTCAGTCAAGCGATATGGAAGTCATCCTCCATTGGCGCCACCCCACGAGAAGGCACCTCCCTGAACTGGATCCGGTCCTGGCAGGTAGAGTTGGGGACTTCCTGCCACCCTGCCATGGAGGGTAAGCCAAGGAAGAAGAAAGGTAGGTAAGCCTGAATGTCGGGGGCTGGGAGGACGGCAGGATAGTGGGCCAACCGGGACAGAGGGAGAAATAATAATAAAAAAAAAAGAAGTTCTGAAAGGCATTTTGGAAGCAGAATTGTCATTCTGCACAAATTCCACCAGCAGAATTCCACATTCTGTATGGCCCTAGGCACTCCCAGGCAATGTGTACAACAGTAGTGGAGCTGCCACACCAAATGCCCTATTCCCAGACTGTTTTAGGCAAACACTGAGGACCATAAGCAGGGCCGCATTGGAGGAGAAAAAGTGGCAAGTAGGTTGGTAAGTGACCAGAAGATCTGTCAGGTAGTCACAGCCTGGACCATATGGAGCCTTGAATGTCATCAAGCAAATCTTGAAGATGATGCATGACCACACAGGCAGCCAGTGCAGAGCACGTAGGATTGGCATGATATGATCACTCTGAGAAATACCCATTATCATCTGGGCTGCAGCATTCTGGACCAGCTGCAGGAGTCGCATCCAATCTCCAAATAACCATAAATACAGAGTGCTGCAGTAATCTACTCTAAAGGTGACAAATGTGTAGACTATTGTCACCAGATCAGATGGTGACAAATAGGTTAGATCTGGGTGATGTTACGAGGTTATTTTGGACTACTGCAAACACCTGCTGTTCTAGTGTCAGCTTGCAATCCAAAATAAAAACAGATTCTTTACAGCATCCACAGCTCTGAGTGGTTGGCCACCTAGGAAAGGTAAAGCAGCCAGTCTACTCACCATTGTTGATCCACACCAAACTAGCTCTACAATCATGACATTAATCTTTCCAGGATTGAGACACTGCTAGCTGAATACATCCAATCACTGATCTCCCACAGGCACTATCCTCTGAATACATCCAATCATTGATCTCCCACAGGCACTATCCTCTGAATACATCCAATCACTGATTTTCCACAGGCACCATCCTAACACAAAGGTAACTTGTTCCCCAATAGGAGCGCAAGACAAGTAGAGTCAAGTACCATCTGCTGACACTGAAACTCAACACCATGCAGTCTGATGATCTCACCCGACGGCAACATGTCCACAGCAAATGGCACTGGGGCAAGGACTGATCCTTGAGGAACCCCACAGGAAAGCACAGCTGCTCCAGAGGTACTTTCCTAGAGACACCTGTTGCATTTTCTTGGTAATGTAGGACTCAAATCAGCACAAAACAGTGTGAAAGAGACACATAAGTCCTCAAGTGATCCAATAGCCCTCTATGGTCAACTGTGTCAAATACCAATGAGGGGTCCAAGAGAACGAAGATGGGACATAGTCCTCAATCCCTCACTATGAGATCATGTGTCACCCTAATGAGTGCAGTCTCCATACTGTGATGGGCCTTAATCCTGAATTGAGAGGCTCATAGATGTTATACTGTTCCAGGTGAGCCTCAAACGGTGCCACCACCTTCTTGATACTTTTCCCTACAAAGGGAAGCTGACTTGCATTTCACTAGATTACCAGGGTCCAGGGATGTTTTTTTCAGGAGAAGTTTAACCACCGCTCTTTTTGAGCAGCAGGAAAAAATCCCTACCTCAAGGAACACCCTATGATCTCAGTGATGACCGTGCCAAGGAATTCCTGGCAATGCAAAAGTGACCAGTTAGGCCCAAGGTTCAGCATACAGCAGGTGGGGTGTAGACACAAGATAACCCAGAGGACCTCCTCTTAGACAACTGACTAGAACTCAACCCTGATTGGCAGGATGCCCTCACCAACCACCAGCCCATGACAGATCACTTGAGGAAATACCCATCAGAATAGCAGACACTTCGTCAGCAAAGTCTGCTAAACTCCTTGCCCTTTTCTGTGGAAAAGCTCAAACAAATTGTAGACATGGGGGTAAATTAGTCTGTTAGTGGTGTGAAAGAGATAAGGTGGCTCATTTCTTCCTGCAGCAGTCATGCTTGATAGAAACACCATTACCCACAGTTCAGGAATAAAATTAAGTAAACTAGAATGAAAATGAAAATTAGTCCATTGTTGTTTTCACCAGAAATCCGTTATTGTTAAAAACTACATGACAAAAGTTTTTTTGCCAACTACAAAATACTGCTGCTTTAAAGGGACACTGTCAGCTGGCCCGGTGGCGCTGAGAGTTGAGGCGCTGGATGCCACGCCGGCGACCCGGGTTCGGGAATGGGCTTGGGTCACCGGGGGCTGGTGGGGAAAAGGAAGGATTGAGCATCCTATGACAGCTCTCCTTCCTTCGGGGTGGGTGAGGGATGTGCGCCGCACTGCAGTGGCACCCAGTGGAGGCTGGGTGTTCAGCAGGCTGTGGGCATTAACATTAGGGGGAGAGCCGGCAGACGTCTGCACATTAGTGCGTTGACGTCACTGCACATTCGGCTCTTCAGTGGGGTAGAAATAAGAAAAACTTAAGGGTGTCTCCTCCTCTATGACACTCTCCCTGAGCTTCAGTCACCTCTGTAGCCGGATACCCCAACCAGATATTGGTCCCGCGGGCTGGATAGGGGCCCAGTTCCGCAGCCCAGACCTCCGGTGGGAGAGCCGGGGGTGACCGGGGGATCACGGCAGAGACAGATGGCGGAGGCTCAGGGGCCATGACTAGAGCAGATACTTGGAGGAGAGCCCTACAAAAAAATTAAAAATAAAGGGACACTGTCAACCCATTTTGCATCATATTATTTCGAGTTAAAACTCCGCATTTTGTGACTGCATCCCTTCTCCAAAATTCATTAATGCTGCTGGTTGTTTTATCTGCCTCCTTGCTTAGTAGAACTGAAATGCATGCTAATGTATAGTTATGCCCAGTCATGTTTTGTTACAAATCCTTGCTCTACTTCCCTTGCATACTTCCTGAACATTAGAAACACCACCAAACAGTGCAACTACTCATGATACAATAGTGTCCTTTGTTTCCAGTACATAACTAGTGGCTAAACTGTGCTGGGGTTGTTCACAAGTCCAGAAAAGATGCAATGGGAGTTGATAAGGGAACGTAAACAAACATGTTTTTGTGCGGTAACACCAGTAAGTGGGCAGTCTGTTTTTCACTTTTTAAAAGAAAAAAATTATCAGAATCAAACTACCAGCTACATCAGCAGTCTTTACAGGATGTGAACAATCATAGCATGTGTTTTTATGTTGGCTCAACATCTTGCAGTAGTAGCAGATTTGGAGGCGCGGTCACTGTTGGGCAAATGCAGGGCACGCATCAGTAGGTGCGTCCCTCATTCCTCAGTCAGCCAGCAGCAGGCTGACATCATGAATCCCTAATGTGGCCACCAGATCTAAGAAAAGGTCCTCTGCAGTAAGAGAGAAGCTCTCATGCAGTGTGACCACAACACACCTCCCAACGAGCACACAACATGGTGGCAGTGACTGCCGCCACCTCCTCCCATTCCCCATCAGCATAATGACCCCTTTCCCATTTAAAATGTATGCTGAAGGGGTGCCCAATCCCTCTCGGCATTATGTGCCCTCCAACAGTTTTTATTTGTCGATAGGGGGCCCAATCCCCATCGGCATTTGTCCCCCATCCTGTTTATTTTGCCAAAGAGGGAGCCCACTCCCCATCAGCATAATGTCTCCCCCACCCCATTTTTGTTCTGTGCCAGGAGGGTGCCCAATCCCCTCGGCTCATATCCCCCTAGTATGTGCCAATGGGGGTGCCCAATCCCCATCAGCTACAGCACCCCCAAAAACTTAGGTAGCATGCTGGGTGCCCACCCCAGCATGCCAAATCCCCTGCAAAAGAAAAACCGTCCCGCAGTGTTGTTTTTTTTTTTTTTGTAAACCTGTAAAAGAGAAAACAGTCCCCCATGGTCTCCCTGCCCCCTCCCACGACCCACGCCCACCCTCTGTGCACCCTTCCTCCCCACACCCCCCTCACCCCATGCTTACCTCCGGAGTCCAACGAGACGATCTTCGGTGGACTGAGAACACGTTTGCACTCTTCAAAGCCAACCGTGAACTGAAGAAATGCTGGTAAGCTATATAGTGGCATAAATAAGTTTTTTTCAACTTTGGTGCATATCTCAGCCATTTTTAGGAATTATGGCACCAAATTTTCAACATGGGGTTACTGGGATCCCTACTGATGAATTCAGGCACTGTCATAGTGCTATTCAGTCCCGAAAGATGATTTTACAGTCACTGTATGGAATCACCTTTTGGGACCAAGTAACAAAATGACAGTGCCACTGTTCATGAGGGGACTCTCAAAAAGCCTATGTTGCAAATTTGGTGAAAAAAATCCAGAAAATGGCTGTTTTACGAGCTTGTGTTGCGCAGTTTTCATGCACGCTCGTAACTTCATGAATTTGTAATATTTTCACTCCAGATTTTCAACACTGGCATTTTCCACACCTTCTTATGAACAGAATAGCTGTCATTTTACATATCCTAGCCAAAATGTGTTTTCACAAGTCCAGCGCAGAATACCGCGGTCACTGTGCGAAATCAGTTTTCAGGACAGTTTAAGGAAATGACGGTGACACTGTTCATGAGAAGAACTCCTAAAATTCCTATGTTGAAAATTTGGTGACGAAATTCCATAAAATGACTGTGTTACAAGTGTGCGTTGGGCAGTTTCCACGCACCCTTGTAACTTCGCAAATTTGCGGTATTTTCATGCCACATTTTCAACACTGCATTTTTTCACACCTCCTTATGAACAGTACAGCTGTCATTTTTCACATCCTGCCCTAAATGTGTTTTCGCACCTGTGGCGCACAATGGCGTGGTCACTGAAAGAAATCAACGTTTCAGACAAATTGACAAAATCACAGTGCCACTGTTCATGAGGGGAGGTCCCAACAAGTCTATGTTAAAAATGTGGTTGAAAAAATCCCAAAAATAATTGGGTTACAGGCATGTGTTGCACAGTTTCTATGCATGCTCATACCTTCACTAATCTTTCATATTTTCACTCCAGATTTTCAATGTTGCCATTTTTTTTACATCTCCTCATGAACAATACAGTTGTCATTTTCCACATATTCCCCAAAAAGTGTTTTCGTCCCTGTGTCACCAAATGGCATAGCCGACGTGCAAAACCATCTTTCAGCTAACAAACTGATAGCGCCGTTTTTCATGAGGTGGGCTCACAAAAAGCCCATGTTGAAAATCTGGAGTGAAAATACCAACAGATGCCTACTGTGTTATGGTTTCCACCCGTAGCACCCCACCCTGTAGAGACTGACAGGCGTCAGGGGTGTGACTTGGGATCATCGGCTGTAATGCTCACACCATTCCACCTCCACCCCCACCCTGCAGCCAGTGACAGGCATCGTGGTGTGCCTTGCACTGTTCGGCCACAAAGTTCACCCCATTCTACTATACTGCACCCATCTCAGTGTATTTCCTTATGGAATGGGGTAAGTATAATGACCAAAGACCCTAAAGCACACCACGCCACTTGTCAGTGTCTATAGGGTAGGGTGAGGTACAATGGCATGAGAGTTACAGCTGACGACCCAAAGGCACACCCCAATGCCTGTCGCTCTGGTGGGGGTGGGGTTGGCATCACTTCAATACTTCACTGCCATTCCTATTATGCATCTCTAACTCCAGCACTACCAATGCCAATGCCAGTGAGACAACATTCAGCATTGATAAATGCTTGTTTAAACTAAGAACTCTTTGATGTCTAAGTGTGTTGACAGTGTCCCCTTTAAACCTTTATACATAACTGAAGAAGTTCCCACTAGCCAAACAGCATTTCACAAAATACTTCTGAATTTAGCTACAAAATATCAATAGCCAAATTGCTGCACCAGTTTCAATAATGATTTTTAAGATTAAGCTAAGAGTTTTAAATTTCTCAAAAATGGCTTAGTAACATTTAACCAAAATGCTGTAGGATTTATTACTGTAGCCTAAACCCAGTGCTCACACGCACACATACAGTACATCCACTTATCCCAGTTCCACTCAAGTACTGTAAATGTTTTAGGCCTTTCAGGCCACACTCAAACGCTATATACCATCAGATTATATTAAAACCACACACACTTCCTTATCCCAGTTCCATGCAATTAAATGATTTATGCCATTACAACATACAAATATATGTGCATGGACACACACACACACGCACTTGTGAGCAGTACAGAATTTTCAAATTCCACTTCTAGAGGAATTCTGCAGAATTTCAAAAGTTCTGCCAAATTCTGTCAGAAGCAGATTTCTGAAATTCTGAAGTGGTTTGTGGCTTTTTATTTAAACTGTGACTTAGTGGTTCATTGTTTAAATAAACCAAAGATTTGTTTTCAACAATCTCCCCCAAAAATCCACACTTTATGTAAATTATCACTGAAAACTTCTTCACAAACTAATTTAAAATACTTTCAGAATTCTGCACAGCTCTAATTTACATATATACAACAGGAATGGGGTAAAAATGAGAACGGCAACCTTTGTTGTCAGGGGTCATCTGACTGCAGTGTCAGCAATATGGAGGAAAGGGAAAGCCAAGGAGGGGGAGATAAGTGAGGGGAAGGGTGACAGCAATGGAACTTGGGAAGAAAGTTGGCATAATAGAGGGTGGAGACAAGAAAGAAAGATAGTGATTGGTGGGCAAGAAAGCCCACCAAAGAAAGGGGGTGTTTAAAAGAGAGCAGGGAAAGCAAGTTTGCCCTTTTTGCTTGCTAGTTAAATTGCTCTAGCACATCAGTGGGTACGGTGGACAATTTTAGTAGAGGGCCTAGCAGGCAGCATGGGGATTGAAAGCTGGTGATGGTGTCTCCGAGGGATGCAAGGAATGGGCAGCATTTGATTGACTTGGGTTTGGCCAGTGCTGCCAGTAGTGGTGTCCTTGTGTTCACTGGGGTCAGGCATTTCAGGAAGGATGCATTCTTTCAGGAGCATGGCATGCCAGGTTTTCCTGAAATTGTTGAGGGCTAAAAGGAATTGCTGCATCCTGGTTGGTAGATGTAGTCACTGCCAAGAAGGGGTTGCTTTTCAGTCCAGCAACCCCTGTTTGTTTGCGTGACTGAATTATGTCTAGCCAGGTGAACTCCATGCAAAACAGAAACAAGGGAGATCCTCGGGCTGTTTGCTGTTGGGAAATAAACCTCCCTGTCTGGTGACTATTTCTGGAGAGATTTGGTGCGGTGTTTACTGTACATTTTTATGTGCTTTGGAATGTTGTTTAACACACACACAAAAAATAACATGAATAAACAGTGTGATATGTACTAAAACAGTGATATGTGCCTTATTGGACACAGGGTGCGAGGTGAGCAGATGGGTATGTACATTGTTTCATCAGAGAGAGTGGGATGCTTTTTGAGAGAGAGAACGAATGGCTGCTGTTGTGCTCAGACAATTTACCAAAGCGAGTCATCCAGGGTTCAATAGAAATATTTGTATGGATGGCCCCCTGTTGGGGGATTCTTCCTTTAAGGGGAGACAGTATTTCATGCATTTTGGGCATGTGAGGTAGAGGGAACCACTGTGTATTGGGTTGTGGTCAGATTGTGGCTACCACAGGTGCTTGATTCCTTTTGTGTTTTGTTATGGTTTTGGAAATGATACAGCAGTCTTTTGGGACAAAGGCAGTGTGGGTATTTGTGGAGCAGACCGGCTGTGGGGGTAGGGCAGTGGTTGGCTTGTGGGGTTGTGGGCTTCATGGCTATGAGTGCATGACTTCTTGTTGGTTTAATTTCAACCAATTTTTCAGAAACAAAAAAAGAATAAAAATGTCTCCTATGATTTTTCAAAGTGCTTGTTTTATTGTGGCAATTGTGCAAGAAAAAAGTCAGTAAATGAATAAATTAAATAAAATGTGTCTAAAACCTGTTATCTAACAGAGACTGTCCATTGCCACCTTAAATGAAGTCAGTACTTTTGATATCTGTAATATATGGTAACCTTTTATAAGTGCCATATTCCCTTAATTCAAGCTTGATTTCTTTTTGTGATTCAGTGCAGTTTGGGCCATTGGGAGCGATGATGAATGGGGGGTTTGTGGGGGCTGAGCCACAGCTCGTGCCAAGTAAAATTATAATGGTGGCCAGGGACTTGCACCAGGCAAATCAAAATGATGGCCAAGGTATGCTTTAATAGGGATCAAGAAGGTGGATAGGGCGCATGTTAGAGGATGCAAAATGGCAGCTGGGGATCTTGCAGGAGGGCACACATGGTGGCCAGGTCCAGAGCCAGAAGAATATAAGGCTTCCCTTATAGTCTGTATATCATCCGTCAATCCTATTAATTGCTGTCTCAGAGAAATATTAGAAGGTGCTGGTTTCATCAGTAAGTTTGCTAATGCATCACTGAGAAAGTTCAGTGTTGTTGTCCCTTACATTTTCAATTACAGTTTCCTTGTAAGACATTCAGATGGGCATTTAATTTTTCACTAGTTCATTCTTAATGATCTATGCTTCTCTACTGCTGCTTTTAATTAATTTTCTAACTCTCTAGAACTATCAAATCATCGGTTCAGTTATTTGTTCATCTTGCATTTCTCTACTTATTCCATTGGCTAATTCAGGAGATGAAAAATGCAGCACTGTCAGAAATGGATGTCCTTTTTTTATCTATTTTGAGTTGGCAGGATGTCTACAGGGAAGAGAAAGGAGCAGAGACAGTTAGGAGAACCAGGGGCAAGGGCCAGAAAAGAAGTGGTACAGCAGGCGATGGCCATGAGGAAGGAAGTACAAGTGATGCTGGAAAGGGCCAATGGAAAGGAGGAGCTGTAGAAAAAAAAGGGAAGGAAAAGGAAGGCACCAGGAGCAGAGAATGGAGAAGCATCAAGGAGGACACCTGAACAAGGAGGCAAGTGGACCATAGCAGATCAGAGTAAGAGGGACACCGTTGATCTACAGCTACATGGGAGCTTGAGGGGGTTCATGAAGGAGATTATTGTGTCAGCCGGGCAAGAGAGTTTGGGGGAGCTACATATGGTTTTGTGCTAATTTAAGGAGAAAGGGGAGGAAGTGTCAGAAAAGGGTCTGGAAAAGAGGGGAAGGGGAGATGGGGCACAAAAAGGGGAAGGAAAGTACCCTGGGGGTGATGCTGGGAGACAACATGCCCCTGTTACTAAAAGAAAAGATCTGGAGAAGGGAATATGTGGATAATTTCGCATTGGTGGACAAGGAAGCAACAAAGAAGTACGAGGAAAAGGAGAGGATAGGGAAGACAGAAATGGCAGAAGCATTGTCTCTATTAGGGAGGAAGCAGGAAGACGAAAGTTTTATCGGAAAAACGATGCCAGCTTGGCAGACAGGGTTTGTGTATTTCAGCACCATTATACTGCAGAAGCAACCAGAACAAGCAGCTCCATTGCTGGCTTATTCACTGATAGTATGCAATGCACACAAGATGTGTGGGGGATACGGGTGGCTGCAGTATGATGAGAAGTTTCATCAGAGGATGGCATCCCATGGGGATGTATATTGGGATACTAGACATCAGGATATATAGTTTGAAACCATAAAGGTACAGACAGCAGGGGTAGGGGAAGGGGGGAAATGGAGAACTACCAGAAGTTTTGTTTGGGATACAACTGGGCCCAGTGCACATGGCTGAACTGCAAATTTGGACACATTTGTTCCAAATGTGTGGGACCACAGCTGGTATCACGTTGCAGGGGGGGGGGGCAATGGTTTAGAGGACAGTCCTTGGGGGCAGTCCTTTGGGGGGGTTTCATTCCAAGGGGAGGAGGGTCTGGTCAAAGGGGCAGGAGTAATGGGTTTAGTTTGGGAGGGGCTTCGGTCCAAGTAGTGAAATGAAGTGAAGGGCAGATAAGGAGGGAAGTTCAAGTTGGCATGGTCTCCAATTAAAAAGGAGGAATTATGGGATTGGTTGGAAGGGTACTCAGGCCAGAGAACAATCAAGATGCTGAGGGAGGGGTTTACAGAGGGGGTTTAGTTTGCAGTATGAGGGAGGGAGGAAAGCGATGGAGGCAAGAATATGAGTTCCATAAAGTGTAAGGAGTTGGTAGTGGCAGACAAGATAAGGAAGGAAGTGAAAGTGGGCAAGGTGGAAGTCCCATTTGTGGTGTCCCCTTCCCAGAATTTAGGGTATCTCTGTTGGGGTTTGTGCCAAAAAATAACCTAGGGAATACTACATGATCCATCACCTGTCCTACCCGGGAGGAAACTCGGTGAATGAATTAATCAGTGAGGAGCAGTGTGCGGTGTCCTACCCGACACCAGACCAGGTGGTGGAACTAATTAAGGCAAAGGATGGGGAATGGTTGGCTAAGACCAACACTAAGTCTGCATTCAGGCTACTTCTGGTGCGACCAGAGGACTGGGAAATATTGGGTTTTAAATTTCAGAGATAGTATTACTTTGCTAAAGCAATGCCGATGTGATGCTTTGTGGCATGCACCACCTTCGAGATGTTCAGTACTTGGCTGCAGTAGGCCATTGGGAAGCAATGGATGTGTAAGGACAATGGTGCATTACTTAGATCATTTCTTGTTTACTGGACAAGAAGAGTAAGGGACGGCCGACATGCTGCAGCAGTTCCAGGAGATGTGCATGAGGTTGAGGATCTCATTAGCGAAGAGGAAACAACAGAGGGCCTGGCCCAAAAGTTAGAATTTCTGGGTGTAGAAGTTGACACAGAAGAGGGGGCATTCAGACTACTGGAAAGAAAAGTCCAGAAGTTATGGGAATTGTTGGGGAAGGTGAAAGGGAAGCAAAGAGCCCTGCTGCCTGTGATGCAACAACTATTAGAACACCTACATTTTGCATGTAGGATGGTGGCTCCAGGTAAGGCCTTCATGCACAGACTGGCACAGTCAACAAGGGGGTGTGTGGAGACCCCACCATTGGGTGGACATAAAGAGGGGAATGAGGAAGGACATAGGGGTGTGGGAGAAATTTGTGTAGCAGTACAATGAAGTCATGTTTTGACAGGGTGACTGGGTCTTCAACATGGATTTGGAGCTTTACATGGATGTGGGGGCCCCCATGGGAGGGGGGACTATTTTGGGGGTAGGTGGATATAGGAGCAATGGCCAGAATGGTGGTGTAAGAGGGGGATGATGAGGGACATTACGCTTTTAGAGATCTTCCCAATATGGGTGGTGGTGGTCAGGTGGGGGGGGAGCAGCTGAGGAATCAGAAAGTGGTATTCTGGTGTGATAACAAGGCAGTAGTGGAGGTGCTGAATAGGTAACCTGCTACAACAGAGATGGTACTGAGGGTGCTTAGGCAGCTAGTGCTACAAGGGTTGAGACTGAACATATCTGTTTGAGCTAGGCACTTAGAGGGGTTGAAGAATACTGTGGCTGACAGCCTTTCCCATCTTCAGTTGGACAGGTTCCAGTGCATCATGCTGGGGCAGATGCTGAGTGAGTGGTGGTTCCTTTCCACTTGGAGATTGGTTTAAAAAGAGCCAAGCTGCTATTCAGGATCTCTTGGTCTGCAGGGACACTGAGGGTGTAAGAAGGATGTTAGCAGGCATTTCAAAAATTCAGAGAACAGTCCGGAATGGAGGTAAGTGGGTCAGTGATGGAGGGACAGGTGGTAAGATTCATAGTTTAGAAATGTGACAAGGGGGTAGCCCATTCTACCATGGGGATCTACCTGACAGTGCTAGGGCTGTGTGTAGCCTAAAAGAATGGGGTGAGCTTTGCAAAGCTCAGGTTGTAAGGATGATGATGCAGGGCTAGAAGAGGATAAGTAGCTACTTGGCAGGTTAGTGTGGGCATTAGAGAGGGTGTGACATTCACCTAATGAGGCAAGCCTTTCGCGATTGTTTTTCTGGTGATGTTCCATGGTGCATTTCAAGTTAGTGAGGTAGTCGCCCAAGGTAAGCAAAAGAGAGAGAAAGACGGTTGCTGTGGGAGGATGTGACCTGGTTTGAAGATAAGGTAGAGTTGTGGCTGGACAAGTCTAAGACAGTCCAAACAGAGAATGGGACAGTGGTGGTGATAATGAAGAATGTGCAAGGAAGGTATGCCTGGTACTGGCCATGGGGAAATTCAGAAAAATCAGGCCACTAGTGGGGGGGGGGGTGCTGTCGTTCGTGCACAGCAGTATAGAGCCAGTCACCAGTTATCAATTGATGGTGGCCTTGAAGAGAGGGTTGGAATTCCTAAGGGAAGACCCGGCAGGGTTCTCGTCACATTCATTCAGGATCGGGGCGGCATCAGAGATTGCAGACAGGGGGTGGGTCAGCAGAGATGGTAAAACAAATTGGAAAGTGGGCCTCTGAGAGCTATAATACATATATCAGGCAGATAATGAAATAATTTTAATTGTATCTCTACAGAACTGGTTGGGAGGAGAAATGTCTGGATTTGTGGCCACTCCTTTATTTATTGGCAGAGAGAAGAGCAGCAGTGAGGCCTGGGGGGAGAAAAACTTCAACTGAGCTTGAGGTCAGCTAAGGTGCACTGGAAAGGTATTTGGGGCATGTGTTGCAGCTACTGCAGGACTTAAAGGTAAAGCTACCCAAGTCAGACATATTGATAATACATCTGAGGGCAAATGACTTGGGGGAAAGACCATGGCTGAATATCACATGGGAGATAAAGGGAGACTTTGAACAAATTAGGAGTTGGTGGCTGGGAGTAGTAATTGGTTGGTCTGAAATAGTACCTAGGAGGGTATGGTGGCGGGCATGGGGTGTGAAAGCCATCGAGGGTGCTAGGAAAAGGTTGAACAGGAAAGTGGTTGCCATGGCCAGGGAGATAGGGGAAGTGGCTATCATGGATCGAGACATTTCTCAAGGTTGTACAGGGCTTTATAGGCTGTATGGGGTACACCTGACAGAGATAAGATTAGACCTGTTTAATTTGCAGCTAGAAGAGTCACTGGAGGAATGGGATAAGAAGAGACATATGGGAAGGGAGACCATCTTCCATTGCAAGAGCTGGAGACTGTCTAATGGAAAAAAGAGAAAAAGGGGACTGGGTGGTGGAGGGGGGAAGTTGCAGAATGAAGAAACAATGGGCCTAGGGGGTACTGGGCCAGAGCAAATCTGGACACAGACTGGGTGTGCACCTAGATGTGTGGGGCACCTTGGGGGCTTGCACTAAGAGGGCCGATGGCTGCCTCGGGTATGCCTCTGAGTGCAGACAATATAAAACAAGCATTTGTCAATGCCGAATGTTTGCTTGCTGGTATTGGCATTGGTAGTGTAGAAGTTACAGAGCTGCATAATAGGAATGGCAGCGAAGTATTGAACTGAAGCCAACCCCATCACCACCCTGCAGAGAGTGACAGGCATTGGGGTGTGTCTTTGAGTCGTTAGGCACAACAACCACGCCTTTTCACCACACCCTACCCTGCAGACACTGACAAGTGTCACGGTGTGCCTTGGGGTCTTTGGCTCTTATGCGCACCCCATTCCATCAGAAAATATGGTGAGATGGGTGCGGTATAGGAGAATGGGGTGAAGTTTGAGCCCTTGATGCCTCTCACTGGCTGCAGGGTGTGGGTGGGGGTGAAATGGTATGAGCATTACAGGCAAGAATCCCAAGTCACACCCCCGATGCCTGTCATTCTCTACAGGGTGGGGCGTTATGGTTGGAAACCCTAACGCCTCAGGCATTCGTTGGTATTTTCACTCCAAATTTTCAACATGTTTTTTTTGTGACCCCCACCTCATGAACAGTGACAATATCAGTTTGTTAGCCGAAAACTGCTTTTGCACAGCGACTACGGCATTTGGCACCACAGGTGCAAAAACACATTCCGAACAGGATGTGAAAAACGACAGTGGTACTGTTCATGGGGAGGTGTAAAAAATGGCAATGTTGGGAAAATCTGCTGTGAAAATCTTTAAAAAACTGGTAAAGTCACGAGCGTGCGTAGAAACTGTGCAACGCACAGCCGTAATGTAACTAGTTTGGGGATTTTTTTACAGCAGATTGTTAACACAGGCATTTTGGGACCTCCGATCATGAACAGTGTTAGTGTGATTTTCTTTATCTGTCCCAAACAATGATTTCCCACAGTGACCACGCATTTCTGCGCTGAAAGTGTGAAAACACATGTCGGCCATGTTGTGGAAAATGACATCTGTACTGTTCATAAGGAGGTTTGGAAAAATGCCACTGGTGAAAATCTGGACTGAAAATATTACAAATTCATGAACTTACTAGGGTGCGTGGAAATTGCGCAATGGTCACTCATAACACAGTCATTTTATGGAGTTTTGTCACCAAATTTTCAACATAGCCATTTTAAGACCTCTGCTCATGACCAGTGTCACTGTGATTTTCTTAATCTGTCCCAAACATTGTTTCCACACACCAACTGTACCATTGTGCGCTACATGTGCGGAAACATATTTTGGGCGAGATGTGAAAAATGGTAGCTGTACTGCTCATAAGGAGGTGTGGTAAAATGGCACTGTTGAAACTCTGGTGTGCAAATATTACAAATTCGCAAACTTGCCAGTGTGCGTAGGAACTGCGCAACGTGCGCTGCTAAAACAGTCATTTTTGAGTATTTTTTCACCAAATTTTCAACATAGCCATTTTAACACCTTTGCTCATGACCAGTGTCACTGTGATTTTCTTAATGTGCCCCATACATTGATTTCGCACACCGACTGCGCCATTGTGCGCTTCATGGACGGAAACACGTTGTGGGTGAGATGTGAAAAATGACAGCTGTACTGCTCATAAGGAGGTGTGGCAAAATGACAATGTTGAAAATCTGGAGTGAAAATATTGAAAATTCGCAAACTTATGAGCGTGCGTAGGACTGCGCAACGCACGCTCATAAAACAGTCATTTTTAGGAATTTTTCGCAATTTTCAACATAGCCATTTTAAGACCTCTGCCTCTGAACAGTGTCACTGTGATTTTCTTAATGTGTCCCGACATTGATTTCTCAAGATAATCGACCGCGCCATTGTGCGCCATATGGGCGGAAACACATTTTGGTGAGATGTGAAAATGACAGCTGTACTGCTCATAAGGGGTGTGGTAAAATGGCAATGTTGAAAATCTGATGAAAATATTGAGAAATTGCGAACTTACGAAGGCGTGGGACCGCATAGCAACGATACCGTAAAATAGTCATTTATAGGAATGCCCACCAAATTTTCAAAATAGGCTTTTGAGAGCTCACCCATGAACACTGGCAGTGTCATTTCTCACTGGTTCTCGAAGGGATTTCGCCACACAGTGATTGTGAAATCACCCTCGGCCCGATTAACGCCATGACAGTGACAGTATTCATGAGAAGGGGTCCCAAAACCCCATGTTGAAAATTTGCAAAAATTCCAAAAATGCCTGAGATATGCAGCAGTTGAAAAACCCTATCTATCCCATTATACAGCTTACCGCATTTCCTCAGTTCGCAGTCAGCTTTGAAGAGTGCAGACGTGTTCCCGGTCCACCGAAGATCGTCGCACCAGATTCTGGAGGTAAGTATGGGGTGGGGGTGTGTGGGGAGGCAGGGTGCGCAGTGGGTGGGTGCGGGTGTGGGCAGGGAGACTGCGAGGGACCATTTTTTAATTTACAGGTTGTTTTTTTTTTTAATTATTAAGACGACGTGGGACGTTTGCCACGCTGGAGTGGGCTCCCAGCATAGCAGCTGGAAATACTGTTTGGGGGGGCTGGAGCCGTAGGGGATTGGGCACCCTGTCGGCCTACTGGTCTGGACGTGTGCCACGCTGGGTGGACTCCCAGTGGCAGCTGTAAACTGTTTGGGGGGCTGGAGCCGACGGGGATTGGGCACCCCCATCGGCCATCTGACATGTGCTATGCTGGGTGGGCTCCCAGCGTGGCACCAGAGCTTTTTTGGGGGGGCAGCTGGAGCCAGCAGGGGCATTAGGGCACCCCTGGCCGGCTATACAGTATGTGCCGGGGGAGTGGTGAGCACGCACATGTAAAGGCAGGTGTTGAGAGGGGAGCTCTGCTCACTGAAGCGGAGCTCTCCCTTTCAACTGTATGCCACTGCATTTTCAACTGCTGTCATAGACAGCTGGAGCAGTGATTGGCGCACTGTGACTGCACCTGCAAACACACTGACTGAATTGGAAGAGGCTGACACACCTCTGGAAAACTCGGATGATAGCACTATGTTTCTTGCACATGCATGCAAGCAAACATAAAAATGTGTATGATAATCCAAGCATGTGTTAATGTGATGTAAATTCAAGTTATCTGTGGTTAAAAGGAAAAGGAAAAAGGATGTAATGGCTTGTGGAATAAAGTATGTCAACTAAGCACCCAAGAAATGGTGTGTGTGTTTTATTTAAGGAAATGGGATCTCATGACAAAATGGATTGCTGGACTGAATGGCAACATTTGTAGTCAGGGGTCATCTGACTGCAGTGGCGGCAATATGGAGGAATGGAAAGCCGGGGGACCGGGGTGGGATAAGTGTGGGGAAGGGTGTCAGCAAGGGAGCTTGGGAAGAAGGTCAGCACAATAGGAGGCAGAGACAAGAAAGAAGGATAGTGACTGGCAGGCAAAAAAGCAAGCCAAAGAAAGGGGGTATTTAAAAGAGCAAGGATACTGAGTTTGCCTTTTTTGCTTGCTAGTTAAATTGTCCAACCGCCCACCTATTAAGGCAGTAACATAGGGGAAGAAAAGGCAGGTTGGGGACACAGGGGCTGCTGAAGGTGAACAGCAGTGGGGTGGCCAGGAGAGATGTGAATGTGATAGAAAAGGAGGAAGAAAGAGAAAAAGGGGATGGGGTAGAGGGGATGAAATTACGGAATGAAGAAACAGTGGGCCTGGGGGTACTGGGCCAGAACAAATCTGGACATGGACTGGGTGTGCACCTAGATGTGTGGGACACCTTGAGGGGCTGAACCCAGAAGGCTGATAACTGCCTCAGGTATGCATCTGAGTGCAGACGATATAAGAAAATGTGTATGGTACACAGGGTCAGTGGCCACATACAATGTAAAGGGCCTACGGACAGACTGGATGGGCCTAGCAGTCCTTATTTGCTGAAAATTTATATGTTTCTATTTTTCTATGTATGATAATCCAAGTATGTGTTACAGTGATGGAAATTCAAGTTATCTGTGGTTAAAAAGAAAAGGAAATAGGATGTAATGGCTTGTGGAATAATGTATGCCTACTGAGCATCCAATAAATGGTGTGTGTGTTTTATTGAAGGAAAGGTGGTCCCATGACAAAATATATTTTGGCTAGTTACATCAGTAATAGCAATGTTTAAAAAATAAGTTGTTACTGTTATCACAATGGATATTTTTAAAGCAGTAGTACTAGATAATCAGGAAGGGATTATAAAAATTCTGTTTTTGGCTGGAAGCATGCAGCCATAGTTCAGTTTCCATATCTGTAAATATTTTTTTCTAGCAATCTTTAGTTTTTTAGATATTTAAAATGTATTTCCATTGTTGTGGATCCACATTAAATATGGCTGCTGCATAATTTGCAGCTGAACTCTCACCTTATGTCGCATCACATCTTTTGTTTTCTTCCATGGGACCCTGTGCTACACATTCCCGCTGTCCCTGTGTAATGCTACAAGTCATGCACATGTGTGGTTCCCAGCAGAGTTTTCCAATTTCAACATGGCATGTGGGAGAAATGTAAACAAAAACAAAGAAAAATGGAGCAAATTATGGGGTGATAGTACAGCAAAAACAAAAAAGATTACCAGGCAAGTGCTCAACAGAGCACAGGAAGTAAACTTGCAAAAGATCAAATTTTTTTGTCTGGTACTGCTGCTTTAAGGTTACCGTCATCACAGTGTAATACTCAACTAATCAGAGAGAAGTTTTCATCATGCTGATGACATCACCATGCTTAGTGCAGCACTGAAGCCAGCTGTTAAAATCAAAGAAAAACAGCAACATCTTCAAACAACCTGCAGATTTAAAAGGTATAACTTGTAAATTACTGTTGCATATGACAAATATGCAATAGCCTGACTCAAAATAGGCAATTTATCATCACTTGTGAGTGGGCAAGACTTCATAACTCATCCATGGCTCTGTCACTTGTGAGTAATGGTCCTGCCCTGTCACACTTAAAGATATATTGCATATTTTAAGTCAGCCCGTTGCATATCCCCTATTTTACTGGCACAGTAACATCAGTATAATTACAGTTAACTGGACTGCTCAGTGTTAAATCCCTACCTATGCATTTTAACTTTGGTGGTGTTTGACAAAATTGCCCCAGATTTGGCAAATGTTGTCCAGAAGGCACATTCTTGAGACATGTGCAATTCTGTGATAGTAGATTACATGGTTTCTGAGATATGGAGGTGTCATTTTTACTGAAAAATCTCAACTTTTTTAGGCTTTTATTGCACTTTTTTTGCTCTCACCTACAGCCTAGATGGTACAGAATTTGTTCCCAAAACATTCATGGTAGAAGGGACCTGCACCAGAGCAGTGCCTTTCAAAGATCCTGTGAAAATACATTAAGTGATTCTAGGGTTATAATGATTGAAAATTTTACAGAGCAGGCTCAGTAGGGTTTTAAGATAACCCTCTGATACAACACTAAAATGTTGCTTTTGCAAATATTTGCTTTTGCAGAAATTAGTTCTTTTTTGGTCATGGGAAAAATCTTTAGGTCATGATGGCCACCATCTTGTTTTTTTGCCCCAAAAGGAAAACATGGAAAATACATAAAAATTATTTTTGGAAAAACAAACACCTGGGACCTGTTTTTCTGGTGTGTCTTTTATTTTTCAGTTTGATCTGGAAATACATTTTCTGGGCATCCCAAAATCCTGGGTGCCCAACTTAGCAAGAACAGCTGTTTTTGAAGTTGTATGCTGAGCATTCCCCTACCACACACAAAGTCCTGTGAGGGAATTTTCAGCTTGTACCCAAAACATTGATAGTCACATGGTCCCCTACTCAGGTCAGCAAGCCCTCCCTCATCCTTCCCGACTGTGGCTTGAAAGTAGCAGTATTTGGTAGCAAGTTGAAAAAAATGTCATAGCTTATAAATGTGGTTTTTAAATCAGTGAATATTCTGTTTTTTTTAATATGTAAAAACTACAAGTGGAAAAGCACTCCCACGATTTTTGTGACACTTTTTATGATTAAAGGTCCCAGTAGAAGTGGTAGGGGAATGCTCAGCGTACAACCTCAAAAACAGCTGTTCTTGCTAAGCTGGGCACCCAGGATTTTGGGATGCCTAGAAAAGTTATTTCTAGGTCAAACTGAAAAATGAAAAAGCACACCAGCAAAACAGGTCCCAGTTAGCTTCTGCCACAGAACAGACAGAACACCAGGAGGAAGGAGCTACTGGTATAACTAAAACTTCTCTACTGGGACTAAGAAATAGAAATCTTCTACTGGGACCTCCAATTAAGGGAAAAAAAAGTTAGTGTGTTTGTCAGAGGTAGTTGAAGTAAATTATCTGTTATCTGTGTACTTATCTAGGTGCTTGTCACAGGTGTCAGAAGCAAATTGTTATCTGTGAAATTAACTAAGTGTAGAAAGATTTGCAAAGTAGGGGGAGTGGTTTAGCTAGAAGGAGCCAGGTTAAAACCAGATTTAAGCACTGCCCTAGATAGCTTCTGCCACAGAACAGACAGAACACCAGGAGGAAGGAGTTACTGGTATAACTAAAACTTCTCTACTGGGACTATATTACCCTACTTCCCTCCCTCCCCTCCACCCCCCCAAACCAGTTCTACTTTTATAGGCACATGATTTAACTGACAACAGGAACTTCCTGTTTGGGAGCAGGAAGTCAGTGATCACAGATCCACCAAAGACTCACCATTCTAGAAGGGCAAGACTAGCTCTCCGCCCCCCCAGATGCTGGAGGCCTAACTCTGAGCAAGTAAGGAGACTACTGAGAAATATAGGAACTTCTTGTCTTAGAACAGGAAGATCAGGAGCTAAAAGGGCACAGAGGCAGTAAGTAAGTAGGGGAAAAAAAGAAAATAAACAAACAGAGGAAAAAGTAAATATTCCAAACAACAGTTAGGGGGCCAGAAAAAAAGATATGATGGGAGTGGTGCAGTGCAGTGGCTGTGGAGCAGCAGTCTTCCAGGAGACATTCTGGAGGATGCAGTGGTGTCCCACCTACAGGCACCTCTCTAGACTGAGGGAGGAGGTTGCTCATCTCCAGGTTGAGTTGGCCAGGATTTGTGGGACCTCCTCTCCCACCCAGGGACCACCAGGGTCACTGCCGTTGCCTCAGAGGTTGCCAAGAAAGAGGAGCGATTGGACCACAGTGGGCTTAGGGAGGGTAATGGTGGTGGAACAGATGTGCATCCCTCCAGTTGTACATCTCCACAATTTCTATGCCATTCTGGAAAAGTGTGGTTCCTCTATGGAGGCACCCACAGTGGAGACCAAGGAGGATGCTGGGAACCTTCACAAAAGAGACCCACAGGAGGGTGGCATGGAACCCCACAGGGGAAGGAAACAACTCCTAGTGGGGGACTCCATTGTTAGGAAGGTAGAACTGGGGAGGAAGGGGAGAGGTAGAGGTGCCTGCCTGGCACCACAGCTTGAGGACAGGAGCAAACCTCAGAATCACAGGAGCAGCTGCACAGGGGAGGGAGCAGGATGTCATTGTCCACCTAGGGACAAATGACCTGGCTAAGAAAGGGATCAGAGCAGTGCAAGAAGCATTTGTGGAGATGGGGAGGGGCCTTAGACAAATAGCACACACGGTAACCTTCTCGGAGGTGCTGCCTGTCTATGGCACGGATGAGACAAGGGTGCACTACACCATGGGATGCAATTAGTGGTTGAAAAACTGGTTCAGAGCTCAGGGATTTGGCTTCATTTGGGACTGGGGGTCCACCTGGATGGATGCAGGCCTATACTGGCATGATGGTCTGCATCTGTCCAGGAGGGGAACCAGGATCCTAGGTGATAGGTTTAAATACTTCATTGGCAAGCATTTAAACTAGCCATGGGGGGAGCACTGAAAAGGAGCAGGGAAATCCTAGCCCCTCCCAAAAAAAAATCAGAGTACTAAGTGAGGTAGACACCAACATAGAGATGTCAATAGGGAGAAGCGCAGTGGTAAATGGAGAAAGTGACAAAAGCAATAAGGACAGGGATGGGGCCAAAAGTGTTAAGGCCATCAAGAAATGGAGGGTAATGAGTAACAACACCCATAGTCTTGGCAACAAGCTCCCTGAACTGTTGGCCTTGATGGAAGAGGGATGCCTGGGTATCGTAGCAGTCACAGAAACATGGTACACAGAGAAGCATAACTGGGATGTTAACATACCAGGGTACACAACCTACAGGAGAGACAGGGAGGACAGAAGGGGGGAGTAGCTCTCTATGTAAGGGAAGGGATAAAAGCAACTGAACAAAAGAGTAAACAGGGAGAAGAGGAGGCACTGTGGGTCACCTTAGAAACTGGAAATGGCACCTCAATCTGCACAGGGGTTGTATACAGACCCCCATGTCAGGGGGAAGGAATGGACAAGGATATGATAGAAGGCATACTTAGGATGGCAGAGAAAGGGGAGATACTGTTGATGGGGGACCTTAATATGCCAGATGTTAACTGGAGCACCTTTGCTGCAGCCACATCCAAAAGCAGGGCCATTCTTGATGCCCTTCAGGTGGCATGCCTCAGACAGCTAGTTTTGGAACCTACTCATGAGGGAGCAATCTTAGACCTCATACTCTCAAATGGGGACAGTGAGAGAATCTCAGATCTAGAAGTGGGTAGCCATTTGGAAACAAGTGACCACCAAACAGTGTGGTTCATGATAAACTCAGCTACAGAGCCAAGCCATACAAAAGTGAGGATTCTGAACTTCAGGAGGGCTGACTTTGGCAAAATGGAAGAGTGCCTTAGAAAAGCACTAGCAAACAGGCTAGAAGGAGGGGTGGAGCAACAATGGGGAAATATCAAAACTGCCATCACAGAGGCAACAAGCCTTTGTGTGAAGCAAATAAACAAATCAAAATGAAAGAAAAAGCCAATATGGTTCTCAAAAGAAGTGGCAGTGAAGGTTAGGGAGAAAAAGGTAGCATTTAGGAAGTATAAGGAAACACAGAAGGAGCAGGACAGAGAACTGTGCCAGTTAAGGCAGAAGGAAGCAGGGAGGGTAGTCAGAATAGCTAAGGCACAAACTGTGGAAAAGATAGCCAACTCGGTTAAGAAGGGGGATAAAACCTTTTATAGGTATATCAGGGAGCATAGAAAGACAAAGGGAGGGATAGTGAGGCTGAACAGAATGGATGGTAGGGGCAGAGAGTGACAGTGAAAAAGCGGGGATACTGAATGAATACTTCTGTTCAGTATTCACAAAGAGGAAGTGGAGGAGGTGCCTAATCCAATTAACAGAAGCACTCTGGAGAGGGGGGTCGATCCCAGTCCTTTCACAGAAGAAAGGGTTCTGAAAGAACTCCTAAAACTGAAGGTGGACAAAGCAATGGGGCAGATGGAATTCACCCAGAATTCTAAAAGAATTAAGCAGAGAACTAGTGACACCACTGACTACTCTTTATAACAAATCATGGGAGGATGGTGTGGTACCTGAGGACTGGAAGAAGGCTGATGTGATTCCCCTTCACAAAAGTGGGAGCAAGACAGAGGCAGGAAACTACAGACCTGTCAGTTTGACCTCTGTGGTAGGAAAAGTGATGGAATCACTTCTGAAGGAAAGAATTGTTGAGTACCTAGAGGCTAGTGGGGCACAGGACCCAAGGCAGCATGGGTTCACAGTGGGAAGGTCATGTCAGATGAATCTAATTGATTTCTTTGACTGGGTGACCAAAGTAGTAGACCAGGGAGGAACTGTGGACATGGCCTACCTAGACTTTAGCAAGGCATTTGACACAGTCCCACACAAAAGATTAGTAGTCAAATTAACCAGCCTTGGAGTGGGTCCCAGGGTGGTAGCCTGGGCAAAACATTGGCTGAACAACAGGACATAGAAGGTAATTGTAAATGGAGTCCACTCTGAAGAAAGAGGGGTTACTAGTGGGGTACCGCAGGGTTCAGTACTGGGTCCAGTCCTTTTCAATGTCTTTATAGGTGACATTGCCGAGGGACTGGAAGGAAAAGTATGGCTCTTTGCAGATGACACAAAGATCTGCAACAGGGTTGATACACAAGGAGGCGTGGAAAGGATGAGAAGGGACTTGGCAAGGTTGGAGGAATGGTCAGAAGTATGACAGCTTGGATTCAATGCAAAGAAGTGCAAAGTAATGCACCTGGGAAACAAAAACCCAGGGGAAGATTACACAATGGGGGTTGAGGTAGTAACAACAACAAAAATGGAAAGGGACCTGGGTGTAATCATATCAGATGACCTTAATGTTTGCAAGCAATGTGAGAAGGCAGTAGGGAGAACTGGGGGGATACTGGGATGTCTAGGGAGAGGCATCACCAGCAGAAAACAGGAAGTTGTTATCCCCTTGTACAGACAGTTGGTGAGACCCCATTTGGAGTACTGCATCCAGTTCTGGTGACCCCATCTCCAAAAGAACATAGACAGGATGGAGGCAGTCCAGAGGAGGGCAACTAAAATGGTGCAGGGTCTGCAAGAGAAGCCATACACAAGGAGAGGCTAAAGGAGCTTAATATGTATACCCTTGAGGAAAGGAGAGAGGGGGGGACATGATAGAAACGTTTAAGTACCTCAGTGGAAGCAACAAAGTCCAAGAGGGTAGCATCTTTCAGAAAAAGAGATGTGCACGAACAAGGGGACACAATTTGAAGATAGACGGGGGACGGCTCAGGGGAAATGTGAGGAAGTATTTTTTCACAGAGAGGGTGGTGGATGCATGGAACACCCTTCCCGAGGAGGTTGTGGGGTCTAAAACTGTGGAAGAATTCAAGAATGCATAGGACAGACATAAGGCAATTTTTGTGTGGGGGGTAGGAAGAAATAGGCTGTTGGTTAAATAGGATCTGCAGCTTATCCTCTAGTAGGGAAATGTGCAGACTAGGTGGGCCAAGCGGTCCTTATCTGCCGTCAAAGTCTATGTTTCTATGTTTCTATGTAAAGGCTAATTTCTGTAACTGGATTGGGGTGCCCACCCCTGATACTGCTCACAAGTTCAACCCCCCCTTCCAAATTGCCTGCCCCACCGAAACATATAGGTGGCAACACCGAGATGCTTACCCCTAGTGCCATCTTGCACAGTGCCAACTCTGGGGTGCCCAGTCCCCAATGTTGTTCCAGTTCCACTGAAATAAAGAAACGTTTCCCTCATTGATCTTTTATTATATAAATCTGATAAGAAGAAAGTGGTCTCCTGTCAAGTACTGCCCACCACACTCACCATCCACACAACCCTGATTCCTCTCAGCACAAGCCTCCCCACGCACCTTCACTCACCTAAACAGATTCCCACATCATAGAACCACTCTCCAATGTGAAAGACATCCTCTTCCATTAACTGCAACTGCAATATGAGGAAATAAGGTAAATCTGGTTGTCATTCAGTGTGTTTTGAACTTTTACCCATAAATTTGTTATTTTTAAATATTTCACCCCAAATTTTCAACATGGCCTTTTTGTGACCCCCATCTGATGAACAAGGTGTAGTCACTATAGGTGAAATTTTTCAAATCTGGCCTGAAAGGTGAGTTTTGCAATCACTCCATGAAATTACCTTCCAGTGGAATTCGAAAATTCTCACATACCAGGTTCATAAGGTGGGGTAATAAGTAGACTATGTTAACATTCACTCATAACTGCTGATTTTTAGTATTTTCCCACCAAACATTCAGCATTGCCTTTTTGGAACACCACCTCATGAAGAAGGAGTGTGTTATGTTTCAGATTTTGTCCAAAAGGTGATTTCGCAGTTGTTCTGTGAAATCACTTTTCTGGTGGAATTTGAAACTTTTAACCTATTGGGTTCATGACATGGAGGCATTAGAGGACTATATTCAGAAATTGGGATCAGAATAGTAAAAAGACAAACAAAGTTATGAATGTACATTGCAATTTTTCCATGCTCGCTCATAACTTTGGCAAGTTTCAATATTTTGGCTCCAAACTTTCAGCACTGACATTTTTTCATACCACCTCATGAATGTGACAGTTTTTTTTTTTCAAATCTGGGCCAAAATATGTTTTCACACTTGTGACATGAAATTACATTTCAGCCACTATTTTAGAAATGCCACATGTAATGTTTATAAGGAGGAGTCATAAAACAACTGTGTTGAAAACTTGGGGTTAGAATAAAAAAAAAAAGAAACTGTTGTAATCAGAGCCACTCATTGATCCAGCAGATAGTGCTTTGTGATCTAGTGCCAGTGATCTGAGTTTGGGGGTGAGCTCTGTGAGTCATCTTGATAGGCCTAGGTGAGGTGGGATGAGGGGACTGCAGTGTCAGGTCACACACACACACACACACACACACACACCCATCTGGAAAGGGAAGGTGCAGGGTTGGCTGCATGGATCAAAGTACCAAACAGTGAAGAGAAGTAGTTTCTTGGTATTGGGACCTGCACCTATAAACCCATGGCTGCCAGGAGGTCCTGTGTTTTGGCTGACACATGGTCTCTTTGCCCTGTGTGTCAGTATCTGTAGCCACATGGAAGCACAGGGCCCCTGGGCCCTGCAGTTCCACAGCCTGCCACACAACTCCATGAATTCTTTACATCCTATGCCACACAGATGTACTCAACCCTGCACTTCCACAGGAAGATGGACTCTTCCTTATCAAAGAGCAGAGAGGGTCCTGTGCATCTGCATCTGTTCACACAGGTCCCATAGGATATGATTCCATTATCTCAAAAAGAAAGGAAAGTCATTGCAAAACAACTGTGTTTATATGTAATATTCTTTGCAAAAAAAATTGCTAGTGCACCAATTAGAGTAACTTGATGCCACAAAAAGCAGGGAAATGTGACACTAGGGTTTCCAACTCTAATTCCCCACCCCACCCCACCCCACCTCCCCAAGCAGTAAAAGGAAAAAATTAGGTTTTGGATCACCAGAGTCTTGGCAAATCAGTGGTGGGGTATTCCTTGGGGTTGCCAACCATAAGATCACCCCATACCCAGCCTATAGCCTCCAGTCTAAAGCACAAGGTAAAGCTCCAAAGTGCCTCATAGTGATACACTCTTCAAAGGTAGAGAAATATGTCTTGCCATATATTGTCAACACAGTTTCTTGTAGCTTTCTTATGCACAGCCCTGTGAGCCCTTCATGAAGAAAGGAGATCATGTGTGATGTTGTTTGCTCAGGAAACAGGGTGGGCATTAGTGTTGACAACCCCAAAGAAGACCCCAACACTGATTCGCCAAGATTCCGGAAACCTAAAACTCAAATTTTTTTCCTTTTTACTGCTTGGGGGGGGGGTGGGCAATAAGGTCTGGAAACCCTAGCACCACATTTCCATACTTTTGTGGCAATAAGGTATCCTAACTGGTGCATTAACTAAGCTTTTTGCAAAGATTTGCCTTTCTTTTCTGAGACAGTGGAATCATATCCTCATTCAAGCAGGTTCCTTTTGAATCTGTGTGAACAGATGAAGATTCACAGGGCCCTTTGGGCCCTGTGCCATGAGAAGACTCTGTCCACCTACAGAAGTGCAGCGATGGAAGTCAAGAATTCATGGGGATGTCTTGTGGGTTGTGGAAGTACAGGGCCATTTCTGGTGTGTCTTTTATTTTTCAGTTTGACCGGGAAATACATTTTCTGGGCATCCCAAAATCCTGGGTGCCCAGCTTAGCAAGAACAGCTGTTTTTGAGGTTGTACACTGAGCATTCCCCTATCGCACACAAAGTCCTGTTAGGGAATTTTCAGCTTGTACCCAAAACATTGATAGTCACATGGTCCAATACTCAGGTCAGCAAGCCCCCCCTCATCCTTCCCGATTGTGGCTGAAAGTAGCAGTATTTGTTAGCAAGTTGAAAAAAATGTCATAGCTTTTAAATGCAATTTTTAAATCAGTGAATATTCTGGTTTGTTAATATGTAAAAACTGCAAGTGGAAAAGCACTCCCAAGACTTTTGTGACATTTTTTATAATTAAAGACTAATTTCTGTAAGTGGACTGGGGTGCTCACCCCTGATACTGCTCACAAGTTCAACCCCCCCTTCCAAATTGCCTGCCCCACCCAAATATATAGGTGGCAACACCAAGGTGCTTACCCCTAGTGCCATCTTACACAGTGCCAACTCTGGGGTGCCCAATCCCCAATGTTGTTCCAGTCCCACTGAAATAAAGAAACTTTTCCCGCATTGATCTTTTATTATATAAATCTGAAAAAAAGAAAGTGGTCCCCTGTCAAGTACTGCCGCCCACACCCACCATCCACCCCACCCTGATTCCTCTCAGCACAAGCCTCCCCACACACCTTCACTCACCTAAACAGATTCCCACATCATAGAACCACTCTCCAGTGTGAAAGACATCCTCCTCCATTAACTGTAACTGCAGTATGAGGAAAGGTAAATCTGGGTAATGTTGTTCAGTGTGTTTTGAACTTTTACCCATACATTTGTTATTTTTAAATATTTTACCCCAAATTTTCAACATGGCCTTTTTGCGACCCCCACCTCATGAACAAGGTGTAGTCACTATAGGTGACATTTTTCAAATCTGGCCTGAAAGATGAGTTTTGCAGTCACTCCATGAAATTACCTTGCAGTGGAATTTGAAAATTCTCACATACCAGGTTCATAAGGTGGGGTCATAAGTAGAATGTGTTGACATTTTGGTGGAAAAATATGATAAAATAGCCATGTTATGAGTGAACATTGTAATATTTTAACATTCACTCATAACTGCTGATTTTCAGTATTTTTTCACCAAACATTCAGCATTGCCTTTTCAGAACACCACCTCATGAAGAAGGCGTGTGTTATTTTTTAGATTTTGTCCAAAAGGTGATTTCGCAGTTATTCTGTGAAATTACTTTTCTGGTGGGATTTATAACTTTTCGCCTACTGGGTTCATGACATGGAGGCAGTAGAAGACTATATTCAGAAACTGGGATCAGAATAGTAAAAAGACAACAAAGTTATGAATGTACATTGCAATTTTTCCATGCTCATTCATAACTTTGGCAATTTTCAAAATTTTGGCTCCAAACTTTCAGCACAGACATTTTTTCACACCACCTCATGAATGTGACATTTTTTTTTTTTCAAATCTGTGCCGAAATATGTTTTCGCACTTGTGGCATGAAATTACATTTCAGCCACTATTTTAGAAATGCCACATGTCATGTTTATAAGGAGGAGTCATAAAACAATCATGTTGAAAATTTGGGGTTAAAATTTAAAAAAAAAGAGAAAAGAAACTGTTGTAATAAGGGCCACTCGTTGATCCAGCAGATAGTGCTTTGTGATCTAGTGCCAGTGATCTGAGTCTGGGGGTGAGCTCTGTGAGTCATCTTGATAGGCCTAGGTGAGGTGGGATGAGGGGACTGCAGTGTCAGGTGGCACAACCCCCCCCATCTGAAAAGGGAAGGTGCAGGGTTGGCTGCATGGGCCAAAGTGAAGAGAAGTAGTCTCTTGATATTGGGCCCTGCACCTATAAACCCATGGCTGCTAGGAGACCCTGTGTTTTGGCTGAGACATGGTCTCTTTGACCTGTGTGTCAGTATCTGTAGCCACATGGAAGCGCAGGACCCTCTTGGCCTTGCAATTCCACAGTCTGCCACACAGCTCCATGAATTCTTTACATCCTATGCCACACAGATGTGCTAGACCCTGCACTTCTACAGGCAGATGGACTCTTTCTTGTGGGCTGTGGAAGCGCAGGGCCCTTTGGTCCTTGTGCTTCCATGTGGTGGCAGATACAGATGCAGTGGGCAAAGAGTCTATCTCTCATCCAAGGCACAGAACCCTCTGCCACCCATAGGTGCAGAGGTTCAGGGCCCTATGCCAGAAGGACATTTGTCTTCACTATATGGTACCTGGGCCTGTGAAGACAACCCTGCAAGTCTCATTCCCTGGCTGGAGGGTGTTGCATAACAGTGCCATTTCCCCACCCAAACTCCATACAGGTCACTGAGCTGCCCCTGAACTCAGCTCACCAGCATGGGATCACAAAGCATACACATTGGGGTCAAGACTGGCACTACACACAAAGTTTCTTAACAATTTATATATTTTTTTAATTTAACCCAAAATTTTTAAGATAGTTGTTTTATGACTCCACTTATAAACATGACATGTAGCATTTATAGTATATTGGCCAAAAACTAATTTTGTACCAAAAGTGCTAAAACATGTCTCATCCAGGATTTAAAAAAATAACACCTGTCACATTTAAGAGGTGGTGTTAAAAAATGTCTACTTTGAAAGTTTTCAGTCAAAATATTGAAAATTAGATAAGTTATGCGTGAATGTTGAATTACTGCAACATTCACTCATAACCTAGGCATTTTACTGTGTTTTGTACACCAGATTTTCAGCATAGTCTCCTGATTACCCCATCTCATCAACCTTGTAGGTAAAACTTTTCAAATCCCTGCTCAAACACCATTCCATAATACCAAAACATTGTTCCCATGAAAACACATTTTAGTCAGGATTTGAAAAATTACAGCTGCCATGTTCATAAGGTGGTGTGAAAATGGCTATGTTGAAAATTTGGGGTCAAAATATTTAAAATTACCAAAGTTATGACCAAGCATATAAACATTTCAATGTATGCTCACAACTTTGTCATTTTTACATGTTTTGACCCCACATTTTTAGCATAGCCTTTGTAGGAGCCAACCTTATGAACAAGGTTGAAGAAAATTTTCAAATCCCCCCAGAAAGGTGATTTCATCAAGCAACTGCAAATTTGCCTTTTGGGTCATATTTGCATATTTTCACCACTACTGGTCATGAGGTTATGTCCCAATTAGACCACGTCAAAAATATGTAAAAATTATAACATTGTGAAACATAGTTCAAAACCCCATTGAAATATTTTAAACTGCGCTTACATGATTTTCTCATATCACAGTCACCAGCACCAGCAGCAAGACGTGTATTTGACTAGAGAGTGTATCTACATTATGGGACATATTTAGGTAAGTGAGGGTGTGTGATGAGAAGGAGGTCAGGGTGGGGGGGTGATGTGTGTGGAGGGGTCAGATTGGAGAGGGAAAGTTTTCTTTTCTACATGATTTAAAAAAAATTGAGGGACAGTTTTCTTTATTTCAAAGGATGCAATTACTGACACTGAGGACTGGGCACCCCCGTGTTGGCCTCATGGTCAGCAGCACTGAAGGGGCACCTCAGTACCACCATCTACTTATTAGGCTGTTAGAAAGAATAAGATAGATAGATAGATAGACAGACAGACAGACAGACACAGACAGAGAGAAGAAGGAGGAGTGGCCAGCTCACTATTTGAACTGAAACAGACAGTGTGACTTCAGCTGTGGCTTCAGTATTCAAGACAATCCCACTCTTTTCATTCAGGGAACACAGGTGAATGGCTCCTCTCACTGTGGTGGGCACCCTGGATTTTGGGGTGCCCAGAAAAAGTATTTCTGGCACTTTTGTCAGAAAACAAACAGCAGAATCTAGGTAAAATGGTTCCATTTACCTTGGTTCAGGTGTTTGCTTTTTGGAAACATACAATTTTTCTGCTATTTTAATATTTATGAGTTAAAAAGAAACAAGATGGTGGCCATCATGATAAATATTTTTTTCCACATGCTTGGTATTTTTTTGCAGAACTTCAGGTAAATCATGAAAATTAGCACTCATAATAGGCATTTTTCTACTGTTCGTATTTCTCGTTGAACTAAAAAATCTTTATAACTCTGGAACCATGTAATATTTTTCATAAAATCTTTGAAAGGCACAAACTTGGCAAGGAGCCCTTTAATAGTGAATATTTCATGAAAAAAATCCACATCACCTAGGCTGTAGGTGGGAGCAAAAATATGCAATGTTAAGTAAAGGGAAACAAACATGTATATGTTTTTCCATTTTTTGCTGCTCAAGATCTCAAATACCAAACAAGATGCCATCACAACACCTTTCAGATCTTGAGATCCTGGCAGCCTGACTGCTCATGTCAAAGTTTAGGCTATTTCATCAAATGACGCCAAAGTTATTGAGGTGCAAAAATTGGGGTATAACATGAGATAGCCTACTAAACTCTAACTATGGGCACTACTGTGCCCCTATATTTCCATATCCGCTAGTTAAGCATTTCAAAACACACACACACACACACACACACACACACACACACACACTCTCTCTCTCTTTTTTTCTTTCATCTAGGTTTCTCCAGACCTCAACTAAAAATATATATTTTTTCCATTGTGCAAAAAAACAAAAAAAAATTAAAACAATACAAAAACAGTTCCTGGAGGTACAGTATATTGTGTTAGGCACATATTTAGTTAGTGGAACAATAAATAACTTGTGATGTGTAGCTGTTTATGATGTTCTTGTTTTCAGAAATTATATTCATAGCCCCAAATGATACGTTTAACTGTACCTGAATAAATGTTAAAAGGAAAAGCTATTTTGTATTGTTTTCTTTTTATGGACAACATTTCCTAAAGTTCTTATCATGGAATTAGGAATTTAAAGTTTTTTTTTTTACTTATATGTATGTATGTGTGTGTGTACATATATATATATATATATATATATATATATATATATATATATATATATATATATATATAACTTTACTGTGAACATGGCAAGTACAATACCTGACAGAATACATGTAGAACAAAAATGTATACATTGATAATTAATACAGGCATGAAGTATATTCTTTCTATTGTGACAACTAATTAAGAGGAATTCCTAATGACAGTAAAAATTAAACAGCTTTTCATATTGGAGGTCATGTAGTCAATGCCATGGTGGTTAAATCCACCTTATACATTGATAATTAATACAGACATGAAGTATATCCTTTCTATTGTGACAACTTATTAAGGGGAATTCCTAATGACAGTAAAAATGATATAGCTTTTCACACTGGAGGTAATGCAATGAATGCCATAGTGGTTAAACCCAAATATTATTTCAGCAAAAACATTGCAGAATTTCTGTCACCAACATTCCTAAAAGATATACTCATATAAACAAAAATATATATAAACATAAGAGCAGTATATTCCATCACCCTGAACTCTGGTAAGTTATTGAACACTTGCTATCATATCAAGAAAAATTAACTTTGCCAGTCACCCCTTGGTTACATGCCCTGGTCAACATGGAGTAACAGAAGGGATTAGCAGTGTTTAAGAAGAGATGTTTTGGCAGATATACCACAGAGATTAGTAGTGCTTAAGTAGTACTGCTTTGGCAGTATAGTCTGACTTAATGGCCATGTCATGGATATGGAAAGTCATCATCCTAACTGACAGTGTGGAGCCCATGGAGCTCCCTCCTAGTTGCCCCCCGGCCACCAGGGATCTTATACTAGGGCTCATACTAGGCAAGACAGAGCAAAAAAAGAAGCCTATAGTTAGATCTCAATTCTTAGATGTAACCAGTGTTACCAATGAACACGCTGTCAAGTTTTGTCTTGAATTAGGACTTATCTTTATTAATTACTACATTGGTTGGCAATATAAAAATGTTGCCTCTTTGTTCTGTTTGCCCTAGTATCTTTTAGTTGCAGTGGATGTTCTGTAATTCCTGACTCAACGGGCATTACATTTAAATTTAGTTCACACATCAAATAATAATAGAAACATAGAATTCGATGGCACATAAGGACTGCTTGGCTTACCTAGTCTGCCCATTTCCCTACCTAATGGAGAAGCTACAGTTTCTAGTTAACCAACAGCTTTCTTCCTCCTACCCCCTACTAGAACTGCCTTATGTCTGTCCCATGCATTCTTGAATTCCCCCACTGTTTTTGACTACATAACATCCTCAGGAAGGCTGTTTCATGCATCCACAACCCTCTCCATGAAAAAATACTTCCTCACATTACCTCTGAGCTGTTCCCCCCCATCTTCAAATTGTGCCCCTTGTTCTTGCACATCTCTTTTTCTGAAAGATGCTACCCTCTTGGACTTTGTTGATTCCCTTGAGGTATTTGAAAGTTTCTATCATGTCCCCTCTCCCTCCTTTCCTCAAGGTATACAAATTAAGCTCCTTTAGTCTCTCTTCGTATGTCTTCTGGTGCAGACCCTGCACCATTTTGCTTGCCTTCCTCTGGACAGCCTCTACCCTGTCTATGTCTTTGCGGAGATGGGGTCTCCAGAACTGCATGCAGTACTCCAGATGGGGTCTCACCAACTGTCTGTACAGAGGGATAACAGCTTCCTGTTTTCTACTGGTGATGCCCCTCCCTATCCATCTCAGTATCCCTCTAGCCCTCCTTACTGCCTTCTCACATTGCTTGCCCACCTTTAGGTCATCTGATATAACTACCCCCAGGTCCCTTTCCATTTTTGTTGTTGTCAGTATCTCACCCAGCACTGTGTACTCTTCCTCTGGGTTTTTGTTTCCCAGGTGCAATACTTTGCACTTCTTTGCATTGAATCTAAGCTGCCATATACTTGACCATTCCTTCAATCTTGCCAATTCCCTTCTCATCCTTTCCACCCCACCTTGTGCATGAACCCTGTTGCAGATCTTTGTGTCATCTGCAAGGAGACATACATTTCCTTCCAGTCCCTCTGCAATGTCACTTATAAAGATATTAAAAAGGACTGGACCTAGTATGGTACCCCACTAGTAACCCCTTTTCTTCACTGTGGACTCCGTTTACTATTACCCTCTGCATCCTGTTGTCCAGCCAATGTTTTACCCAGGCTACCACCCTGGGACCCACTCCCAGGCTGTCTAATTTGTTTATTAATCTTTTATGTGGGACTGTGTCAAATGCCTTGCTAAAGTCTAGGAAGGCTGTGTCCACAGTCCCTCACTGGTCTACTACTTTGGTCACCCAGTCAAAGAAATTGATTAGATTCACCTGACATGACATTCCCACTGTGAATCCATAATGCCTTGGGTCCTGTGCCCCACTGGCCTTTAGGTACTCAACAATTCTTTCCTTCAGAAGTGATTCCATCATTTTCCCTACCACTGAAGTCAAACTGACAGATCTGTAGTTTTCTGCCTCTGTCTTGCTCCAACTTTTGTGAAGGAGAATCACATCCACCCTCCTCCCAGTCCTCAGATACCACACCACCCTCCCATGATTTGGTAAAAAGGGTAGTCAATGGTGTTATTAGTTCTCTCCTTAGTTCTTTTAGAATCACTGTCTACAGCTTGGCTGCCTTGGCCTCCCACCCCTCCCTATACAGCTTAATCTGTTTCTTTGTCTGTCCCCCCACCCCCCCAACTACAGATGGTCTTTTGTCTGCCTTTTCCCTCCCCTCTGATTTATCATGTTGTGCTTGCCCCTTGTGCCTAGGCTACTTATTGTTGTGTTCCTAACCTGCCTACCTTGCTCCCTCTTTTCAGGTTGCCCTTGACAGGGCAGACCCATGTGGCGGCCAAGGCTGGAGAAGCCAGCCGGCTGCTCCTGTACCCCAGGCCACAGAAACAGCTCCTCCAAATCCTGGTAAGCCAGCTGAAAGGGAAGGGGATAGTCCTGAAGAGTCCCGATTGGACTGTGCCCGGTAGCGAGTGCTCTGATTGGATGTGCGCATCTACAGCTCCATGCTCATTGGGCTGTAGGACTTCTGTTTAAAACATAGGAGCAACGCAATGGGGGGCGCTAATGAACACTTAATGTGAAGGACGTGTTTCTGCCTTGCTCCTCATCCCCGGAGTAAAATTAAATGAAAAAAAAGAGTAAAATTGCTTTAAATCACAGTTGCTCTTGCATGCGGGGAGTGTAATAACTTACCATGGATGAATATTTGTCATTGGTCCCCGGTAGAAGTCAACGTAAGACTGGGAAAACCCCGAAAAAGGGACCAGCCAGTACGCCACCAGAAAGCCAACAGATCATATCATTATCTGCTGCGGAAGTGAGTGCTTTAGGGCGTGAGTTAACAGTCCAAGTACTGGTGGCGCTGGAGCCCCGACTCCGAAAGCTGGAGACTCGCATAGATGATTGGCTACAAGAGGTTCTCTCACAGCAGGAAGCACAAGGATCAAGGATTACTGAGATGGAGGAGTGAGTGTCGCGGGTGGAGGATGAAGTGCAGGGGGTACCTGAACAAATTCTGAACCTACAGAAAGAACTGGAGGAAATGAAAGAAGCGGCAGATTATCAGGAAAATTACCACCGCCATCTCAATCTGCGCCTGAGGGGTCTGACAGAGGGAATGGAAGGAGGAAATTACCTGGATTTCTGCACAGAGGCTCTTCCCAAGCTCCTGGGAATAGAGATGAAGCATGGCAAGTTTAAGCTGCAGTGAGCGCATTGAGCCGTTATGCCTAGGCCTTCGGCGGGGCAACTGCCTCGCCAAATAATTATGCGCTTCCATAATATTCAAGATCGAGAGAGAGTGTTAAAGGCCTTTCGGGAGAAAGGGCAGGTTTTCTATGAGGGACACCACATTTTCCTATCCCAAGATTACTCTCTGAGGCTGTTAAATAAGCGAAAGAAATTCAACGAGTCCATGGCTTTGCTTCGGTCCTTAAAAGTGGAGAATTTCCTACTGATCTAGCGACTCTCAAGGTGAAGCATGAAGGGGCTACTTACTCCTTCTGGGAGGTGGACAAGACGGCAAAGTTTGTGGAGAGTTTGTGCCAGAAGTTTGGGTGAAACAATAATGCAGGTGGAGGAGGATGGGCCTGTAGTTCTGAATCTCATCTGACTATGGTGCTACCAGGCTCATATGGTACTGAACCCTTGTCTACTTCTTTACAGGCAATTATAATGGGGGTTTTAGTTTTCTGAGCATAAAGGGAAATAATGAAAGTGATGGAACTGAGTAATGCAGCTGTTTGGGGTTGGGTGTCTCTTTCTTTCTATCTACCGTATTTTGTACTGTTGAATATAACATGAACTGGTTTGTTTATCTTCCCGCTCTCTGGTCGCAGGAGGTGCAGAGCCAGGATAGAAGAAGGCTGGCGGAGGAAAAACTGGAACCACCTGGATAATCGACCTATGGACTAAAATAAAGCAGGGGGGGTTGGTGGTAAAAATAAGAAAAAGGGAGAGGGGAGAATGTGTGGTGGAGGAGAAGTAACGCAGGGCATGGGAAAATATATAAGTAGTAGGTTGGAGGGAGGGCAAAGATAATAGTAGGATGGAAGATAATGCAGTGAACAAGATGAGGGTACTTACATGGGGGAGAGGAATTACTCAGTCAACAAGGGTGGAGGTTGGTTAAAATGGACTTGAGGGCATGATAGCAACATATGCTCCGGGGGGGTGGAACATGTCTATCTGGAGGGGTTTTTATGACATTTATGCATGGTTTGCAGATAATGTCAGAAAAGTGAGGATGGCAGCAAATTTATTTTGGGAGAATCTTACAGGGGACCAGTCAAGTTCTAGAATGGCAGAGGGGGGAGGGATAAGTCTGAATGTTTGACAGTTGGGGGGCAATATTTAAAGGTTGTATACCTGTTGGGTATACCGTAGTTACTTTGTTAAAATGTTATGTTTGCATACATACAAATAGAGGAAAACTGACAATGTGCCAAACGTGTTTTTTTAAAGGGATTGGTTGGAAGGATGGGGATATGCACACTACTGGAAAATGGGATGAGAACAGGGGGGGAAGGGACCAGTGTCTATTGTATTAATGGCTAGTAAACAAGATCTGGTGGTTTGCTCTTGGAATGTTCGAGGGATAGTGACACCTGTAAAGAGAACTAAACTTCTTACAGCTATGAAGTGATAAGAGATTCAGGTGGCTCTACTACAGGAAATGCATCTAACTGTGACAGAGCATTTGAAGCTGACGAGGGGGATGGGTGGGGAAGTGTTCTGCGGCCTCGTTTAAGGCGCACAAAAGAGGAGTCACTATCCTTCTGCATAGGAATCTCCCATTTCAGGTAAAAAGAGTGGTCAGAGATCAGAGTGGTGGGAGATATGCATTTGTGGAGGGGGAACTTTGGGGAGAGCAGATCACCTTTGAAAGCATATATGCCCCTGCTGTATTCGAGGCATGGTTTTTATAGTACAATTCTCTCACTTCTGGTAAAGGAGCAGTTCTCCTGATTGGTCTTTGGAGGGGTCCTAAATTGCACTTTGGATCCGTATCTGGATCATTCGCAGAGCAGAGGCTGTTGTAGTGAAGCAATTCGACAGTGGCGTAGGGGTATGGGAGAGTTGAAGTTGGTGGATGGGTAGCGGGAAGCAAATCCGGGTACTAAAGAGTATACTTTTTATTCTAACCCGCATGGTACATGGCCAAGCATAGACTATCTTTTTATCCCCCAGAACTGGTATCGAAGGCTCCAAATGACGTGTCACAGCCCTATCTATATATCTGGCCATGCCATGGTCATGGTCTCATTAAAGTTGAATAGGCCGAAGGAGGGTCCTCAACCTTGGAAGTTCTCGACTTATCTGCTAGGGGACAAAAAATTTACGGAGTATTTAAAAGATTGTTGGGAAAATTACATAGCAAATAATGGGGACTCACCTACTAGCAAAGGGATAATATGGGATGCGGGAAAGGCATATATGAGGGGGAAGATAATAAAATATGTGTCAAGGGACAGGAAACAGAAACAAGCCAGAAGAGTGAATTTAGAAGGTAAAGTGAGAGAATTGGAGAAGAAGGTGGCAGGGGGAGGACATGAGGGGGACCGGAAAAGCTTAAAAGCAGCGAGGGAAGCCCTGAACACTATGCTTAGTGAGGAAGCTAGAAAGGCATGGACATTTGGGAGGAAAAGGTTATATGAGTGGGGGAATAAACCGGGGCCTCTGATGGTGCACTTGATGCTAGGAGGGAAGGGTCTGACTCACATTTCAGCGATTAAAGACAGAGGGAGGGTCCTACATAAAGCAGAAAAACAAGTTAGAGAATGTTTTCATAGTTTCTATGAACTCTTATACTGGGCGGAAGGGGGGTAGGGGGCTAGGGAGAGGGGTAAAGATTTTCTGGATAAACTGAGACTTCCCAAGATAAGTGAGGAGCAGAAGAAAGTCATTAACAGCCAATAGAGAGGGTAGAGGTGATGCGGGCAATACAGAGGCTGCAGGTGGGGAAGGCGAGTGGCCCGGATGGCTTTCCAACAGAATATTATAGATGTTTGGCAGGTCAGCTATCCGGACCACTCTGTGAGGCATTTCAGAAGGTGGAAGGGAAGGCCTGGGATTTACTGGAAACCTTTTCAGATGCAGTAATATGTCTGATATGGAAGGAAGGGAAAGATGTCTTGGAGTGTGCATCTTTTCGTCCGATCTCCTTAATTAACTGTGATGCCAAGATATTCGCGAAAGTTTTAGCGGATCGTCTAGAGGAAGTGTTGCCTGATTTGATCCACCCTGACTAGACTGGGTTCATTAAGAGGCGATTATCATATCATAATGTCAGGAGGCTTTTAAATGTGATTTGGGGGGCGGAGAGGAGGAAAGAAGACACCTGTATTCTCTCGATGGATGTGGAAAAAGCATTTGATAGGGTGGAGTGGGAGTATCTATTTGAGGCTATGGCCCGGTTTGGTCTGGATGGGCATTCGGGGATTGGGTGTGTGTGCCCTTTATAGGTCACCCAGAGCAAGAGTCTTGGTAAATGGCTCCCTCTCGATGGGCATTGGATTGGGCAGGGGCATGAGGCAGGGGTGCCAGCTCTCTCTGTTGCTTTTTGCACTGGCAGTGGAGCCCTTGGTGGTAGCCATCAGACAGGAGGCGAGCATACAGGGGGTGAGGGGAGCATCGGGGGAACAACAAAAAATAGCCATGTACGCTGATGATATGTTGCTGTTTATAACGGACCATGAGAAGTCTATGCGTGGACTTCTACAGATCATTAAGAGGTTTGCAGAATTCTCAGGATATAAATTGAACTTAGACAAATCTAAGATTATGAGGATCCCCAAAAGGGACAAGAGGGAACAGGGATGGGGTTTCAAGAAGTTAGGCGGTCATTTCCGATACCTGGGGATAAAAATTAGTTGGTTAGTAGGGGATCTGTATAAACTTAATTATAATCCCATACTCAAGACGGTTGCAGCTGATCTTAAATTGTGAACTTCACTGCCAATTTCGTGGTTGTGGAGAATAAATCTGATAAAGATGAATATACTCCCACGCTTGTTATATGTTATGCAGATGCTTCCTATGGGAATTTCTAGAGGAGACATAAAAGGGTTGGAAAAATTGTTCTCTAGATTTATTTGGCAGAGAAAGCGTTCAAGGATTAGTCTGCAGCACCTCAAAACAGATATGGGAAAGGGGGTAGTAAATTTCCCAGATATGTGTACATATTACCTGGCAGCGCAGCAAAGATATGTGAGTGATTGGATTCATAAGCCCCCAGTAGCTAGATGGGTGGACCTAGAACAGAGGGACTGTAGGGCACAACTTTCTGCATATTTGGACAGGCGGGGCAGGGGAGCATATAAGAGACAGGAGTTCAGGAACCCACTCGTGAAGGTGACATTGGATAGTTGGGATAGGATGCTAAGATGTAGGGGGGGTAGGGTCATTGGCTATGTATCTGGTGCCTTTGGCGAGGAACCCACATTTTTTGCCAGGTTGGAAGATCTTGGTTTTAGAATCTGGGAGAAAAGGGAATAAAGAATGTGGGGAACCTGTGGGTGGGGGCGACTGGGCTCAGTCTTAGAGTTACACCAAAGATTTAAGTTAGGAGAAGGGCATTTATTCTGATTTTTTTCAGGCCAGAGCATATGCGCTGGGGCTGGAAAGTGATGGACTGGGGGTTGGGGAACTATGGAAGATAGAAGCCCAAATACAGGCGTCACGGGGGAGTGTTAGAGGGTTTATGGGGACAGTAGTGAGGGAAACAAGACAATGTTTACCGGATTCATCGGGAAAGACCCGAAGACTTTGGGAAAGAGTTCTTGTAATTCAGATAAGTGACAAGAATTGGGGGGAGCTCCTTAGCATGCACATGAGTTTTCTTATCTGCAATAAATTTAAGGAAGCTTTCTATAAGTTTATACATCGGGTTTATAACCAGCTGGTAACTGTGAGCAAGTATTACCCCGCAGTCTCGCCCTATTGTAGAAGATGTAATTGGGAGATGGGCACCTATGCGCATTGTTTTTGGACCTGCCCCATTCTGCAGCAATTTTGGACTTCAGTGATCAAAGATGTAGTAAGGATGTGGAATAAGAAGCTGAAGGTGGACCCACTCATGTGTCTCTTCGGGGTTGAAGGGGACAAAGAAGGGGATTGGGACTCTCTTCCCAGATGGGCTCGAATATTATTAATTCTAGCCAGGCACTGCATCCAAAACATCTGGGTGTCCTGCATTACCCCCACAGTACAAATGTGGTGGACGCTTGTCCTGCACACGTTAGTTTTGGAAAGAATTACTCTCTTGGTTAAGAATAGATTGTAACAATTTACAGGGGAGTGGGCTCCATTTCTGGCAGACCTATCACAGTCTGAGGGTGCCCTGTTGTGGGAGGGTGTAGAGGCTTAGGGAGGTAAAGAAATTAGTATAATCTCCCTAAGGTAGGTGTCTAGGTACCCTAGTGGTTCATTTGGCACAAAGGCTGAGCAACATTTATTTATGGGAGAACTGTAGAATGTGATATTGGAATTGTAAAATTGACTAGACTTTTGTCAGGCTAAGTTGTCTTAATGGTCTGTGTACCTGTAAGTGATTGTATGTGTGCTTTGAAATTTGAATAAACTCTTTAATGCAAAAAAAAAAAACATAGCAGCTCGCAGATTTTTTCTGTGTCTAGTGCGAGTGTTTAAGCCTTGTTGAGTAAATTTGTCCCACTCTGCCCACCCCGACCCTGGCCTCTATTAAATACACCTAAATCCCTGCCTTTTCTCCCCCTCTAATTTCATTGGTCCCTGCTTATAGTAACACTCTTTTTATCCTGACTTACCTGCTCATATGTCAGTCTTTTGGATCTCCTGCTGTTTGCAGTCTATAGTCTTCTGGACTGTGAGGTTTAACCTAGGCTTTTGTTTTCTCTTTATTTTTGTTTTTTCTTCTCTATTGCTCTCTTCTATTTACTTAATTACTTCCTTTTTTGTAGCAACACGGGGTGCCTAATCAGGATAGGTCCCCTGGCCCTCCTCCTTATCTACCTCTGGGCTGATCAATTTACTGCTTCTTCCATACATTACCCCCCTTTTTACACCAGGTCCCCTACTCCTCACCTGACTGCCCCTGAATCACTCTTTGCATTATTGTACATCTCCTGTGTGCAAAGAAATTACTCTATTTTTCTCGGGCACTGGCTGCGCAAACGCCTCCGTGCCCTTACTGTCAGAGCTACCCTGAACATTATTACTTCTTCTATCTCTTCTGGGGTTCACCTTTCTGTGCTCCTTCTTCTAATCCATGCTGGGGATATTGAGACTAACCTTGGGCCCCCTGCCTGCCCCTTGCTAGTGCTACCCCCTTCCCCATATCCAACATTCTCCAAAAGGCCTAAAAGTGGCTCACATTAACATGCACATTCTTCATCCTAAAATGGCTGAACTTGAGGCGTGGGCACTGCAAATGTCCCAGCATGTCCTGTGCATAACCGAAACTTGCTCAAGCCAGCAATTAAACAGCATGAAGTGGCACTCTCAGGCTACAATTGCTTTAGAAAAGACAGAGAGGGGAAAAGGGGTGGCAGAGTTATAATATACACCCGGTCCACTCTTAATGCCATTGAAATACCTGCTTTTTACCCTGGCCTATCTCCTGTGGAGTCACCATTCCTCACAATTACCCTTGGTAATGTCAAGAAACTCAACATTGGGTGTACCTATCTACTGTCAACCAAGGCCAGCCTCGGTCTTCAATCCCTCCTTAACCGGATGGCTAACCTACCTTGTCATGATCTTATACTTAGTGGTGATTTTAATATCGACTGGCTCCACCCTGATGTCACCCAGGCACAAGCCTCCCTTGCTGACTCTAACCTTGTACAAATCATCCAGGAGCCAACGTATCTTAATACCTAGTCGGGTAAGCACACCCTTCTAGACTGGATGATCACTAATTGCCATCTGAAGATACGATCTATGTCTGTTCTACCAGACTGCTTAAGTGACCATTCCCCCACATAATGTGTCTGGAGAAATAATTGTCCAACCTCCCCCCACCACAAGATACTTCTGGTTAGGAACATGTCCAAACTTGATGTCAACGAGTTTCTCACTTCTATCGATAACGCTGAATGGAGTCCAGTTAGTTCACTGATGGGCATAAACCAAGCCTTGGACTTTTTTATCTCTACCCTCACCAAAATAATCGATTTCCATGCCCCATTAAAAAAATGCAGGTCTAAGGGTATAAAAGCTCCTCGGCTAACTAAGGACATAAGGTCTCTCATGTCTCTCCATGACAAGGCCTGGCAGACTTTTAAAAACAGTGGTCTGCAATCCGATTGACAAGAGTACAGACAGCTTAGAAACTGGTGTAAGAACACTCTACAAAAGGCTAAATGTCTGCACTTTAAATCTCTACAAACAGAACAGTTATCTAACCCTAAGGAGTTCTGGCGTCAGATCCATTCTCTAATTAAGGGAAAGGGTGCTGAAGTCCCTGGTAATATCTTCTCCAGTTGCACAGCCCTAGCTGACCCCTTATCCATTTCTGAGGGGTTTAACAACTTCTTTATGGATCTCCACAAATACACCTCTTCTTTCGATAATGCTTCCTCTCCCCCCTTGCCCCCTCATCACGGGATGGTCCTGCACCTAGGACAGCATTTCATTTGAAAATGTCCTCTCTCAAAGAGGTCCAGATTCTCTTCACTCAACTGAAAGCACATAGCTCCCCAGTCATGACTCTCTGGAGCCAAAATTTCTCAAACTGGGAGCCCCAGCCCTTGCCCTCCTAGTCCGTGATCTAATCAATTGCTCTTTCCTCTCTGGTGTTGTCCTGGACAACTGGAAGGTAGCTGTTGTTGTCCCAGTACATAAAGGTGGTCCCAACACTAAAATTGAATCCCCAGCAGTTCTGACCCTTCCAACTCGGACACCGACTCTGACCCTTCGGACCCTCGGTCCCCAGTCGAGGTTCCACCCAAGGAGTCCCCAAAATCTCCTCCAGAAAATCCCTCCTTTGGGGACCTTCTGCATAATATACAGACAGCAGGAGGCTGGCCTTCCAAAGAAGTGGATCCCCAGTGTAAGAGACTGGCAGAATACTTAGATCTGGCCACTGCAGATCCCCTACCCATTCCTCCCTGGATGGGTCCTCATGAGGATCTGGCAACAACCGTCCCTAGCCCTACTGTTTCTAGAAAGGCTGATCGTACCTACTATCTCCCAGAAGGGATTCAACATCTTTCTGCTCATCCTAAGGCTGACTCCATGGTCATGACTGCTGCTCACAACCGGTTGGCCCAATCAAAACATTTGAGTTCCTCGCCCCCCAACAAGGACTCAAGACAGTTGGATTAGTTTGGCCGGAAGGTTTACTCCTCTTCCTCCTGTGCAATCTGGTCCTTGAACTATGTTTCACACATGGTGACCTTCCAGAAGGCCTCCCTCTCTGAGCTGGAGAGTGACCTTCAGGAGGTCCAGGATGAGACACTCCATAACAAGTTGCTGGACAAAGTCTGAATGGGCAAGTCCTCCTGTCATCATGCTTTAAAAGCAACATATGACTCAGTGGACTTAGTGGCTAGGACGGCAGCCATGGGAATCTGCATCCATTGCCTTTCTTGGCTCAGGATTGCAGGTTTGGCACAAGATGTCTAGTCGTCCCTCCTGGACGCTCCTATTAGGGGTTCCATCCTTTTTGGCAGCGACGCTAAAGATATAATCACTGGGCTGCAGGAGAGTGGATACCCACTTCAGGATGTATGCTCCATGTACCGGACAGGGCCAAAAAAGCAGCCTTTTCATTGCCAAAGATGATAGAATAAAAAACAGGGTAAATGTCAGGGAAAGTGACAAGCCCCTGGTTCTGGAGCCAAACCCCGAGGCCAAATTCCTAAGCCAGCCTCCGGGGCTAAAGCTCCCCTTCCCTCAGCATCCTGACTCCTTTCCCCTCTTTCTGCTACCTCCAACTGACAAGGAGGAATCAGTAGGAGGGAGGTTCAGCCTCCACTTGGAGGGGTGGAGGGCCGTCACTGCAGATTCTTGGGTGTTACAACTCATCCAGTGAGGTCACTCAATAGAGTTCACAGAGATACCTGACCCTCATCCTCTGGGATGGTCTTTTTATCCAAAGGATCAGATTCCCATAGTCTTCCAGGAGATTCAGGCCCTCCTATCAAAAGTGGCCATAGAACCTGTCCCTCAAAACGAACTAGGAAGGGGATTTTGCTCCCATTTCTTCCTAGTTCCAAAGAAGACAGGCAATCTGAGACCAATCCTGGACCTCAGAATGCTCAGCCTCTTTGTCGAGCACAACAGGTTTCACATGCTGACCCTTCAGGGGCTTCTTCCCCTGCTCCAAACAAATTCTTTGGCTGTGCTCCCTGGACATGCAGGACGCCTACCTGCATATCCCCATTCTCCCGGCCCACCGCCACTTTCTCCATTTTACTTTTCAGGAGGCCCATTTTCAATTCTGAGCACTCCTCTTTGGCCTTTTGTCGGCTCCCTGGGTGTTCACCAAGTGTTTAGCGGTGGTTATGGCTTTTCTTTGCCGCCAGGGCATTTACGTGTTTCCATACCTGGAGAATTGGCTCCTCGCAGCACCCTCTCTGAACAGCCTGAAAGAGTCACTCTTTTTCATTCTGAACTTGTTTGCTCTTCTGGGTATCACGGTCAACCTGCCAAAGTCCCAGCTAGTACCATCCCAATGACTCCAATTCATTGAAGTAGTACTAGACACAGTTCAGAGCAAGGTTTTTCTGCCATCAGATTGACATGAAACCTTAGTTTCTCAGGCCATTCTCATGGCCCAGGCTCAGTGGATCCCAGCACATGCTGTGCTCTGTCTTTTGGGACTGATGGCAGTGGCTATTTTGATGGTTCCCCTGGCCAGATTACATATGAGGGTCACCCAATGGTCTCTTCAAGTCCAATGGGATCAGAGGACGGACAACATGAACCAGAAGGTCACGATCTCCAACAGCCTACAGAGAGATCTTCGCTGGTGGCAAGATCTTTCCAATCTTCTAGGGGGAGCCCCCTTTCATTCCCCTATCCCTACACAGATCCTTACCACAGACACCTCGGACTTGGGCTGGGAATCCCATCTGGGGGTTCACAAGACTCAAGGGTCTTGGTCTGACCAGAAGCTTCTGCTCCACATCAACGTTCTGGAGACAAGAGCAGTTCTGTATGTCCTCCAGGTGTTCCAGTCCCTCTTTCTACTGGGATCACTCCTTATCCAGATGGACAATATGTCCACAGTCTGGTATATCAACAAACAGGGAGGATCACGCTCGTACTCTCTCTGCAGAGAAGCAATGAGGGTTTGGTATTGGATGATTCAGCACAGCCTTTTCTTGACAGCAGTCCTCGTCCGAGGCGTAAGCAACATCCTTGTGGACAGTCTCAGTTGATCAGTTGCCAGGGTTCATGAGTGGGAGTTAAAACTAGAGGTGGTCAAAGATCTCTTTCTTCGATGGGGTCGGCCAGAAATAGATCTGTTTGCCTCCCCATTCAACGCAAAACTACCCAACTTTTGCTCGCTTGTTCCCAGGCATGGTGCTTTTTGGTGAGATGCACTGTCTCTCTCTTGGACAGGGATGTTTCTTTACACTTTTCCACTCTTACATCTCATTCAGAAGGTTCTGGTGAAACTTCAGAAGGAAGGAGCACATCTGATTCTGATCGCTCCCCTTTGGCCCCACCAGATCTGGTACCCTGTCTTGCAACATCTGGTGCTAGAACCTCCAGATCCCCTGCCATTATCCCATGACCTTCTGACTCAGGAGCAGGGTACCCTGGTACACCCGAACATTTAATCTCTCCACCTTCATGCGTGGCACCTGTGGACATGGTGGCCTCTCACTATGGTGTTTTCTCCCAGGTTGCTCATATTTTGGTGGAAGCCAGAAAACCTTCTACCAGATCCACCTACACCATGACGTGGAAAAGATTCTTGATCTGGGCCCTAGCCAAGGGCTGGGATCCCTTTTCATGTTCGGCAGCACAGGTGCTAAAGTACCTTGCACATCTATCGGAGACGGGCCTTAGTTATTCCTCTATCAAGGTCCATCTCTCTGCGGTGTCTGCCTACCACCTCCTGGTGGAGGGCAAAACTTTGGCTCAATTGGAGTTCACCAAAACCTTTCTGAAAGGCATCCTGCACTTGAAACCTCTGGTCTGGAACCTCTTCCTCCCCTGGGACCTTAACTTTATGTTAGAAAAGCTGACCCTACCTCCCTTTGAGCCAAGCTTCTAGCTGTGACATGTGCTTCCTTTCTTGGAAGACTTTGTTTTTAGTTGCAGTCACTTCCACCAGAAGGGTTTCAGAACTTCAGACGTTTGTCTGTAAGGAACCCTATTTTATTTTCCATAGGAACAGAGTCGTCCTGTGGACTAACCCTTTCTTCCTTCCAAAGGTAGTTTCAGAAACCACTCTCAACTAGAGTGTCGAACTAACGGTCTACTATCCCCAATATTCTAACAGGGGGGATTATCTTTTGCACACATTAGATGTGCATAGGATTCTGTAGTATTATACAAACTGGACTAAAGAGGTCTGTAAGACCATTCAGCTCTTCGTGGCCTTCGCTCCCCAGTGCCAGGGCAAGGCCATTTCCAAACAAACCATTTCAAGGTGGTTGGCTAACTGCATCCACTTTACTTACCAAATGCATGGGAAATCCCTTCCTGGGGTGGTGAAGGGTCACTCCATTTGGAGTGTCGCTACTTCTACCACCTTTTTCAGGAATGTGTCCACAGCAGAGATCTGCGCAGTGGCCACATGGTTGTCTGTCCACACCTTTACTAAGCATTACAGTCTGGACATTGCCTCTAGGCACAGGACTGGTTTCTGTCTTGTGGTTCTGCAAAGCCTCCTGTCATAACTCATTCAGTTGGTGATCTCTCCTCCCCTCCAGATGTATCTCTGAATTTTCTTTTGGACTGCTAGGTATTCAGTCCTATATGTGAAGACCTACTGCAGGAACCCTCTCGAAGTAAGATATTGCAGTTACGTAAGAACTTACCGTAACAGTAGATCTTCGAGAGAGGTTCCTGCAGTAGGTCTAGTTTCCCACCCACTTCCCCCAACTCCTGGAATGTTTTCCTTTATTTTTCATCCTACCTAGCCCTTGGGTCTAGAGAGGAAGCATGATCTTAGGAGTTATCACTCCTTCCTTTCTACTTACCTTTCTTTAGGCCTCCAGGGGAAAAGAAATGGAGGGTGGGCGTGGGACTGCACCTTTTATAGTCAGGCTGATGTCGCATCACCTAATGTTGGGGGCGGTCTCCACTGATGATTGCTAGCTACAAGTTTGCTGTTGGAACCTGACATCAGGGGGCGCAGTCCTATATGTGAAGACCTACTGCAGGAACCTCTCTCGAAGATCTACTGTTATGTTAAGTTCTTACATTACTGCAATTTAGCTTGCTCTGAAACAGTATAATGCAGTGGTTTAAGGATCTGAGCTGCAAATCTAGAGATCTGGGTTTGAATCCCACAGTCCCCACTTGCCGACTGTGTGACCCTGAGTAAGTTGCTTAACTTCCCTGTGCTCCCAGGTCACACCTGTAAACAAGCTTTCAGCTTAGTGTGCCACTCCCGGTTAAACAATTGAAAAAAAAATCACAATTTGTTATGTTTAGTTTCAGCATTTTCATATATTAACCCCTTATGTCCATCAGTCTTTTGTTGCCATTGTTTCTTCAGGCATCTTCTTTCTTTCCTGGACTTCCACATCTTGGAGCTGTGCTGAAACAAGTCTGAATCAAAATCACTGAAAGGAAAAGAGTCCCCACCATCTGAGATTTTCTTTGCCTGAGCACTTGTCATCACAGCTGCTGAAACATCTGGATTTACTCCCTCTGTGATTAACTCATTAAATCCTGGAAAGTCATTTCCAATAATCACAGGTACAGGCAACTTAGATACTACCCCCACATTCATTTGGAGTGACACTCCATTAATATTCAGAGTTACTTGGGTGGTAGGATAGTATCATGTGTCCCTGTGGATGCAGATGACACCAGTACCTGGTCCTTTGGCACAGTTCTTTTTGAGAACTTCAACATGCACCAGGGTTTGTCTGCTTCCTGAATCAATAAGCCCCTTCACAGTCTTATCTCCCACCTTGACATCTGTTAAGTACTTGCCCCAATTTGCAAAGGACATATCTGCTCCAGTGTCACTCTTCTTATTAAGGCAGTTCCTTGCAATTTGACCTGGCTTGTTACAATTATAGCAAATAAGGGTCTTTGGGTGCAGATTTGTTACCTCCATCAGAGTTCTTATCAGACTTGGAGTTAAATCAGGAAAAAGAGGGTTTTACCAGTGCTTGGCTGCTGCTTCACTGTTGTGGCATCTGGCTGGCCATCTGGTAGTCTTCAGCCAAAGAAACAGCCGTTTCCCCACTTTCTAGTTGGTGTTCTTTTACCCAAAGCTACACGTCTGTAGGCAGGATGTTGATGAACTGCTCCATTGCAAGTGTGTCGATGATCTGTGGAACTGTTTTGCCCTCTGGTTGGAGCCATTTAATAAGGAGTTCTCTGAGTCGGGTGAAGGCTTCTCGAGGATTGTCAACTGAATGGTACTTCAGAGACTGGAATCTTTGCCTGTAGGTCTCTCCTGACATGTTATACCTTTTCAGGATTTCTCTTTTCACCAGGTCATAGTTTTCTGACTGTATAGTGTCCATATTGCTGTAGGCAAGTTGGGCTTTATCTTTCAGGTAAGGTACCAGCCTGATTGCCCATTGCTGCTTTGGCCACTGGCAGGCTGTGGTAACCCTTTCAAAAGTTGTCAGATACGCTTCAATATCATCCAAGGGACACAACTTTGTAAGTTTAAAGTCTTTTAAGTTGTTTGTGTCTTATTGCTCTGCTGGACCTGGACCTGTACCAGATCCTCAAGCTTTGATAGCTTTCAAGGCATCCAGCCATCACTGTTCCTGTTGCTGCATCTCTTCTTTTCTCTGTGCCTCTAAATGCTGAATCTCTTTTTCTCTCTACTGCATCTCCTCTCTTCTGTTTCTCCATCTCTTTATATTGTATAGCCCATCACTTGAAAAAGGCAGTCAGGCTTTCAGGTCCTGTCACTGCCTGTTTTTCCTTTTCCATCACTGGTGCTGGCTGTACAGTCTCAGCTTGGACTTCTATCTCCTCTAGTTTGACTGCCATTCATCTGGTAATCACTCCTGTACTTGCTGCTGCAGAATCCATACCTTTCTGCTATGCTTCCCTGGTACCAGGTCTACTACCCACGCACAAAACACCTGGCTTGGAGTATGCATGGTGTAAACTCCACATAGTCTGACACCATCTGTCATTGAGGCATAGGTCAGGAAGCATAGAAAAACCAGGAGCAGTTATAAAATTCACAAGTAGTGTTTTATTATCAATAACAATAAAATAAAAAATACAAGTCACTAATTATAACTATTTACAAAGGTAGCACAGACAGAAAACAAAGTCCTTCATCTGAGGGTATCTCTAATTCCAAATTTTGGTCTCTCAGTCTCTCACTCTAACAAAAGTATTGCTCCTCTTTTTATAAGTCTTTGCCGGGGAACTCTTTAAGGAGAACATCCTGTTTCTCAGAAAATGTTCTTGTTGGTTTTGGTGCAGAGCAGGCTTGCTAACAGAACAATGTCCTAAGCTGGCCTCCTGCTGACAGCTAAGCAAAAGAGTTTGCAAACAAGCCGGAGAGGAGCTATGCATCTCAGGTTAACCCCTTTGAATTCCAAATAGCTTTTTGCAATCATTTCAGCATTATAACTATATACAATTTCAAACAAAGTGATCCCAGTATCACATAAAGATTCACATATATTTTTATAACTGTGATATGTAAGGGGAAAGAAAAAACAGAAACAGCAAGTGAAGGGGGAGAGATAGTGAAAGGCAGAGAATCACGAGACCATCAGCGTGATCAGTTTCTAGGTCTCACAAAACATTTGGTTGTGCAACCAGACAGACAAAAGATAGAACAGATCCTTAGATTTAACTCTTTCTGCATAACAAATTGGACAGGGCCTTATTCAACCCTGTCACATACAGCACTTGGGATTGTGCTCTGTGACTGTCAGATGGCAGTTGGCCGAGGAGGTGAGGGGAGGGCTGTGCCAGTTGCCATCATTTACAAAATTACCAGTGACCAGAGTGGGGGAATTCTCAGTGGGTGGGGGGTTGTCACTCAGTAAGGGGGGGGGTCCTCTATAGTACCAGGGAAATGGTTAGGAAGTACAAACATGAGACATTGGGGGGGTCATTAGATACTAGGGAAAATGGTTATACAGTTCAGACATGGATGATCAGGAGATAGAGGGACCATTAGACACCAGGAAAATGGTTAGGAGGTTCAGTTATGGGTGATCAGGGGAAGGGAGAATCATCAGACACAAGGGAAATGGTTAGGAAGTTCACCAAAGATGGCCGCTTTAGCCACCCGCTTAATAAATCTGATAAAATCCACTGAATAACATGCCCACTAGGATCCACAGTCTACAAAGGGTAAAAGTGCAGGTTGTCAACCATGCAACGGTGCCACTCTTGAGCAGTTTTAAGAAATTACCTATCTCAGAACTGTCAAGTGTAGCTGCAACCTGAGAACAGCGGGAATGGCTGGAGTGTGACAGGCGGTGTCAGACAGACCTGGCAGGTATTAAAAGTATGTTGCAGACCTGCATCTCAGACAAACCATCCATCAGAAACTCTAAAGCTGGTGGAAGATCGTGTAGAAGCAGCTGAAATAAGGATCATAGACAATTAACTGTTTTCCTCTCAAACTGAGTCCTGAACCACCACGTGAAGACAGAGTAGAGGACCTGGAAAGAAAAATACAATCAATGAGGCTTAAAATTAATGACTTTTACAACAGAGGCTATCACAATAATCTCCACATAGTGGGGATACCAGAGGGAGCAGAGGATTGAGAAAAGTGTGTCCTCTTGCAGTCATTTTTCCACAAGTCCTAAATCATCTTTAGGGCTACTCCCATGAAGTGGAGCGGGTCCACCAGTCACTAGCACTGTGACAGGGGAGGAGGCCCCTCTAAGACCTTGCCTGGCATACATGCTCCGCTACAGCATCTAGAAGCAGATCTTAAGAATACCAATAGAGGAGGATTATCTACTGGAAAGGCCACAGAAGTTTCATTTTTCAAGATTTCTCCTAGGATCTCACTGACTGGCAAAAAGCTTTTACACTGATCAAGAAAGAACTGGATGCCTAAATGTTCAGTACAACATCAAATACCTTGCTACATTGCAAATGATGTGGAAAGAGCTGGGCCGGTGGAACTGAGGGTTGAGGTGCTGGACACCACATCTAGTGCCACACCAGAGACCAGGATTCTGGAGTGGATTCGGGTCATCGGCTGGGTGGAGAAGGATTGAGCATCCCTGAGACATTTTCCTTCTCCACAGAGGGTGGGGAGGGCCTCCTGTGAAGGTGCTGGCTCCTGGCAGTGGCTGTGAGGTGGTGCTGGTAGCAGAGTAATGAGGGGGATGCTGCGGGAAGACGTCCAATGAGCGGCGAGTGGGACACACGCCACAACGTCCTTGACATTCCAGCACACCAGTGCCGTGTAGGAGAAACAGGGGAAAAACTTAGCTGAATACTCCAGCGCATGTGAGGATCCACCTGTGGTGCTGCACTGGACACTGCAGGATCTCCCTCTGGTCCTGACCCCTTGGCCTTCCTCGATGAGGTCTGCAATGTGGCCTTAGAGAGAGAGAGATGGGAGGAGGTTGAGACACTGGCATGGTGCCCAGTGCAGCAGCTGCTGGTGGACCTGATAGGGGAACTAAAGGACCACCCCAGCTGAAGAGGTAAGCACATAAAATAATGAAGAAAAAAAAAAAGTGATATGGAAAGGATGATGGAAATTCTTCCAAACTCCACATGAGGCAGCACAATTTCTGTCTCAGTGCAAGAAAGGTACTCTCACAACAAAAGATACTCAGAAGCAAGATTCCAGTGGCAAGGGGAAAGCAAGACCTGACCGGCAGGCACCAGAGATGGGGAGTTTGTTGCCACACTCATCACACCAAAAGCAACTTGGTAGTGAGGCCTTCTCAGGACAGTCTGTGTTAGAAACTGGCAGCAGGTTATAAAAGAGAGACAGTGAAACCAGGGAAGGGAAAGGAAAAGGAACAAGCTGCAAAAACTGTGAGTCCACCACAGGGATGACGCAGTTTAAACACTGACCCCTGCCACTCCACGCTGGATTCCAGCACACCGTCCAGTAAGGGGGAACCATCAGTGCACCACCACCAAATATACAGAAGGAGGCTTAGAGAAGTGCAGCTTGACAGACACAGATCAAGAAGGGACTGTAGCTCTAGAGGACATGATCAAGATGGAGGCAGCTTTTCTCACCCAGCCCAAGGGCAATGTATCATTGTGGCTAAGCTGGGTAGCAACTGTGGAAGTAAGGCCAAAATCAACACTAACCAAGTCACTGGTGAGGGACTGTGGAGCAGCTCACTGAGAAACTCTAACGCAAGGGATCACTGCTGCAGAAAGCACTTTAACTTTCCTGTGATCAAGTGCTTAATGACACACAAACTGACTCTTTTGTTGGACCCAGGTCTGATTGGTTCCATGCTAAAATCGCGACCGCAAAATCATGAGTGGCAAATTGGCGAATATTTAATAATGAGCACTTTAAACATGACTGGACAGTATAGCGCCTGTAATATTAGCTGCCACATCTTAATCGTGAGTGGCTTTTTACATCATACCTTTTGCAGTGCTATCAAAAACTCAGGGGGACTTCATGAATATCTTTATCTCCTACTGTGCACTTCTTACTGCCCGTGCATGGGTGTACAACATTTACTTCCTGGTTACGCAGTTGCCTGGTTACCTGGTTGCCTGGTTACCCTGCTCCCAGAATTCTTAGCGTGGCACCTGTAACTTCTTCTTTAAATGGTGCAATTCATGGTATCTCTGTTTCAGCAGGAACTCAGTAACCTGATGGATAGCTGAAATGGATTTTGAACTTATAACAAGCCAGGAACTGGGAATTTTTCAAAGCTAATGAAGAACTGCTCTTTCCACTGCTGAATTACTTTGAGTCCACCTGAGTTGGTAGACCACGGGGATGTTCTGGTCAGAGAAGACCTGCCTTTCCACCTGAGTAGTGGAACTATTATGAAGCCACTTTGAGAGGTCTGGCCCACACAAACAATGCAGTTGAAGGCTGGCATCATGGCTTTAACAGCCACCTTTGTGCATGTCATTCAAGTGTATGGAAATTAGTATAATGCCTTAAAGAAGAACAAAGGATGACTGAGTTGAAAGTGGAGCAACTAGTGTCTGTGGCAGTGGTACGAAAAGAAAGTACAAAGACATGAACCAGTGGATTGTGGCTATAGTCGGACAGTACACAGCAAGAAGCAAAGACTACCTAAGAAGACTGGCATATAATTTTCAGTTTCAGGTTTAAGGCCTGTTGGTGCAGTGTTGAAGGATTTTATTTTAAGGGCATTTAATAAAATTTGATATTTTACCTAAGGCAGAAAGTGAAGCTGTGAAGACGTCGCATCATGAGAAGCCCTCGCAATCCTTGTGATTGTGGGGAGGGGGGGTCGGTCAAAAAGTCACTATTGTGACACCCCCCGCTGAGTTAATGCTGACTTATTCACTTGTGAAAGTGTCACTATTGTTACAACCCCCTTTATGTCGCAATTTAATTCATTCGCTATTTTGGGAAGCTGTATGGCAGCCAGCACTGCTATTATGGAAACTATGCTATTAATGAGCGGTCACCCAATTGACAATCAAGATTAAGGAATCTCTGTAATTTACTCATGATTTTGTGGTCACTATTTTAATGGGATACTGTCTGATTTGGGGCTCAAATGTAAATAACTGCCCTTATTTTTTTCCCACTATTCCCAGGATGGCCCCCTCAGCCTCTACATCTCCCCCAACTCCATCACCCACCATCTATGGGACATATCCTGAGGGTCCCACTGTTTCTCCACAGCTTCTCCCCTGTGGCGGGGCCTTTGTGCGTTCCCCAACCCCCTTCTGGACATCATGCTCTGTGCGGTAGGCCCTGTGCCTAGTAGGCAGTGTGGGTTCTATGAGGAGCCATGGGCTTCATCTTCCTTTCAGCCAGCATTATCCTTTTTCTTCCCCGACCCTCAGATGTTCCACAAAAATGATGGCTTGGCATCCACATGTTGTCCAACATGCTAATGTCTTCTGTTGGGTAGCATCTCCCTCCCTCCCCTAGCTGCTCCTCCTAGCTGCATCAGCACCCATGGCCCACCTGAATAAAAATGGAAACTGGAGGTGGAGGAGTTGACCGTGAGATTAAAGGATTCAGACGAACAATATTTTGTGGTAAACACTCATAATGCCTTGGACCTCAGACAAATAATCACAATGAAAAATAGGTTAAATGCCATATTTTACCAGAAGGCAGAATGGACTCTGTTCTTCTTGAAACAGCACTATGGGGAGAATGATGGGGGAAAAAAGTATGCACTGGCATATCTCCTAAAGAAAAGACAAGGAGACATTAAAACTCCTAGTTTTAGACTCTGAGATGGCACTTCATCTCCAGAGCCTAGCAAAATAAATAACGCCTTCAAGGAGTTTTACTCTAACATATACGAATTCCAAGAGTGTACATTCATGGACACCATAAAGATATTTTTAGGCAGATTAAATATGTCAAGCATTCCAGAAAGCTTGACCAAGGAGTTGGAAGCTGACTTAACCATACAGGGGATCTCAAGATTACTCAAGGCACTGTCAAAAGGTAAAGTGTCAGAGTCAGGTGGCCTCAGAGCAGAATTCTTTCAAACCTTTCAAACTTAATTAGTGCTACACTTCTACAGGGCATATCAAATAGCATAGCAAACATGTGCACTTCCCCATCAATGCAAGAAGCCACAGTACTACTACAGTTCTGCCCAAGCCAGATAAAGATAGAACAAGCTGCGCCAGCATTCATCGTGTCTCATTACTAAATGTTGATGCTAAGATCTTAACAAATGCTTTGGCGCATAGGCTGGAGAGGGTTTTGCCTCACATAGTACGTGAGGCCCAGTCAGGATTCATGAAATGGTGGCAAGGGTCTAACAACATTGGAATAGTGATCAAAATTCTGCACAGTGCCTCCCAGAAAAAAGTACCTCTGAGCCTGTGGCAATAGATGCTGAAGAAGTATTTGACTTAGTGTAATAGGATTATCTATTTGAGGTAGTGGGGAACATGGGGAATGGATCAATTTTTGTGTCTTGGGTACTGACTCTGTGTGTCTCACCCAAGACCACATTCTTAACAAATGAGCTGATTTCAGTTGCTTTCCAACTCCACCTGAGTACGTGCCAGGGCTACCCGCTCTCACCCATGCTTTTCATAATGATTATGGAATTACTATCAGTGGCTTTGAGGCAGGATCACTGTATGAAGGAGATTTCATAAGGCCCCTACATAAACAAGGTATTACTGCATGCATATGACATACTCATCATGGTTTATAAGTGAAAGAATTGCTCCCAGTAGCACTTTTGGTTATCTCAGACTTTGGAGATATTTCCAGTTTAAGGATTAACTAAGCCAAACTTCAGATCACACTCATAGTAGAGTCCTCAATGGGCAACAGTGGGGGAAAGGACTTTAGCATGGGTACCCCAAGATATCAGATATTCGGGGATGTGCATCACCCCTTGAGTACTAGACATGGTGACAATGAATATCTCCCTCTCCCCTTGGTTGCTTTGATAGCACAGGAAACAGATGGCAGAAGCTAAATCTATCACTCCCAGGAAAAACTACTGGGTTTCAAACGATGACCTCCTACATCACCCGTCCCTCAAAACTCTAGCATCAAATAGATACCAAGATACTGACTTTTCTATGGGCTCTGCAATGACCCAATTTTAGTAAGAAATCCTACGAGCCCCACCACCTAAGGGGGTTTGGAACCTACCGTAGATGTGGGCCTAACATCTGTCAAATGGGATAAAGCAGGCTGTACAGTGTATGCAAGGTGCTGGAGAAGGTACCCCCATCTGGGTGAAAGCAACATAGTCTCTTGTATGCCACATGCAGCTTAGTGTCCTTCTTTCAGATGAATCACCAAAGGAAATGAACCTCCCCTTCTCCATAAAGCACATTGGAGAGACGTGGAGGAAATTTGCCAAGATGAATTCCTGGGCAAGCATCCCATTGGATAAGTGGGAACCATTCTGGCATAATCCAAAAATACAAATTTGCCATGAAAGAATCTTCTGGCTGGGATGGTACAATAGAGGCATCTGATGTTTCCAGCAGCTTTTGTCCCCCCAAACAGGAATACTAAACTCCTTCCTGCAATTACAAGAGGAGTTTGATATACCCAGAACTAAACACTAGAAGTACCTAAAAATCAGGTCTGCCATGGGACATTGATTGGATAGAGATCTTAGGCTACCACATACAGATATGGCCCTGTCTCTAGACTGATGCAACATAAAGGTAAAGGCTCCATCCAAGCCTACCAACTACCTGACTGGGAACCTAGAGGGCAAGGTGGGTGTAAGAGCTCATTAAGACTATATCTGAAGCTTGTTGGACTAAGTGGTGGAAGACAGCATGTAAAGGTTCACCAGACCCTAAATCCCAGAATATGTAAAAGAAGGTACTGAGTCGCTGGCATAGAACACCAGTGAAGCTAGTCTACTTGATTATAAATATCCAGAACATATGCTACAGGTGTAGTGAATCTCCTTGGGACACTGGTCATATTCTTTGGTCGTGTCTGCGGAGCCAAACTTTCTGAAAAGAGATCCGGAAGGGGGGAGAAACTCACTGGAGCTGCTGTCACCCCCTCACCACTGTTCTGGATCTCAAAAGATCTAGATCAGATTCAGGGAGTGGGATGGCCATACAAGAAGTTGCTATATCCAATGGGCATGGAAGCAAACTGACAGCTGCTTATGACATGGAGGCAGCCAGAGGGGCCATCAAGGTTAGGTTGACAATTGGAGCAGACTAAAAGGACATTGTACATAAGATTACTATACTGCACAAGGGGGAGCAAGCAAAAATTTGAATGAGGATAGGCCCCATGGGTGAAATTTTCTCCAGGAACTACCAGGACAGAATGGGGAGAGAAGACAGACTAAAATTTAGATGGGGATGAGCATAGATCAATACTGTACTTGTTATGAATACAAGGGCCTGGGGGGTGGGGAGGTAGGATTAGCACAGGAGCCTGGGCACAATGCACCTCAGAGATGTGCATCAGTTTTTATTTTTACCTGTAAGCAGAAGTGGAAAAAGTCATGCAGAGTAGCACTAATATTGATGTTAATTTGCTTGACATTAATCAACTTAAGCAATGCCCACCATGTCAGTTTATGTTTTACAATCCCTTCATGTAGGCAAAAGCTGTTACAGTTCAGCCAAGAACTGAGCTTTGTTCAAGTTCTATCTGAAGAGCAGGTTAAAGTTTGGATCCTATGTGTAGTCACTTGCATGCTAATATAATGCACTAGTGCTCAGATTTGCATCGGTTCTTCACTGTTTTGTTTCCTTTACTGTCTTTGCTATTCTTACTGTTTAACATTAGTTAATCATTTAAAGTTGTATATAGAAACACTCTGCAATAACAGAGATGTCACTTGATTTGTGATTTTTTTTTTGCATTGTACATCCAAGGAAGGAATCCAATTCAGCAAGGAATGAAAATGTATGTTGTGATGTGTTTTATGTTTAAAATTAATACTTGCTATACAAAAAAGGAAAATGATTAGGCAGTAAAGACACGAGTGATCAGGGGCAGGGGGAGCACTAGACACGTGGGAATCCCTATTCCCTGAGCCCAGCATGGGCACAAGGGGGCTGTGCACATGCAGATGATACCATAATGGGCATGCAAATGGCCCCTTAGTGCCATGCATGCTCCACATACTCATTTGCATGCTAGGGCTGAATATGACCTACAGGAGCCCTGGTGCTATCCTGGTTTGAGCAGTGCTGTCTTCTGTGGACTCCCCTATGGGCCATATCCAGCCTTAGGCTATGCCAGCATATCCCATAGTCACCTTGCACTGGTACTGCCCCATATTCAGACAGTTAGTGTGCTCCAATGGAGCAAGCTACCTCAATATTGCTCAGAGCTGGCCATGTGCTGTGTGCCACACAGAGCTATCGCTAGCTCCGAATACGATGGCCTATACCTCTGGAGTACTTCCAGCTACATGTAAGCACCATACCTCATTTGAAAAAGCTTTTTATGGGCTATCAAAATATACCAGCCACTGTACATGGATGTTTCTCTTTAAGAAGTTTATTTCATCAGTGTCTCAGAAACAATGGAGATAACCGTTTATAAAACCACTTAAATTTTTTTTAAACGTTGAGGTTCTACAGTAAGAATTTATGCTTACTTCAAAAAACAGAGGCAGGAAAGTACAATCAGTGCTTTTAAACTATTTGAAACTATGAGACATAATAGTTAGTGAAATCTACTTTTAGTTTAAAAAAAGCTTGATTCAAAACTATGAAGTGTAATAGTTAAATAGTGAAATGAGTTCCAGTAAAACTCAATCAAATATGCAGGGCTTTAAAGCCAATAAAGATTAAAACAGAAAAGAAATGGCTGGACTGTCAGCACAGCAGAAGTGCTACAGTACGACTTGCAGTGCTAGTGACCCGAGTTCTGAAGCAAACATTGGGGCAACCGAGGGTCAGCCAAGGGAAGGAGACTCGAGCGTCTGAAGGACTGCCCTTCTCCTCAGGGGGGAGGAGTCACAGAGCCTGATGATTGCCTGGCTGCTAATGCAAGCTGGGAGAAAGGCATGTGTGACTGCCATGAAGGTGGGGGGAGATACCAACGTTGTGCACAGGAGCGTGCAATGCACATCATGGCATCACTGAATGTCACGCCTCTCGGGGAGAGGAAAATGGAAAATACCAGCAGTAGGATGGTGCTGAACACCCACAGGATCCACACCTGGCCAGCTGGGTTCACCAGCCAAGAACCAGATCCTGTTCCTGGTGGGGTTTGGGGAACCCCCATCAACCCCACCATAGAAGGCAAGCCCTTAGGGAAGACAGGCTGGCAAGGTAAGTCCTAGAGGTGTTGGGGTGTCGGGGCTTGGGTGTCCAGCAGATGGGGGCTGTCCAATAAAAGGAGAAAAAGAGTAACAAAAAAAAATAGAAATAAAATATTCTACAGTTTTGATACTGGTGCATCTTGATAGCTGAGACTTATAATAAGAAATAGGAGCTCACCTGAAGGCTGCAGAAACAAAACACAAGGTAAAAGCAAAAGAGCCCCCCCCCCCCATATTCAGAGCTGGCCAATAGTGCTGCTCAACCTGTAGTGCTGCACTGAAAATAGCACACAGCTGACTGAGCAATATTCAGACAGTGCGCCCTAATGGAGTGTGCTAACTAACTGAATATTGGGCAGCACTAGCACTGCACAACCTGAATATGGGTTGTTGTGACAAAGTCCAAGGCTGCATATGGCCCACAGGAGATAGCGTGCTCAGAACAGGACAGCACCAAAAACCCTGTGGACCATATTCAGCTCTAGCATGCAAATGAGCCCACAGGGCATGCACGGCACCAAGGGGGTCATTTGCATGTGCATTATGGACTAATTTCTTGTGTACAGTGGTCCTCAAGCACCAATGCAGAGAGGGAGATGTAAGGATTCCCTGGTGTCTAAAGGACCCTCTCCCCCAATCGCCCAGCTATGAATCAAAATGACACATCCCTCGTGTCTAGTGGACCCATCTCCCTTCAATCACCCAGGTACGATACAGCACCACTATCCCTGGTGGGCTACTGCCTCCACCCCGTCTGTGTGACACCCCCTCCCTGCACCCCCTCTCACCTCGGTCACCAGTTACTCTGTCAGTGATGACAACTGTCATAGCACTCTGCAAACAATCTCTGCCTGCCACCATCTCACCTGCAGAGAGAGTGATTGTGAGTATTTTAGACAGCTGTTTCTACAGTACTCATGACTGCCCTCTATGCAAGTCACATGGTGGCTATAGAGGAGGTGATCAGAGAGCTGTGCTAGTTGCCATTGTTGAGCGAGGAACCAGTGACCAATGTGATGGGCAGGGGGTCCTCAGTGTGTGTGTGGTGTCACATGGATGTGGGTGTCACTCAGTCATGGGGTGCTAGCCCACCAGGAATACCAGTGCTGTATCAAACCTGGACAATCAGGAGAGGGGGTCCACTATTTTGATTCAAACCTGTGCGATTAGGGGGAAGGGGTCCACTAGATACCAGGGAGTTTGGTTGGAGTACCCTCACTATGTGTTCTGGGGGGCATAAGTGCAGCCTTGGCAAACAGGTAAGGCCAGGTTTCAGCAGCAGTAAATCGTTCCACACTGACGGTTGTTTAGCACAGCCAAACCCTATGAATACACCATTGTACCATTATGCATGAGGGGTTCCTCATTTGCATAGGTGCAACAGTATCTTTAGAATAATTGTATTGCTGCATTTGGGCGGTGCTCCAGGGGACTCTGAGTATGTCCCTGACTGGAGCACCAGAGTTAATCCTGGTTAGCATAGCACTAACCCAGTTAGTGCTCTACTAACCTTTTGAATATGGGGGGCCTTGGAGCATTAAGCGTAGCAGATGAACAATTTAATGCTTAACTATTTGACTTCTTTTATGCATTTTACATACCAAGAATGATTTATACACATGATGATAATAGAAGGAAAAACATGTATTATGGAGGGCTGTAATACATGGATCTCGGTGTATTATGACATGCAGCTGTGTATTACATAAATAAAACACCACAGGGCATTGGTTGTCAGGGGTTAATGCACACTCAAGTGCATAATGAGGAATAAAGTGTTTGTGCAGAGTGCCTTTAGCACTTGGAAGAGCTTTAACCCCATACAGCCAATGACCAAGAGTGTCTTATTCCTCTTATAAAATGGGCAAACTGAGAAACAATTAAAAAAAAATGCCTTTTTTATTTAAAACATGTTTACTTTTATTAAAAATAACTAATATAATGTAGTCCCTCCCCACCTGTTGATCATCTGTCTTTCCATACATTCAGTAGATGGAATGTTTGTTTATTATGGAACACAGGAATTCAAACTTCTGCAGAATTCCTTTGGTAGAATGTTACGTCCCCTCACACACAATAGACAGCCTTATATGGAGCCATGATCTCAATTTATCTGTGGCTGAGTATGAAGCAGAGATTGCCTTGGCAAGTTGATAAGGACAGAAGACAGACCTCTTACTAGCACCAAAGAAATGCAAGGAAATAAAACTATGAATAGTAACTTTTTTTTTGTTTTGTTTATGTGTGTAAGGAGGGCATCATGAGAGGGAATAAGGTTTAATTACTTTTTTTAATTAAAGGTTTCTTTTCCTATTTAGGGCCATGTTGAAGGTTTCAGTGCCATAAAAAAGGCAGCTGATGCACTGAATCAATACGTCGTAACTTTACCAGATATTATTATACCAGATACACCGAATGGGGCTGATGAAATTGTGGTAAGTGAGTTTTTCGAGGAAAAATCTCCGTTGTTCCATTTAAGGAAAATAAAGGTAAAAGAAGTGGTACTAGAAACTAAAAAATGTAATTCAAAGAAATAATGTGGTCTTGATAATGTTGAAATTAAATTTCTAAAAGATGCAGTTAGTGTAGTGTCACCAGTAATAACTAAACTATTTAATCAGAGTTTGATGGAAGGTTTTTTTCCTGACAGCTGGAAACAAGCAAAGGTCATACCAATTTTCAAAGGTGGAAATACTGATGAATTTTCAAATTACAGACCAACTGCACTGCTGCTAATTTTCTCAAAGTTATTAGAATGTATGGTCTACAACCAATGATATGAATATCTGGAGAAATATTCAAAACTGACACAGTTTCAACATGACTTCAGGGCAGGATATTCGATAGGCACCACACTCATCGACCATGCTGATAAAGTGGCGCAGGCGCTGGATGCAGGGAAGTCCATGGGTGCTGTCAGGCAAGACCCAGGAGGGTACATGTCAAACATAATACATCAATAGTGGATAAAATACATCAATAGTGGGCAGTAGGTACAAGTCAGAATACAGTACATCAACAGTATGCATCAACAGTGGACAGTAAATACAGGGTGGTACAAGACAAATATGAATTACAAGTGCATTTCCATATAACAACATTAGTTACAAGCAGCTGAAATAGCATTTCATACATAAATGGAGAAAAACTATTGAAAGACATAGGAATGCAACAGTTTAATGGAGAAAAATCCATTTATACATGATAGAAATGAAGCAGTTGATAACAAGTACAGCAACAGGAATTATAACCAATATAATGAGGAGAGAAGTAATAGTAGTAAAGCCTAAGAGTGGGTCAGGTAGAGAGTGTAATAGAGCAGAAAGACTAAGAGGGTAGAAAGGATGCATTATGCAGAGGTGGGAGGTCAAAGGTGAGAAGAGAGGTGTAAGAGGGGGCAAAGTAAGTAAGGTAAGTAAGTAAGGTAGCCTAGAGGGGAATAGTGCGATGGGTGTGGGGAGAGGGGTTTAAAGCAGATTAAAGCATAAACAGGGGGCTGATTCAATTAGGTGATTACGAAGTTGCCTTTTGAAGCAAGCTTGACTAGAAGCCAGTCAGATGTCTAGGGGAAGAGAATTTCAGTATTGTGGGGCAGTGTGGGAGAAAGCACGGACTCCCATGGAAGTTTTGCACCTAGGGATCTGGAAGGGAGTTTTGTCCACTGATTTAAGAGCATAGGAAGAGTTTTGTGGGTGCAACATGATGACTAGGGATAAGGGAGTTCTTGCTCTGATGATGCCATCAATTAGTGAGGCAAAGGAGAGAAATCGGTGGGTGGTGGGGGAGGGTCAATTTAGATCAGCATAAAGCTAATAATGGTGCGAGCAGCGAGAGGATGCTGAGGTGAAGCAGCAAATATTATTGTATGTGGTGTTCCACTTGTGGAGAGTGGCTTTCAATGCACCAATACACGTGACCAAGTCATAGGCAAGGGCTGGAAGTAGAATTCCGTCGGCAGTGGTTATCCTAGCAGAGGGAGTCAGGGCATAACTAGTTTTGTATGCAATTATGATTTTGGTGTTAACCAATTTACAGGTGGCAAAGATATGCTGATCATAGTCAAGGGATGCATTAAGTGTGACACCAAGATATTTGAAGGAGTTAACACTGTCTAATAAGGAGCTATCCACACAGGAGATTTTGAGTCGCCCCTGGCCAGCTCTAAGTCTGATGGCAGAACCAAAGAACATGGCTTCGGTTTTACCAACATTAAAAAGAAGTTTACTGTTGAAGAGCCAAGACTGAATGCGAAGGAAGTCAAATGAGAGAGAGTGGTTAATGTCAGGATGTTCCTAGAGCTGAAATAAAGAACCAGGTTGTCCACGTACAGCAAGGAGGGGTGTTCAGAGAGATATCAATAATAAAAGTGGAGAAAAGGAGGCCAGATAAGTCAGATAAGACAGTAAGTGGTTATTGATGGCCAATTATCGGATGTAGGTAATTTAGCAAAAGATGTTCCCCAGGGTCCAATCCTGGGGCCATTATTATTTCTGATATATGTAAATGACCTATCAGATCACATTCAAAATACATACATCAGGTTGTATGCTGATGACACTGTGTTATTAGCAACAGCAAATACTCAAAGACTGATGCTGGATAAGCTCCAGGCTGACTTTCACATACTCTAAGACTGGTTCCGTAAATCACAATTAGTGTTAAGTTATGAGAAAATCCAAGTTATGGTTTTCCATACTAAACAAAATAAAAATGGTGTACAAGGTGTTTAGGATCCTGAACTATCTACTTTACGGGTCCGGCGGGTAGCGCCAAGCTCACGATTAGTGCGCCTCAAAACCTGTTTTGTACCACAGTGTGGCAAGTTATTCTTATGGCTTTTTGGACTGTCCTGCTGCAGTGTTTTTTCTCCTGCCCCCCACCCCGTCCCAAGTTTCCTATTAAATCCACTACTTGCCCTACCTCCAAGACCTGCTTAACCACCATTGGTGCCTACTGCCCCCCCCCCCTTGCCCTGCTGGCTTATGGTCCATGTGGCTGGTCTTCCACTGCTCCTACCTACAAGTGTAAAACCCACTTTACTGCCTCCTGTAAACAGCTAGCATGGCACTAACAGCACGGAATCTACTCAGAATCTCCTTCATCTCTTTCTGCCTACCCTCCCTTTTACCTCTGATTCCCTTCTACCCTGCCCCCCCCTCAGCTAATCTAACTACTCATGCGCATTCCCCCCCTCTGCTACTCTGTCTCTTCCAGCCACTACCTGGTCCCACTACCCTTTTCACCCCTCCTCCTCCTCCCTTTTCTGCTACGCCCACCTTTGGTCAACCCTCCACCTATTTACCTCCTGCTCATCTCATGCTGGCCACCCTAAAGTGTCTCCTAGGCATTGCTCACCCACAGCTTGGTGCTATCATATATGTTCTCACTATCTAACGCTTATTTTACTACTCCTTACAGCAGGTGACATTCACCCCAATCCTGGCCCTGCACCGGCCCTAAACCCGCTAAGCTCCGTGATCAACTCCCCTAAATTAGCCACCACTGCTACACCTTCTGGCTTCCTTCCCCGAGGGCTGCGTGTCCTCCACCTAAACATTCGTAGCCTAACCCCCAAGCTCGATCTGCTCCAGGTGCTAGCTGTCCGGCATGCTCCTGGCATTATCATACTATCGGAGACCTGGTTAACCCTAACTTTCAGGACACATCCATCGCCATCCCAGGTTTCAATGTCACTCGACAAGACCGCACCACCAGAGGCAGAGGAGTTGCAATATACACAACCTCAGACTTACATTTCTCTGTTATACTTGCTAAATCAGAGCCCCAAGCCTTTGAACTACTTATGCTCCAACTGACCCTCCCCTTCTCACTCCCTATTTTTGTTGTGGGTGTATACTGCTACCCTGGAATCCCTGCAGCAACTGTCACTGACCTTCTAAGCCATCTAGCCTCCCTAGCCCCATCTGGTGAACTTTATATTTTGGGAGATTTTAATCACAACTGGCCATCTCCCTCCCTTAACAAAGCTCACTCCGAGATTACAGCCCTCAGTCTTACCCAGGTCATCTCAGAGCCAACACGCACAAACCACAAGACAGGCAACCACTTCCTGACTGACTGGGCCCTCACCTCCCACTCTCACCGAGTCTTCAAAGCCAGCTTACTTCATGACTCTATAAGTGACCACCATTTCACTTACAAAGTCCACAAAATCCATTGCCTTAAATCACCTCCCAAATTTCTAGTTCAACGGTCTTACAAATCTCTAAACATTACCCCCCTTCTGGATGAATTAGCTCACGCAAACTGGGGTACTCACCATCGTAATTATAATATAGATGATGCCCTAATACATTTCCGGAATACCTTCCTTAGCATCTGGGATAAACATACCCCCATGCGTCAGATCAGGGTCCGTGGGACACACCTTCTGTGGATATCCGCAGAACTAATAGCATGCCAAAATGCTCAGGACAAAGCGTGGAAAACCTACAAATCTATACTCCTCCCAGGTGATAACATCACCTACCGTATGGTCCATAACAAGTGCACCAAGGCCACCCGGCTAGCCAGCGTGACTACTTTAACACCACCTTCAATGCCAACCTATGTAAACCATCTAAATTTTGGAAAGTTATCCACCCTCCCCCAATCGACAAATCCCACCCCCCTTCTGTTCTCAAATGGTACTTTTCTCCCTGACCCACTCGCAGTTGCCTCTGAGTTCAGTTCATACTTCACCACATGTGCTGCTTCACTCCTTGCCTCCCTACCAGCTGTAGCTCTACCTACCCACCCTGCTGAAGCTGTTATCCCCCCCCCCAGTTCTTACACCTTCCACTACGGCACCATCTTCCCATAAGAACCTCTTGATGCCCTTCTCTCCCTAAACCCTTCTACGGGAAAGTCCTCTGATGGGTTAGACCCCAAACTCCTCTATCTATCTGCCCCTACCATTGCAGCTCTACTAGCTGCTCTGCTAAAGCTATTATTTGCCTCTGAATCAGTTTCTGCAGAGTGGAAGCACACCATAGTCCTTCCACTTCCCAAAGGAGGAAACCTCACCTCTGCGGCCAACTACCACCCTATCTCCCTATTCCCCGCCTTAGCGAAACTCCAGGAGCACCTCGTGCTCTCTCAACTCTCCAGCTTCCTCTCAGAATCTAACTTCTTCACCCCCTTCCAGTCTGGATTCAGAAAGAACCACTCTACCACCACTTCCCTCCTATGTCTCTCTGACACAGTCCTCTCGGGGATGGACAAAGGTCTTATTACTGCAGCCATCTTTGTCGATCTAGCCAAAGCTTTCAACACTGTCTCCCACCCCCTGCTGCTATTCTGCCTCTCTGAAGCCGGCCTGTCCACGCCTGCCATCATCTGGTTCAGAGCATACCTGGAAGGGAGAACTCAATCCATAAAAATTGCTGATTCCACCTCTCCTCCACTCCCAATAGTTACTGGTGTCCCCCAAGGCTCAGTACTCAGTCCTATCCTCTTTTCCATCCTCCTAAATGACCTGCCTCAAACCTGCTCATCTACCTCAGTTCACATGTATGCAGATGACACCATACTCTTTTCCTCTGGCCGTACCCCTGAGGAGGTTATTACCAGTCTTCAGGCTGATTTCAACAAAGTTCAGCACTGGCTTAGCTCCCACCAACTCTCCCTTAATGTCAAGAAGACAGTCTCCATGACCTTCGGCATTAGGCAGAGACTATCCAGGCTTACTACTCCCCTGAACTTCCACACTCTTGATGGGACTGTCCTTGAGGACGTGTCAACTTTTAGGTACCTTGACTTGTCTGGCTTGACCGACATCTGTCCTTCTCTGCTCATGTGGATGCTATCCTGAAAAAGCTGCGCCCTAAGCTCGGCACTCTCTACAGAAACCACAGTTGCCTCCCCCTACCGGTGAGACGAAAATTGTGCAGAAAATGGTATTACCTTGGTTCGACTACTGTGATGTAGTCTATAGTGTCTACTCTATCCAGACTGGACCCCCTTTTCAACACCTTCTGCTGCTTTGCCCTCAATGCCCCCCCCCCCGCACCCACCACTGTGAACTTTATCATGAGCTGGCCTTCCCCTCCCTTGACAGCCGGGGTCTACTCAATTGTGCTAAATTTGCTTCCAACCTCTGGCTCGGGTCCCTTCCCCTACCTCCCCTCCTCATCTCCCACCCCTACGCCCTCTCACTCCCTTAGATCTACAGACTGCCGGCTGTTGGTAATCCCTCACTGCCAGACCACTGTTGGCCAATTGGCCTTCTCCTACCACCTCCCAAGACTCTGGAATGACCTGCCACACAAATCCTCCACTCCTCCTCTAGGCATTCCATCTCCTCTGCCCTGACAAACTGCTACAAGGTAAACTGCCAGTGTTGCAGACCTCTCCCCTTCCCTCTTCCTCTTGTCTTACCTTCTCCCTCCCCCCCTACATCTTCTCCCACTCTCCACTGTCCTATCCTAGATCCCATGTGGCCTGACCAGCGGCTTTAGCTATGGCTATAAATGCTGGCATATATCCACCAACCTCCGCACTTACCCCCTACTGCACTTCCAGCCTCGATTCTCTGCCTACCGTGTTACCGTAGAGTAGTAGCTGACTTGGAAGTAGTTATATTTTACACCCTTGTCATTTAAATCCTTGTTCAATTTTCTCTTACTCCATGTAACAATGTATATAATTCCTTGTTCCAATGTTTCCTATGTTATTCCTGCTTCATGTTTCTGAGGTGTTATACTTATGTTCCACTGTGTAATTAATTTCTATGTACAACTGTATACTGTTGCTCGCCTCTGTAACCCCCCCCACCAGTCGCACCATGAGACGAGCATATTTTTGCTCAGCGCGCCTTTCGTGGTAAAACATTTCAATAAATAAATAAAAGAAGGTCAAAAATTGTTAGTTACAAGGCAGTACAAATATCTTGGAGTTGTGCTAGACTATTCCTTGTCATTTGAGGCACACATTGAAAGCACAATAAAGAAAGTAAATTAAAGAATTGGTGCATTAGGAGGTCAGCCTTAATAGCAGCACCTAAATTGCAAAATAGAATAGCTACACTGCTAATTCTTCCAGTCCTGGAGTATGTAAACTTAGTCTATGGGTTTGCCAGCCAGAAAGCACTGGACAGAGTAGACCTTACATACAACCAACTAGCAAGATTTATCTTAAACTGCCCCTTTTCAACCCATCATTGCACAAAATAAATGATCAAAGTGGGATAGTTTGGGTGTACAATGTAAAAAAACAATGCATTTGTTTTGTATTTAAAGTGAAAACTGGCCTAATTAAGGGTAACCTCTTTTTGGTACACAAGAAAGTTGATCAAATGTATCATTTCAGGGATGTGGTGCATAGGGGGTTTAACAATTCCTGGGACCAGAAATAAATATGGGCAAATGACCTTGCAGCATAATGCTGTAATGTGGAATGAAATTCCCCCTACAATAAGAAATTTGACAAGGCTAAGTTCTATTGTAACAGCAATCAGTGTGACTCATGCAGAAGTTTGTACATGTACAGTATATAGATTGTACTTCATATGTTTACATAATTCCTTCACTGTACTATTTATCTTTCTACATTTTACTGGTGAGAAACTATGTGTTTGAATCTGCATTTGTATTTGTATACAGTATATGTATGAAACTGATGTTTTGTGACTACACTGGACAACTTTGTAAATAGGTCCTTCCAGGCCTAAAGTTCATATCCTGTCAAAGAATAAAGTTTTAACTAACTAAGGTTTCAGTTAGTAAAACTTGACAGCCATGTTTGTGATAGCAATCAGGAATGAGTGAATGGACTCATGAATTCTGAATGAGATTGGCCCAAATTCCAAATCCCACTGCTTGAATTAGAAATATAAAAACATAGACTTTCTTGGCAGAAAGACCATCGATCCATCCAGTCTGCCTTTTGTTTTTTTTCTCCTTCCTTACCCCATAACCTGTTGTCTAGTTGGGGTCTCCCCTCATTCACCTCCTGCCATACAGTTTCCCTCTGGTGTAACTATCAGAAACCCTTACTCAGTCCCACCCATGTTTGGACCCATTTATGGTCTTTGCTTCCACAACCTCTACAGGTAAACTGTTCCAAGGCTCAAGCACTCTCTCTGTGAAGTACAATTTGCTGACTTCCCCCTGAAACTCCCTCCACCAGCTTTCATTCATGCCCCCTTGTTACTGACCATCAATTACTACTGAATGGCTCCTCACATTTTGCCTTGTTTGTTTATTTCAGGAATGTGAAGGTCTCTATAATGTCACCCCTCTACCTGCTGTCCTCCAGTGATTATGATTACATGTCCAGTACCATTATCAATGCCTCAAAGGACCTGCCCTATTGGCTCAGAATCATTTTGGTGGCCCTTCACTGTGCCATCTTCAGTCTACCTCTGTCTTTTCTCAAGTGGGGACTCCAGAACTGGACACAGTACAGGTATTCCACATTGGGCCTCACCAACCACCTATATAGAGGCCGTATCACCTCCTCCTTCTTCCTATTATCAAAACCCCTCCTAATGCACCCCAGCATTTAGGTTGCCTTGCTGTAAGCCCTATTGCAGTAACTGGTTCGTTTGATGGAGTCCCTCATTATGATTCTCCGGTCCCTTTCTTCTGAAGCAGTGGCCAACCTAATCCCTCCCATTCATTATTATGTCCAAGGATTCCTATATGTATTACCTTGCACTTTTTGGCAATGAATGTCAACTGTCCAACCATAGACTATTCCTTTAATATTTCCAGGTCCCTTTGCAACTTCCTCACCACCTCTTTGCTGTCCACCCTGCCACAAAGCTTAGTGTCATCAGCGAAGAGATGCATCATTAGTGAAGAGATGCAACTTGCTCTGTATACATTCCCCTATGTTGTTGATAACATAATGAACTGGACAGGTCCCAGGACTGATCCCTGTGGCACTCCACTCATGACCTCCCAATCCCCTGATGTAATCCCATTACAACATCCCTCTGATGTCTCCCTCCCAGCTAATTTCGTATCCATTTGACTAGCTGTTTCACTACTCCCAAGTCCTCTATCTTCTTCAGCAGCCTCCAATGCAGCACATAATTGATTACTTTGCTGAACTCAAATTAGAGCATATCTGTTGCTTGCCTTTTACCCATCTCCTTGTAGCCCAATTAAAGAAGACTTACTCTCAGTTTGGTCTGACAAGACCTCCCTGCCATGAACCCATGCTGTTTACTATCCCTGAGCATACTGCTTTCCAGGTAGCATACCTGATCTTCCTTAACTAGTGTCTCCATCAGCTTATTCACATAGAGGTAAAACTGTGGTGCCAGTAATTTCCTGGATCCTCCCCATCCCCTGCCTTGTGGAATGGAACCACATCCGCTAACCTCAAATCTCACAGAACAACACCAGACTGCAGCAAGCTATTAAATAGCCCTTCCAGGGGCTGAGCATGTTCTGACACCAATTCCCTATGCATTCTTGAGTGCAACTCTTCTGGATCTGGAGCCTTATCCACTTTCATGGCTGCAAGCCCTTTTCTTACTCTTTCTACTGTTATTTCTAAAACCCCCATTTCCTGAATTCCCCCTCACTGCAGCCTTAGTACCACTTCAGGGCAGATGCTGCTGTCCTCCACTGTGAATTCTGAGAAGTACTGTAGTTAATCAAAATGGCTGCATTTTGCTCATCATCCACCATTCCTCTTCTGTCAGCCTTACAATTCTCCCCGCTTTCTTTTTTGTCTTATATAGGCTGTTGGTTATATAGGAGCTGCAGCTTATCCTCTAGGTAGGGAAATGGGCAGACTAGGTGGGCCAAGCGGTCCTTATCTGCCATCAAAGTCTATGTTTCTATGTTTCTATACAGAAATAACTCATTTTTTTCTCTTTCCTTGTCCCCCTCTACAATTTGTAGCTCTGTGCCTGCCTTTGCACCACTGAATACCTTCTTGGCCTCCTTCATCTTACTTTGGTACTTCCCCCACTCCTCGTCTTTTTGGTGCTTCTTGTAGTTTTTAAAGGCCCTTTTTGGCACTCACCGCCTCTCCTACCACCACAGAGAACTAGATCAGTCTTTTGCATTTGTTACTGTTAGTAACCATTCTGAAGCACAGTTTAGGTGCTTTGGGAAAAGCCCCTTGAACTTCTTCCCACCTCTATTTCACATACAAATTTTCTCCATTCCTACAGTTTTTCCCCTAATTTCCTCATCTTGTCAAAATCTGACTCTCTGAAATACCAAACCACTGCCTTTGGTGAGGTATACCTTCACCTATAGGTGCCAGAACAGGTGGGTCAGTATGGCCATGGCCTTACCAAAATCATAAATGGTATGGCCAGGCCTTATTAGTGTTTGCAATCATGTTAATTGCTATGGAGGACTGAGCATTTAAAATGCAACATTTGCAGTAAACATGTTACAAGTAACTATTAATTTTTATGAATCACTCCATTTGTGGTTTGGCAGGTGTTAGAAGAATTTTGGAAAATGAAGGCTTGGATAGTGTTGATGGGAGTGAGCTGGGTTCATGCTCTGCCGAGTTAAGGCACTGTGGTCAGACTTTAAAAATGAAAAGGAATGGCCAGGTTTTCAGGGTGAGATCAATGAACTAGGCACAAGAAGCTTCTGTCTGTCGGGGAGATTACTGCACAGATTACAAATCTGAGTGAGAAAAAAACTGATGTAGTACGTGAACCCACTCAATGGTGGGGGCTAGGAGAATTCATCTCTTACATACTTGGCACCACCACTTTTCAGACTGTACCGCCACCTATGCCTTTTCCCAGGGACAGTTCAAACTGCAGTATATGGTACTACAGATATTGAACTCCCCATCCTGCACTCCATCCACCATTTCCAGGTTGGTGAGCACCATTTCGAGAATGGCAGCTTGCCTTGTGGGTTCCTTGACCAGCTGCACCAGTAGGCAGTTCTGCAAAATGTCGAACAGGGTCCAACATCTCGTGCTCCTAGCTGCTGAAATGTTCCAGTCAATGTCTGGCAGACTGTAATACCCCACAACCACCTTTTACAGCCCCCAATTATAATTACTTCTCCTAGCTCTCTGTCCAGTTCATTCCCTGCTCCAGTGGTCTATAGACCAAATACATGTGTAACCTTTTCCCTGAGGTCATTGTAAGCTCTGCCCAGAGTGATTCAAAATCCCCATCCTCTCTCCTGAAAGGCACATCCTCTGTAGCCTCTATGCCTTCCCTAACATATAGGGTTACCCCACCCCCTTGCCTCTGTCCCTCCTGTACAGGTTTTACTCTGGTAATGCCGGTCCCAATCACTATTTCCAGTGGCCCCTGTTTCTGTAATTGCCACTAGGTTTAATCACACCTGGAGCTCACTAATTTTATGTTCTAGGCTTCTGGCATTTAGGCAGATGGCTTTCAGCTCACGCTGTTACCCTTCTTCTTTATGACTTCCTTCTCCCTTTGTTCTCCACCCCACTTCCTAACCTTCCTGATGTTCCTGGTCCCTGCTGACTTTTTGAGATCCCTCCCAGTGGCACTCTTTCCTAAATTAGTTTGGTGCCCTGCTATGCTGCTTCCAGTCTCTTTACTCCTACCCCTTGTTTTGGGGGTGTCCTAGCAAGGTATCCCCTTCCCCATCCTTCAGATTCCATCCTATGTGATTTCCCCAGCATCAGTCTTCCCCTTTCTCAGTTTAAATGTCCACTTATGTAGACATCTAGCGTTTGTCCATGCAAATTGGTCCCCTACTTTATCAGGTGAAAGTTATCACCCTTGAAGTGCCTTCTAACCCAGACATTCTCCCCCACCCAGTCACCTACAAAATGGTACCCTCCTCCTCACTGTACCCCTTCAACCATCTATTAAATGCCTCTATCCTTACCCTATGCTCCCTCTCACCCCACACAGAAGGACCTCAGAAAGGGCCAAGAAAGTTGAGTTTGCCTTCAGTCTGTCCCCAGTCCTCTGAAAGTTATGTTTGACTGCTTCCAGAAACTGGTTTGCCAGATCACTGGTACCCAAGTGCACCAGCACCCCAACTTCCCCTTTCCCCCTCTCTGCTATCATCCCTGTCTTGTCAATATCCTGGATGGTTGAAACACAATGAAGGCATCTGACCAGCTCCTCCCCATTCCCCTTCTCCCACCACCCAGGCATGGCCCCAACGACTAGGAATTGTCTTGCTGCCATTTTCCCTCCTGCTCCTCCTCCACTGGGTGTTACCTCATCAGCCTGCTCTCCTCTCCTGAATGGCTCACAGCCCCTACTGGGGAAGTCAGGTACCCGTTCCTTCTTCTGTGGTTCAAAACTATTTGCAATCAATATTTTCATTTATTTATTTAGTTTTGTTGACCAGGTAAGTGCACTAGACAAATTCTGCCTATTTTCAGGCATGACCTGGGGGGAGGGGGGGTACAGATGAATGTCAACTGACCTTGAACAAGATTAAGCTGTTGGTGGTATTTTTAGTGAATGGGGGGAGATTTGGCCAGGGTACTGGGGAAATTACCCTACTCTTTCTGAGAAGTGCCATGGGATCTTTAATATTCACCTCTACTACCACCAGAACAGGCAGACGGAACCTTGGTTTAACGTCTCATCCAAAAGATGGCACCTCAGGAGTACAGCAACCCCCCCCCCCATGCTGCAATACACTGTCAGTATTGAGATTAACCCAAGTGCCTGGTGTGGGGATAGAACCCACAGCCTTCTGATCTCCTGGCCTCAGAGGTGAGTGGGCTACCAGCTGAGCCACTGACGCTGACTCATTACTGAGGGACCTTGACTGATTCCCTTATGAATGCTCTTGTCACTGTTCCCCATCCCCACCATGCTGAAGCTCCCTGGGCCAGTGAGCCTTAGGAGGAGTGAGGGTGTGGGGTGCATTTGTAGGTACCAGCTCAACTGGTGACACAGCAGCAATATCTCTTTGCTTGTAGCTACCAGCTGTGCATGGAGCTCCACAAATTTATAACAAATGGGGCAGTGGCCCACCCTTTAGAGTGTAGTCCTGGGAATGAGCACCTTGCAATCCCTGCATCTGGCTATCTCCATGCCATACCTGTGCTCCATACTGCCTATGATCTCACTGACAATAGTATCCCCTCCAGCAATCCCTTATGTCCCCTGGTAACTGTAAAATATCACCCTAACCTATATGGAGTGAAGCCTATTCGACCAGACACTGTATGTTTACAGTCCTGCCTGAATCCCCTTTGGTTAACCTTTATACACCCCACCTAGATAGGATACTGATTAGATTACATATTTTTGCCTGATTACAGATACTTGCCTCCTTGTATGGACTTAAGTCATTGGCGTACACAACACAGAAATACCTGTCGAACTGCAGACTACCTGTGAATGTCCTGAAGATCGACCTAGGAGTGTTACATTAAAGGTAATTCACTCACTACTCTCCCTTTGACTCACTGCTGGCACTCACATAAGTGTGGAGAAGATAATGAATCTGAGGTTACATTAAATTTTAATCTCGCTACTTGTGGCTACCGCTGCCTTTGGTCATGTACTGCTCTCCCTTTAATGTTGTCACTGCACTCCCTTCAACTTGTTGTTTATGTATTAATCTCTCCATTGCTTGATCTTTCTGCTCATGGATCCCACTGCCCAATCAACTTGTTACAACCTGTAAATTTACATATGGGTCTCAGAACTTATTCAGCCAATCAGGAAGTGGGAAATGTCAAACCCATTTTTTTTTAAAGAAGTTTTAAGCTAATCTTAGCTCAGCTGATAAACTAGTCAACCAGTAAGTATATATGGAATAAATGATAGACAACTATGAATTAAAATGGTGTAATTCCATTAAGATATTCTGATGACATCATAAACCATGAGAGTGACCTGAAATGGTATATAAATGTCACAAGAAGCCCAAGATAGAACTAAAGTACCAGCCTTGTAATTTATAGTTGGTCTATTTTTTTTTTGAATATAAGCTCAAACACTGTGTGACAGACTGCTCCCTCCCAGACTCAGACGATACACTGTTACCAGATTTCTCAAATCCTCCAGACTCCTGCAAGGGTACTGTAGAAGCTGCCACCACTCAGCACAGACATTCCCTTGGGGTATCTCCAGGTCTGAATCTCACCAGAGCCACTTCCTACACAGTACAGCACTCTATGCCAAGGGGCAAATGACCCACCCCTCTCTGTCACAGCTGGGAACACCTCACTTTAAACACAAAATATGGTAACCGTAGCCTTCTCTTCAGAGATGGAAACAGTTTTTGTCAATTTTAATCCAGTTATCTGTACCTCAAAGTTCTCAGTCACCGAAGTATGAAATATATATACAATATATTTTCAGGTGTCAGCGTGGCTCAGTTGGTAGCACATCCACCTCTGGATCAGAAGGTCGTGGGTTCTCGTCCCACACCGGGACTGGACTTGCACCTAAAAATCGCTGGCATCCGAGTGCAGTATAGGGGGGTGCTGTACTGCTGGGGTGTGCTGTCCTTCGGATGAGACGCAAACCGAGGTCCCTTCTGCCCATCCTGGTGTTGTCCTGGTGGAGTCCAGGTGGAATAAAAGAACCCAGGGCACTCTTCGCAAAGAGCAGGAACATTCGGTGTCCTGGCCAACATTCCCCTTCCCATAAACCGGTTCATGCAATTATCCAGGCTGTGTGTGGGTGATGATGTGCGATATGGCCGCCACCACACATTCAGTCACTTCACTACCAGTCTAGCATTGCTTGTAAAGCGCTTTGGGATACTGTGTATGAAAAGTGCTATATAAATGCTGATTCTTCTTCTTCTTCAATACTTCAAGATATTTACACATAAAATACAGGATACTAAACTAAAACTATGAGGGACAGTACTTCTACAAAGTTAAAAGAAAGTGTTTTTGAACAGTAGAAAATACACACAGACAAATCCAACTAAACTTCCTAACTTTCCCAAAGTAGAAAGAGCTTACCACACAGGACACCTTGGTGAATCAGGGCAGACTCGAACCTTAAATGCTAACTATTCAGAGTCTCAAACTTAACTAACTTGTCTCTCACAAAACTCAGGTTAACAATGTTCCCAAAAAACAGTCCCCACTCACCCTCAGCATATATGTCCTATGACACCACTCCCAGCCCAGTTTCTTTGTGTCTTGAGAGCTGGCTCCACTTGGGAAACTGGTCTGGACTTCAGAGGGTTGTGTCTTCCAAAAGAGACTCCCTTTGTCCTACCTGCTGTCTCATACAGCAGGAATGACTGCTTCAGTCACTAGCATATGCCCATTACATATCATGAAAGGGTTGTTTTTGGTTTTGAGAATTTTAAAAATGTATGACCTTTGACCTGCATAGAATTGTTCAGAATGCACACAACACAACTTCAAAATATGTACACTGGTTTAGAATGTACACAACAAGGATTCTGAGCAGGCTAATTTTGTACAAAACTAAGAATAACCATATACTATAGCTCATTTCCCCTCCCAGATCCATTCAAATTTATCAATACAGCTAGAAGGAAATAAATCTATAGTCTGTATTATATAGCAAGTTGTTACACTTACTATGAATGAAGTTTCCTTGTGAGTAGAATGTGAAATGGATTGGCATTGTTTACCCCAAAATGTTTTAAACCAAGTGAAATGTTTTGGACAGTTTGAGTGGCAGAGCTATTTAAAAAGCCATAAATCACAGTTCTGACATCACAATTATGAATTACAGGATTGCTGATGTCACATTTGTGAATTATGGCAAAAAAGTACATGGGCTATCTGTGAATTACAAGGGCTGAAAGTAGTCTTTAAATACACCCCCAAGGCACTAGTAATGGTTACTTCTCTGAAATTATTCTGGACATCAGTTAACCAATTTGAAAACCAGCTCTGACTGATAATAAGAGTTTATCTACCAACCCTCTCAACACACACGTGCCTACAATTTAGTGAAAGGATACAATTGTAAATTTTAATCGCAGGTCAAATCAATTTGTGTGTTATCAAGCATGTCTCATGTTACTCTAAAAAGAGCTTGAAATCAAGCTCTGTGTATAGACCATATATTTCACTGTAAACACATTTTTTAGATGGCATGTCTGTCATTTTAGAAGTACCAGCACACAAGGACACCTGCCAAAAAAGATTGTAATCCACCTTTTTGCGCCCCCAATCACTGTTTACCTGCAGTGTTTGACAGCAATATGCCTTACTTACCTGTTGATCTTTCAAAAGATTTTCTTTTGTTTTCGGTTGACAACATCTCTTACAAAATGCCATTAGGAATACGTTCTGCTGATTGCTTAGTCTTTCATTTATATTTTCTATTATGTTAAGACACTCCATTTATGCCACTATCACTTCAGGATTAAAATGGAAAACAGGAAAAACACTGCAAGGATTCTTTGATAGAAAGACTCTGCTCAATCATAACAGTCACCATTTGGCTCGTCAATCAATTTATCACCAGAGGCAATATAAATCTGTGAAAGATACTTTGGCTTAGGTTCCCAGGGACATTTTTTAACAGTCACATTAACAATTCACCCTCCCCAAAACACCACATTTGTATCCTTTCTTCATAATGGATGAGAAGAGTATGAGGAGATATGTAAACAGTGGACTCTAAGCCTTTATTATATTTAATCAAAAATATCAATCACATCTGGCTAATTTCCGCATACACACGGAAAAAGAATCCATGTGCTCAGAATTCTGCTGCCTTAGGCCATCGCTGCAAATCACCTTCTAACATATGTGTTTACAAAATGTGGCTGAATTTCAAAAGTTCATTATTTGGCAAATATGTCTTCCTCCCTTCCAACTGACTGTCTGATAGAATGGCAGCTATGGTGAACTGAGATGCCACTTCCAGTTTTTGAGTCACATCTAGAACATAGTTCCAGAGTACACCAGAAACAACTAGTGCCAGTTAATCAGACTTTACCATTACTTATATACTTAATGAAGGTGCATTCTATATTAATGGGAACATTTGCTACGTCTGTTATGCTTATAAGACTGTTTTTCTTAAGCATTGTTAAGGTGAGAGTGCTGCAAAGTGAAGCTGTTCTGTACTCTACAAATGCATAAGAGACACTCCTACAAGCAAAACAGACACATCATTCTGTTAACACTGACTTCTGTTTAACCAGCTGCTACAGCAGCATCCCTTTCATGAGTTAACACCTTATATAATGTGGTTTGCAGATCTGTACTTCAATGTAGGTATAGTACAAACCTCTGTGAGCTGTATGTCAATCTGAACTGGTTATCTTTTGAGAGTAGATGCAATTTTATTTAAGGATCACTGCGGAAAATTTTTATGAAAGCTTATCATAATTCACTGTGTAATATGTTTGCTACAGTTTCAATCAATAATTGTACTTGGACCACAGACTTGTTCACTCTGTCAATACCTCTCAGACTCACAAATTTGGAACTGCATGCTTTTTGCTATCAGGCTACTAAAACCTAGAATGCCTTACCTTCAAAACTAAGAAGTGTACCTTCCATTTGTTTTAAAAAGATGTATATTAATTACTTTGTATCCTTATTTATATGTAACTATTTTCAACTATGAGTCTTTGATGCCTGTTTTCCTTTAGTGCGCGTATACTGGGTCCCTCATGAAAAGGGGAAGTCATGTCCTTGGGCTCTTACCCAGTTCAACAAATTAAGTCAATAAAATAAACTCAGACAGGGCTCCTCCGTAGTTGTACTGGAGAAAGGTCTTGCTGAAATCAGTCACCTGGAGGGATGCAAGCCTATACTGGCGTGATGGTTTGCCTCTGTTCCACCACCCTCACCCTCCCTGAGCCCACTGTCATCCAACCACTCCTCTTTCTTGGCAACCTCTGAGGCAGCAGCAGTGGTCCTGGTGGTCCCTGGGTGGGAAAGGAGGTCCCCCAAATCCTGGCCAACTCAGCCTGGAGATGAGCAACCTCCTCCCTCAGCCCAGAGAGATGCCTGCAGATGGGACAACACCGCATCCTCCAGAACGTCTCCTGGAAGACTGCTGCTCCACAACCTCTGCACTGTACTACCCCATCATATCTTATTTTTGACCCCTTAACTGTTGTTTTGTAAATTTACACTTTCCTCTCTCTGTTTATTTTTTATTTTTATATCATTTGTTTTTTTTTATCTCCCTACTTTCCTACTGCCTCCGTGCCCTTAAAGCTCCTGATCTTCCTGTTCTGGGGCAGGAAGTTCCTATATTTCTCAGTAGTCTCCTTCTTACTTGCTCAGAGTCAGACCTTCAGCAGCTAGGGGGGAATGGAAAGCTACTCTTTTCCTTCTAGGATGGTGAGTCTTTTGTGCCTCTATGATCACTTCCTTCCTGCTCCCAAACAGGAAGTTTCTGTTGTCTGTCAAATCCTGTGCCTATAAAAAGTAGAACTGGTTATGGGTGAGGGGTGCAGGGAGGGAGGGAGGGCTATATAGTCCCAGTAGAGTAGTAAAGTTTTAACAGCACCTCCTTCCTCTTGCTGTTCTCGGCCAAAAGCTATCTAGGGCAGTTTTTAAATCCAAAACACTTGCCTTCCTTCTGCCTAAGTCACTCCCCCTAATTCACAGTTTCCTTCTTCACTTAGCTATCTGCACAGATAACAATTCACTTCACCCAACTCAGACAAACACACTAACTCTTTTTTTTTGTTTGTTTATTTTTACCATAAATTGATGGTCCCAGTAGTAGAGTTCTAGTTCTTTAGTCCCAGTAGATTAGTAAAGGTCTAACAGCACCACCTTCCTCTTGCTGTTTCCTCTTATTGTTAATGGGGGACCTGAATATGCCAGATGTTAATTGGAGCACCTTTGCTGCAGCCACATCCAAGAGAAGGCCCATTCTTGATGCCCTACAGGGGGCATGCCTCAGACAGCTAGTGTTGGAACCCACTCGGGAGGGAGCAATCTTACACCTGGTACCCTCAAATGGGGACAGAGAGAGGATCTCAGATCTAGAAGTGGGTAGCCATCTGGGGACAAGTGACCACCAAACAATGTGGTTCACGATAAACTCAGTTGCAGAATCAAGCCATACAAAAGTGAGGGTGCTGGACTTCAGGAGTGCCTCAGAAAAGCACTAGCAAACAGGCAGGAAGGAGGGGTGGAGGAACAATGGGGAGTGATCAAAACAGCCATCACAGAGGCAACAAGCCTTTGTGTAAAGCAAATCAATAAAACACAATGAAGGAAAAAACCACTATGGTTCTCAAAAGAGGTGGCAGGGAAGGTTAAGGAGAAAAGGGCAGCATTCAGGAAATATAAGGAAACACAGAAGGAGCAGGACAGAGAACTGTACTAGTTAAAGCAGAAGGAAGCAGGGAAGACAGTCATAATAGCAAAGGCCCAAACCAAGGAAAAGATAGCCAACTCAGTTAGGAAGGGGGATAAAACCTTTTATAGGTACATTAGGGAGCGAAGAAAGACAAAGGGAGGTATAGTGAGGCTGAATAAAGGGGACGGTGGGTGGGTAGAGAGGGACAGTGAAAAGGCAGGGATACTGAATGAATACTTCTTCTCATTATTCACAAAAGAAGAGGAGGGGGAGGTACCTAATCCAATCAATAGAAGCACTCTGGATGGGGGAGGGGGGTCAATCCCAGTCCTTTCACAGAAGAAAGAGTTCTGAAAGAACTCCTCAAAACTGAAGGTGGACAAAGCAATGGGGCCTGACAGAATTCACCCCAGAATTCTAAAAGAACTAAGGGGAGAACTAGTGACACCACTGACAACCCTTTTTAAAAAATCATGGGAGGATGGTATGGTACCTGAGGACTGGAGGAGGGCAGATGTGATTCCCCTCCACAAAAGTGGGAGCAAGACAGAGGCAGGAAACTACAGACCTGTCAGTTTGACCTCATTGGTAGGGAAAATGATGGAATCACTTCTGAAGGAAAGAATTGTTCAGTACCTAAAGGCCAGTGGGGCACAGGACCCAAGGTAACATGGATTCACAGTGGGAAGGTCATGTCAGATGTATCTAATCGATTTCTTTGACTGGGTGACCAAAGTAGTAGACCAGTAAGGAGCTGTGGACATGGCCTACCTAGACTTTAGCAAGGCATTTGACACAGTCCCACACAAACGATTAATAAACAAATTAGCCAGCCTGGGAGTGGGTCCCAGGGTTGTAGCCTGGGTAAACATTGGCTGGACAACAGGACACAGAAGGTAATAGTAAACGGAGTCCACTCTGAAGAAAGGGGGGTTACTAGCGTGGTACCGCAGGGTTCAGCATTGGGTCCGGTCCTTTTTAATGTCTTTATAAGTGACATTGCAGAAGGACTGGAAGGAAAAGTATGCCTCTTTGCAGACAACACAAAGATCTGCAACAGGGTTGATACACAAGGGGGGTGGAAAGGATCAGAAGGGACTTAGCAAGGTTGGAGGAATGGTCAGAAGTATGGTAGCTGGGATTCAATGCAAAGAAGTGCAAAGTAATGCACCTGGGAAACAAAAACCAAGGGGAAGAGTACACAATAGGAGGGACGTAGTAAGAACAACAAAAATAGAAAGGGACCTGGGGATAATCATATCAAATGACCTAAAAATTAGCAAGCAATGACAGAAGGCAGTAGGGATGGCTGGGGGGACACTGGGATGTGTAGGAAGAGACATCACCAGTAGAAATCAGGAAGTTGTTATCCCTCTGTACAGACAGTTGGTGAGACCCCATCTGGAATACTGTGTCCAGTTCTGGAGACTCCATCTCCGTAAGGACATAGACAGTATGGAGGCAGTCCAGAGGAGGGCAACTAAAATGGTGCAGGGTCTGCAAGAGAAGCCATACGAGAAGAGACTAAAGGAGCTTAATATGTATACCCTTGAGAAAAGGAGGAAGAGGGGGGACATGATAGAAAATTTTAAGTATCTCAAGGGAATCAAAAAAGTCCAAGAAGGTAGCATCTTTCAGAAAAAGAGATGTGCAAGAACAAGGGACACAATTTGAAGATAGAGGGGGAACAGCTCAGGGGCAATGTGAAGAAGTCATTTTTCACAGAGAGGCTGGTGGATGCATGGAACGGCCCTGCTGAGGAGGTTGTGGGGTCAAAAACAGTGGAAGAATTCAAGAATGCATGGAGCAGACATAAGGCAATTCTTGTGGGGGGTAGGAAGAAATAGGCTGTTGGTTAACTTGGATCTGCAGCTTATCCAGTAGGTAGGGAAATGGGCAGACTAGGTGGGCCAAGTGGTCCTTATCTGCTGTCAAAGTCTATGTTTCTATGTTAAATGGGCTGAAGCCTGACAATTTGAAGCTGCTAGTAGAGGACCCATGTCACTTCAGACCAACCATACAGGATAACCTCAGGCTTTCCGTGACTGACGAAGTGTAGTTCAAGGCAATGATGATGGTACTCAACCTAGGAGTCACAATGACCAAGGAGTTATAGTGAGAAGTATCTGCTGTCATCAAGAGTAGCTTTTATCATCTCAAAGGGTGAAATGACTATGCTGATTACATGCTTCTGTTACCTCCTGCCTCAATTACTGCAATGCCCTCTACCACAGCCCGTCTACATATCCTATCTGCCAAATGGTGCATACTAAAACAAGCATTTGTCAATGCCGAATGTTGTCTTGCTGGTATTGGCACTGGTAGTGCAGGAGTTGAAGAGATGCATAATAGGAATGGCAATGAAGTATTGAACTGATGCCAACCCCACCCCCACCATGCAGAGACTGACAGGCACTGGGATGTGCCTTTGGGACACCGGCCATAACACTCATGCCATTTCACCTTACCCTACCCTGCAGACACTGACAAGTGTCGTGGTGGGCCTTGGGGTCTTCAGGCCTTACGCTCACCCCATTCCATAAGGAAATATGATGAGATTGGTGCAGTATAGGAGAATGGGGTGAACTTTATTGCTGAAGAGCCCAGGGCACACCTCGACGCCTGTCACTGGCTGCACGGTGGAGGTGGGGTTGGAATGACTTGAGCATTATGGCTGACAATCCCAAGTCATACCCCTGATGCATGTCAGTCTCTACAGGGTGGGGTATTACACTTGGAAACCCTAACGCCCCTGGCATTTTCACTCCAATCTTTCAACATGGGCTTTTTGTGACCCTACCTCACGAACAGTGGCACTATCAGTTCGTTAGCCGAAAGGTGATTTTGCACAGCGACTGCACCATTTGGCGTCATAGGTGCAAAAATGCATTTCGCACAGGATGTGAAAAATGACAGCTGTACTGTTCATGAGGAGGTGTAAAAAAATGGCAATGTTGAAAATCTGAAGTGTAAATATGAAAAATCAGTGAAGTCACAAGCGTGCGCAGAAACTGCGCAATGCACACCCGTAATGCAATTATTTGGGGGAATTTTTAACCAAATTTTCAACACAGGCATTTTTGGGACCTCCGCTCATGAACAGTGGCACTGCAATTTTGTTAATCTGTCCCAAAAGTTGATTTCCCACAGTGACGGCGCCATTGTGCGCCAGATGTGTGAAAACACATTTTAGGCAGGATGTGAAAAATGACAGCTGTACTTTTAATAAGGAGGTGTGAAAAAATGGCAATGTTGAAAATCTGAAGTGAAAATATTACAAATTGCAAAAGTTAAGAGTGAGCGTGGAAACTGCACAACGCACGCTCATAACACAGTCATTTTTTTGAATTTTGTCACCAGATTTGCAACATAAGCTTTTTGGGACCCCATCTCATGAACAGTGGCACTGTCATTTCATTAATTAGTCCTGAAAGGTGATTCTATGCAGTGACCAGAAATCACCTTTCAGGACTGAGTAACGAAATGGCAGTGCATGTGTTTATGAGGTGGGGCCCCAAGAACCCCATGTTGAAAATCTGGAGCCAAAATTCAAAAAAATGGCCAAGATATCCACCTAAGTTGAAACCCTCCATTGATGCATTATACAGCTTACCGTGATTTTCTTCAGTTCATGGTCGGCTTTTAAAGAGTTCAGACATCTCCCACTCCACCAAAGATCACCGCGCCAGACCTCCGGAGGCAAGTATGGGTGATGGGGCTGTGGGGAGGGAGGTGCGGGTTTGGGAGGAGTGCGTCCCTGATGATGAGGGCCCTGCTTTCTGTTTTATAAGGCAAAAAAAAAAATACGTGGGAAGGTTTTTATTTGCAGATTTTACAAAAAATACATTGTAGGGACTGAAGCCAATGGGATTGGGCACCCACGACGGGCAAAGAAAATGTGTGGGGGGGGCAGTGGAGGACATGATGTTGATAGGGGATTGGCACCCCATCAGCAAAAAATTAAACTGGGGGCATTATGTCACTGGGATTGGGTGCCCTGTTGGCAAACAAATTGAAATCAGGGGCATGCCGACAGGAGGATAGGCTACCCCGTAGTCGGCTTTCTGGGGATTGTGTGGTGGATGGGAGTAGCCGCTGCCATGTTTACTGAAATGTTTCACCAGGAAAGGTACGTACAGGAGGCATGTCATCTGTGCCACTGCATGATGAGCTTGTCTCCAATTGCAGTGGCACTTTTCTTACAAGTTGTGTCCACTTTACATAAAACTTGTGTCAGTGCTAGCATGCTGGCTAACTGGAGAATGAGGGATGCAGCTACTAAAGCATGCCCTGCATTCGCCAACACTGACCCACCTCTACATTTCTCCTACTACCGCAAGATGTTGCTTGCACAAGCACAAGACAACATAAAAAGAGGCTCATACTTGCTGACCAGGAGATGCCACTACCTGCCCAATGGGAAGCAAATTTTGAACAGAAACCCAGAGAAAGCTGCAGAGCAGAAACAAAGCAGAGCCCCCCCTGAAACATAGAAACATAGAAGTTGACGGCAGATAAGGACCGCAAGGCCCATCCAGTCTGCCCATTTCTTTTTCTACCTTATAAATGTGCCATCGGCCTTTGCTCTGTCAGTGGCCTATCTATTCATAGTCATTTGTATTGCTCCCTTATGCCTATCCCATGCCTGTTTGAAGCCCTGCACTGTATTCATAGCCACCACTTCTTGTGGTAAGCCATTCCATGCATCCACCACCCTTTCTGTGAAAAAGAATTTCCTCACATTCCCCTTAATTGGCCTCCCTCTAATCTCATGCTGTGTCCTCTTGTCCTGCTATTTTCTTATATTTAAACATGTTAGACTCTTTCACCTTGTTTATGCCCTTAAGGTGTTTGAATGCCTCGATCATATCACCTCTCTCCTCCTTTGCTCAAGGGTATACATATTGAGCTCCGTTAATCTGTCCTCATATATCTTCTGATGCAGTCCCTGCACCATTTTGGTTGCCCTTCTCTGACTGCCTCAATTTGGTTAATGTCCTTGTGAAGGTGTGGCCTCCAATACTGCATGCAGTACTCAGATGGGGCCTAACCAGTGTCTTGTACAGAGGGATTATTACCTCCCTCTTACGACTTGTGATACCTCCTACTAATACACCCTAACACCCCTAGCCTTACCTACTGCTTTAGAGGTCTGCTTGATGATTTTAGATCATCAGTGATGATGATGCCCAAGTCTCTTTCTTCCTTTGTGACTGCTAGCAACTCCCCTCCCAGCCTAGTGGCTTCAGGGTTTCTCTTCCCTATGTGCATGATTTTGCACTTCTTTGCATTAAATCCCAGTTGCCACTCTTCTGACCATTCTGCTAGTTTATCCAGATCTCTTCTCATTCTGCCCACCCCATCTGGATCATCTACTCTGTTGCAGATCTTGGTGTCATCTGCAAACAGACAAGCCTTTACCCTCTAGTCCATCTGCAAGGTCACTAATGAAGATGTTGAAGAGGACTGGCCCCAGGACTGATCCCTGAGGTACCCCACTTGTGACTTGCATCTCTTCTGACTGTATACCATTTACCACCACTCTCTGTTTTCTGCCCACAACCAGTTTGCCACCCAGTTGACCAACTTCTGACCCACCCCGAGCCTACCCAGCTTATTTATCAATCTTCTATGTGGAACAGTGTCAAAGCTTTGCTGAAGTCAAGGTAGGTGACATCAACTGCTCCCCCTGGTCCACCACTCTGGTTACCCAGTCAAAGAAATCTATGAGATTAGTTTGACAGGACCTTCCTTTGTAAACCCATGCTGTCTTGGATCCTGTGCCCTATGGATTCCAGGTGTTGCACTATCCTTTCCTTAAGGAGTGCCTCCATAATCTTGCCCACTACTGAGGTAAGACTGACCGGGTCTGTAGTTCCCCGCCTCCCCTGCTACCACTCTTGTGGAGCGGGATCACATGACCCTTCTCCAGTCTTCTGGGACCTCTCCTGTGCTCAGAGACTCACTAAACAATTCTGCTAATGGCTCTGCTAGTTCCTCCTTTAGCTCCTTAAGTACCCTGGGATGTATGCCATCAGGTCCCATTCCCTTATCCACCCTGAGCTTAGCAAGCTCTTGTAGGACCCTTTCTTTTGTGAAGGGAGTAGTGCTCACCTCCCTCCCCTGTGTCCATGATGCTGAGCTGTGGGCCCTGCCCTACCTTCTCTTCAGTAAATACTGAGCAAAAGTATCTATTTAGGATAGATGCCTTTACAGGGTCCTCCTCCTCACATGCTCCCTTTTCTCCATTAAGCTTAGCAATACCCCCTCTGGACTTTCTCCTTTTCACTAATGTATCTATAGAAAGTCTTGTCACCTTCTTTTACTGTTCATGCTAGTGTTTCCTCAGTTTGGGACTTTGCCTGCCTTACTGCCTTCCCTGCTTCCCTTAGGGCAGTTTGGTATGCCTCCCTATCTTCATCCCGCTGTGTTCCCTTATATTTCCTGAAGGCCAGCCTTTGGCTCTGACCTTTTCTGCTACTGTATTTGAGAACCAAAGTGGTTTCCTTCTTCTTTGCACTTCCTTTTCTGTCTAACACAATGGGATGTTGCTTGATATTGCATCCTTAATGCTTGCCCACTTTGCCTGTACCCCTCACCTGTGTTTCTTTTGCCAGGGCTAGCTTAACTCTGTTGGCCATCTTATCAAAGTCAGCTCCTCTGAAGTCCCATATTTTTGCCTTGGAATGGGATGATTTAGATGTAGTAGCCAAATTGAACCATACCATGTGATGGTCACTGGCCCCAGGTGACCTTCTACCTGGAGATCTGTGATCCTTCTTTGTTAGTCAGTACTAGATCTAGGATAGCCCTGTCTCTTGTGGGTTGCTGTACCAGTTGTTTGAGGCCCTCCCCTGCAGGGAATCCACTATGAGTCTAGTTCTGGCAGATGTTCCTGCTGGTATTGACCAATCTGTATCCGGCATGTTGAAGTCTCCCATTATCAGAACCTCCTTTAGCTGTCATGTTTTGTATATCTTCTAACAGTAATGTGTCTATGTCCTCCTCTGGTCTGGGGGCCTGTAGACAACCCCAGTTCTTATGGCTGTCCCATTTCCTGTTTCCAGGGTGACCCACAGTTCTTCTGGCTTCACGTGTATTCTGAATTTCTGTAGCTTTGATATTTTCATTAACATACAGGGCCACCCTCCCCTTTTGCACCTCGGTCTCTTCTGAACAATACATAGCCAGGTACTGAAGTCTCCCAATGTGGTTACTGGTAAACCACGTCTCACTAATTGCTACTATGTCCAGTTTAGCCTCTGACATTATTGCCTGCAGGTCTGGTATCTTATTTCCCAGGCTGTGAGCATTTGTGTACATGATTTTCCATTGCCAGATTTTGGTGTGTAAGTTGTTGGTGAAGTTGGCATTCCTCTGTGCATCGTATGGGAGACAAACCTTTTTCTTACCTGGTGATGCAAATGAACGGCAAACATGCTGAATTCCTGTTTGACCACTAGCTGAGGGGGAGGGTGTTCTTCCATTCGACGATGGGGTGCTGCACCCCTCCCCATTTGCTAGTTTAAATATTCTGCAAGATGTCAAACTTCTGCCCCAATGCACTGACTCCTCTTTAGTCAGATGCAGTCCATCAAATTTAAAGAACTTTCGCTCCCAGAACTGTTGCCAGTTCCTACAAATCTGTGTCCTTTTCCTGGCACCAGCCCTTGAGCCACGTGTTTAGCTCCCTATCTCCCCTTCTCTGACCTTCCGTCCATCTGCTCCCTCTCCCAGACTGGCAGGATCTCAGGAGAAGGAGATGCTGGACGAATAGATGATAGTTTGTCACCCAGCCTAGTCAGGTGTTCCTTGGTCTCACAACTGACCGGGTGGATAGATCATTAGTCCCTATGTGTACTAGGACATCAATGTTTTCTCCTGCTTTGTGAACAATTTAGCAATGCGGTCAGTGTCTCTCCATGCTGATGTACCTGGGAGACATCTGACCACCACCCCTGGCTGGAGATGGGTATCAACTCCCCGAATCATGGAGTCTCCTATGATCAGAAGTTTTTGGGATTTCCTTTGTGCTTGTTTTGTTTTGGTTCCTGATTTGGGTGAGTTTTGTTGTGCTAGCTCCTCTGCCGCAGTGTCCTGCTCTGCAGTGTCTTCTGCCTCTTTATTTGATTTCAGAGATAGAGGCAGATACCTGTTTGTAGTGTTTATATGGTTTTGGAAGTAATGTGTTGAGAGCAGAGAGTGATGGGGCACCTGATTTGCTTCCTCCTAACCACCTGCCAACCTCCTGGACCAACTACCCTCTGCGGTCGAGGTTTTTCTGTTGGATGCTGGGGAAATGGCGGTGGTTCTTATAATGTATTTCTCTTCAATATGAAATTTGAGGCGGCAATCTCTGCCCATGCTGCCCGGAGCTGAGCCCTAAGATCTCCAAAGGCCCAGCATGTAGGACAGTGTCCTAAATCCTGTAAGACTGTCCTCTGAAAATTGTTCCACAGTACCTGCAGTTAATGAAATCCATTCCAAATAAGTTGCTGGGTTTGTAACCTAGTCAGAGTAATTAGAAGGAAAAAAAAAGGAAAAAAAATGCAAGTAATGGTTTAATTGTGCTTTGTTTAACTTGTTATAACAAGTTAAATTACTAGTGCCCTGTAATGAGATCACCTTGTGGAGGCCCCACTGATCCGCCCCTTCCTGCTCTGCCACAGGAAATGTCACAACTGTGGTACCCTATAAAAGGAGTGTAGCGTGGGGTTGTTGGGCCCTTCCCCTGCCTAAAAGAAGAACCACGGACAAAAGAACAAGGAGGTAAGAGCAGAAACAATCAGTCAACAACAAATGCAGTAACCCTGAAAGCTTATCCTAATGTTAGATAAAACTGTAAAACCTGTAAAGCACCACCTGTAATAATTTCAGAGAAGATATACGCTGTAAGAAACACTTTGCTCCAGAGAAAAATAAAGCAGTAACAGAAGATATACCTTGCAAAAGACAATTTGAATCAGAAGATTACAGGAGTAATCTGTTAGCACACACCTGTAGGCACACCTTGTAATAATGCAGAAGAAGGTATACCAGCAACAACAATTTGAATCAGAGAAAAAAATAAAGCAATGAAATGTTAGCAACAAACAGTAGCAATCCCTGTGAGTAAAACATAAAAACACCACCACACAGTAAATCTGCTTAGCCAAACTAAGTCTTAATCCTTTTCCCTTGCTCTGGTAAGTTTCTCTACTCTGCCTTTCAAGCAGTCTTAGAAGGAAAGAGCTCAGGTGAAGCTAGGTGCCTTTGGCCAGCAAACCAAGTCTTCTACCTTCTGATGACATCTAAGAGTGAGGTGGAGTGCTGGGATATTAGGCAGTGTGCTAGTTGTTTGATTTTACAAATAAACAGGCAGTTTTGCACAACCATTTACCTCTTTAAGTCATGCTTTGTTTGTGCCATGCCACTATATCCTGGCTAACTCTTACCTGCTGCCTGCATTTCATGCAGAATCCTGTACTGTGTTTGTTAACCTCCATCCACAGATCAGACCATACTATGCCTGTACTCTGCTGGAGAAATGATGGACAGATTTTAAGATGCTTTATTAAAATATAAGGCCCTGAACAATCTGGGTCATCTGTACCTCCTGTGACCTTTCAGTTACCCACATAGGTGTCAGGGAGATGTGTTCCATGGTTCAACTGTTATTGCATATCCCCAAATCACATCTGAAACCAGCCAGGGACACAGCCTTTTCGTTGGTCCTGAGGCTATGGAACATACTGCTTTTGACATACGGACTGTCCCAACTGTGAATGGTTTCAAGAGCAGACCGAAACCCTGGGTCTTAGGGGTAGCTTTTCCAAACTGACAAGCAGATTATAGGAATGATCTCTGTCTAATCAAGCCTTACTGCATATTTTATGGTTCAAATATTTTTACAGTTTATGTATTCTATTTTTTTTAAATAAATGTTTTATTCACTGACATTTAATGTTTGCTAATTGTAAAGTGCCATATTCACCTGAAAGGCATCTTAAAATATCTATCTATCTATCTATCTATCTATCTATCTATCTATCTATCTATCTATCTATCTATCTATCTCTATTTACACATACAGTGATATATTATGTTGTTCTCTCTGTGCTGTATTATTTTATTTTCTATTGAATCACATACAAACATACGAAACTGCCAGCAGATAAAGGCCCGATGATCTATCAAGGCTGCTCGATTGAGCAGCTAGCAGCCTTTATACTGAAGCTGCCCCTCCTTCCCCTCTCCCCCATGACCCTTCCCCTTACCCTGTCCCTTCCCCTTTTGAAGCAGCTCACTGTTCTACAGTATACCACTTTCTCTGGCAATGCATTCCACCAAGACACCACCTTCTCTGTAATAAAAAAGTGTCTCCTCATTTCCCTCCCGAACCTTCCCCCTTCCAATCTCAGATCATGCCCTCTAGTGTTCCTCCCTTCCCCTTAATTTGAAAAGCCCCTCCATGCCTGTCTCATTTATTCCTTTCAAGTACTTGAAGGTTTCAATCATGTCTCCCCATCCCTCCTCTCCTCCAGGGAGTACATGTTCAGCTCCCTCAGCCTGCTCTCTCGTAGGGTATGTCCCCTGGCCCCTGGATCATCTTTGTTGCTCTGCGCTGTACCCCCTCCAGTAACCTAATGTCCTTCTTCAGGTATGGTCTCCAGTACTACATACAGTACTGACCTCCACTTTCTTATGTTCTGGATAACTGTGACTGTTGTTTGAATGCTAGTGAGTGAGTGAGTGCATGGTGGGGGGAACTGGTATTCCAAGCATGCGTAACTGGCAGATCGTATTTGTCCATGTGTGTCATATAGCTGGGATGTGCTTATTACCATGGTGAACAGATGGAAAAAGTGCAATTAAATATATAGGAATCATTTTTTGTGCTTGGGGATAGCACTGTTGAGAAAATATTACAATTTGTTAAGTAGTTTTTATGACATGGTAAAGGATACTGTAAATGTTTCAGGGATCAAGGTTTCATGGCAAGATTACTGATGGTATAGTGAAAGAGACATGCTTAAAAAAACTGAGTGTCTTACACGCATACCAACAAATCTGACTGCTGGAACATCTTGAGTGATCTAGAAACAGGAAATAAAAGTTGAGGGATACTTGACATGGCCAGCATGATGCAACCTGACCCCTGTAGCTCCTCACCAGGGTGACAGATTTGGTACTTATCTAGCAGAGAAGTTCAAGTCAAGTCCCCACTCATGATTGTAATCCCCTCCTTGAAAAATGTATGGCTCACCTTTGGGGTCTCTGGAGCTGAAAAACCCTGCTAAAAGACATAACTTGTTACGTTTTCTGAACAGTGTGATGGGCACAAGTTTCATCGTACTGTACAGTCATCCTCTGAAAGTGCTGAGCTATTAATCCTGCATGTAATGGCAGATACCAAAACTTTCATGGGCTCCCTCAGTTCAGAGCTTTCCTAAATGCACGCCTCCATTGATGAGTCTGTCACTCGGTCATAGGCCTGTCAGACCAGGTGCTGGAAACTGAAGAGACAGTGGAGCAAAATGAGGTTTAGCCTAGCAGAGCAGAAAAGAGAACCAAAGCAAAACAGACACAGATTAAAGCCTTGTGGACTAAGTTAGATGCCTTGCAGAGCTGTGGGAGATGGAAGAATGTGCACATATTCAGAGTCCCAGAGCAGGCACAGGGCTCTAATGTGCTGGATGTTATCCAATGTTTCCTCCCAGCACTTCTCAACTATTGCTGGGACCTCCTGGTAGAGTTGCAGCATGCCCATCAGGCCTTCCCAAAGAAACCCCTGTCACAAACCGCACTCAGCAGGTTAGGCCCTCTGCTCCCACAATGCCAACCTCCAAGCGCAGTATTGTGAACAGGTAACAGAACAGGGCAATCCTCCTGTCTGCTTGTGGGTCCGAATCACCTTTAGTCTCAAGTTCTGTGGGGATTCAAACTGTGAACCTTATGCTAGCATACCCAAATGTACAGGCTCAGATAATCTGCTCTTCTGGGGGATGCCAGATATCTTTCACCTGAGGGCACCTAACCAGGTATCCAAAATGAACCCTTAAAACTCTGTAAAATACCTTAGGTATATTCTTACCTTTTCCCAGTTTAGTAACACCATCAAGCTTATGAACAGTTTTTGTCAGTCATCACCCTCAATATGTCATATGCAAAAAGAACTTGCAGACACCCAGGCAGTTTTTTTAATAATATATTTACTAAAAATGGATAAGAATATGTAAAATGTAAACACAGAACACATATCAAAAAGTATACAATCACTTCAAAGAAAACAAAGAAAACTACAGACAAACTCCTACCAACATACAGTTAGACTTTTTATATCTAATGTATTACTTCTATAGTGCTTATAGTTAGATGTGGTTTCTTAAGAGCCCAAAAAGAAATGTCTCTCAGTTGAAACAAAGAATACAATTTAAAACGCTGTGTTTCCACTCCTTCTATGCAGTCCTTAATTAAGTCTCTCTAGTCTTTGAATTACCTGCTGGTTTCGGGTCACTTGACTGTAACTAAAACCTAGGGGGGGCACTCATAGAATCACTGACAATCACACACTATATTTTTATATTGCAAATAACATAGAACAATCATAACCAGCTGGCCAAGTGTCACAATCCTCCCCACCTAGACTGAATTTGGGGGCTCTATCCCCTGTATGGGATGAGCTTCCCAAATCAGTTCACTCTTCATAAACATGCAACAGGCCATCGGCATTCTGATTGGTCACTCCAGCCCTATCTAAGATTGTCATGTCATTCCCTTGCAAAGTGAGACTCCATCTTAAAAGTCTACCAGTAAATTTTCTCATTTGCATCAGCCAAACCAGGGGGTTATGGTCAGTTTGTACCACAAAATGCTGCTCTTATCAGTATGGCTCTAACTTCTTTAGGGCCCATAATATGGCAAGACACTCTTTTTCCACAGTAGAGTAAGCCTGCTCCCTGGGAAGTAACTTTTACTCAGGTACACTACAGGGTGATCTTTCCCTTGGTTGGATGTCTGATTCAGTACTGCCCCAATACCCACATCTGAGACATCAGTCTGGACTATACAGGGTCTACTATAGTCTGGACTTGTCAACACAGGAGCACTGCAATTTTCTTAGGCATCCTTTTCTTTACCAGGTCAGATAGGGGAGCAGCCAGAGCACTGTAATTGGGTACAAATTTCCTACAGTACCCTGCTGTCCCTAGAAAACTCCTGACCTGCTTCTGCATTTCTGGTCTGGGCTATGCCTTGATCACCTCTATTTTTACTTGGTTAGGATGTAGCTGTCCCTGGCCTACAACATGCCCGAGGTATGCCACTTCAGCCATGACCACCTGGCACTTCTTAGCTTTGACAGTGAGCCCAGCCCTCTGTATCCTGTCTAGTACTTCCCTAGGGTGGGACAGGCATTCCTCCTAGCTGGCACTAAAGATGGCATTGTCATCCAGGTACGCCATGGCATACTCCTCAGCTCCATTTAGCACCTGATTCACCAACCTTTGAAAAGTGACTGGGGCATTCTTCATACCTCCTGGTTTCAGGTCACTTGACTGTAACTGAAACCTGGGGAGGGGCACTCATGGAAGCACTGACAATCACACACTATATTTTTATATTGCAAATATCATAGAACAATCATAACCAGTTGGCCAAGCATCGCAGCCCCTACCAAGGAGCTGGCTGCACCTGATAACGGTCTGCATTTTGCAGTTCAAAGACAGGGAGACAGTTTTAATTGTGGTAGGATGAACAATGGATTTCAATTCAGCCAGAATTCACACTCAGGGTGGAAGGCTGCTGCCAAATATTTCGTAAAGTTCAGAACCTGTCTCATGAATGGGGCTGTAGGACATCCTTTAGATACCCTGCAGTATGCCACATCGAGATAGGCAGAGGTACATATGACTTCGAGGACCTGGTAGATGCAAGGGTATTTATCCACCATGACTGCAGTGGCAAGCCCTTTCATCACCATGGCATCCAGGTACATCCAGAGAAGCAGGACAGCCATATGAGCGGTGGAGAGACAGCCCACGATTGGGAGGAGAGGGGGGTTTGGGGGGATGACTTCCAGGATTGAATATCCTAGATTGAGGGGGGTATGAGAACTGTCTGTACAACTGAGGGGCATACTGCAGTGGAAATAACAAACCAAGTCCAGCAGCAGTGGATGAAGGAAGCAGGTCACTCTGGAGCATTGGTCAACTAGACAGGTCCAAAGGGGTCAAGACACATTAATAGACTCTGGACTTTTGCTTTTCCCTTTCTGGGCTCTACACCTGTCTGTAGACAGTGAAGAGGGACTCAAAATGTCATTGGTGTTAGCTTCTTATAACAGTTATTTCAACACATGGGTTTGAACATTAAGTATTGTTCAATGTCCTGCGCAGACAGTATAGTGTTATGCTTATGCAACTGTGTTAGTTTGATTTTGGCCATTCACACTCTCTATTCCAGAGGAATTACCACCCTGTAGGGGTACCAAGGCAAGGAACCCTTGGAGAGGGTTCCACCCCTAAAGGTGCCACGGGATGATTCCCACGGCTAAAGGTACCTTAGGAATCCCCCCCAAGGAGAGAAATGCTGCCACTGGAGGAGGGGCGGGAGGATGGTGGGGCAAAGAAAAAGTGATACACAATGAGGCTGAGAGGAACTGCTTATATAGCTCAGGAAGTGAGAGTGGCTGGCTGCTTGGCCATTGAACTCCAGGCAAAGACTTTCCAATTCAATGTCCTGCACAGCCAGTATAGCGTTATGCTTATGCAACTGTGTTAGTTTGGTTTTGGCCGTTCGCACTCTCTATTCCAAAGGAATTACCACCCTGTAGGGGTACCAAGGCAAGGAACCCTTGGAGAGGGTTCCACCCTTAGAGGTGCCACAAGATGATTCCTGTGGCTAAAGGGCTATGTTCGGGGTGGGGGTTTGTTCACTTGTACATCCCAGCGATTGGATGTGCCACTGGACCACCAGGGATGAATTCGGGAGGGGGGGTTATCAAACAACTACTGCCCGCGATCGGGCTTTTCGGTCCACTGGACCACCAGGGATACATTGAGGGGGGAGCCACATTGCTGCCCGCGATTTGGCTTTTCGGTCCACTGGACCACCAGGGATGTGTTCGAGAGGGAGGGTGTTTATTAAACAACTACTGCCCATGATCGGGCTTTTCGGTCCACTGGACCACCAGGGATGTGTTCGGGAGGAGGGGTGTTTATTAACAACTACTGCACGATCAGGCTTTTCAGTCCACTGGACCACCAGGGATACTTTGGGGGCTACATTGCTGCCCGCGATCGGGCTTGTGGGGGTTAAACTATGCCCGGATTGGGCCAGTGGGGTTGGTGGGGGTTCTACACTGTTTTGCCCATTATCGGGCTGCAGGAGGCATCGGTCCCCGACGGCTGCTGCCTGGCATGGTGCCAGGCGCAAGTCCTCGGGGATCGGCACACCTGCATGCTAATGGCATGCAAATGGGGCCATAATCAGATGCAAATGGCCCCCCCTGCACCTTGTATGAATTATGGCCCCATTTGCATGTCACCTTTTGAATATGGGGATTTTGCGCATGGCATAATGGTACTTGCGCCACCGCAAGTTGAATGCTCCACTCTGACAACTTGCGGTGGCGCAAATTCCACTGCGCCATGCACAGTGGCTGTGGCTGGGGGGGTGATATTCAAAGGAGTTGCTCAAGGGCGCAACTCCTTTGAATATCGCTTTCGGCACACCCCTGCGCAACTATTTTGTGCAGCGCAAGGGCTTGCGCCACAAAATACCGCAGTTTGAATATCCGGCCCCTAATCTGTAGTGCTTAGTGAATATGTACATGGACAACCACATTGACGCTTTTTGCAGAGTTCCAATACTGAGGCCTGTCCCCTCTCTACCCAGAACAGAGAAAGCGAACTGGTAGAAAGATCCCTGATTAGGGTGAAAGCTTTCTTCTGTTTTGCTAAATATGCTTTGGTGATGCAAGGTCTCATGGTTAAGGTGGCCTTAGAGGCCTTCTCATCTCTCTTTGCTACCCCAAACAGGAGGAACAGACTCTCAGACTTTCTGAACTACTCTGTTCTTTTCAGATAAGTCTTAACTGCCCTGTGAAAATCCAGTTTATGAAATTCCTTTTCTTTGAAATTTGTTGGCTTCAGGCAAAATGACAGCAGGCAAGCTTCCTGGTTTACAAGGAAGGCTGCAGGAATCTTAGGTATAAAGGATAGGACTGTCCTCATTACTACCTTGTCTTTATGCATTATAAGGTATGGTTGCTTGTGTGAAAGGTCTAAAGCTTGCCAGTCCTTCTTGCCAAGCAGACAGTGATCAGGAGACACACCTCATAGGAGAAAATGTCGAACTGAATCAGTGACGGTGGTTAGAAAGGTGCTCTACACCTGGCGTTTAACACCAAGTTCAGATCCATGGTGGAACTGGGGAACAGAAGGACAGTCAACTCCTGCTAACTGTCTTGAGGAAACAGATAACATGCGAGTTTGTTCGCAGAGATGAACCTATTGATGTTCCCAATGCCGCTCCAAGAGCAGACACCTGCCCCTGCAGTGGCTCAATGCCAGACTCTAGTCTACTCCTGTCTGCTAAAAAAAATCCAGTATCTGTGGAACCACAGCCTTGGAGGGTCTAATATCTTAGGCTCTGGCCCAACCAGTAAAAGTGTTTCATACTCGATCATAGGATACTGAAGTAGAAACTTTCCTGGAAGCCATGAGGGTGTGCACTTCTCTCCTGAAGAAACCCTGCATCAACAACATCCACCTGTCAGAAACTGGGCTGCCAACCACAGAGCCTCTGGTTTTGATTGTAGAATGGGGTCCTGAACAAGGAGATCCCCACAAAGTGGGAGCTGGAACAAGAGTTGCTGTGCCAGGTTCACTATCTCAGAGAACCACAACTTTTCTGGCCACTCTGGAGCTATCAGAAAGAAACCTGCTCTGCACAGCCTCTTTTTTTGCAATACCTTGGGCACCAGCAGAAGTGACAGGAACATGTGGAATTCCCATTGTAAAGTTAGGATATCCACTAGCTCCACTTGAGGGCACCAATATCGACTGAAGAACCTTAGAAATTGAATGTTTTCCTCTGATGCAAAGAGATCAATCTGCAGGCAGCAGAATCTTCTGCACAGTAGATCGAACACCTCTGGGTTCAGAGACTATTCTCCTGGATGAACCCTTGTGCCACTCAACCGGTCTACCTGCACATTTAGTTCTCCAGCTAGGTGAACCACAGTACTGTCTTCCCTTATGAATCTAGTTAATGTTGTAGTAACTACTCTTTATGCTCATTTCATTGATTTTAGTGTCTACTTGTTTATTAACTCATTCCCTTCACTAAAAACTAATAATTTTAATATTGCTATTTAATGAAGTGTGGCGCTCTTATCTTTTTTTTTGTTATTTGATGTTATTTGCAGTTTATTTAATGTTTTCTTTTAGTTGTTTAAATGTTTAAGTGTATTAAAAAGCTCTCTAAACTTTTTAATGGAAAAAAGCACCCGAAGGTTGTTTTCTACCCACTGCAGAACTCTGTTGCTTCTGCTAGCATGCTTGCACTTCTTGTTCCCTTTGACTGTTTATGTAAGCTACGGTGACGGTGTTGTCCAACCTCACCTTCAACGAACGCGGTTCTGAAAATGAAGCATGGTGAGATACACTGACCTCATTTCCAACACATTTATCAGGAGAATCTGCTCCTGGGGACTTCAGACTCCTTGAACTGGGATTTGGTCCAGAACCACACCCCAGCCCTACAGGCTGGAATCAGCCATGAGAATAATTTCCAGTGGACCCTCCAGAAGAGTACCCCTTGCTGAGATTTCTGGGGCTCACCCACCATGTAAGGGACTGCTATGCCAACTATGATAGTGGAATCAGGGCCTCATAGTCCTCCGAGGTCGAGGACCATATGTCCAGCATCAGTTCTGCACAGGCACACATGGAGGCATGCCCATGACACAAGTTCTACTGTTGCTATCATCAGGCCTAGAATCTAAAGTTGTTAAAGTACTGTCATTGCGTTGTAATATAATAGGTAGTATTTGTACTCTAAATGTTGATGTATAACATTTTAAATATTTTAAATGAACTGTTATTTATACTTGTAAATTAACTTGATTTCTTTCCTAAGTTTTGTAACCATGATGACTGTATGGTGTCCCTTGTAAATGAGCTTTCTGCTCAATGGGAAATTAAACATGTTCATTTATGAAACAAATAAAAAATCATTACTACTACTACTGAAGTAACCTGTGAGCAGAGAATGCTGGCTGGCTTCTCAGCCACTGGGGCTCTCAAACAAAGGTCTCCTTCCTGGACACAGAAAAGAACACACTCTTCTTGCCTGTCTGGAACACCACCCACAGGTGATCTAACCTCTGAGATAGCGTTGGGAGATTTTCTTGCAGTTGATCCTGCCATTTTTATGAAAAACCTTTCATATGAACTAGCGGGTGTATTAACCTATCTATTTAATGAATCACTACGAAAGGGAATTGTGGTCAAAGACTGGTGTGATGCTATAGTTATCCCTATTCATAAATCTGGATCTAAAAAGGAAATAAACAATTACAGACCCATTAGCCTTACCTCTACCATATGTAAAATTATGGAGAGGTTAATTTTAGGTAAAATCAACATCCATATCATGGATAAAGGTTTGATTGATATATCTCAACATGGTTTTCAACCTGGCAGATCTTGTCAGACCAACTTGATAGATTTTTTTGATCATGTGAGTGAAGCGGTGGACCATGGTATGCCAGTGGATGTTGTCTACTTGGATTTTGAAAAGGCCTTTGACTCTGTCTTATGATACATTATTTAACTGTTTAGTTAAATTAGATCTTAATAAATATTTGATCCAATGGACAACGAACTGGTTAACAAATAAAAGGCAGCGGGTCGCTCTAAGAGGTTTTTATTCACCTTGGACCACTGTCACTAGTGGGGTCCCGCAGGGCTCAGTTTTGGGGCCTGTGTTATTTAATATCTTGATTGCTGATATGGATACAAAGTGTGGCAATTGGATTACTAAATATGCTGATGATACCAAATTAGAGGGATTGTTAACAATTCTGAGTCCATATCTATCTTACAAGATAATTTAAATTATATATCAGAGTGGGTTAACTTACACAAATTGAAATTTAATATCAATAAATGTAAGGTTATGCATTTTGGAAGTAACAATACATGTGCCAATTATTACATTGGGAACCATGCCCTTATGGATATCACAACTGAGAGAGATCTAGGTGTCATTATTAATAATAATTTAAAGTTTACTGAACATCTAAATTATATTGTTAAAAAAAGTTCTAGATTGAGTAGTTGTATATTTAGAAATATTAAAAGAAGAGAACCATCAATAATGATCCCTTTATATTCTAGCATTATAAGAACTAATTTTGATTATTGTTCATCATTTTGTGCTCCAACTCAAATGGGTGACAAAATATCTAGAGAGAAGGTTCAAAAAAGGTTTGTCAAGAACATAAAAGGTATGGGAGGCCTATCTTGTGAAGAAAGACTCAAACAGCTCAATTTGTACAGTATGCAACATAGATCTATACTTGGGGATCTCTGTTTGCTCTATAAAGCAACCAGAGATGAATATTTGTTTGAAACATTACACTTAAAATGGAACAATACAATGGTCCAAACCCGTTCGCATAACCTAAAGCTATTTATGTCTATTAATCGTACTATGAAAAGAACTAACTTTACACAACGAATAGTTCCTATTTGGAATTCCCTACCTCATGATGTAGTGAATAGTGTAAGTTTGACCCAATTCAAATTTCAGCTTGATATATATATGAAGGACTCTAAGTTTGTATCCCACTTAGCTTAAGTGGCATGATCATCATGGGCTTGTCCCTCGATCGTGTAAAACACCTATGAACCTATGTATTTCCAGGGCCTCTAAAGTTTTCGCCATTCATCTCTCTGCCATCCTTGTAGTTGGAGCTCATATGAACACATCATCCAGGGAGGGGTTTATGTGTTACCCTTAAAGTCTCAGTTGCACCACTAGCACAATAAGGATCTTCGAAAACACCATAGGGGCTATTGCAAGATGGAAGGGGAGAGATCTGTACAGAAAATGTTGTCCCTAAATTGCAAATCTCAGGAAATTCTGGTGTGGCTGGCTAATTGGAATGCAGAGACAGGCATTCTTCAGATCTGTGGATGCCAGAAAATCCCATAGAGGATTGCCCAAATGATGGACTGTAAGGACTCTATCTTGAACATTATGTGGCAAGTGAACTTGTTTAAATGTTTCAAATCTAGAATGGTCAAAACCCCCCAGACTTCTTAGGGACTATGAAGTAAATAGTAGAATCCCAGACACCCCTCGTTCAACTGAACTGTCACAATTGCCTCTATTTTTCTCAAGTGATTCCAGGTCTGCCTCTTCACTTAATTTTCTGACACTGGGGACTATAGGAAATGACCTCGTGGGGACCAGAAAAACTGTATGGCATAGCCCATGGTGATAATGGCTAACACCCTAGCATCTACCATTAACAGGGCACATCACTGACAAAGGCTTTGCAGTCTTCCACCAGGGCTTGGGCCCACGTGCCTTCAAAGGAACCTCCTCTTTGTCCATTACCTCCACTGCATCCGCAGGCAAAGGAGCCTCTATTGCTGTTGCCTTTGAAGCTAGAATAGGCTCCTCTATTCCTATGTCCTCCAAGGTTCTGAAAGGGACAAAAACCTCCTCTGGCCTGCCACTGTCAGCCAAAACCCCATCTTCACTGGACTGGGTTTCCTTTCTGAGGTTATCTGGACATAGTAAATGGCATTTCTTGTCTTGGAAGTCCTTCAAAATGTCATCCAGGTCTGGTCCAAAAAAACAGCTCCCTTGCAAATGGCATGTTGAACATCTTTGTCTTGGATGCCTGGTCTGTGGACCAGTAGCAAAACCACACACTCCGCATCGCTGCCATAATATGATAAGCTGGGCAGGCAGACATTTGCAAGTTATCCACTGCTGTGTTCCCTAAAAAGACTGATGCCATGGATACTAGCTGCAATGTATGCAACCCCTCTGAATGCTCAACAATGAAACTACCTAAGGCAGTCACCCAGGAGTTTAAAGCCTAGGATACAATAACGGACATGTACTAGTTTGAAGATTGATCCCATTTGAGGCAAAAGCCCATCTGCATGAGGTATCCACTCTTGTCGTTAGTGTCAGACAGTGCCGCCACACCTGCTAAGGGTATGGTAGTGTTTCTGAGCATGTATTTTTTTTTTTAACCAGGAATGACACACTAAGCTGAAAGCTTGTTTACAGGTGCAACCTGGGAGCACAAGGAAGTTAAGTGACTTACTCAGGGTCACACAGTATGCAAGTAGGGGCTGTGGGATTCAAACACAGGTCTCCAGGTTTGCAGCTCAGAGCCTTCAACCACTGCGCTATACTGCCTCCTATACTGCACACAGCCTTGTCTGTTATCAGTGGAATTTCCCACTTCTTGAAATTCTCCTCCAAGAATGGATAATATCTCACCCTTGACCAAGGTAGTTGTTTCCTGTTATATGTCACAGCCCACTCCTGTTCAGTAATCTTGCTGCAGTGCTGGAAAATCAGAAAACACTTCAGAGCCGAAGCTGAGGTAAACAGGATGGGATTAATATCCAAAGTTTTAATATCCTGGACCTCCTTCAACTGTAATGTCCTACATGTTTTTTATGAGCTAGGACAGCAACTTGATATCAAACAAAGAGGGAATTGAGATATTTTTCTTTGGTTCCATCCACTCTCCCCTCCTCCTCAGAAAGTTACTCCTCCTAATCTGACAGATCCAGATCAGTCCGGTCAGAATTCTTACCAGACCCTCCTGCATCCACCTCTTGACCTTCCAAGCCATCAAGGTCAGGAGTCACCTGCAGATCTGGGTGATCATTTTCGCTCTGCTCTGACACACCTGGATGTGCCTGTAGGACCATCCCCTAATCTGGAGTGCCTACCTTGGGTTTGGGTGTATTAGTGGAGATGACATGCGGATCATCTGTATACAACACCTTGTTCAAAAGAATTAAAAAGGATTTTTGCAACTCAGCCTTACCATTGCCAATCGATAAAACAGGTACTTCCTAACCAGCCAGCTTGGAGGTTCAGTTGGAGGAACCAATATAGACATGTTAGACTGCATTTCACATTTGGGACAATATGACCCCAATGAGAGGGTCTCATCATCCTCCTGCAGGTCTTGCGTCTTTCTTACCTCTACAGAAGACTGGGAGGGACGATCCCAGTGGTGAAGGAGCCCTGGGACCAACACAAGGAGAGAGAAACTACTGTTCTCTTATAAGCCATGGTGCCACTCAGAAGAAAACCAGGCTAATTTGGAAAGCACACTCCAATCCATCCCTAGCATCCCCTGCTGCAATCTCTAGATTATCTTAACATTGACTCTTCCATTTTCTAGTTAGGCAAAGATACAGCACTGTATCAGAGTACTGTTGCTGACAGAAATGGTCATCTGTGCCAGAAAAGGATCCGGATCACCACCAGCACCCTGCACTCTTACCTCATAAGATGGTCAGTGCAGCTTCTGCAATGCATTACAGGCTGCAATTTGGACTTCAAGATGCTAGGGAAGACCCCTTTACGTTAGTGCAATTCCGTTAATTAAGCCCCCTTAACATTAGTGCAGCTCCTTTAATTAAGGAGCCAATTGCATTGTGAGCTGAACTGCCAAGTGCACTACAAGTGGCCCTCACAAGATACATCCCCCCACTATTCAGCGAAGATGACACGGTGCTGACAGTTGTGCTGTGACACTGGGATGACGCATGAGGGTCAGCACGTCAAAGCATCAATACAAGCAGTGTGAGCAGGTGTTGTGCATGGAGCGTACTCCACAAGAAGGAGTGTGAAAAGCAAAAGGGCTGGTAGCTTGTCAGCACATGTGGCACTGTTCAGTTGGTGCCAAATGCTGGGAAAATGGCTGCAGGACTGACTCACTGAACATCTGTACAAAAAACAGCACTTGAAGCAATGACTACTCCCACTGCAACCAAGGCAGAAAATAACAGCTTCTACACTGACCACCAATGAGAAAATAAGACTGAAATGGAGATAAAGGGAATTTATGAGATTTCCCCCCAAAACAGAGCAAGCTACAGAAAACCCAGCTTAGGGCTGGCAACTCCGGGGGGGGGGGGGGTTTAGAGTTTCCATTCAAAAATTCATACACACAATTTAAAGAGTTAGTATATCACATATAACTAATATTGGTGTAACCCCCCTACAAATGGGGGTTCCAAAAAAGTCCTCCTTGAGCTTGCCTAAATGCTCACTGCCAGGCTGGTGTCCTGCGTTTTAGCAGTTTAAATGTGATTACCAGAGCCTATATAGCCTCTGTGTACTGTCTCTTTAAGAGCTGCCTAATTGCAGTTTAAGTAATCTGAGAGGGAGCTCTGTTGAAAGATGTAACTATTTACTGAAAATCATTTAGCGTGCTAATGATAATGTAGTTTGTCTAATCTACTTTCTTTGTAGCAAGAACTGTTTTGTTTGTCTCCATTATCTTGGTCCTGGACTGCAAATTGGACCAATCAGTACTGGTGGGACCTAAAATGTAGCTGGACTACAGGAGCTGTCTGAATTCAAAATCTGTAGGAACTGTAGTTTGAACTTTTTGCGCCTTTTTTGCAACTGAAGGGGGAGCTCTTGCTTTGACTGACAGCCAAATTAGAAACCAAATCTTTTGGATCTTGGGGAAGTCCCAGGCTGCTTGCAGTTTTCAGTTAGATCTAAGCTGGAAGCTGAACAAGAAGGAGCTGAAGTGATTCTGAGCAGCAATCCTGAGTGGATTCACATGGACGAACTCTGAAAAGGCTAAGTTTTTGGCCTGAATGTCGATGTGCTGCTCCTGAGAGGGAGAGAAGAGAATTATTTTGGACTAAATCCAAGTTTGTGTGACTAAAGTAAGCTACTGAAGTGGGCCAGGCTCAACCTGAAGACCAAAGATTTTGCTGAATGCAATTGGCCTGTCAGGAGTTCCAGCTACCCCTAAGCTCCCGGTGTGTGCAGAGACTTTGCGATTGTGATCGGAGAGCACTTTGCCTGGTACAGTAGAATTCCCTTACATGTAAATGTGCTATGAGCTGCTAGTAGGTCGTGAGTTAGTCCCCCACTATGTAAACCGTTTTCTGCTTGTTGGAAGCTGTATCCAGCCCAAAACGGACTGCATCCAAATTTGTTTCCATGCGGTCTGGGCCTTGCCAGACTGGCCCAGCTAGACTACCCACTGCACAAAGAAGCCATCAACGAGAGATTTGCCTGGGGATTAGCCCCCTGCTCCATGCTTGAACAGGAATGACGCCTCTGTGACTCATGTGGGCCCTGCTTCTCCTGGCATTCCAGATCAACCACCTGCAGTTTCGATTTTCGTCCAGCCTCTGTCCAGTCTTGGGTATTGTGAGTAAATACCAGGGTAGCTCCCTGCAACAACAGCTTAATCCGAGTGTGTCATCTGATTGTCTTGTTGTTTTGTTTCCTTTACGAACTGAGCCCTCTGGCTCCGGATTACAAATATTGTGTACTGCGCATGTTGTGTTTTCCATCACAGGGCCCCAACCAGCTGCAACCTCAGGCAACGGTCCTGGCTAGCCCATCTCTTCTCCACCTGGGTACCCAGAGGTGGACTGTGTGGAGGGACTCAAAGCACATTCAAAACTGCTGGATTGATATAACCTTTAAGCTAATTAACCTGATTTTGCCCCTCCCTTGTTCAAGTCCAGTGAATAAATCAGATCTAACTTTTTCTGCATGTAATCTGACTGTGGTTCCAGTTTGTGCTCAAAGTACTGTACTGTTGCTATTTGCTGTACATAACCTTGCTTTACAGGAGGTCCCCAGGGTCGAGCCAGAGAAACCAGCCCTGGTGGTAAGTGAAAATAGTGTGGGTACTTGTGTGGTGTACCAGAGGTATTGTGAAAGTGATTATTGTATAGTGTTCAGGCCACTAGAAGGGAAAGAGGGGGATTACAGTGTCCCGGAGGGCTGTGCCCAGGTTAGCTTGACCACTACCAACCCTGATCTCTGGGTGGAAGCACCCGTTTTAGAACTCAGGTCACTTAACCTGCTACTAGCCAAGCAGGCAGGGGTAGTAGCCTTTGGGATAGCGCCACCTAGGGTTTACATCTTGGAGGCTCACCGCTGGGATTTTGTGTCTTCTAGAGGCCAAATTTGCAAATTACTGTTAAAAATAAATGGCTACCCCAACAGAAGAGGCTGTACACCTGTTGATGGGGTGGTGTACTGGGCAGGAGATCGATCCCCAAAATGCTATATTTATCCTGGATATTCCCCTGGGTACCAATAAGGACACTGTAGAGGGAGTACTTTCCAAGGTTGAATGTTTACAAAACCCTGTGCTGGTGGGTCGACAGGCTAATCTGCTCGCCCAAAGTTTCATGGCGTTAGTAGCGTGTAAGGACCCAGTAGACAGTTCCAAAGTGCCATGGACTATCACCCCCGAAGGAGCCCTCACTGCCTGGAGAGTGATAACTAAAGACAGTAAAGACCACGGGGAGAATGAGCCTCCCCCCCCACTATCTGAGACATTTGAGGAGAAATGTGCTAAGTTGTTGCTGGAGGAAGGGAAAACTGTGGAAGACTTAAAGAAACTATTCCTGCCACCTGGGGGTGTTCCTTCCCCAAAACCCCCTCCCACTCCAGCACCCATTATTGACCCTCCTTCTGTGCCTGTGCCAGTGCTGGCTCCTATGTCTGTACCTGCCATTAGTCACGACTCTTACCGAAGGTTGAGAATCTTCTCCGGCACCCTCCCCAACCCCTCAAGGGGAGGATGATTGGGAGACCTAAATAGATTGTGTTGCGCCTTCGGTACCTGAATGGCAGTGTGCAGAGGCTGAGAAATGGAAAAGGATCATAGAAAGTTTGAGGGGTCCCGCCCTAGAGGCCATTAAATTTCTGAGGTCCACAAACCCTGATGCATCTGCCCAGAAGTACCTATCTGCACTCGAAGGCAATTTTTGGAGCACTGAGTCAGGGGAGAACTTGATGTGGAAGTTTCAAGGTACAAAACAATGGCCAGGGGAAAGTTTGTCTGCATATGTTACTCATCTGGAAAGAGCACTGCAGAAGGCTTACCGAAAAGGTGGGGTAGCCGCCAGTGACTTAAACCATGTGAGGTTGGGGCACATACTGCAACATGCAAAGCATTCTAAATTGCAGCTCCTTCAATTGAGGTTCCCAGATAGAGAGGGTAACCCACCGGACTATTGTGACTTGATAAAAGAACTCTGGGAAGTTGAAGATGAAGACAGGGATTGTAATTCTAGGGTGAGCGCAGCCCAAGTGATCAAGGCATCGGAAGGCCCTTCCGAAGTGGGGACCAATGAGGGTGTGCTGCCATGGGACGAACTGCTGAGGGAGTTCAGGGAAACAAAAAACAGTCTCTTTGTGAAGGCCGCTCCTGCAAGTACAGGCACCGACCCTTATCCAACTGCATCTGCAATGGGGGTGGGGGTGCTCACCCAGGCATCTCCTGCTGACAGCATCTCAAAATTCAATGTCTTGACTATGAAAGTAAGATAATTGATGAGATGTCTCCAAATGCTCACCACACAGCAGACAGAGATGGTGCCAAGGTTTTCAGTTGGTAGTACTACTGCCCCAGCTCCCAGTGTGATGCCCGGCCACCTCAAATCCCAGAAAATATATTTTGCCATAATTGTGGGAAGGATGGGCACATGAAGAGAGAATGCCGGTCCACAATAGTCCACACAAAAATGAGTAGAGCCATCTGGCTTAGGCACAAGGACTACGGGTGAGGCCCAGGGACTGTGGGAGCTCTGGATTGCCCCTAAATCCAGCATCTACTCCACTTCCCTCCTAATGTCCTTTTGAACAGCCTCTGACACCCGATATGCTGTCTGTCGTATAGGCGTCTGTGTCCCTGTCTCCACATCGTGCGTCACTAAGGGGGTTAGTCCAGACTTGGAGCTAAACAATGGGGCAAAGTCTGCTAAAACCTCCCTTACTTTCTGGATCTGGTCTGGGGCCAGCTGGGGAGACAATGTTACTGCCTCCACAGATGACTCCAGCTTGCTTTCCTCCAGGAAGTCCAGAAGGGGGTCTCCTCCGTCCATCCAATCCCCATGACTACACACTGCAAACACCATGTCAGCCCTATTTTCATATGGCTTCATCCTGTTGACATGGTACATCCTTTCTGTCTGTCTTCTGTCAGGTAACTCCACAATGTAGTTCACGTCATTTACCTTCCCAACCACTTTGTACGGTCCTACCCATTCAGCCTGCAGCTTGTCTTTCTGGACCAGAATGAGAACCATGACTTCCTGACCCACCATGTATGAGCGAGCTCTGGCTCTGCAGTCGTACCACACTTTTTGTTTCTGTTGGGCAGCTGCTAGGTTGCTCTGTGCTGTTCCCATAAGCTCCTTTAGCCTTTCCCTAAACCTAAGGATGTAATCCACAATGGGAGTTCCCTTGGTGGTGTGCTTGCCTTCCCAGTCCTCCCAGATCAAGTTTAGGGGCCCATGTACCCAGCGTCCATATAAGAGTTTGAAGGAGAAAAATTCTGTCGACTCTTGGGACACCTCCCTGTATGCAAACAACAGGTGGGGAAGGTATTTCTCACAGTCCTTCCCATGCTGTTCAGCAAATGCCCGGAGCATTGACTTTAGGGTACCAATGAATCTTTCCACAAGTCCATTGGCTTGTGAGTGATACGGTGTCATGCATCTCTGCACCACCCCACACTTCTCCCATAAACATTTCATCAGGTCCAACATGAAGGAACCCCCTCGATCGGTGATTACGTCCTGCGGAAACCCAACACAGGAGAAAATCCTAAGTAAGGCATCTGACACTTTGTCCGTCCTCAGTGAGGATAGGGCGACTGCCTCTGGGTACTAGGTGGCATAATCCACCACAGTTAGGATGAATCTCTTCCCTGAGGAGTTGGGGGTATTTAAAAGCCCCACAATATCCATTCCTACCCTCTGGAATGGCTCCTCCACTATGGGCAATGGGATCAGGGCAGCTTGGATTTTCTTGCCCGCCTTCCTTATTTCTTTGCATCAGTGACAAGACCTGCCATACTCCTTCACCTGCAGGGTGAAGTTAGGCCAGTAGTAATTCTGGGTCAACTGCTGTGTCATGCGCGTGATTCCCAGATTACCAGACAAGGGAATATTACGTGCAGTCTTGAGCAACTGCTCACGATACCCCTGGGGAATGACAAGCTGCCTGCCTAGCACCCCTCCCTCTGTCTGTACTGCCTGAGTACACATAAGTCCATTTTCCCAATAAACCTTATGTCTGCTGTCACCTCCCTGTGCACAGTCTGAGTCTGCCCAAGCCCTCAGCTTCTCTAAACTAGGGTCACTTCTCTGAGCAGCTGCAAACCTCTCACACATTCCCAAGGCATGGGACAGGTCCCCTTCAGTCACTAAACTAGAGTTCTTAGCACTAGCATCAGGGCACTCAGGATCACTGTCAATCCTAACCCTCTGACAATAGGTCACCCCTTCCTCTTCAGAGTAACCCTCCGTAGCTGTGTGGTTACTTGCTACTGGGGAAATTTCTACCCCCTTTTTTTAGTCTTCCCATCTGGAGACATAGGCTGGGGAATAAGCCTCTCAGTGGTTTCCACAATGGCTTCTGTGGGGTTCAGGGAACTACAATTTTCCCTTGCCGCTTGGCTACGGGTCACTGCATATACCATCCCCTGTTTTAGATTGTTGCCCAGGATCACATCCAGTGCTAAGGTTTTGGCTATAGTCACCTGTTGCACAGTTCCCTGTTTCACCCCAGTCTAGGAGAACACTAACGAGGGGCAATGTTTTTGCTTCACCGGTGAAGTCCTGTACAGAGACGTATTTAATGGGTATAAGTTGACCAGGCTCTACCAGATCCCCCTTTACCAAGGTCAAGGATGCCCCTGTGTCCCTTAACCCTTGTGTCTGTACACCATTCACCATGACTGGGTGCATGTGTTCCCTCATGTTCACTGGCATGCTTCCAGGGACACACAAACAACCCACTTCCTTTCTAGCACCCTGTTGTGTATTGCTCGCCTTTTGGGGACACTGTCTGGCAATATGCCCAGTTTCTTTACACAACCAACATTCATTTCTTTTCTCAGAGAAATCTTTTCTCTGAAACCTGGGGCTAACTGGTTTCAGTGGAGGCAGGGAGGGTTTTAGCTGCCCTGAAGGCACAGTTTTCATTTTCTGTGCTGCCACACCCACCCCATTTGCTTTCACAGCAGGTCTGCTCTTTGCATTGCGGTCCGAGAGTTCAGCAGCCTTTTGCGCTGTTTTAGGATCTCAGTCCTCTAGCCAGGTTTTTAGCTCTGCTGGGCAAGCCCAATAAAACTGTTCTAATAAAATCACATTTTCAATTTTATCAATAGAGTTTGCCTCAATTCCTTCCCACCAACCTTTTAAAAACTGACGTTGTTTCATGGCTAGCTCCTCATAGCCCATATCAGGGCTTCTCCTGAGCTTACGGAATTTAGCTCTGTATGATTCAGCAGTTAATTCAAACTTTTTTAACAGTGCAGATTTTAGTTTGCTGTAATCATTGCAGTCCTCCTTGTCCATTTCACCCAATGCATCCTGAGCTTTCCCATTAAGTTGCTGGGATAGCTGGAAGCTCCAGGACTCTCTAGGAATTTTAGCCTGAATACAAACTTTTTCAAAAGAATTTAAAAAGGCATCCATATCCTCCCACTCTTTAAATTCGGCTATTAATTTGGAATTCAATTTGTAACCCAGTCCTGTAGTCCCAGTTAAACCCAAGCCATTTATCTGCTCTGGTGCTGCTGGTCGGACTTGTATCTTCTCCAGTTGGTGCTGCCTCTGGCACTCCTGCTCCTCATGGTCTCCGTCTCGGCATTCTTGCTCCCTTTTCTCCTCTGCAGCTCGCTGGCACTCACGCTCCTCATGGTCTGTGTCTCTCTGTTCTGGCTCTGCCTCTCGGCATTCTCAATCTGCCTCATGGCGTTCTCACTCTGCCTTCTCTTCTGCAGCACGTTGGTGCTCACGCTCCCCATGGTCTGCCTGCCATTGTTCCTGCTCTGCTTCTCGTCTCTCTCATTCTCTCTTCTCCTGGAACTCCAGCACCATCCTGCGCAACTCAATTTGCAGCCTGAGTACTTCTGGATCCAGGATACTGGTGACCATCCCCTGCTGCTGTGGCCCTTCACTGACAGTGGCCCTGCTGTCATCCTCACTGGATCTGGACACTGCACTGGCCGCTAGCCCTGCCACACTCAAGGTTTGGTCCTTTTCAGTCACAGTCTGTGACTTGCTGCTCTGGGTCTCTGCTACCATCAGGGCATCTATGATGTTCTGCTTGCTGGCTTTCACCACAAACGGGACTCCTCTGTCCCCACACAATTGCTTTAAGGAGTCTACAGCGTGCCTGCTGTAGTCAGAAGCCATCTTCTTGCCTCACTACTGCTACTCTGACTTGCACTTTAGAAAAAAAAATTAAATGGGTAGGAACTTGACTGTACGCCAAGTGACATACAGGTAGTTCTGTTTCCTTTTTAAAATAAATTATTGCCTTTTTCTTTCTTTGCAAGTGAGCTTACGGTCTCAAGCTGACATGCTGAGCAATAAAAGCTTGTGATACCAAATTTATGCCACCGCTGCCAACCAATCTGTCATAAACCCACTCAGCAGGTCAGCCTTCTACTCCCAAAGTGCCAACCTCCAAGCGCAGTCTTGTGAACAGTTTACAGAAACAGGGTAACCCTCCTGCCTGTTTTGTGGGTTCAATCAACCTTTGGTCTTAAGTCTTGGAAGGATTCAAACTGTGAACCTCTTGCTAGCATACCCAATGCACAGTCTCAGATATTTCTGTCTTTGGGGGGCCAGATATCTTTGCCTATAGGCACCTAACCAGGTGTACAGAAATTAACCCTTAAAAACTGTAATAAAAGACCTCAGATTACAAATGCTTACCTTTTTCCAGTTTGAAATCACCATTCAAGCTTCATGCATTTACCATATATACTCCACTTGCAAAAGGAAAGAAATCAAAGACAGAACAAGTAGGCTCTAAAAATAGAGTTTTACTAAAATAGAAACAAAATACAGAACCAATATCACAAGAACCATACAAATATTTTAAAAGAACAAGATTTAAACAGTGCAATTCCTACTACAGTACTTAGATCTGTCTCTTTCTCTCTAAATACCTGCTTAAAGTGCTCACAGATATTTCTCTGTCAGAGTCTAGATAGAAGTGTCTTTCTAAAGTAAAACAGAATATTCCTTAAAGAAAACTGTATTTGCCAACCTCTTTGTGTGAGGTCATCTAGCTCCTCCTCTGTCAGAATATATAAAAAATATATCTATACAAAAACTGGATGTCTTTTCAAAGTATTAAATTCTGTAATCCTCAGCACAACTCATTTTCTCTTTCAAATGACATTTCTTTGATCTGTGAGCAGTATCCCCTCTCACACAGACACCAACGCATTTATGATTTCGCACCAGTATACTTAACCTGGTTTTCCCTCTCGAAACGTCATAAAAGGGATACTGTTTTCCCTCTTAGCAGTCAAAGCTATAATTAACCTAGAAAAGTCTGTAATTAGCTTCTGGCCTTCCATGTAACACCTTGTATCTAAAACCTATATGTATGTATGTGTGTGTGTGTGTGTGTGTGATCTCACATGCTGTTTCAGCATTTCTTATGACAGACAGTCCATCAGACATTTTTATATTACAAAAAAGTATACAATGATCAGAACCAGCTGTCCAAGTGTCACAATGTTAACCAGGACTGAAACTCAAGCTCTTATTGGCCACTCTGAAGCTGTGAGAGAGAACTTCCTTCTGAACCGTGAATCCTTGACAGATGCAGGGCATTAGAGAAAACATAAAAGAACACTGAACAGATACAGTTAATGATGTTCCACTGCCAGGGCAGGCATCTACAGCGTCTTCCACAGGACTTTAGAGAAAAGACATTCAGCACAACTGCTACCCCCGGGGGATGATTAGCTGAACATGGCACCTCTGGATCATGAATCTCCAAGTGCCTTGTGAGACTGACTGGATCATCTCTTCACTGTTATGTGATGGACAATCCACTGTAAAAGAACAAAACCAGGACAGGCTACAAAACCTTGCATTCTCCAAATGACTAACAGGGAATGGTTGCATGTGGTGGAGTAGATGCCAGGAAATGAGAAGCATGAACCTTGTACACTGCGGATAGTCACCACTTCCACTTGCACCTGCAGCATGATGTCGATCAGAGAAGCCCCCCATTCTAAGATTACCTTCCACTACTGAATGGAGACTGGAAACAGCCGTGCCTCACTCTGGACTGTTATTAATAAAGATCAAGTCCTCAGCAACAGGCGCATGGTACCAGCTCGTTCTCTTACAACGAATGAAGCCTATGGTCTGGTGCTGCAGCCACTACTCACCTGGGTGTCACAACAGAGGACGGCTGCTCAAGCCAACATACACAGCAACAACAGCCCGCAGATGAAGACCATGCCCAAAGGTCCCAAAGGGAAAACTCGGAGGGATTACCTCATTTGCAGATGCTGTGATTTGAAGTACAGGTTTGGCTAAGATCATCGGACAGGCTGCATGGCATTATAAAGTACAACAAGGCATCCCACAGCTCTGCATATACCTTATCTGGAGAGTCATCTTACTCATAATGGCTCTGGCTCCATTCTGTCTGGATTATAGTTATATCTCTTTAATTCTCCTCTTCATCTGCCATTATGGTCAAGGATAACCTGCAAATTGGGTGAGCTGATCTACTCTGCTATGGCACACCTAGATGTGCCTGTAGGGCTCCCTCGGCCGGGGGATTTGTATGGACTTGGGTATCTTTGCAGGATGGACATGTAGATCACAGTCAGATAATCCGGTATATTCAGCACAAAAATAGACAAAGTGGACATTGTGTAACTGAGCTTTACCACTGCTGACAGCACAACAGGTGCACCCCCTCCACCCCAGCTTGATGATCCAGCTGGGAGAGATTGAAACAGGCATATTAAATCAGATTACACAGTGCAGACAACAGGCCCCTTTAACAAAGGGCCTCCTGGTCCTACTTCAGATCTTACACCTACTGTTACTGGTCTATGATAAGCCATAGTGCCACTACGAATAATTGAAAAGGAAAACATTTTCATTGCTTATGCCAGAGTTTCCACAGTATTTATTTATTTGAATCTCGAAATTAAGTCATTTGAGCCATGGGCTCATTTACAAAGGCTCCATGTGTAAAAAAGTTTTCAGCTTAGTGTGCTATACCTGGTTAAACAACTAAAAAAACAAACAAACAAAAAAAAAAAACAATGAATTATACAGAGGATGAAATAACAAACACTGGTACACTGCGTAGGAAACACAACAAGAGGATAGCTTGATATCATACTATAGTGATAAACATAACAGATTGCTCTAGGAGCTATACATATCAATAGATTGAACAACAGACTAACGTACTAGCCTAATGATATATCATAAGTGCTGAAATTATGGAGAGATTCATGGAGCGAGGGGAGAAGGATATGAAAGGAATTAAAAGTTGTAAGGAGGGAGGAGAAGTTTAGTGGGCAAAAGTGGGGGGAGAGAGGGCAGTAAAGCCGGTGTGCGGCTCAAAGTAGAGGACAGTTTGTAGCGTTTAAGGACTAGTAAGGGAAAGAGGAGAGCGACCGGAGGCCAAGTGGAAATGCAGAGAAGCAGCCCAGGGGCCTTGTCAAGTAAGGTTGAAGAGTTATGTACTGGTGCCATAAGGGATTAAGCATGGCAATCACAGCTGCTAAGGTTAACTAGGTATTGTATGCCTTCTTAATCCTGTTCCTGGAAAGGGGAATGAAGAATAACCTCACCAACTGTAATAAGCAGTCTTATTCACCACGAGGGCCCAGAACCTCCAGCCAACTGATCACATAACACAGATAAACCATTCCCTTTAGTGATCCATGCATTCAGGTGTTAAACACCCTGAAATAAGCCATCAATCAATTCACGTTCAATTACACACATAATTAAGACATTACACCCTTAATGAATAATAGAACCATACAGTGTGTTCACTCCTGACCTAAGCTAGCCTCAATGCGGCAGATGTGCTACAGGAATATAGCCGTGCTCTCTGAAGTGAGTCCTGTAGTACATACATCACTGCAAGACTCAACCCTTGTCAGGGCTTGACCCCCCCCCCACAACTTCTGAAGTGAGCCCTGCAGCATACACATCACTGCAGTCAACCTAAAAAAGTAGGAGACAAGCTAGACCCTTATGGACCACCTAACTCCTAGGCTCATACTGAGCAATTACACTACTGCATACTTCCCTTTACTCTGGTAACTGGTTTTGGAGGGAGTGGCCAGTGTCTCCTAGCAACCACCCCACTCTAGGACATTGTGGAAAGAATAGCAAGACAAGACTCATGGTACTGTCCAAGACCCACTCCATAGCGGTCCTCTGACAGGCCGGCTGCTCACTGATGACAAAAACTGAGTAGTGTGTAAAGGCACTCTACTCAAAGTACTACTCCTCTGTCAGACTCCAGCTTATCCCAAGTAAAAAAAGTGCTCCAGTTCCTAGGAAAACAACAAGTACTAAGCTACAGGGTAAAAGCACTATAATCAAACTAGCACTCCTCTGTCAGATTCCAGCAACTCAATGACAACAAACCATAGCATTCCCATTCATCAACGAGTACTGAACTGGAGTCTCACTTACAGAATGAGTGCAGTTATCTGGTGTCACATGGAACGTGTGATGTCATGACATTTGGACACACCTAGCTCATGCACAACCTTGCTCGTGCATAATGCTACTCAAGAAAAAAAACACTTAGGCATGGCACAGTGCAGGAAGCACCCCACTGCCTGCAGGAAACACACCAAACACTGCTGTTAGAGCTGTCTGGCAGATGGTCAGCAGCAAGTATGCAATCAGGCACCCCTAAAGCATGCGAAGTGCTGCAACCAAACTGCTGGCAACAGTACAGCGATGGAGCTAACCCTGTAGATGGTGCCATGCTGAATTTTACAGCCATCAAAGAAAAAACAAGATCAGTCACCTGAATGCCCAACAAGGGTGTGTGAGTAACAAATATTAAATTCTGAGTACCACGAATAATATGCTATTCGGTATTCGGAACCCGAATACCGAATAGCGGAGCTATTCGGTGGGTATTTGGGTCAGATTTTCTGTGGGATTTTAAGATCTCCCAGGACTTGTTGGCCAGTCGTTGCCGTTTGCCAAAGCCACATCATGTGACTGTCACATTGCAGCAGAGAAAAATATGGTGGAGAAAGCTCTGAGAGTGGGAGAGATTAAGCACTAGCAAATTATATTTACATTGTTAGTGTACTGTGTTTCTTAGTGCCTGGTATTAGGATTTTTTTTTTTCAAAGAAATCATCTGAGCTAGTGATTTATTTGCCAGGAGCTGTGCAAAGAGAAACTTGCGGTTTCACTACCTTGATTTCACAGGCCCCTGTGCTGTGCTCTGTGGAGGTGATGGAGTGTTCAGTGTTTCTTAGTGCTACACTGGTACTAGTGGGAGTTTTTTTTTTCCCCCAGAGAAAGCATCTGATCTAGTGATTTATTTGTGAGGAGCTGGGCAGAGCCAAAGAGAGACCTTCAGTTTTACTGCCTTGATGTCATAGGCCTCTGTGCTCTGTGGGGGTGAAGGAGAAGAAGACAGTGTTACTGAAACTATTAATTACAGTAGTTCTAACTTCTAGCTTGACTGCTGTACTTATTTAGAAAAAAAATCTGACTTTAATTTAGCGGCGTAAATAGTAAGTATTTTGGGGGAGGGCCTCAGATTTCATGAAAGCCAGTAACAGCCAGAAATCTCAAAGGGCAGTCAGCTTACTGCACTCTCACCGCCTACAGTTTAGGGTCAGGTAGAGACACCAAACAGTTGCACTGCTTGCTCACCTTTGCCTGCCTTGCGTGCTGCTTGCAAGAATTTTTCTGTGCTAAAATAAATCAGTACTTCAATCTGTACAATTAATAATAAAAAGTATTACAGTAGCTCTGCTATAGAAATCTGTCTTTAAAAATACTGGTGGTGTAATCTGAGATTGGACTCCGGTTCCACGAAGTCAGTAGCAGCCAGCAGTCTTGGAGGGCAGTCGGCTGACTGCACTCCCACCACCTACAGTTTAGGGCCTGGCAGTGATGCCACACAGTTGCACTGTGTGCACACCTTTGCCTGCCTGCTTGCAAGAATTTTTTTGTGCTAAAATAAATCAGTACTTCTGTACATTTACAAAGTATTACAGTACTTGAAAGTGCTTAGAAATTGTTGTGCTAAAATAATTCGGGGGGGGGGGCTAAAGTAATGCAGCCGTGCAGTTAATGGAACGCTGTCAACCTGTTTTGCATCATATTATTTCTACTTAAAACCCTACATTTTATGATTGCTTACCTTCTCTAAAATTCATTAATGCTGCTGTTTGTTTTGTCTGTCTGCTTGTTTAGTAGAACTGAAATGTATGCTAATGTATATTTATAAACAATTTTGTTTTGTTTCAAATCCTGTAACTATTCTTACTGAATATTTCCTGAACATTAGAAACACCTATAAACAGTGCATTCATTTATGCTACAAAAGCCTCCTAAACTCCCACTGCATCATGAGTGGTGTAACTGTGTTGGGAGTGTTCCTAAGTCCAGGAAAGATGCAGTGGGAGTTGATCAAGGAATGGAAACAGACCTGTTTTTGCATGGTAACACCAGTATGGTGGGCAGTCTGTTTTTCATTTAAAAAAAAAAAAAGGAATAAGAATCAAACTACCAGCTACATCAGCAATCTTTACAGAATGATAGCAATCATAAAATGTGTTTTTTAAACTACGGACATTATGAGGCCTAGGGGGTTGACAGTGTCCCTTTAAGTGGTCATACACCCCACACAAACGAAATATAACAGCAACATAAAAAAATCACTTTATCAAAAAATAAAACATTTCTAACTTCCTTGCTAGAGAGGCAAACCCCTAGAAAAGAAACAAAAAAAGGAAGCAAATAAATAGACATGGTAAAAACGTGCTGATAGGCGCCGAAGGAAGGAGGAAAACAAGACTGCAGTGAATCTAAACTGTCTGACTGAACACCCCCCAGACAAATAAAAATTACTTACCTAAGACAGCAGTCTAAATATTTGACTGCAGCCCTAAAGCTGTGTTTACACAGTCGTAGCGTTTTCTTTTCTTTGCCACTCCTTCCCTGCTGTGCTGTGTGCTGCACGGACGTTTTCAGTTTACACTACTGGCGCTTACAGCAATGCGGGTCACACTGCAGAGGTGTGTTGAACATTCTGTGAGGCAGGTTTGGACAGTGGGGAGACACCTTAGTAGCATATCGAGCACAGAAGAGAGCTTACAGTGCGGCCTGATGTGCTCGACCCGCTACATGTACCCACTCCTGAGTCGGAGACAAAAATGGATCTGGAGCGCTCCAGTAAGTATCCACACCATCATATTTGCAGCACATCAACCAGTGTGCATGGGTTGATGTGCTGCAAACACGACGGTGTAAATGAGGCTTAAAGAAACACCCTACAAGGCAAGTGCTCTCCACTTAGGCACTCTAGGCACTGGAATGGAAGTTAACTAGCAGGTTATTAAGTTTGAAAGATTCAGCTTAGCTGGCACAGTTTCTAAATTAAGGGTATTCCCTGTAACCAAGAAGCTCCAACCTGCCCAGGAGTCACACAAGCCTACACAAAATAATAAATAACACTTAATTTGAAAAAGTCTTCCAGAGGGTTGTCTCTGTGCCGCTGCCTCTATTATGGCACACTTGAAACTAAGGTGGAATGCAGCTGTAATGTACCATGTCCCTGGGGATCTGTGCTGAGGTCACAGCTTTGGAGCTTCATCACTACCCCAGTGGGGCAGCACATTACCCATATGTATTAACTAGGGATGGGCTACCCATTGGGTAGCTGGAGAGGGTAGACTGGGTATCAGCATTTTTTTTGCTGAGTAAGGTAGTTCGGGTAATTTACTACCCTACTCAACATAACAGTGTACTTCGTGGGTTGGGTATTTTGGACACGGGTAACGGGTAATTGAAAATTTTAAACCAGCATTACAAGCAGCCTGCGGGGTCCTGGGACTCTTCTGAACTTCTAATCAGGTATTATATCCAGGCTGTGGGGTCCTTACAGCAGAAAGTAGCATATGACACCAGCCTGACAATCTGGTTGGTCAGTGCTAGTGTCTGAGTTCCCAGACTGCTGTGTGAGCATGCAGAATGGATACGGAGTTTGGTGGGAGAGAGAGAGCAATCTGTACTCACTGCAACCATGGCAAAAATAATTTATACTTTAAAACAATAATAAACAGAAGAACAAACTTTAGTCTATAAAGGAGGCTAAGGAGCAAGGATTGGGGAGTGAAGGGGGAATTATTGGGAGGGGAGTATGTGCTGTACTCAGGAGAGAAGGAAAAAGCGGGGGGAAGGTGCTCATTGCTGCAGCAACTGTGAATGCCATTTAGGCTGTATTACACATGGTCTGTTAGGTACTCTGATCCCGGTAGCTACTCCATGTGTCTCTGCAGTATGATGAGCCATTTTAGGCTGTATTACACACTGTCTGTTAGGTGCCCCAAGCCCTGTCTGTGACTTAGCTACTCTCTGTCAGTGTAGTATAGTAAAAGCCATTTAGGCCGTATCACACACTGTCTGTTGGGTCCCTTGAGCCCTGTCTGTGACATACAGTATAGCCACTCTGTGTGTCTCTGCAGTGTAGTGAAAACTAAACTTGCAGTTTCACTACCTTGATTTCACAGGCCCCTGTGCTGTGCTCTGTGGAGGTGAAGGAGTGTTCCGTGTTTCTTAGTGCTAGACTGGTACTAGTGGGAGTTTTTTTTTCCCCCAGAGAAATCATCTGATCTAGTAGTGATTTATTTGTGAGGAGCTGGGCACAGCTTAGGCTGTATACACACTCTATGTTAGGTGCCTTGAGCCTTGCCTGTGACACAGCTAATATTCTCTGTCTCTCTGTAGTATAGTAAAGCCATTTAGGCCATATTGCACACTTGGTTCTCCAAGCCCTGTCTATGACATAGCTACTCTGTGTGTCCCTGCAGTATACTGAAAGTCATTTAGGCTGTATTACACAGCATCTGTTAGGTACCCCGAGCCCTGTTTGTAACATACCTACTTTGTGTGTCTCTGCAGTATAGTGAAAGCCATTTAGGCTGTATTACACACGATCTATTAGGTGCCCTGAGCCCTGTCTGTGACATAGCTACTCTGTGTTTCTTTGCAGCATAGTAAAAGCCATTTGGGCTGTATTACACAGTGTCTGTTATGTTACCCGAGTCCTGTCTATGCCATAGGTACTTTGTGTCTCTTTACAGTACAGCAAAAGCCATTTAGGCTGTATTACACACTGTCTCTTGGGTGCCCTGAGTCCTGTCTGTGTCATATAGCTACTTTAAGTGTCTCTGCAGTATAGTGAAGGCCATTTAGGGTGTACAGTATTACTCACTGTCTGTTAGGTGCCCCAAGCCCTGTGACTTAGCTACTCTGTGTGTCTCTGCATAAAGCCATATGGGCTGTATTACACACTGTCTCTTGGGTGCCCTGAGTCCTGTCTGTGTCATATAGCTACTTTAAGTGTCTCTGCAGTATAGTGAAGGCCATTTAGGGTGTACAGTATTACTCACTGTCTGTTAGGGGCCCCAAGCCCTGTGACTTAGCTACTCTGTGTGTCTCTGCATAAAGCCATATAGGCTGTATTACACAGTGTCTCTTAGGTGCCCCAAACCCTGTCTGTGACATAGCTACTCTGTGTATCCGCAGTATAGTGAAAGTCATTTAGGCTGTATTACACAGTGTCTGTTAGGTGCCACAAGCCCTGTCTGTGACACAGCTACTCTGTGTGTCTCTGCAGTATCGTGAAAGCCATTTAGGATGTATTACACACTGTCTGTTAGGTGCCTGGAGCCCTATCTGTGACATAGCTACTCTGTGTTTCTCTGCACATAGCCATTTTGGCTGTTACTACACACTGACTGTTAGGTGCCCCAAGCCCTGCCTGCGACATAGCAACTCTGTGTGTATTTGCAATATAGTGAAAGCCATTTAGGCTGTATTAGGTGTCTGTTAGGTGCCCCAAGTCCTGTCTGTGGCACAGCTACTCAGTGTCTCTTTGCAGTATAGTGAAAGCTAGTTTGACTGTACACAGTGTCTGTTAGGTGCACCAAGCCCTGTCTGTGACATAGCTACTCTGTGTGTATCTGCAATGTAGTGAAACCCATTTAGGCTATATTACACAGTGTCTGTTAGGTGCCCCAAGCCCTGTCTGTGACATAGCTACTCTGTGTGTCTCTGCAAAATAGTGAAAGCCATTTTGACTGTATTACACAGTGTTTATTAGGTGCCCTGAGCCCTATCTGTGACATAACTGTGTGTGTCTCTGCAGTATAGTGAAAGCCATTTTGGCTGTATTACAGTTTGTTAGGTGCCCTGAGCCCTGTCTGTGACATAGCTACTCTGTGTGTCTCTGCAGTGTAGTCAAAGCCATTTAGGCTGCATTACACTGTCTGTTAGCCTGTTAGGTGCCTCGAGCCCTGTTATAGCTACATTGTATGTGACGTCTCTCTGCGGCATAGCGAAAGCCATGGCTGTGTCTATGTCTTGTATTTCCCAGTCTAAATCTACTAAAAGAAAGCACAGTGCTGCTGCACATGCAACTGAAAATGATGTGAACAATATGAAGTCTAGCACTAATGAAGAACATGGCAAAAGTAACATCATCACCAGGACTAGCATCAAATGTCCTCCTGAACCAAAAAAGCATCTTAGCAATGAAATAATAGCAGAGTTTCAGAAAGAACGGACAGGAGTTTTTCGTAGAGGTACTGAACATTTTACCACATGTGCCAGGATACTTCCAGCTGCTGAAGCAGCATGCAAGAATGAGGAGGCATCCTCCTCAAATATAACCTCAGATGCAGAGGCAGTGAATGCTGATAAAGATGGTGGTGATAGTGGGGACTGTGAACAAGATAGCCCAGGCTATGTCCCACATGATGATAATGACTCTTCCAGTTCTTCTGAATCTTGTGGTGATGAGGTCTGCAGTTTTGATGAGGGGGTAGGAAAGGATGCCGCTGTTGGGCATGAGAGGCAAGTGCAGAAAAAAAATCATGCTACACATCAGAATAAGATGGGCATGAATGAGAAAAATTCAGGTAAACAAGGAAATGGCAGTGTAGGGTTTCCTCCAGGTCCCTTTACTGTACAAGAAATAGTGCCAGACACCGTAGTTTAAAGCACAAAGGGTAAATCATTACTGCAGAATTTATTTTATATTGATCCTGCAGACAACTCTCAAGCTGTTTGCAGTCTGTGCAAAAAGACTGTTAGTCATGGTGGCAAAGTGGGACATTTTGGAACATCAGTACTGATAGGATATGCAAAGGCAAGACACCCAATTGAGTGGGGCAGGGCAAGAGGCAGTTTGGTTGGTATTGGCAGTAGTGGAGGTGGTGGTGCTGCTATATACTGATAGGGTAGAGGGGTGGGGTCCACTAGACACCAGGGAGTGAAGGGTGTATATATATATATATATATATATATATATATATATATATATATATATATTTTTTTAAACAAACAATGGAGGCGGAGGTAACTTTGGGGGAGGAGTGCTTATTATTGTTTACGGCCAGTGATGGCTGGAGGGACACCACTAGACGCCAGGGAGTGAAGGGTATATATTTAAAAAAAAAAAAAAAAAACAGAGGCAGCAGGGTAACTTGGGGGGTGCTTATTAATGTTTAGGGCCAGTGAGGGCAGGGAGGACCACTAGACTTCAGCAGTGGAAGAGGGTAAATTGGTTTTAAATAAAACAAATGGGGGGGGGAGTGCACGGCAACTTGTGTGCGTGTGTTTGTGTGTGTGCGTATGTGTGTATGGGGGGGTTCAATTTATGGCTGTGGCCAGTGGCAATGGATGAAATCGTGAAATTGCGCCGCAATTTTGTGAAAAAGTTTGCCTGACGAAATTTTTGTTTCGCTGCATCTCTACTGATGTACAGCAGTCAAACCCTGATGAACCATCACAGTGCACCTCTGGTGCAGACAATAGCACATTTATTAATTCTTCACAGTCAGCAGTGACATCAGCGAGGGAAAGGACATCTACAGCTACTTCTCGGGCATCCTATGTTGAGGGTCAGAAAGGTAAATCACTTCTGAGGCACCTGCAACAACATGGACTTGTATCCTGTAAAGAAAGTGCAGCTGGCTTATCTGCCAGACTGGTAACTGCCTCATGCAGCACAATGATCCTCAAGTACTTTGCAGACCATACTGTGATTGGTCTCTTGGAAGATCCATTACTGTATTGGAACTAAAACAGAACAATATGTCCAGATCTAGCATATCTTGCAATAATGTACCTTAGCTGTCTACCTTAAATCATCTATTCAGAATGCATATTTAGTGCAGGTGGAGGAATAGTCACTGATCACAGAACACTGCTAAGTCCTGCAAATGTGGAATGTCTTACATTTCTCAAAATTAATGCTGATAATTTTGTAATTGTCACAGACACTGAATTATGTGACTCTGACCCTGAACAACAGCCTGCAGTGTTACTAAATATGATGACTAGGTTGTGCATGAAACAAATGGAACCATCACCACTGCCACCATGCCAGCCACATGTGCCACACTAGTGCTACTCTTAGTTTTCTTTTGTTAGTCATCAGCTTATATTATGTGAGTCTGATCGATTCCCACCATGGGTATCATTACTTGAAACAGCAGCAGCTTCACTCAGAGCAGCTGCGCCTTTAGTACCTACCTCAGCAATGCCCGACATGAGTATCATTTTTTAAAATAGCAGCAGGTTCAATCACAGCAGCTGCGCCTCTCGTACCTACCTCGGCAATGCCTGCCATAGGTATAATTTTTGGAAACAGCAGCTGGCTCACTAAGAGCATATGAGCCTTTCGTACCTGTCCCAGCAATCCCCCGTAGGTATAACAGTTCGGGGCACCTAACAAACATGCTAATAGTCCAAAAAAACAGTCTTTCACATGATTTTTGTTATGGGCAGGGTCAGGTAATCGGGTAGCAGAATGGGTCAGGTAGTAACTACCTGACTCAACTACTCATTTTATATCTGGATATTTTTAGGGTACTTTTGAGGTACATGCAGGTAGTCTTGGGGTTTGAGTATTTTAGTACCCGCCTATCCCTAGTATTAACCAACTTTCCCACTGACAATGTGGAGCGATACAGAAACTGTTTTATTCTGTTATACAACAGCTAGATTTCCTTTTATTCCTATCCAACATATAGGGAGACAGGAATGACAGAACATCATTACAGCCCTCCAGTGGTGGGGAATGCAACAGTATGTTTTTAGTCAACACATGGAGGCTTGTATTACAGGCAGGCACTTCTCTTTACTGTTGACAGCAGCAAACTTAGAACAGTTACAAACAAAGTACGAAACACTGCGAAAAACTGGTAGAGAAACTGGTGCAGAGCTCAGGGATTTGGCTTCACTGGGGACTGGGGTCCACCTGGAGTGATGCAGGCCTATACTGCCCTGATGGTCTGCATCTGTCCAGGAGGGGAACCAGGATCCTAGATGATAGGTTTAAATGCTTCATTGGCAAGCATTTAAACTAGCCAAGGGGGGAAGCACTGGAAAGGAGCTGGGAAATCCAAGCTTCCCCCAAAAATCAGGGTAGTAAGTGAGGTAAACACCAAGATAGAGATGTCAATAGGGAGAAGGGCAGGGGTAAGTGGAGAAAATGACAAAGGCAATAAGGACAGGGAAGGGGCAAAAAGGGGTAAGGCCATCAAGAAATGGAGGGTAATGAGTACCAATGCCCTTAGTCTGGGTAACAAGCTCCCTGAACTGGTGGCCTTGATGGAAGAGGGATGCCTGAATAATGTAGCAGTCACAGAAACATAATATACAGAGAACCATGACTGGGATGTTAACATACCACAGTACACAACCTACAGGAGAAACAGGGAGGGTAGAAGAGGGGGAGGAGTAGCTCTCTATGTAAGGAAACGGATAAAAGCAACAGAACAAAAAAGCAAACGGGAGGAGAGGAGGCACTGTGGGTCACCTTAGAGACTGGAAATGGCACCACAATCCACACAGGGGTTGTATACAGACCCCCATCTCAGGGGGAAGGAACAGACAAGGATATAATAGAAGGCATCCTTAGGATGGCAGAGAAAGGGGCGATACTGTTGATGGGGGACCTGAATATGCCAGATATTAACTGGAGCACCTTTGCTGCAGCCACATCCAAGAGCAGGGCCATTCTTGATGCCCCACAGGTGGCATGCCTCAGATAGCTAGTTTTGGAACCCACTTGTGAGGGAGCAATCTTAGACCTCATACTCTCAAATGGAGACAGTGAGAGGATCTAAGATCTAGAAGTGGGTAGCCATCTGGGAACAAGTGACCACCAAACAGTGTGGTTCACAATAAACTCAGCTACAGAGTCAAGCCATATAAAAGTGAGGGTACTGGACTTCAGGAGAGCTAACTTTGGCAAGATGGGAGAGTGCCTTAGAAAAGCAATAATAAACAGGCTAGTAGGAGAGGTGGAGTAACAATGGGGAAACATCAAAACCACCATCACAGAGGCAACAAGCCTTTGTGTGAAGCAAATAAACAAATCAAAAAGAAAGAAAAAGCCACTATGGTTCTCAAAAGAGATGGCAGGGAAGGTTAGGGAGAAAAAGATAGCATTTAGGAAGTATAAGGAAACACAGAAGGAGCAGAAAAGAGAATTGTACCAGTTAAGGCAGAAGGAAGCAGGGAGGGAAGTCAGAATAGCAAAGGCCCAAACTGAGGAAAAGATAGCCAACTCAGTTAAGAAGGGGGATAAAACCTTTTATAGGTACATCAGGGAGCATAGAAAGACAAAGGAAGGGATAGTGAGGCTGAATAGAATGGACAGTGGGTGGGCAGAAAGGGACAGTGAAAAAGCAGGGATACTGAATGAATACTTCTGCTCAGTATTCACAAAAGAGGAGGAAGGGGAGGTGCCTAATCCAATTAACAGAAGCACTCTGGATAGGAGGGTTGATCCCAGTCCTTTCACAGAAGAAAGAGTTCTGAAAGAACTCCTAAAACTGAAGGTGGACAAAGCAATGGGGCCTGATGGAATTCACCCCAGAATTCTAAAAAAATTAAGGGGAGAACTAGTGACACCACTGACTACCCTTTTTAACAAATCAAGGGAGGGAGGATGGTGTGGTACCTGAGGACTGGAGGAAGGCAGATGTGATTCCCCTTCAAAAAAGTGGGAGCAAGACAGACACAGGAAACTACAGACCTGTCAGTTTGGCCTCTGTAGTAGGGAAAGTGATGGAATCACTTCTGAAGGAAAGAATTGTTGAGTACCTAGAGGCCAGTGGGGCACAGGACCCAAAGTAGCATGGGTTCACAGTGGTAAGGTCATGTCAGATGAATCTAATTGATTTTTTTGACTGGGTGACCAAAGTAGTAGACCAAGGAGGGGCTGTGGACTTGGCCTACCTAGACTTTAGCAAGGCGTTTGACACAGTCCCACACAAAAGATTAATAATCAATTTAACTAGCCTAGGAGTGGGTCCCAGGGTGGTAGCCTGGGTAAACCATTGGCTGGACAACAGGACACAGAAGGTAATTGTAAATGAAGTCCACTCTGAAGAAAGAGTGGTTAGTAGTGGGGTACTGCAGTGTTCAGTACTGGGTCCAGTCCTTTTTAATGTCTTTATAAGTGACATTGCAGAGGGTCTGGAAGGAAAAGTATGCCTCTTTGAAGATAACATAAAGATCTGAAACAGGGTTGATACACAAGGAGGTGTGGAAAGGATGAGAAAGGACTTGGCAAGGTTGGAGGAATGGTCAGAAGTATTGCAGCTTGATTCAATGCAAAGAAGTGCAAAATAATGCACATGGGAAACAAAACGCAGGGAAGATTACACGGGTTAGTAACAACAAGAAAATGGAAAGGGACCTGGGGGTAATCATATCAGATGACCTTAAGGTTAGCAAGCAATGTGAGAAGGCAGTAAGGAGGGCAGGGGATACTGGGATGTATAGGAGAGGCATCACCAGCAGAAAACAGGAAGTTGTTATCCCTCTGTACAGACAGTTGGTGAGACCCCATGTGGAGTACTGCATCCAGTTCTGGAGACCCCATCTCCACAAGGACATAGACAGGATGGAGGCAGTCCAGAGAAGGGCAACTAAAATGGTGCAGGGTCTGCAAGAGAAGCCATACGAGGATAGACTAAAGGAGCTTAATATGTGTACCCTTGAGGAAAGGGGGGGGACATGATAGAAACTTTTAAGTACCTCAGTGGAATCAACAATGTCCAAGAGGGTAGCATCTTTCAGAAAAAGAGATGTGCAAGAACAAGGGGGCACAATTTGAAGATATAGGGGGGACGGCTTAGGGGCAATGTGAGAAAGTATTTTTTCACAGAGAGGGTGGTGGATGCATGGAACAGCCTTCCTGAGGAGGTTGTGGGGTCTAAAACTGTGGGAGAATTCAAGAATGCATGGGACAGACATAAGGCAATTCTTGTGGGGGGTAGGAAGAAATAAGCTGTTGGGTAACTAGGATCTACAGCTTATCCTGTAGGTATGGAAATGGGCAGACTAGGTGGTCCTTATCTGCCATCAAAGTTTATGTTTCTATCTGATCGTATAGAAGAAGAGGTACTACCTTTAACTCCCAGAGTCCTCTGCCCATCCCATAGTTCTTAAAGTGCCTATAAATGGGAAAAGCACCAAATTGTTGTCCTCTTTTTTGCTGCTGACAGCCTATGACACAGGAAGTGGACAATGCATTTTTGCTATGGTGCACATTATCTGGCTCCTTACCACAGCCAAAGAGGGTCCTGCTATCACCACTCAAAGGTTCACTGCCTTAGAGAATGAAGCAGTTTCCTGCCAAGTACAAGAAGAGTGCTGTTGCAGTAATGACGGATATTTGGTGGACCATGAAGAGATCCTGGCAGCACACAATTACATGTGCCGCTCTAAGGTAAGAAATTTTTCACCAGATTTGTTTGTGTCCTGTGGAGGAAGGTCACAATCTCTGCCTTTCCCCAAGTTAGAGGTGAGGCACTCAGATGATGAGGGCGCCCCAGAGGACCATTGGAGCACCCAATATCTTTGACAGTCCTCTCTGGCAGATCTCTTTGCCTTCAACACTCCTGTCTGGCAGACTTCTTGGGGACAGGGTACAATCTAAAAGGTCTCAGGGAAGAATCAACCCTCATCCCAAAATGGGGCTAGGTTGGATAGCCAGAATAAGTTTGTTTTTAATCAAAATGTCTCCAGACCCACCAATATCAATGAGGGTGGCCCTGACCCTGCACCCTGTGGGTGTATCAATACAACATTTAGAAGGTTGGAGGGGCAGCCACAGTCTGTTGACACTCTTGGTGGCAAGAAAACACAGGCCCCACCATGCCCTCCTTACCTCATGATCTCACAGACCCCCAGGCAGTGGGCTTGGTCTTAACACCTCAGAATCCTCCACTCTGGAATCAGATTTGGAAGGAGACTCCAACCAATCCCTCCCTAGTTCCTGGTGCAACAAGTGCAAACCCTTGAGGAGGCCATCAGCAGAGGCTCCCCAGGAATAGCACTGTGGTAAGACAAAGTTCCCCTCTGATCTCGATGCATCCAGGGACTCAGCTTTTGAATGGATCCCACTACCCAAGGTAGCAGATTACCTGGTGATCTGCCTGCCTGAATCTTTGGACAGAAAAGCACACATAAAGCTCCAGAGTGACTGACCCAGACCCTGCCTGCCCTACAAGGTCACTTGGATTCATGAGTTTGATAAAAACATTCCCCACATATCTGGGCTAGGGAGGTGAAGATCCAAGACAGAGCTTGGACACAAGTCTTAAACTGCTCCAAGACAAACTGTTGGACCTGCTGGGCCCCCTGGCTCTGCTAGGTGATGTGGCACAAGAGGCCAGGAAGAACAACAGCCCTATTGACCAAATTACCTGCAAAATATACTCAAATGAGCCCTTTGTTTTCTGGGTAATATAAACGTGGCCCTCTCTTCTGTAAGGAGAAAGTCTGCCCTTCTGAAGTTTCATCCAGATTCTTCACAGGTAGTATCTAAAGGTGTAGGCTTGGAAGCTGATGGACTACTTTTTGGAGAACCCCTACTGAAATAACTTAAAAAACTGGGCAAGGACTACTCTAGAATTAAGAAGACGTAATCTTCCTTTAGAGCAATGGGGCTTCCCCTTTTTGCACAGGCTGGAAGAGGCAGGGGCCACTCTTTTGACCAAGAACAGACTCCAGGTTTTCACAAGGGCTCCACATTTGAAAGCTCCTATGACTTTAGATACAAGACAAGAGGAGATCAAGGTTTTTGAAGCAGAGGACACATCAGAGGGGTAGAGGCACTTCTATCCCCAATCCTTCCCACAAACAGGTAGGCCACTCTCAGGTGGGCACCCCCACCAAAATCTCAAACAATTCCATTTTTCCCCAGGCCCACTTCAACTGGTGGGCAGGCTGCACAACTTTTCTCTTAACTGGGAGCTCATAATTCAAGATGCATGGGTTCTGAATGTGATAAGGGGATATCATACTGAGTTTTCACCTCCAGCTTCCTCGCCCCTCTTTTCTGGTCATACCCTTCCTTCTCCAAGGAAGAAATGATACAGATCTCCCAGGAAATGGACTCCCTTCACTCCAAGGGTTCCATAGATCAAGTCCCAATGGGGCACCTAGGCTGGACCTTTTCCATCTTCTTGCTGCTCAAGAAGGACAGAGGGCATTGCCCAGTCCTCATCCTTTGAGACCTCAATCATCACACTGTCTACAGACATTTCAAGATAGAGAGTATCTATCTTCTTCAAGACACTCTCCTCAAAGGAGATTGGCTGGTTCGACTGGACCTCATAGATGCCTACCTAGCATTTCCATCCATGTGGAGGACCAGCAGTGGCTCAGCTTCTCATGGGAAGGAGTAACCTGCCAGTTTACCTGCCTCCCTTTCAGCATCTCCTCAGCCTTATGGTGCTTCACAATGTTTCTGCACTCAGCTGTGGCCTAGCTCAGGGCAGCAGACAGCAGGCTGATTATCTTCTTGGACAATATCCTTATCATGGATCAGGGTACTATGTCCCTAGTTAAACACTTCCACTTAACCACCTCCCTTGTGGAACACCTGGGATTCATCATCAACCTGCAGAAGTCCATTCTGAGCCCCTGCCAGGTGATCACTTTCTTGGGGTTCAAGGCAGACTCTGTGGAAGACTCCCTCAAACTATCCTTGGTCAAGGGACTGAGGAAGCTTCCCTCAAACTATCCTTGATCAAGGTAAAGGGAATAAAGAAGAAGTTATACAGGCTCCTCAAGAGAACGCTGGTCATAATTCAGGACCTTGTCAGAGTTATCAGACTTCTTGACTTCACAATCAAGGCCATATTCCCAGCCCACTCCATTACCCCTCCCTCCAACAGTGCAAGATCAAGGCCCTACAACACTCAGACTTCTTCCATACCCTGGTCCAGTGACCTCAAGCAGCCCACAATCACATTCTTTGGTGGATCTGCCATACAGACGTGGAATGGGAGAGTCATTTTCCGTACTCTTCCAGAACTCACAATAGCATCAGACACTAGTCTGTATGGCTGGGGAGCCTGGTGTCAGCATACCTCAATGGGCAGCAGGGTTGGGTAACACCCTGTCCCATTTGTTATACAGACAGAGTTAAAAGCAAGGAACTATATTGTCCTCTCCTTTTCTGCAACTTGTCTGTCTCTTGCCTGTCTGATTGTACAATTACATTTTTCTTGTAGTACCTAGAAACTGGCCACTCTGATGGTCTCACAGTTTCCTTCTGATAGCTCCTTTCCTTCACTTGCTGTTTCTATTCTTTCTTATTCTCTTTTCTTCTCTGTTGTTATCAAATATGTATAAATCTTCATGTGAAACTGGGATCCCTTGGTTTGCAAATTTATATAATTATATTGTTGAAATGATTGCAAAAAGCTATTTGGGTTTATTAGAAAAGACAATCTGGAACATAGGGGGTTGACCTTGAGCTGTATTTTGACCTCCACAAGCTTCTTTACAGAACTGTCAACAGGAGACCAGCTCTGGGACAGACTGTTCTATTCTGTTGCATCTGTTAAGACTAGATGTGTTCTTTAGGCTGGCATCAGGAAATAAATTGATAAAGTGTTGACATTTTGTGGAAAACAGGAGACGTACCTTAACAGCAATCAGGATGCAGAGTTTATACTGTCATGAAAAGGCACCTTATAAAAAGAGAGCAATGCTTTGTTTATAGAGATAGATTGAGATTTATATTGAGAAACAGATTCTCAGACATGACTTTCTTTGTCTGTACTGCCTGTATGAAGAGTTCTCCTGTACAAATTTTTTTATTGTTATTGATACTAAATACTACTTGTGAATTTTATAACTTATCCTGGCCTGCCTATGCTTCCTGACCTGTGCCTCTATGACAGGCAGATAGCTGGAGGAGTCCTGCCTCCATATGCTAGCGGCACTGTTTGCAATCCAGAGCTCTACCAAGGGAGGATGGTAAGATTATGGAATAACATCCTCTAATTTGCAAATTTCTTAAGACTATTAGATGGTCTAGGCATCCACAACCAAGGTACAAATGCACCTGGGATTTGGACAAGGTATTGCAACTTTTTAAAGAATGGAGCCCCAATAGGGTCTTACCTTTGAGACGACTTTCCATGAAGTTGACCTCTCTCTTATATCTAAGGTTGATCAAGAAGGTGTGGGAAGTGAAGGTCCTGGATATGACACTCTACCAAAAAAGGGTTTTTTTCTCATTTACAAAAAGGACAAAATCAACCTCTCAAGGTGTTTTATACCAGCCCTTCAAGCCAGAACTCAAACTGCATGGTAGCATGTTTATTTATTTATTCAAGTCTTTGGTTGCCAGGTAAGTGCACTGATCCTGCAGACTGTTTTCAGGCACTACCCGGGCCAACAAATGGCACAACAACATCTCATACAGGTGTAGCAAGGCACAGGTAATACAAAATAGATACAGTATAGTGAGATACAAAGGATGGCAGAAATGTAATTCAATAAAGAACTATTTATGAGATTGCAAGGAATTACCTTACACTTCACATAGGTAAATAGGGTATAAATAATAGTATTTGATAGAGCAAGGAGTCCTGTACAATATACAAAGTAGTAACAGGGAGAGGGCGGGAAAGCAGTGCAGATCTGCAACAGATAAAACATCACCATATACTTTCCCTAACGGGAAAGGAGCGAATGGAATATCAGAACCAGTGACCAAAGCGGCAGGCAAAAGTAGGAGCATAAATGGGAGAGTGCAGGGCAGGTGTCAGGGTTTGGGTAGGGAGATGGAGAGATGAATTGTTAAGGATTGCCCTCAGTGACACAGGCATTTGGCCTCAGACCGAAGCCAAACTTTGAGTTAGAACTTGAAGGTGCCATGCGTGTCAGCAGAATGGAGAGAAGCAAGAAGTCGGTTCCATGGGGAGGGAGCAGTTTCCGACAGTGCTCTGCCACCAAAGACAGAGGAGATTTTAGGTACTTCCATGGGGGGGCAAGGATACATGCAGACACCTGAAAGGAACATGGGTCTTTAAGAGGGAGGCATACGGGGACACATTGCCAAGTCTTAGGGTGTTGTCAACCAGACAGCTGAGAGCATATTCATGTTGGCCAGAGAGTGGAAACCAACCAAGGGACTGATACAGAGTACAGTGGTGAGCGGAGTAAGGGGCCTGAAGAGTGAAGCAGCAGACATTGTTGTAGGCTGAGGTGAGGCATGAGTAAAGTGCAGAGGACAAAGTGGAGTATGTTTGAACTGACCAAGGATCAAGGCAGAGCGCCTAGGGCAACTGCAAGGCAGGCCTCACAGGTCAAGAATTGTTTTTGCTGGTATGCGACCCCAAGTTTTTGGTTTATCCAGTGAGTGATTGAGTTTACATGCTCTACAAAGGAGAGGGAGGGGTCTCGGGTTATGCCCAAGTACTTGAAATGCGGGATGCTTTTCAGTGAGAGTCCATCTGGTGTGAGCACCGAGAGAGAGAGAGGAGCTGGATTTTGTGATATTGGCCAAGTAAGGTTTTGACCCAAAAAGCAATGCTTTTGTTTCTTTTTATCATTAACCAGTAGTCTGTGAGACAGAAACCAGTCATAAGCCAGGCCATAATTTTGCGACAGGGTGGAGGATATGTTGGTCAGTGACCCGTCATTGTAGAAAAGGATGAGATCATCCACATATATAAAAGGGCTTTGCAGGTGAGGCAGTCAAAGGGGAGGGAATTAATGAAAATGGAAAACAATAGTGAACCTAGGATAGAGCCCTGGGAGGACACCCTTAGAGACAGGCTTATTAGGGGAGATGGCAGTTCCAACACTTACATACTGGGACCTGCCAGGCAGGTAGCTCCTGAACCATTGCAAGGACCCTGAGGAGCAGCCAATTCCCAGAAGCATGGAATGAAGAATAGGGTGACTGGATCAAGTCAAAGGCCTTGGTCAGGTCAACAAACATGACCTCCGCTCCGTAGCCTTGCCCAGGTCCATGTTTCTGAAAACATGATTGGTAAACTGGACCAAGGCAGATGTGGTGCTGTGGAATTTACAAAAATCATGTTGGTGGCCACACAACAGGTTGTATTTTATTACGTGGTCAGACAGTTGCTGATTAACAACCTTTTCCAGTAGTTTGCTCAAATGGCGGAGCAGAGAGATTGGCCGATAATTGTCAGGAGAGAGTGGGTCTCTGACTTTAAAGATGGGGATGACTTTGGCTAGTTTTCAGGAATCTGGCATAGTGGATGTGGTCAATGCCAGACTGAATATGTAGGAAAGCAGCTTTGAGATGGTAGGGACAATGAGTTTAAGCAAGGCAGGGAAAATGCTGTCACTGCCGGGGCTTCCACAGGTAGGGAGAGTTTTAAGGAGTTTGGTAGTGTCTTTGACTGAGATAACCCTGAAATAAAAGGGTGGGGAAGGGGGAGTGCCAGGGACAGAAGCGGTGGGGGGCTGATGAGACTGGCCAGGATGAAGGTCAGAAGGATACTGATGGGGAAATTTGCTTATGTGGGCTTTGAGGTCGGTAAACTTTAAATTTATTTATTTATTTATTTGTTTGTTTTGTTTTTGTTGACCGGGTAAGTGCACTAGATAAATCCTGCCTATTTTCAGGCACAATCCGGGGGAGGGGGATACAGATGAATGCCAACTGACCTTGAACCAGATTAAGCTGTTGGTGGTATTTTTAGTAAATGAGGGAAATTTGGCCAGGGCACTGGGGAAATTCCCCTGCTCTTTTCGATAAGTGCCATGGGATCTTTAACATCCACCTGAGCTACCACCAATCCAGGCAGATGGGACCTCGGTTTAACATCTCATCCGAAAGACGGCACCTCAGAAGTGCAGCACCCCTCTCATGCTGCACTACAGTGTCAGTACTGGGATATTAACCCAAGTGCCAGATGTGGGAACTGAACCCGCAGCCCTCTGATCTCCCAGCCTCAGAGGCGAGTGTGCTACCTACTGACATGTGTTGGGTCAGTTAGCATACCAGAAGGTGATCTAAGCTTGGTAGTAGCATTCTGGGATCACGGGTGAAGTAGGGAGTTGATGGAGTTCCAGAAACAACGAGGATCCCTAAGACTATCCTGCTGCTGTTTGCTGAGGAAATCATGCTTTAACACCCTGGCAGTTTGTTTGCATTGGTTTCTTAGACACTTGAAGTCATTCCATAGCGCAGGGGAGGGGACTGGTTGTATGCAGCCCACAGATTGTTTCTAACCTTCATCAAGTACAGAAGTTCTTTTGAGATCCAGCAGGTACACCCACCTCTCACTTTCCGGGTAGTGAGGGGGAAATGGTGGTCTTGTAACCGAAAGAAGGTCTTGGCAAAAAGGTCTGCGGCCATTGTAACATCCATGATGGATTATAGAGCCATCCAATCAACTGCTCCGGTGTTCTCAAGAAGGGAGGAGGTATCAGGGCAACTGAAATTATGGAAGGAGATGAGCTGGGGGGTGTTTGAACTTGGTAGCCTAGGTGATGAAAGTGAGGGAGTGATCACTGATGGAATCAGACGCTGTACAGCCTGGAGTACTTTGTCTTTTCTATTTGTAATCACCCAGTCAAGGAGACAGTGGTTTTAGTTCTGTCTGGTAGTAACAGGGATGATGTGGGCCATGTTATGCTGTTTTAGTAGGTTTGAGTTGTCAGTATTTGAGGGTTTTAACCAATTAAGGTTAATGTCCCCAAGGAGGACCATGTTCCTGGGAGGAGAGAGGTTGCCTAGCCCAACTAGGAGGTTATCAAGACTAGGGGGCACCCTGTTGGGGGGTTATAGCCGCAGCCCACATACAACTTTTTTACGGAGCCTAGGATCAATTCAGCAATGAGCCACTCACTAGGGGATGTGGGGTCAGAGTAGTATGCGCGGAGGCAGACAGAGGTTATCTGAAGTAGAGTGCCACACCCCGACCTTTCTTTTTACCTGTCCTGTCCTGTCATAGCAAGCAGTAACCAGGTGGATGATAGATATTGTCTGGGATGTGTGGTTTTAGCCATGTTTCAGAGAGATCGAGGACATGTGGGTTATGAAGAGCAACCCAGGCCTCAAGATCAGGACATTTTGAGGGGAGGCTACATAGGCTGATGTGGGCAATTTTCAGTCCAGCAGGGTTAGGCCACACTTGGTTTGAGTGGACCCCATCACAATTAGTGGTACCAGGGTTGCTTTCAATATCTCTGGCTAGTAGAAGCAGAGAACAAGCCAGTTTGTAGGGGCAGGAAAGTGAGGGAGAAACAAGAGTGAGGGAGAACAGGAAGAGACCAAATTGGTGATATTCCAGGTTCCTAAGACATGCATAGAAAATACAGCACATAGGGGTAAGTTTCCATCTGTTAATGTAGTGAGGGGGAATCAAGTCTGAGGACAGAAGTCCAGGACAGAAGGCATTCCTGGTCAAGGGCAAGTACAGAGGCACTGACATCAACAGCACATATTGAACATAGTAGGAGAGCTGCCACCAGAGAGAACACCACAGGGTAATAGCTGCATGCCATGTCTAATGGGGGGAAGGGGAGAGGGAGGAGAAGTACAAAGGAGGGCAAAACTCGGGTGTGGGACAAGGTAGGGGTCAGACTAAAACTTCACTTGGACAGTGCAAGGGTGGATGGGCTGATCAATAATAGGAGTGCTTATGCAGGAGCAAATGTGATTGTGTTTTGGAGGGGGGTGCAAGAGTGCAGAGGACGTTAGTTAGGAGGTATAAGGATCAGTAATATCTTAGAGTGTGGTTAATGGGAAGGCCTAATAGTTGGAGTCCTCACCTTTAGTGCGGAGGGTCAGGGGTTCGATTCTCAGATGGGGTCACTAAGGGTGAAGTGTTAGATTCTTTGAGTAAGTGGTAGAGAAGTGAGGTGGGGTAGAGTAGGGAGGGACTGTAGACAAGCAAAGAAGGAGTTAATTATGTTGTGGATCCAAGGGAAACTAGGTGCTCATTAGTGACTCCTAGTGGTCAAGTAGTATAAGGAACTATAGGAAAAATAGGGTGATAGTTTCTAAATGGGTACAGGTTACATGTCATGTCATGTGACCACAACTGCCTATAAGGCTAAGGTCCATCCAGGGTGGGAGAGTGGGTACAGGTCACATGTCATGTCACGTGACCATACTTGCCTATAAGACTAGGGTCCATCCAGAGTGGGGGAGGGTGGGGCAGTCGCTGCGGTAGCGGAGATGGGCTAACAGGATACAGCACACAGCCAGCTATCCTGCAGCTTTCTGCTTGTTGAAACTACCTTGCATCAACTGCAATGAGATCCACAGGATGTCCAGGCATTGCAGGGAGGTGGAAATGGGAGCGGGCAGCCTGAGGAGGAAAGTGAAAAAGCACACATTAGCATACCTTGGGGAGGTACAAAGATGTTTGAGACTGATGGGACAGGGGCTGGAAACAGACAAGGGGGAGAGGGTGCTCCCATTCTGAATTATAGCCGCACTGCAGATGTGCAGGAACACAGCAGCAGATTGGGAAAAGCATTGGGAAACAAGGAGGAAGCCAGAGAGAGGCCAGAATGCCACACAACGTGGTAAGCAGGGCTAGGGGGGATAAAAACACTCAGACCTAGTTTAAAACTGAACACTTTGGCACAGTCTTAAAGCACTAAAAGGAACACCAGTAGTACTAACACAAAACAGTGGAGTCCTTAAGGTAAGCACAAATAAAAAGGCAGAGGCAACTGAGTCACAGTCGGTTACATCACCCGGAAAAAAACAATCACTTGCTCTTGGCCGGCAAAAATAGCATAAATAGAGGCATCGGAAACAGAGTCAATTAATTTTACAGAGTACAGCACACAGCCAGCTATCCTGCAGCTTTCTGCCTGTTGAAATTACCTTGCATCAGCTGCAGTGAGCTCCACAGGATGTGCGAGCATTGCAGGGAGGTGTAAATGGAAGCAGACAGCCTGAGGAGAAGAGTGAAATAGCACACATTAGCATACCTCAGGAGATACAAAGATCTTTGAGACAGATGGGCCAGGGGCTGGAAACAGACAAAGGGGGAAAGGGGTGCTCCTGTTCCAAATCTTAGCCACACTGCGCATGCACAGGAACAGAGGAGCAAATTGGGAATGGTGTCGGAAAACTGGGAGGAAGCCAGAGGGAGGCCAGAATGCCACACAATGCAGTAACCAGAGCTAGCGGGGCTAAAAACATTCAGACATAGTTTAAAACTGAACACTTCAGCACTGCCTTAAAGCACTAGACACAGTCGGTGAGATCCAAGACTGGATGAGTGACAACTGGCTGAGGTTGAACCCTGACAAGACCGAGGTGTTGGTTGTGGACCCGGGTCATCGGGTAGAGGGGCCTTCAGCTGGGTGACCTTCTGGGCTTTGGCTTGGTGGCAGCCAGCTGGTGACATCTGGTTGGGTGTGGTATCTGGGCATTATTTTTGATGAGGAGCTGACGCTGAGATCTCAGGTGTCATCCGTCATCAAGATCTCATTTTACCATCTGAGGAATATCACCCGGATTAAGCACCTTGTTCTGCCTGATGACCTTCCAATGCTGGTCCACACCTTTGTGACCTCCCACCTCGACTACTGCAACTCTCTGTACCTAGGGCTACCGGGGTGGATATCTGCTGCTTCCAGCTGGTGCAGAATACGGCTGCCAGGCAGTTGATTGATCTATCTCGATTATGCCCCGTCACGTCTGTGCTCCGTAGTCCGCACTGGCTGCCTATTCAGTGGCGGATTACCTTCATGGTTGGTTTGCTGACCTATAAGGCCCTATACAGTCAGGGACCATGATACCTGCAAGATCTTCTTTGCCACAGCCCCCTGCACCCACTCCGCTCTGCCAAAGAGGGTTTTCTAGAGGTTCCCAGGGTCCGTCTGAAGATCTCGGGTGCCCGGGCATTTGCGTTTGTGACCCCTACCCTGTGGAACTCTCTACCTCATCGGATAAGAGATTGCCTGGCTGTGGAGAGCTTCAAATCTGCTTTGAAGACACACTTCTTAATCTTGTCTTTCCTGAATTCTAATTAGGTACTAGATAAGTAGATGAATATTTTAAAATTTATCAGACATTTTAATTTCGATTTTATAATCAATGTACAAGCACGTTGATCTTCTGTGAATTGTGATTTTTTTATAAATAAAGTGATTGATTGATTAATTGACTGACTAGAAGAAACGGCAGTAGTACTAACACAAAACAGTAGAGTCCTTTAAGTAAACACAAGTTAACAGACAGAGGCAACTGAGTCAGAGTCGGTTACATCACCCTGAGAAAAACAATCACTTACTCTTGGCTGACATAAATAGCATAAATAGCAGTATTGGAAACATTGTCAATTCATTTTACAGGGTACAGCACACAGCCAGCCATCATGCAGCTTTCCACCTGTTGAATTTTCCTTCTATCAGCTGCAGTGAGCTCCACAGGATGTCCAGGCATTGCAGGGGAGGTGGAAATGGGAGCGGGCAGCCTTGCATCAGCTGCAGTGAGCTCCACAGGATATCCGGTCGTAGTAGGGAGGTGGAAATAGGAGCGGGCAGCCTTGCATCAGCTTCAGTGATCTCCACAGGCTATCTGGGCATTGCAGGGAGGTGGAAATAGGAGTGGGCAGCCTTGCATCAGCTGCAGTGAGCACCACAGGACATCCAAGCATTGCAAGGGGTTGGAAATGGGAGCAGGCAGCCTTATGTTAGCTGCACTGAGCTCCACAGGACATCCAGGCATTGCAGGGAGGTGGAAATGGGAGCGGACAGCCTTGTGTCAGCTGCAGTGAGCTCCACAGGACATCCAGGCTTTGCAGGGAGGTGGAAATGGGAATAGGCAGCTTTGCATCAGCTGCAGTGAGCTCCACAGGATGTCTGAGCATTGCAGGGAGGTGGAAATGGGAGCGGGCAGCCTTGCTTCAGCTACAATGAGCTCCACAGGACATCTGAGTGTTGCAGAGAGGTGGAAATGGGAGTGGGCAGCCTTGTGTCAACTGCAGCAAGCTCCACAGGATGTCCAAGCATTGCAGAGAGGTGGAAATGGGAGCGGGCAGCCTTGTGTCAGCTGCAGTGAGTGCCATAGAAAGTTCAGGCATTGCAGGGAGGTGGAAATGGGTGCAGGCAGCCTTGTGTCAGCTGCAATGAGCTCCACAGGACATGCAGGTGTTGCAGGGAGGTGGAAATGGGAGCAGGTAGCCTTGCATCTGCTGCATTGAGCTCCACAGGATGTCCAGGCATTGCAGGGAGGTGGAAATAGGAGCAGCCAGCTTTGCATCCGCTGCAGCGAGCTCCCCAGGATGTCCAGGTGTTGCAGAGAGGTGGAAATAGGAGCAAGCAGCCTTGCGTCAGCTGCAGTGAGCTCCACAGGATGTCCAGGCATTGCAAGGAATTGTAAATGGGAGCAGGCAACCTTGTGTCAGCTGCAATGAGCTCCACAGGACGTCATGGCATTGCAGGGAGGTGGAAATGGGAGTGGGCAGCCTTGCTTCAGCTGCAGTGAGCTCCACAGGATGTCTGGGCATTGCAGGGAGGTGGAAATGGGAGCAGGCAGCCTTGCGTCAGCTGTAGTGAGCTCCACTGGATGTCCGGGCATTGCATGGAGGTGGAAATGGGAGCGGGCAGCCTTGCGTCAGCTGCAGTGAGCTCCACAGGACATCCGGGTATTGCACGGAGGTGGAAATGGGAGTGTGCAGCCTTGCATCAGCAGCAGTGAGCTCCACTGGATGTCTGGGCATTGCAGGGAGGTGGAAATGGGAGTGGGCAGCCTTGCGTCAGCTGCAGTGAGCTCCACAGGACATCCAGGTGTTGCATGGAGGTGGAAATGGGAGTGTACAGCCTTGCATCAGCCGCAGTGAGCTCCACTGGATGTCCGGGCATTGCAGGGATGTGGAAATGGGAGCAGACAGCCTTGCATCAGCTGCAGTGAGCTCCACAGGACATCCGGGCATTGCAGGGAGGTGGAAATGGGAGTGAAAATGTCTCCTGGAATATCTTCATCAGACTAACATCCTACATAGGAATCTGGACCAGGTCCTGATTCCCTGACTAAATCTCACAAACCAATGGCTTTGGCCACTTTCAGGAGATGGGTCTGATGGAAAATGGCAGAGGTGGGGACAGACATGACCATGTTCACAGCCCATTTCACCAGAGGTGCGATGGCCATCAAGGCATTCCAAAGTGGTGTTCACCTGGAGGATAACTTTCAGACTACTAACTGGTAGATATATTTGGTATTTAGGAACTTCTATCATAAGCAGGTGACTGAAGGGATGGCTAATGTGGTTCCCTCTAGAGCTTTGAACATGCCTAATACAAGCCTCCATGTGTTGACTTAAAATTACAATTTTCTGACAGCGTAGTTCAAAAGCAAGTTATGGTTTTAATAAATGCACGGAGGTGCAGGATTACAGTCACTCTTCACCCTCCCTGTTTACTTTGTTACAGCTATCTGATAGATGAACCATGGAACGCTGAGGTTGGACACTGTGGATGCCCCATTCAAGGTTGCAGTTCAAGTGGATGGTTTCTGTTCATGTTCTGTTGGAAAACTTCCTGTTATCATAGCTGCGCAAAGTAGTGGACAATGGTTTGGCACCTTTCCCCGTCTTTTCCTTTATAAGTGCTCTGAAACTATGATTGAGGCAGGGTTCTCTGGGAGTTGTAGGCAGTACATCTCAAGAGATAAAGCCAGATGGCTGTGTGGCTTATTTTCTTTGTAACCATTTGAAGTTTGCTGCTGTCAACAGCATAGGAGAGTGCTTGTCTGTATTCCTGCACCTGCATATGTTTCTTAAAACCGTAACATTCTTTCAAGTTAAACTCCACTGCCTTTTCTGCCACCTTCATGCCCCCTCTTCTTCTTTTGCCTTCTAATCCCCAAGACTGCCTCTGGGGGACAAGTAGGGCAGCGGTGTTGTGACCAGGAGCCCTGGTGGGAGCCAAGTGAGGGCTCCATCCAGCACATTGCAGCTGGAGCCCCTCAGTAGGACTCTTGATCTTGGACCCAGGGACTGATGTGTGGATGCAAAGGCTGAATAAGTAGAGCACCATCGGGTGCATTTGGTAGTTTTCTCGATCTCACTGCTTGCAGTAGGTTGACAAGGCAAGGCATTTTTATTTATAAGGCACCCAATCCCTGAGGCTCTGGGCACCGAACATAAATAACCAACATACAGCAATAAATTAAAACATGTAATAAAACCTCATTAAAACCATATCAAAGTTAAACTTCAGCAGCATTAAAAGGTTTCCAGAGGTCACTCTTCCAGGGACTGGCCAGAACTAAAAATTGCATCAGCAGTCAAAAACCAGGCTGAAGATCTGGGCCTTCAGCCTCCCCTTAAACACCTCAATCGAGGAAGCCTCCCAGGCTGCGGGAGAAAGTGAGTTCCAGAGGGTCAGCCCAGACACACTAAAAGTGCGATCTCCCAAGGTCCTGAGCTGAACCCTTGGAACATCCAGGAGGCCTCTTGAGGAGGAGCTGAGGGAGCAAGCAGAGGACACCTGTGTCAGGAGCTCAGACAGGTAGCCAGGACCCAGCCCATATAGGGCCTTAAAGGTGAGAAGACCAACCTTAAAAATGGCCCTCCACCTGACCGGCAGCCAGTGCAGAGCACGCAGGACTGGAGTCACATGACTGTACCTCGACAGACCCTTCAGCAACCAGGCTGCTGCGTTCTGCACCAGCTGCAGTCTGTGAAGGGCCCCTCCTGTGACCCCAAACTACTGAGCATTACAGTAGTTGAGCCTAGAAGTCACAAAGGCATGCACCAGTGTTGGTTGGTCCTCGGGCGGAATGAGGGACTTAATCCGGGCAATGTTCCGCAGGTAGTAAAAACCACTGCTGACTACAGATGACACCTGAACACTTGATCTTCAAAGGTCTGTCTGCTATCAAGGATCACGCCCAGATTTTGCACCCTCAGAGAAGCCATCAATGGCACAGACCCCAGAACAAGTCCAGAGTTGGCCCCCGGTGACAACCCATCATGCCCGCAACCAGGCTTGATCACCAGCACCTCAGTCTTAGCCAGGTTGGGTGTCAGCCAGCTGGAAGCCATCCAGTCATTGATTTTAGCCAGACAGCTGTTAAGCACATCGACAGTTCCTGATGTTCTGGGTGCAAAAGACAAATACAGTTGGGTGTGATCTGCCTAGCAGTGAAACTCCACACTGTAATGTCGAATGATCTTGCCCAGGGGCAGCATATACACTGCGAACAACATCGTTGACAAGCTTGAGCCCTGTGGTACTCCACAGGACAGAGGCACTGGGGAGGAGGAGAAATTCCCCATCACCACCCGCTGCACTCTGTCCAAGAGATAGGACTCAAACCATTTGATGAAAGTACCGGCTAGGCCACAAAACTCACAGAGCTGATCAAGAAGCACAGCGTGATTCACAGTGTCAAAAGCTGAGGAGAGATCGAGGACCACAAGAACTGACCTGTCTCCTCTATCTCTAACCCTGAGCAGATCATTATGCACTCTCACTAGAGCACTTTCAGTGCTATGCCTGGCCCAAAAACCTGACTGGAAAGGCTCATAGATGTCCGAGGACACCAGGTGATTATCAAGCTGCTGTGCTACCAATTTCTCAACAACCTTGCTCAAAAAAGGCAGGTTGGAGATTGGACAGTAATTCGCCAGGACATCTGGGTCAAGAGAAGATTTCTTTAGGAGGGGCTTCACCAGTGCTTCTTTCAGAGCAACGGGGAAAAAAACCTCCACCATCGAGCACCTGGCAATTCTGGCGAACACTGGGCTGACAGCATTGACACATTCCATTAAGAAATGGATCGGTGCTGGGTCCAGTTCACAAAAGGTGTGCTTCAGGTCTAAAATCACCATAGTCAATTCAGACACCTCCACTGGCCTAAACTCCTCCCAGGCAGACTGAGTGCATCTGAAACTCCCAACCTGATCACTGAGAGGTGAAGGCCTCCCTGGCAGAATCCCTGACTGGATAGTTACCACTGCAACCCATATGTAACCCCTAGATGGCGCTATCCCAGGGGCTACTACCCCTGCCTGATTTGCCACTAACAGGTTGAGGGGCCTGGATCCAATGGCGGGTGCCTCCACCCAGAGGTCAGGGTTTGCAATAGTTAAACTAACTTGGTCACAGCCCTCTGGGACACTGCAACCCCCCTTTCTTCCCACTAGTGGCCCACACAATATATCAGAATTACCTTCACAGTATACACTTACCCCCAGGTCTGGTTCCGGCACTGGGACCTCCTGTGAAATGAGATACAGTGCAACAATCACAGTACAGTACTTTAACATAGACAAATACCTCAGGCAGTATAACTTTGCTGAAACAAGCAGCTCTGATTTATTTAGGGGGATATAACAAGGACAGGGAAATCAGGTTAATTAGCTTATCACTTTAATAATCTACCTATGGCTCTGTGCTGAGCCTATCCCTATCAGTTACTGTCCCTGGGTACCCAAGCCCTAGTGGCTAGTCCAAACCGTGGCAGCTGGTAGGGGCCCTTTCACACAGAGAAAGAGAATTAAACAGTCAGCAGTACAGTAATTCCATTTGGATTTAATGTGGCAATTCAACAGGGAGCAACCCTGAATTAGTACTCACGACCTCCAAATAAGATAGGGTCCTTCAATGTCAGCAGGGCTCACTTGAGGTACACAAACCTCTTCACACATCCATATAAAAGAAAGCACTATACCAGGCAGGCTGCATCTGTATCCCGATCGTAATTACTGCACAATACCGGAGAACACACAGCAGATTCAGTTCCTGACAGACCAAGTGTAATTTTCAGCAATTCCTCCAGTCTTCTACAGGGTGAGCCTGGTTTCTACTCTTCAGAGATCCTTTGATTCTTTTCACAGGACGGATTCAGTCCTAACAAGCTGCAGACCGGAACTCTGGGCCTTACACACGTTTTTTGACTAAAACTGCACACTGAAAAAGCACAGGGCTCCTTCCTTCTTCACTGCCAAAGCTCAACTGAAACTCCAACCGACAAAACCGGGCACTTCCTTTGAGTTCCTCCCAGTTCTTGACTGGATTGGCTGTCACTCACAATAGACTGCTGCTGTTGGTCCAAAAGGCACTGAAGTCTAAACTACATCTCCCAGAGTCACTGCCCATACAATCCTCTTGTGGCTGGCTCAGATTATGAGTCCAAGTTCTGATTCATCCAAGGCACCATTTTAGAGCTAGCTTACCCCACACTGATTGGTCCAGTTCAGCAGTTCAAAACTAGAATGGGAACTAGCAGACACAGTTCTGACTGCAAAGAAAGCAGGTTAGACAAACTGTAATTTCATTATTACTCTAAATAATTTCTGGCAAACAGTTACATCTTTCAGATAGGTTCCCTTTGCACTCCTAGTGACTGCAAAATGAAGTGAATTAGCAGCAGCTCAGTGGTACTCAGAGAAGCACACAGTCCCCCATATAACTAATTATGTCTGCAAGCAGACAGCTCTTAAAGAGACAGTACCAGAGGCTCTAAAAACACTCACTGATAAATGGCTTAAATGCCAAACACCATTCAGGCTTGGAGCATTCAAGCAAGCTCCTGGAAGTCTTTTGGAACCCCCATTTGCAGGGGTTACACCTTCCTGGCCTGGGAAAGCTTGGCGTCGCGTCAAGCAAGTACCATAAAGTTTCAACTGCAACCATATACATTTGCATTAGGCTCGCACATGTAATCATCAGTCAATATATCATTTTACCAAGAACACATTTCTGAAACATTGCAGTACGTCACTCTTTACACAGTATTACATACACATTGTACCATAACTCAAGTTATTACCTCTTGTACATGAAACCTGAAGAGAGGGGGCCTTCCTATCAGTTACCTTGGGGCTGGATGGGGCAAGGGCACCATATAGAGGCAACACAAGTAACTTGGAGTTAGCACTGATGCTCAGTTTGGGCAATGAGCTCGGGGACACATACACTCCTTTATGGACAACATTAAGAGCAAGTCCACAGGCCTCCCAAGTGAATCATAACTGAGGTGCACCACAGGCTTTACAGCTCGACCAGTCTTTCTAGGGGAACTGTTATAGTCTCTGCACTCTGAGCCTCATTTTCAGCATTGTCCTCACTTGTCAGGGAGTCTCCATGGGGTTAGAGAGGCTAGAACTTGGGGCACTTTCAGCTCCAGGAGTTACAGTTTCTGAGTCCACAACATTTGGCTGCATGGAGAGCTTTCGGACACTGGCAGTGGACTGTCAGGGCACTCAAAATACTCTTCTTGTTGGTGTATCACCAGTCCGCCTCAATCTATCATTTTCCTCCCTGAAAGCTCAAACAGTTCAACCATGCACAATGATTCCATTTCATCTGATCTGATGCTTTGCACTTCACTTTCTGGGAGCATTGGCTCCAGGGACGACTAGGGGCTTGGACAGTCCAGAAGGCCCAGCTTCATCTCCAGTATTGACTAGGGATTGCCCGAAACAATTGACTCAGTTCGTAAGAAGGATAGTATTCAAAGTCCTCTCACTTTCTTCTGATATGGACTGACAGTCATGCTCAACTGGGACTTGTGCAGGGGAACACTTTAACTCTGCTTCTGTAGGTGCAGACTTTCTTGATCTTTTCTTAGCAGCAGCTCTAGTCACTGGTCCAGAGGGGCATCTTCTAGGGCTCAGACTCAATTAAGATTTGTCCAATGGGCAGTAAATGATTTCTATGCATTGTTTTACATCTTTTGAATTATTCTCAGGCCTTACTTTGTACACTGGCAGATCATCTAGTTTGCCCACTACAATGTGAGGGAGATGGTGCCATCTGTCAAGCAATCTTGTGCTTGCCATGCAGTCCCAGATTTCTTAGCAATACCGATCTCCTCCTGGAGTTCCTGTGCTTTCACCTTTTATCATACCTTTCTTTGTTGGCCAGATTTCTTTTGGCAGCCATGGTTTGAGCCAGTTGATACGCATGAGTTAGCTGGGCCTTTAACTTTTGCACATACTGTAAATAGTTGTCAGCTTGAACCCCATCAGGAGAGACCCCAAAACACACATCTACTGGTAGTCGACTTCTCTTCCAAACATCAGGCGGTGGGGAGAATCCAGTGGCATCACTTTTGGTGCAGTTATAAGCATGTACCAGGGGTGCTAATTTGTTAGCTCCATCTAGGCTTGTCCTTTGGGTGCAGGGTGCCTAGCATATCTAGCAAAGTCCGGTTGAAGCGTTCAGGCTGTGGGTCCCCTGGGGGTGGTGAAGGAGTGGTTCTGGACTTCGCACTCCCCACAGAGAAGCATCTCTTTGATCAGGCGACTCTCAAAGTCTCTCCTTGATCAGAATGGATTCTTTGTGGAGCCCATAGTGAACAAAAAGTTTTCACAAGTACTTTGGCCACAGTGGATGCTTTCTGGTCTTTGGTGGGAAGCTTGGGCATATCTCGTGAAATGGTCAGTGACCACCAGCACATTACTGATATTTCTTTGATCTGACTCCAAACTCAGAAAATCAATACAGACCAGCTCCATGGGTGCACTGGTGGTGATGTTAACAAGGGGCAGCCTCTGGGCAAAGCTTTCCTCTAGCTTAGCGACTACAAGTTCGAATGTGTTGCTCACTCAGCCCCATCTTAGGCCAATAGAATCTGGATCTCACCAAGTCAAGTGTTCTGTCTATACCAAGGTGCCCCATGTGGTTGTGCAAGGACCTCAGTACTGAGTCCGTCAAAGGCAGTGGGCAGCACTGTTGTTGTTGTCTACTTGTCCCCTCTGTCTACTGTTTCTCTGTATAACAGTTTATTGATCAGTTTCAACTTAGGACCTTCTTTGTATAACAGTGCAGTTCTCAAATCAGTGGGCGTAATTTGGACACATCTTTTCCTGCATAGGGGCTTCTAAAGCTGCTTTGATCATGGGATCGGGATTGAGCCCGCCGAATACTGTCATTGTCCAGCTGAGGCAGTGCACCAATGTCTATTGCAGAAAAGTGGCAATAAGCAGCAGGTATGCAATTCTCAGAGGCTCCCAAGCAATCCACCATGCAGTCCACTCGTCCCTGTGGACATTTTTCCTCCCTGTCAAACTTCCGGCAGAGTGCCGAATGTCAGGTTCTGCCAATTGGACCCAATCATTCTGGGGAACAGGCCTCCGGGAGAGAGCATCAGCATCTATGTGGTTCAGACCTGCTCGGTATTCGAGAGCATAGTCATATGTAGATAATGCAGAAAGCCACCTATAGCAGTGGCATCCAACAGCTGAGGTCTGCACATAGGTCAAAGGATTATTGTCAGTTTTACTAGTATTTTAGCCCCATACAAGTACTCATGGAATTGGTCAACAATAGCCCACTTCAAAGCTAGGAACTCTAACTTATGTACAGGATAGTTCTTTTCGGATGGGGTCAGGCTTCACTGGCAAAGGCCACTGGTCTCAGGCCATTCTCGTGCTCTTGGTACAACACAGACCCCAACCCTTGCAAGCTAGCATCAGTGTGCAGGACGTAAGGTTTTCTTGGATAAGCATAGGCCAGCACTGGAGCATGGGTAAGTTGATATATGATCTCATGAAAAGCAGTCTCACAATCAGGAGTCCAGCGGCCCCAAATACTTCACTCGGATGAAAATACACTCTTTCAGTCTTGAGGGCCTGACTTTGTATTTTTGTGGGTTGGGGATACCCTTGAGTAAGGTTAAGTAAAGGCGGATCACTCTTGAATAGTCCTTGATGAGCGCCGATAATAACCACAGAATCCCAGGAATCTTTGCAGTTCTTTTGAGATTTTTGGGCAGTGGCCAGGTGGTCAAGGCCTCAACTTTACTTAGGTGGTCTCCTATTCCTCGGTGGATACTATGTGTCCCACATACTTTACTGATGTTTGAAAAATTGACACTTATCAATGGACAGTTTAAGGCCAAAGTCCTCAGTCGGTCCAATACCTTAAATAATCTGCTCTCATGTTCCTCCAGTGAGCTGCCAAACACAATAACATCATCTAGGTATACCAGGCACTCTAGTAAGTTCATGTCCCCACTGCACGCTCCATCAATCGTTGAAAAGTGGCTGGGGCACCTGAAATCCTTGAGGCATCCTCATGAATTCGCAAAATAGCGGACAGATAAAGGCCGTCTTCTCGCTGGTCCTCTGGGGCCATCCGGGATCTAGTAGTACCCACTGCGGAGATCCAGCACAGAGAACCACTTGCTCCCGTTTAGGCAGTCCAAAGCATCCTGAATAGCGGGCATTGTGTACTGATCAGGGATAGTCCGCGGTTTAAGGTGCGATAATCCACACACATCCCTTACTGTTCCATTCTTTTCCTCACTACCACAATGGGGAAGCATAAGGGCTTCTGGATTCTTGTATTACACCAGCAGCTAACATCTCTTGCAGATGCCGTCTCACATCATCTATGTCAGCAGGTGCCAGGCGTCGAGACCTCTCACGAAATGGTCTTTACGTCATGCAGCGGATATTGTGCTCAGCTCCTTACGCATCCTACATCCCATTCCTTTAAAAAACACCTGGTCTCTCTGGGCAAGCTTCTCACTGATCCTCACTTTCCACATTCAAGCTGGCAGCGAGGAGTCGCCGAAATCAAACAAGTCAGGCGTTACTCTGTCATTCTTCCTTGAACTCTTGCTGCTGGGTAGCACTGCAGTGTCTCCACAATGCACATTAGCCAGGATGCAACCTCTGTTTACTCGAATGTCTTTCAGACACATTATGAACTTGGACCATTACCCTTCTGCCATAAGCATGGCTCTAGCGGGCAAAATACTAGGCTTGACCAGCAGTCCCTCTGGCAATTTTCCATCGCCTGGTGCATCCAACATTAATATTTTATTCTTAACATCCTTTCTGATACGGACCTCTCCTGTAAGGTACACTGGGCATTTGGCGCCAGGATCAGAACTCAGGATCCTTCTTCCATACAATTCCGACCGGTTCCTCTGGTTCTGTTTTTCAGCATCTCTCTGTGCCTCATAGGCCTTCTTAATTAAAGCGGAACTCTTAAAGCTCTACTAGTCTTTGACCCCTGTTTTCATAACACAACTGTGCCAGCCTTCGAACATATGAGCATTTGTTCCAATCAACAAAGGGACACCATCATACAGTCCAGTGGGGGACACTAAGGCTAGGGTCTCTACTTGTTCGGCCACTCCAGCCCCGCGGTGGGGAAAGACAGCCAATCAGGGGATTATCCAGAATAGGGGTAAGCCTTCTCCTTAACCCCCATACATGCAGTCCTTCTAATGGTTGTAAGGGTCGTCTGACAAATGCTTCTGATACAATCCTGGAACATAATTGTCACTTGGGAGCCACTGTCTAATACAGCTCTTGTAACACTCCATTCACCTTTACAGTGGTCTCCATGGAGGGACCCACTATTCTGGACCAGTCTGGAGAGGCGGTAGTGGGGGCCTGGGCAACTGACCTTGCCACAAGGGCGTGAATTAGCATTTTGGTGCCCTCACTGGGATCATGTCGTGCACCTCTTAACCACTGATTTCTTCTCGAAGCTCTCCTTGTAGCCTATATGCAACTTTGTCAGTGTCTTTTGGGGACTGGCATTCCTTTCATGTGCCCATCTTTCCCACAATTATAGCAAAACATACTTTCTGGAGTTTGAGCTGCGGGCGCCACACTGGGAGCCAGGCGGGGGTATATAACTGGAAACCTGGGTGCCATCTCTGTCTACTGAGCATGATAAGCATTTGGGAGACATCTCGTCAGTTTCTCCACTTCCATGGTCAAGGAATTGAGTTTGGAGCTGTTATCAACCAGGAGATACATGGGTGGGTACCCCACCCCATAGCAGATGCAGTCGGATATAGGTCAGGGCCCGTACTTGCAGGCGTGGCCTTCATAAAGGGACTGTTTTGAATTCCGGATCTCTCTCAACAGTTCGCCCCATTGTGGCATATCTTTTTCCTTGTCAGAGCACTCATTGACTGTCAACCTCTGCCCTTGAACTTCACTTGATGGGTCCCCCTCAGTCACTCGGGTCGTAGCCACAGCTGTTGGTGCAGGTACCTCCCGAGGTCGCCTTTTCTCAACTCCTCGAATTTCTCTCATTAACTCATCATAGGAGGGTGGGGATTCAGTCGATTTGCAGGCGTAACTGAAGCAACAGCAGTTCTGAGAAGGGGCAGACTTAAGGATTCTGTCCAGTCTGGTTCGGTCAGTTCAATCGCTGGCAAACTACCCTTTCTGAGGGCATTCTTGCAACAATTTTTCCAACCGAGGACATACACAGACAACAACTCCCTTGGTACTGTTGTGCATTTCTTACTCTCCACCATATAGGTCCTCATCAGAATCTGGGCTCCATACACATTCTCCAAGGCCTCAAGATGAGGCCTGTGCAGTCGCTTCAGGGTTACTGGCCCGTTTGCACGGATGGTAGCCAGGGCAGGACCTCGAGGAGCTCTCACTAACCCTCTTTAAGCTTTTCGCCTTCCGAGCATTGCCATTCTAGCACTTGGGGCAACATAGTCTATCCAGGTCTCCCAGTCATCCTCCCTTGGGGGTGGGGAGGGTGCCAGAGAAGATCTTCAACCTTGGTGAGAGTCGTGACTAATGGCAGGTGCAGAAATAGGGTCTGCATTGGTTCAGCCACCATTACGGGCACTGGAGCAGGAGAGGGTGTTGGGGAGGAACACCCAGGTGGCAGGAATAGTTTCTTCAAGTCCTCCACAGTTTTCCCTCTCCCAGCAACCATTCAGCAAATTTCTCCTCAAAAGTTTCAGATAGTGGTGGGGCTGATTCCCCCGGGTCTTTACTGTCTTAGTTATCACTCTCCAAGCAGTGAGGGCTCCCTCTGGGGTAATGGTCTGTGGCACTTTGGAGCTATCTATGGGATCCTTAAACTCTACTAGGGCCAGGAAAGTGTGGGTGAGCAGATTAGCATGCCGACCCACCACCACAGGGTTTGTAAACCTTCCACCTTGGAAAGTACTCCCTGCACAGTGTCCGTATTGATACCCAGGGGATGTCCAGGATAAGCATAGCATTTTGGGGTCGATCTCCTCCCAATACACCTCCACCAGCGGTGCACAGCCACTTCTGTCGGGGTACCCATTTTTCTTAACAGTGGTTTGTAAATATGGCCACTAGAGGACACACAATCAGCGGTGAGCCTCCAAGATGTAACCCCTAGATGGCGCTATCCCAGGGCTACTACCCCTCCGATTTGCCACTAACAGGTTGAGGGCCTGGATCCAATGGCGGGTGCCTCCACCCAGAGGTCAGGGTTTGCAATAGTTAAACTAACTTGGTCACAGCCCTCTGGGACACTGCAACCCCTTTCTTCCCACTAGTGGCCCACACAATATATCAAATTACCTTCACAGTATACACTTACCCCCAGGTCTGGTTCGGCACTGGGACCTCCTGTGAAATGAGATACAGTGCAACAATCACAGTACAGTACTTTAACATAGACAAATACCTCAGGCAGTATAACTTTGCTGAAACAAAGCAGCTCTGATTTATTTGGGGATATAACAAGGACAGGGGAAATCAGGTTAATTAGCTTATCACTTTAATAATCTACCTATGGCTCTGTGCACAGGCCTATCCTATCAGTTACTGTCCCTAGGTACCCAAGCCCTAGTGGCTAGTCCAAACCGTGGCAGCTGGTAGGGGCCCTTTCACACAGAGAAAGGAGAATTAAACAGTCAGCAGTACAGTAATTCCATTTGGATTTAATGTGGCAATTCAACAGGGAGCAACCCTGAATTAGTACTCACGACCTCCAAATAAGATAGGGTCCTTCAATGTCGGCAGGGCTCACTTGAGGTACACAAACCTCTTCACACATCCATATAAAAAGCACTATACCAGGCAGGCTGCATCTGTATCCCGATGCAATTACTGCACAATACCGGGAGAACACACAGCAGATTCAGTTCCTGACAGACCAAGTGTAATTTTCAGCAATTCCTCCAGTCTTCTACAGGGTGAGCCTGGTTTCTACTCTTCAGAGATCCTTTGATTCTTTTCACAGGACGGATTCAGTCCTAACAAGCTGCAGACCGGAACTCTGGGCCTTACACACGTTTTTTGACTAAAACTGCACACTGAAAAAGCACAGGGCTCCTTCCTTCTTCACTGCCAAAGCTCAACTGAAACTCCAACCGACAAAACCGGGCACTTCCTTTGAGTTCCTCCCAGTTCTTGACTGGATTGGCTGTCACTCACAATAGACTGCTGCTGTTGGTCCAAAAAGGCACTGAAGTCTAAACTACATCTCCCAGAGTCACTGCCCATACAATCCTCTTGTGGCTGGCTCAGATTATGAGTCAAGTTCTGATTCATCAAGGCACCATTTTAGAGCTAGCTTACCCACACTGATTGGTCCAGTTCAGCAGTTCAAAACTAGAATGGGAACTAGCAGACACAGTTCTGACTGCAAAGAAAGCAGGTTAGACAAACTGTAATTTCATTATTACTCTAAATAATTTCTGGCAAACAGTTACATCTTTCAGATAGGTTCCCTTTGCACTCCTAGTGACTGCAAAAATGAAGTGAATTGGCAGCAGCTCGAGTGGTACTCAGAGAAGCACACAGTCCCCCCATATAAACTAATTATGTCTGCAAGCAGACAGCTCTTAAAGAGACAGTACCAGAGGCTCTAAAAACACTCACTGATAAATGGCTTAAATGCCCAAACACCATTCAGGCTTGGAGAATTCAAGCAAGCTCCTGAAGTCTTTTGGGAACCCCATTTTGCAGGGGTTACACATATGTCCATTTTTGTAACATGGATATACATATGGTATCTACAGGTTCGGGGAAGGATGAGGTTACCTGGCACAAGAGACCTAGGTTTGGCTACTCTGCACAGGGGCACCCAAGTAAATCCAACTACAGGAAGCAATAACTGTAATGTCCAGAACCAGAATTGGGATTTTTCAGTGTGGCTTTATTTATTAACTCACTGAACATAAACAAAGCACTGCATGGTCCCCCACAGAGCTACGTAACTGTAATGCAGATTAGAGGTTAAACACAGCGGTCCATATGAGGAATGAACACAATACAACAGTTGTCTGGCTTTGGACCCACCAGGCACTCAGCCCGGACTTTGCACATGTGCATTGGATACACAGCCCGACTGGCCCGGCTCCCTGCCGCCGGCCACTGACTGACGGTCCACTTGGCGAATGGACCCAAACTCTACTTGGAAGACATCCCATCAAACAAGGAGGCTCCCAAACTGTGGCTCCCACACCACTTGAAGTCTACGACTCCTAGAGAAATTTTGTTTTCATACTTTAAACAGAAACTCCCATCCAACAAGGGAGACTCCCATCCAACAAGGAGCAATTTTCCCATCCTGTGGCTCCCCACACCCTTAGAGTCTATGACTCCTAGAGATTTTCAAGTTGCGACCCATGTCTGGTACCCACCCATCGCTGCCCAGCGCATGAGGCAAGTAGCAAAAACACAGAAGAAATCCGTAGAGGTGGACCCGGTTACTAAAGATGGGGGGTTTTCCCACCTCCAGCTCCCACAGCCCATACCCGGCCATTTCTCTGGACACACAGAACTTTAGACTTTAAAATGTAGATTGACGGTGGATGACCTGAAGCACCACCTCTACAATGAACTTTAAATCCATTAACACTTTAAACAGATGACTGCTCTATTTGTTTGTCCTAGTTGACATAGTCCTCCCAAATAGCAGTCCCCAATACTTGAAATCCAAACGAAGAAAAGAAGTTGTTTGCCCCTTCCAATGGGGCCAAATACTCACCCATTCGTTGCAGGTGCCCCACAGGCGAAAAACTGTAACCTTTGCTGTTATACATGAACAGACTGAACTTAAATTAAAACAGGCAGCTTTCTTCCCAGGGTGGGAGAAGGGGATTGCCCCTGGAACCCACAAAGAACTTTTCCTCACCCCGAGGAGGTAAACGAACAACTACTGGTGTCCTTCTTGTTTGCTAAGGACAAACTGAAGACTCACTTTGAATTCCCAAGGTTCTAAACTTACTCTGAGCTGAAGATTCCAAATGTGGCTCATGCAGCTGCGACAGTTCTATTATGATGTCATCTCTCAAGTCTCTGCTGTGACTGAGGACAGAGTGAGACAGTGTGAAACCCATTTAACTGGAGTTTCACAAGCTGCCTTCCCTGCCTACCACTAGGTCTTACTGGGATTCTAGTAACCCCGGGTAACAAAGGGGTTACACCACTCTGTTGGAGAAAAACAGAGCAAACTCTTCACATAAAGTGATAATAAAAGCTTTTATCAGCCGAAGACAGGCAGGATGTAAAAGCCTGTCCATGGTCCAAAACAGCTGAGGTGGTCTGTTTTTCCCTGCAGCAATTTCCCTGGACAGGAATTCTGCCTTCTTACGGGAAATTACCCCTGGTACTAAGCACAGTGAGAACATAGGGCCAGTCTTTTGGCCTCCAGCCGGGTCTTCCACCAGCAAAGGTCCAATTTCTGACCCCTGATCTTCATCACCTTGAGATCTCCATTAAACCAGGGGGATCTCAAGTGAGGGGATCTAGGTCATACATGGACTGGTGCGAAGGCATCTAGAACTTCAGCAACCACCCTATTATAGGTGACTACCACCTCTCCACTGTCAATCACACATGCTGCATCAACCCTAGATAGCTCAGCTAATGCCAACAGTCCCTCTGGGTCCACGCCCCTTAAGGGGCGATAACTGACCATCTCCGCAAGGGAGGAACATTCAGGGAAGGACCCAAACCTGAACTCCATGGTGTAGTGATCAGACAAAAGCAACCTGATCAATCTTGAGGTTGTCAACCTCAAGACCCAGCTGGAACACCAGATCAAGTGTGTGGCCATGTTGGTGGGTAGCAGCAGCAACCACTTGTGACAGGCCCAGTGACTGCATCAACTGGAGGAGGTCATAATCGAAACACGAGGATTTGTTGTTGAACCAAGCATTGAAATCCCCCAAGATTAAACACCTGGGGGATTCCAACTGGTCGATGACAAAATCCGCTACCTCCTGCAGGAATCCTCCCCGCCCACCCCTGGGTGATAAACGAGGAGAATCCTGCAAACCTGTACCTTCACCCCATGCACGGCGATGCACTCAAAGGATCGGGTGTTACTTACTGGGTACACTGAGAAGCCCAGGCTGGATCAAAAAACAATGGCCACTCCCCCAACCCTGCGATCCTTCCTCGGACAGTGCACCATGGTGTATCCGGTGGGGATGGTGGCCTCAAAAACTGGGCCCACATCGTCACCCAGTCAGGTCACCATGATGCAAGCCAGGTTGACAGAGGAAATCAATTCTGCAGAAATAGCGGTCTTGTTCCTCATTGACCTGGCTATGTAAAGCACTGCCCGAAGAGGATTAGAGGATGGAGCCGGTCCTCTAGCTACCTGCCCACTTGGTACGGTGGGAGCCCTGGGTACAGAGACCACACACATCGGGCCTCTCCCTAGGCTTCATTTGCAACCAGGGCATCTTCTGCACTGTACAACCTCAATGCTGCTCACCACCCCCTCCTCAGCTTCCCTTGACCCTCAATGAACCTGTCACCTCCTAGTAATACCAACCTTCCTGAAGCATCTCGCTGCAGTATCAGAAACTCGGAAGTCAGTAAAGGGGCAAAGATCATGGAACCGATAGGCAGCATAGATGATAGGGGGGAGGCCATGTCACCAATACATCTCCTGTCTGGCTAGACCAGTCCCAAGAAAGCACTAGATGTTACCACAAGAGTGCGATGACAAAAAGAAGCACTCGCATAAATAGTCGCACTCACCACTCACACCACCACACACACACAGCAAACCCACAAATTAACATTAGATATTACAAGTGCTAACACAAACAACACACACACACACACTTACACCCGAACAAATTAACTACAACTATAATACACACCAGCACAATCACACACCCCACTTACTTCATCCCACCCTCCCACAACTAACAACTTATACAACCCCCACCCTATAAAAAATACTTCCCACCCAACAGTCTCCAACCAAAACCCCCAAAATACTTAATATTTAATGCACAGGAGAACAGAAAACAGGAATGCCAGTGAGACTATAATGCTGCCCGAGGGCAGAAGTCCACACTTTTAAAAAACAGTGTGAACCAAAGTTCGTTAAAGATTTATAATCCAAATGAATCCAAACAAATGAAGTTCGAGCCTTCTCTCACAGGGCCCAAGGTCCAAATCGCAGGGGTGGACAGAACTTATACAACCCCCTCTGCATCCAGAAAAAAATTAGTGCAAATAGAAAAGGTCAGCTGAATAGATCTTCCAAGAGGAATAAGAAAACCCCTCAAATTAATAAATCCAGGGAGACTCTCACACTTCATGGGCCTGACAGCTGGCCATTCCAACAAAAAAAAGTCCCAGAGAGGAGAGAGACTGACCAGCATAATACCCAGTCTAGACCTAGTGTCCAGGCAAACGCTCCCCACTGAAGGCAGAACACTGCTGACAGTAGCAAAAAATCTACTCACCGGGTTGCATGGAAGGAAACAGTCACCCCTGTCATGGATGGCCACACCTCCGACTCGAAACAAACAGCAGTCAACATTCTTCCCTGAAGACCTCCAGCCAGATGCACCTCCAGCTCCACATTTCCACACAGCAGCCGGCCTCCACAACCTGAAAGATATCACAGGAGCTGGAACACTCCCTCCAGGGAGCACTCCACCTCAATCCCCAACTGACAGCAACCACCAGTCAGGAAGACTGATCTGTTCCACTCAGGAGCGGATGATGGAAATATCTAGGCTCTTCCGATCAACTCGGGGGAAATGGAACAGCAGCAGGGAGATACCGTCTTTCAGCCTTCACCTACCAGCAGGTAAGCAAGACTAAGCAGCAGGCAGACAGAAATAACAGTCTCACTCTGCTAAGAGAAAGAAATAAATAATACAGGCACTCCAGGCTTACTGGAAAACAAAAAATCTGACTCCTAACACTTTTTCACTAAAACCCGTAACTAACCGCTAAGAACCCTACTCCTCTCGCCCTGCCTATAAAGAATTAAAATTTATGCCGACTCCAGACGATATCAAACTCCGGAGAGGCACGGACAACCAAATTCTTTTTCCTGTGCAAAAATTTATAGAAAAAAAAGCATGGGAGGAAAACAAAAAGCCAGGCTTCAGTAAGAGCCTCTGCAAGCAACCACTTGGGGAGCACGGGAGAGAACATCTACCAGTTTTCACACTGCCATGCATTCATGGCAGCACCAGTTTGGAACCACTATCAATACTGGGCCATCTGCCTGCTCCATTAGAGAATTCCAGCACAAGCAAGGCAGTGGAGCCAGAATCGAAGATCAGTCCAGCCATCAGGCACAAAACAAAAGGTTTCCCGACCCAGTGCAGGCAGCTGTTTGGAAAAACAGACATGTGCATGTGCACCAGGCCAGGAAAGTGGCTCATCAGCTGCCTCCCACATACCAAAGCCTCCAATTTGAAAACATGCAATGTGTCCATTTAACCCAGCATGTCCCTGGCCTCAGGACAGACAGCGGGGCCAGGGTAACATACAAGTGGCCCTCCTGAACTTACAATAAACCTGCAGGAAGCTACTGCAGACAGCATAGATATGTAAACAAAGATGACAACCCACATGTCTTCTCAGCCCTGCAAAGACTCCCGGAAAGAGGTAGGCACTAGGTGTGGCCATGAATGTCAGCCAGTCAGGAATCTGCACTACAACTCAGTCTGTCTGCATGCCCAGCACAGCTGGATTAACATTCCAAAGACTGTTTGTCCAAGAACAAGCCTTTCCAATGGGGTATTGAGTTTCACACCATATAAAATGGACTGTTCTCAGGCACTAGCTCCTTGAATTATTCATTCACTGAAAAGGCCATTGCTGCTTCAGGGTCCCTGGACCCCCTGCACCTGCAGCCTGAAACAGAGTGTGAGAGAACCAAAATGGTGACAGACCACCGGTGATCTGAGAGAAGCCTGTGTCACAGCTGGGAATGAATGCATCCCTGCTGCCTGTCCCAGCAATCAACATTATTAAGTATCATGTGAGGCATCAAACCATGAGTAAACAGTGGGAGTCCAACCCTGCAACGGGGAGAAAGTGTTCTGTACCATGGACTAAGGGAGAAGTCCTGGGAGGGACTTTGCCAGTGTGATAGGCCAATGCAGAAATAGTGTGGAGGCCCCCCTGGAAATGGGATCCCCTTTTCAAACAGTTACAGTTCTTTGTTCAGCAACTGTTGTGTTTAAAATGTGTTTTACCTGCAACAGTTTAAAGCATGGCATCGAACTCCACCCTGTGGGCAGCATCAGCATCCCCAGTATGGTACCCACTGCAACCCTAAATACATAGACAGCTCTTGGCTGTAACCTTTGGGAGGAATTAAGGTGTGTGCACCTGCATTGGAGGTTAAAAGGGCAGGAGGAGAACCAAAAGAAACAAAGTTTAAAAAAACACACACACAAAAAAAACAGTCTGCAATTGGGTGGGGACTTGGAAGGGACATGGTTCAGGGACTGGGGAGTGAGGAGTGAGGAGTGAGGAGTGAGGCTCCAAGGCAAGTGGATGAAAACTGGGTCAGCTCTTGCCTGGACTCCCACTACACCACCAATGAAACAGAGAAACAAAAGTAAAAAACCCAAAGTGAGAGGATTGGCACTTGGGCAAGGGACTGACTGTGTGTGTGGGAGGGGAGGAAGCCAAGAGCTCCATAAACTTTCCACCCACACCATCAATGAAACAGAGATCAAAAAACAACTTCAAGTTAATAAAAAAAAAAAAAAAACAACTGAGAGGGTCAGGACTTGGGCAAGGGACTGACAGTGTGTGTGTTGGGGAGCCCAAGGGTTCCACCACCAATGAAACAGAAATAAAGAAAACACAAGCAAGTTAATAAAAAAAAAACTGAGAAGGTCGGGACTCGGGCCAGGGAAGGGACTGTGTGTGTGTTGGGGGGGGGAAGTGCTGCAGAGCAGACTTGCATTGTGGGCTGCTGGGACATCTAGCAGCAGTAGCTTCCTAATACCCAGTGCCTCCACTTACATACTGTGTGACTCTGAGTAAGTCAGTTAACCTCCTCAATCCCTAGTGCTCCTGAGTCCTGGGTCACCGCTGAAAACAGGCACCTGTGCTTAGTGCAGGACTGGGTTTCAAATTGAACTCCAAATTAATAGCTGAATTTAAAGAGGGGGGAAGATATGGATGCCTTTTTAAATTCTTTTGAAAAAGTTTGTATTCAGGCAAAAATTCCTAGAGAGTCCTGGAGCTTCCAGCTACCCCCGCTACTTACCAGGAAAGCTCGGGATGCATTGGGTCAAATGGACAATGAGGACAGTGATGATTACAGCAAACTTAAAGCTGCACCATTAAAAAAAATTGAATTAACTGCTGAATCATACAGAACTAAATTTTGTAAGCTCAGGAGAAGCCCTGATATGAGCTACGAGGAGCTAGTCACGAAACAACGTCAGTTTTTAAAACGTTGGTGGGAAGGAATTGAGGCAAACTCTGTTGATAAAATTGAAAATGTGATCTTGTTAAAACAGTTTTATCGGGCATGCCCAGCAGAGCTGAAAATCTGGCTGGAGGACTGAGATCCCGAAACAGTGCAAGAGGCTGCTGAACTCTCAGACCGCTATGCCAAGAGCAGACCTGCTCTGAGAGCGAATGGGGCAGGCATGGCTGTGCAGAAAGGGAAAAGCGAGCCTTCAGGGCAGCTAAAACACTCACTGCCTCAACCAAAATCAGTTAGCCCCAGGTTTCAGAGAAAAGATTTCTCTGAAAAGAGAAGTGAATGTTGGTTATGTAAAGAAACTGGGCATATTGTGAGCAGTGTCCCAAAAGAATGAGCAATAATCGCAGAATGGTACTAGAAAAGAAGAGGGTTGTTTGTGTGCCCTGGAAGCATGCCTGTGAACATGAGGAACACATGCACCCATCATGGTCGTAATTGTACAAGCATGAGGGTTAAGGGACACAGGGGCATCCTTGACCTTGGTAAAGGGGGATCTGGTAGAGCCTGGTCAGCTTATACCCAATAAATATGTCACTGTACAGGACTTCACTGGTGAGGCGAAAATATTGCCCCTCGCTAGTGTTCTCCTAGAGTGGGGTGAAATGGGGGGGAGCTGTGCAACAGGTGGCTGTAGCCAAAACGTTAGCAGTGGATGTGATCCTGGGCAACAATCTCAAATAGAGGATGGTATGTGCAGTTACCGGTAGCCTAGCGGCAAGGGAAAATTGTAGTTCCCTGAACCCCACAGAAACCATTGTGGAAACCGCTGAGAGGCTGGTTCCCCAGCCTGTGTCTCCAGATGGGGAGACTAACGAAAAGGGGGTAGAAATTTCCCCAGTAGCAAGTAACCACATAGCTACAGAGGGTTGCTCTGAAGAGGAAGGGGTGACTCATTGTCAGAGGGTTGGGATTGACAGTGATCCTGAGTGACCTGACACTAGTGCTAGGGATCCTAGTTTAGCGACTGAAGGGGACCTGTCCCATGCCTTGGGAATGTGTGAAGGGTTTGTAGCTGCTCAGAGAAATGACCCTAGTTTAGAGAAGCCTAGGGTGTGGGCAGACTCAGACGGTGCACACAGAGGTGACAACAGACATAAGGTTTATTGGGAAAATGGACTTATGTATACTCAGGCTGTGCAGACAGAGGGAGGGATGCTAGGCAGGCAGCTTGTCGTTCCCCAGGGGTATCGTGAGCAGCTGCTCCAGACTGCACGTGATATTCCCTTGTCTGGTCATCTGGGAATTGCATGCATGATGCAGCTGTTGGCCCAGAATTTCTACTGGCCTTACTTCACCCAGCAGGTGAAGGAGTATTGCAGGTCTTGTCACCGGTGCCGAGAAATAGGGAAGGCGGACAAGAAAACCCAAGCCACCCTGATTCCATTGCCCATAGCAGAGGAGCCATTCCAGAGGGTGGGAATGGATATTGTGGGGCCTTTAAATACCTCCAGCTCCTCAGGGAAGAGATTCATCCTGACTGTAGTGGATTATGCCACCCGGTACCCAGAGGCAGTCGCCCTATCCTCACTGAGGACAGACAAAGTGGCAGATGCCTTACTTGGGATTTTCTCCCATGTTGGCTTTCTGCAGGAGGTTGTCACCAATCGAGGGGGTTCCTTCATGTCAGACCTGATTAATGTTTATGGGAGAAGTGTGGGGTGGTGCAGAGATGCACAACACCGTATCACCCACAAGCCAATGGGCTTGTGGAAAGATTCAATGGTACCTTGAAGTCAGTGCTCCAGGCGTTTGCTGAACAGCATGGAGGGACTGGGAGAAATACCTTCCCCACCTGTTGTATGCATACAGGGAGGTGTCCTGAGAGTCAACAGGATTTTCTCCCTTCGAACTCTTATATGAATGCCAGGGTACGTGGGCCCCTAGACTTGATCCAGGAGGACTGGGAAGGCAAACATGCCACCCAGGGAACTCCCATTGTGGATTACGGCCTTAGGTTTAGGGAAAGGCTGAAGGAGCTTATGGGGACAGCCCAGAGCAACCTGGCAGCTGCCCAACAGAAACAAAAAGTGTGGTATGACCGCAGAGCCAGAGCTCATTCGTACATGGTGGGTCAGGAAGTCATGGTCCTTATTCCTGTCCGGAAAGATAAGCTGCAGGCTGAGTGGGCAGGACCGTACAAAGTGATTAGGAAGGTAAATGACGTGAACTACATTGTGGAGTTATCTGACCAAAGACAGACAGAAAAGATGTACCATGTCAACATGATGAAGCCATATGCAAATAGGGCTGACATGGTGTTTGCAGTGTAAAGTCCTGGGGAGAGGACAGACAAAGGAGATCCCCTTCTGGATTTGCTGGAAGAAAGTAAGTGGGTGTCCTCTGTGGAGGCAGTGCAATTGTCTCCCCAGCTGGCCCTGGACCAGATCCAGAAAGTAAGGGAGGTTTTAGCAGACTTTGCCCCATTGTTTAGTGCCAAGCCTGGACTAACCCCCTTAGTGACGCACGATGTGGAGACAGGGACACAGACACCCATACAGCAGACAGCATATCGGGTGTCAGAGGCTGTCCAAAATGACATTAGGAGGGAAGTGGAGGAGATGCTGGATTTAGGGGTAATCCAGAGATCCTACAGCCCCTGGGCCTCACCCGTAGTCCTTGTGCCTAAGCCAGATGGCTCTACTCATTTCTGGGTGGACTATCGTGGACTGAATGCAGTCACAAAGTCTGACGCCCACCCGATGCCCCGGGCGGACAAACTCCTGGACAAGTTGGGAGGGGCGACCTACCTTACGACCACTGACCTGACCAAGGGTATTGGCAGGTAGAGTTGACAGACAGAGCTAGGGAGAGGTCGGTCTTCATCACTCCATTAGGCATATTTGAGTTTAAAGTAATGCCTTTTGGAATGAAGAACTCCCAGGCCACTTTCCAAAGGTTGGTGAACCAGGTGTTAAATGGTGCTGAGGAGTACACCGTGGCATACCTGGATGGCGCTGCCATCTTTAGTATCAGCTGGGAGGAACACCTATCCCACCTTAGGGAAGTGCTGCGCAGGATACAGATGGCCGGGCTCACTGTCAAAGCCAAGAAGTGCCAGGTGGCCATGGAAGAAGTGGTATACCTCAAGCATGTGGTAGGCCAAGGACAGCTCCATCCTAACCAAATAAAGATAGAGGTAATCCAGGTGTGGCCCAGACCAGAAACACAGAAGCAGGCCAGGAGTTTTCTAGGGAGAGCAGGGTACTACAGAAAATTTGTACCCAATTATGGTGCGCTGGCTGCTCCCCTATCTGACCTGACAAAGAAAAGGATGCCCAAGAAAATTACCTGGGGTCCAACCTGTGAGGAAGCCTTTTCCAAACTAAAGGAGGCACTGTGCAGTGCTCCTGTTTTGACAAGTCCTGACTATAGCAAAACCTTTATATTTCAGACTGACGCCTTAGACATGGGTATTGGGGCAGTACTGAGTCAGACATCCAGCCAAGGGACAGATTACCCAGTAGTGTACCTGAGTAGGAAGTTACTTCCCAGGGAGCAGGCATACTCCACGGTGGAAAAAGAATGTCTTGCCATAGTGTGGGCCCTAAAGAAGTTGGAGCCATACTTATATGGGCAGCATTTTGTGGTGCAGACTGACAACAACCCCCTGGTTTGGCTGATGCAGATGGGGAAGAACAATGGTAGATTGCTAAGATGGAGTCTTGCTTTGCAAGGGTGTGATATGACAATCGTACATAGAGCTGGAGCCAGAAACCAGAACTCAGATGGTCTGTCTCACGTGTATGAGGAGTGAACTGATTTGGGAAGCTCATCCCATGCCAGGGATAGAGCCCCCAAATTCAGTCTAGGAGGGGAGGATTGTGACACGTGGACAGCCAGTTCTGAATACACTATGATTTTTTTGCAATATAAAAATGTGTTATGGACTGTCTCTCATGAGATGCTGAGACAGCATGTGAGATCTCACACACACACACACACATATACACACACACACAGGTTTTAAATACAAGGTGTTACCTGGAAGGCCAGAAGCTAATTACAGACTAGAACAGGCCTTAATCAAGAATCTCCTGTTATCTAAGTTAAATATAGCTTTAACTGCTAAGAGAGAAATCAGTATCCCTTTTATGACGTTTCGAGGAGCAAGCCAGGTTTAGCACACTGGTGCGAAATCATAAATGCTTTGATGTCTGTGTGAGAGGGGATACTGCTCATAGATGAAAGGAAATTTACAGACTTGATTGGGGAAGTCACATGGGGAAGGGAGTTTCTGCTGATGTGACCTTAATTAACTTTCCTTCTAAAATGATAAAACTTCCTGGGTGTATGATTTTTAATAAACAGTGGAGGAGATAGGTGACCCCACACAAAGGGGTTGGCAAGTACAGTTTTTTTAAGGAATATTCTGTTTTCCTTCAGAAACACTTTTATCTACACTCTGACAAAGAAACATCTTTGAGCACTTTAAGCAGGTATTTAGAGAGACAGACAAATCTAAGTACTGTAGTAGGAACTGCACTGTTAAAACCTTGTTCTTTTAAAATATTGTATGGTTCTTGTGATATAATGGTTCTGCATTTTATGTTTTACATACTTTTATCTATTTTAGTAAAACTCTATTTTTAGAGTCTACTTAGTCTGTCTTTGAATTTCTTTTCTTTAACAAGTGGAGTATATATGGTTAAGGTAGACACTGTGCATAAGCTTGAATGGTGATACCAAACTGGAAAAAGATAAGAGTAATCTGAGGTCTTTATTAGAGTTTTTAAGGGTTCATTTTGTACACCTGGTTAGGTGCCCGTAGGCAAAGATATCTGGCTCCCCAAAGACAGAATTATCTGAGCCTCTGCAATGGGTACGCTAGCAAGAGGTTCACAGTTTGAATCCCTCCAGAACTGAGACCAAAGGTTGATTCGAACCCACAAAACAGACAGGAGGGTTACTCTGTTTCTGTTAACTGTTCACAAGACTGCGTTCAGAGGTTGGCACTTTTGGGAGTAGAGGGCTGACCTGCTGAGTAGGTTTGTGGCAGTTACTACCACAGAAGTCGACCTCAGACTATTCGAGTTTGGAGACTCGCCCATACCTGACCAATACTGGTGGAGTCTAACTAATAAGCTCATCAAGCGCAGCAAAGTATTCTTCTTGAATGAATGTGACATGAGATGCATCAAGGGAGTAGAGCACCACATCCACCTCTGGGACAATTAACCTTTCTGGAAAAGATCCCAACGATGGTCCCCTGCTGACACAGAGGACATTAGATGCTGCTTACAACAAATACTGGTGGCAAAGATCATCGGAGAGTCCTGAAGTCCATATGCATCACCGATTGTGGTTGCCTAGAACAAGACAAGCAGAATTTATATGTGAATCAGTGCATGAAAAAGGGCTACCAAATTGTGACATTGGTGATCTTTTTCAAAATGCCTCACTTATCAAAATGTTTTTTTGGTTTTTAATGCTGGTATTTACCAAATGAATATTTATTATGTTATGGGATACATCACTCTCCGTGTTCAGAGAAAATGTTTTTAAAACATGCGCATGTGAACAGGGACATAAAACTGGAGATGTTCATGTAACGGGACATAAAAGTCTGGATGTGCATGTAACTGGGGACATAAATTCTGGATATGAATGTAACTGGGGACATAAAACTCTAAAAGTGCATGCATAGCTTGTTAGTTCCAAACAAACAAACAGTGACCCCCCTCAAAAAAAAACATCAACAAACATCAGGCTACATGGCGTGTGCCTTTGTTTGGAAGCCTGCTGTGGTGTGTTGGCCTCGAGCAGACCATTTGGAACCCAAAAGTGAATCTTTAGGATTCCAAATTGTCCGATTGAGGCTGACAGACCACAGCAGGCTTCCAAACAAAGGTCCAGGTCATGCAGCATGCCCCCCAACAACAAAAGAAGTGCAGCATAATTTAAAATACATTCTGAGCCACAAATGTGTGAAACATAATGTTTGCTACAACTTTTACTGAATCAGATCCCAAAAACACCAGGCCACGTGGTGTGTACCTTTTTTTGGCATTCTGCTGTTGTGCTTAGGCCTCGATCAGACCATTTGGTTTTCAAATGGTCTGATAGAGGCTAACACACCACAGCAGGCTTCCAAACAAAGGCCCAGGCCAGGCAGCATGCCCCCCTTCCGCCCCAACAACAAAAGACACACTTACCCTGCCAAAGACCTGGCATCAGACAACAATGCACTGGATCAGGTCCCAAAACCAAAAAAGCACCAAGAAACCTGACATGCCATTCAGACTTTAAACAAAAATGACTGACACAAATCATGCAGCCTTGCGGAAATCAGGGCCATGGATCTGAAGCATGTGCCCAATGCAGAAAATGCCCCCAAGCATTTCTAATGTGCATCATTTAACTGCCACAATCTGTAGTCCAAGCCATACACCCCAACACAGACCATGCTGTTGGCCAAACAAATAACCACTTTGTGGGCTGTGTTCATGGACATCAGCATTAACCATGTCCCCAGGTTGAAATGGCACCAAGCACATAATACTGTGCACCGAATGAATTAAGCTTCCCTGAGCAAGCACACTTTTTGGCTCCATAAGCAAGCATATTTTTGGCCCCCAACCCCCTTTACATCAAGGTGAAAAATAGATAAATTAGACCACACATAAAGATTCAAGTCACTGTGGCTGTGCTCATGCCCTACTTTGGGTCTGGATTCTTCAGGTGCATGTTGCCAGGGAAAGGTTTTGGGGAGTTCACTTAGTGAACAGATGATGCTGCACTGCATGCATTTCTGGCCCGATGTTCACCGCTCCAAATACACTAAATTATTAAAGGGTACTGGCCCCCCTCACAAAAGCAGCAACCACACAAAGGGCAAATAGTACTTTCTGCCCTACCTGATTGCCAAGCCCACCAAAATACAAGATCCTGAACTGGAGCCGAACATCCTAAATGAGAGCCAATCATTCTAAACGGGAGCAAAATATAAAAAATAAAACAGATTTCCCTGCTCCCATACAGTGGCCACAGTGAAAGAAAGGAGTCATGTGGCTTACCCAGTGATGAAGGTAATCCACCATGTACCGTAAGTCTCTGGATAAAGGATCACCATGTAACCGGGGTTCTGCAGGGGACAAAAAATCTTCCACTAATGCTGGCTGGAAAAGAAAAGGGCTTGCAACTGCGGAATTGCTCATTTTAAAGCATCCGCAAGTCCGGTCCACTTTTAGCAACTTCACCAGAACATGCTGGTATGAGAGACCACTCACCCATTCCCCCTGAGACTCGTATGAACATCCCAGGGGTTGGACATAAGGAGGTCATCACTGTTAACTGATGATATCATGAGTGTCGCGTGGGAAAGGGAGGAACTCTGAGGGGAGTGTGGGTTCTGGAAGAAATGAAACAAGGCAGCCAGACAGCAAAATGTAATAAAAAAAACAGTAATTGCCAGTTTAAAGGGGGAGATGTGAATGTAGCATAGTTGTACTTAATGGGTTACATTCAAGTACAAATGTTTGGGGCTACCAGGGGGGTGGGACCGGTTGCTGCAGCACACAAAAAATGCTTATAAAATAAAACCAGGAGACCAGACTGTCTATAACAACTGTTTATTCAGGACCACATCACAATTCAGTCACAATAAACACAGTTTTGTGCAACCTCCCTTACAATGTCACAAAATGGCCAACCAAAATGGTGGATTTTGTCCAGAAAAAGTGAAGTTTCCATGACACACCAAGCATGTATTGCCATCATTTTGTTTTATTTATCAGCTTTCATGGGGCATAATAACATGATACATCACCCACTGCCGAGAAGCAATTTTCCTGTGTTTGTCATGCTTTGGACGTTGGTCAGTCCAGTGGTAGCCCCTTTTCATGCAGTGGCTCATGTGCATCAACTACTGCACCCTCAACAAGAAGACAGTGCCCATCCAATACATGATTTTAATTAAGAATTCAGCACTCCAGACACGAAATTTCAGTAGAAAGATTTTCTTTACTGTGTGAAAAATTCACCCACAAAAAGTGAAAAGCAAAAGTGCACAATTTAATACACCCTGGTGACAGTATAAAGTGCTTTTCCAAATTCAGGCTTCCAAAATTAGTGCTTTCAAACTCGGCGCTTCGGTGTCTCCTACCCCTTTGTCAGGAGGTGTTGCTACACAATGTTTCAATCAACAAATTAACCTCAGTGATTCAGGTGCAAATAATAAAAACAACTTAATTCATCCAATTATGAGAGGACTCATGTGTTTAAACAAAACAAGGAAACTGCATTCAGCCCTGCTCTATTTAGTGAAGATGCCCATCCAATACATGGTACCCAGAGTTGAAGACACCCTTGCGAGTTTGACGGAAAGCAAGTGGTTCTATGTCCTAGAATGCCACAGCAGCTATTATCAAATCCCCATGGCTGAACAGAATAAAGAAAAGACCACATTTATTTGCCACCTGGGGTTCTACCAGTTCAAGAGGATGCCCCAAGGTATATTCGGGTCCCTGCCACTTTTCTAAGGTTTATGGAGAAGTTAGTGAAAGATATGCCTCTGCTAGAGGTGCAGGTATACGTAGGTGACCTGACAGTATTTGTCCTGACACTGGCACAAAACCTGACTTTAGAAAGTGCTGGACAAATTGAAAGAGTTTAGTTTATAAGTTTCCATTGACAAGTACATGTTTTGTCAGCCACCTGTTAAATATGTGAGGCTCATACTTTTGGCAAATGGAGTACAGACTGACCCTGTGACGGTAGAGACACTCACCACTTGGCCCAGAACACACAAATAAAAAGTCTCTACTGTCATTTCTTGGATTCTGTGACTACTACAGGCTGTTTGTAAGAGACTATTCCATTGTTGTCTGCCCTCTGAATGACCTCACACTGGGGTACCCACCTACCCATAAAAAGAAAGTCTTCTCTGGGAGGGGCAGTCTCTGCATAGAGTACTGGAAGGTGAATTAATTATTTGGTGCTAAGTGAACCAAACAGTGTCAAATGCCATTCAAAGAAATAATCAAACATCTGAATGAGGCGCCTGTGCTGGCATTCACTGGTTCTACCATACTATAAATCCTGCACACCAATGCCAGCTTAAGTGGCTTAGGAGCTGTTCTGTACCAAGTACACCCTAAGGGACTTCATCCAGTTACCTTTGAACCCTTTGAAAAGCTCTACCCAGTGCACAAACAGGAATTTCTGGCACTAAAGTGGGCTGTAACTGAAAAATTCCATGACGTATACTGTCAAGACTGGGATGGAACAGACGCTTGGTCAAAAACCACATAGTCGAGCCAGCCTGGTGGTGCTCAGGGTTGAGGTGCTGGATGCCACACCTCACGCTATGCTGGCGACACGGGTTTGGGAACGGACTTGGGTTGCTGGGGGTCGGCAGGGGGATGGAGGATCGAGCGTCCCAATGGATGCTCTCCTCCTCCTGGGGTGGATTACCGGGGGTGCCTTGTGCACCCAACGCTCCTGGGGCTGGTGAAAGCACTGGCTTTCAAGGGGCAATGGTGGCTCTTCAGAGCCAGGGAGGGGGAGGATGCTGTAGGTGCTTGGCAATGGCATGCATCAGCACATCATCTGCCTGGACGTATGTCCTTCGCGCCAGCATCCTCAGGAGATAAGAGAGAAAAGGGAAAAATACTTACACCCTGGCCCCCCCCGAACAAAAATGAAGCTGGGGCAGGGGTTGCCTAGAGGGATGCCCAGGCGGACGGAGTAAGAGGGGGTGCAAGGCCTCCTCTGAAAGCCGTGAGAGCCGGGCAATTGAAAAAAAAAAACATATAGTCAAAACAGCGTGCACGGTTCGGAGTTAGTTTATTTAATCTAGCATGTTTTTTGACTGCATGCTTTTTGTGGTGTCTGTGCAGCGCGCTCTTTTTGACCACGTGGGGTTTGACCATGTGATTAACATACAGAACCATTTCATGAATACCTGTATGAGGCTCAGTTCACCCAGTTTATCCTCTCACTTACATAAACACAACTGTCATGTTGGATGCAACAGGACATCAGTGGCTACCAGCTTTCTCCTCCTGCAGTTGCAGCCTGGAATACTGCAGTGACTGAAGCAACACTGACATGGATGCTTTATCATGGCGTACACACCACTGATTAGCCAAATCAAAGTACAGGACTAGCAGTATAACATAGAGATCAGAATAACAAGCTGAGAATGAGTTTTGTACATCTGGCACACCTGGGTTTAATTTCCACAACCCTTGCATGCTGTGTGACTCTGAACAAGTCACCTAACCTATCCAGTGCTCCAGGGTCACCCATGAAAACAGGCACTTGTGCCTACTGGGCCCTATCCAGTTATCAAAGAATAATAAAAAAAAAATTTAGAAGCTGTTTAATCGGGACACTCTGATGGTAGGCATTTCATCCCAATTAAACAGTCGTTCCATTTATCAGAAGTCACTGAAAATGGCATTTGCCACACTTTGTACAGCCGCACCTGATAACATTGTTAGCTATGAGGCAGAGTTTTGATGTCTTTGTTGGACATTTTCCTAACTGTGGGGGAGACTGGATCTAGGGGAACCTCAATTGGAGGAGAGAGGAAAGGGATCATAGATTTTACCCCCCACATCTAGGGCTTGTAGGAACATAGCAAGTACAAAGAAAGCTGCAGCCCAACTGGACTAGGTGAAGGAACTTTGGAGAGGTGGCACACAAAGGGTACAACCACCACAAAAAACAAGGGGATGAGAAAACATGCAAAGCACAAGGGTAGTAACAAAGCAGGATAAGGGGTCAGATGGAAGGGGGTATGCCTTAATGGCAGGAGTTTAGGTAATAATGTCAGCAGACTCCACACACTTGTGGAGAACACTGAGTTGGACATTGTGGCCATGACAGAAGCATGGGCTTCAGAAAATAACGACTGAGAACTAATACTAGAGGGGTGGTCAAAGGTCTGTCAGTTAAAATTAAATGCTAGGAAGTACAAGGTAATGCACATAGGGAAAAAGAACCCTGAGATAGAGTACTGGATGGGAGGAGAGAAACTTAGCACTACAGCTGAGGAACAGGATCTGGGAGTTATCATTAGCAACTCGCTTAAGCAATTGAGTCAGTGCAACAAGGTATATAGCAAGGCTAACAGGATGCTGGGATATATCGGGAGGGGTACTGATAGCAGAAGAAAGGAGGTAATACTTACCCTCTACAGATCCCTAGTGAGGCCTCACCTAGAGTACTGTGCCCAGTTCTGGAGTCCTCACCTCAGAAAGAATAGGGATAGGTTTGGATAAGGATAGGTTGGGGACAGTGCAGCACAGATTAAAAAAATTATTCAAGGCCAGCAGGGAAAATCCTATGAGAAGTGCCTCAAGACACTAAATATATACTCACTGGAGACCAGAAGGAAGATGGGGGATATGATAGAAACCTTCAAGTTCTTTAAAGGTATTAACAAAGTGAACTGCAGGGAACTATTTAGCCTGACTACCAATTCATGGTCAAATGGACTTGAATGGAAATTAACAGAAGGTAGATTCAGGAGAGATGTGAGGAAGTACTACTTTATGGAAAGGGTGGTGGAACCTTGGAACAGTCTGTTGGCTGAAGTGGTGGGTGTGAAAACAGTCAGGGGATTCAAGCAGGGCTGGGACATAATGAAGGGAATAGTGGTTACCAGGGGTGACAGGACCAAGGTGGAGAATAGAGAGAGGACAGGGACTGGAAGACTTAGTACCCTGGAGGAACACTAGGTTCCAAGGATTATAAGGAATTTGGGCAGACTGGATGGACCTCTGGTATTTTTCTGCTGTCATTGTCTATGTTTCTATGTTTCTAATGGTCCCTTGGTACCCAATGTTCAGGAGGGATAGAGGAAGAGGAACAGGTAGAGGGGGAGAAGTAACCCTTTATGTTCAGAAGTGCATAGAGGTGACAGATGACAGGTGCATCAGGGTAATGAGATTGAGTCACTGTGGGTGCAACTCATGGCAGCCTCAGACATGAAACAGTGCTTGGGGTGATCTATAGACTGCCAGGGTAAGGGGAGGAGAGAGACAGAGAGCTCAGGGAAGAACTGGAAAGAGGAATAGCAAAGGAAGAAGTAGTGGTGGTGGGTGATCTAAACTTGCTGGAATATTCGAGTGGCCAGGTGCTTTAAAAGTCAGGCCTTGCTGGATGTGTTTCAGGACTGTCTGCTTGTACAGTTTAAGGAGTTCACTAGGTAGACAGTAATTTTTGGTGAGGTGGTTTAAAGCATGGCGGGAACAGAATGAAGGGTATAGTAGGTGCGTGAGTATCAGAACTGTGGAGAAAAATGAGGGAGTGGGAAGGGTTAGGACCCTGGAGGAACAGTAGGCCTCAGGGCTAAAGAGGGAACCCACTGGGCAGATTGGATGAACCTCTGTTCTTTTTCTGCCATCACTGTCTATGTTTCTGTTAATATTACAGCATCTCTGATAGCTCTTTTAGCATGTACACTGTATTACAGTCATTGTGACAGTTTGTAACAGTTTGCCCTTCCCACCAAACTCAACCATTTGCTCCACTCCATGCTGCCTCTTATGTATTTTGAACATGGTTAGCATGAGTTTTAATTTAATTAAAAAAGAAAGTTTCACCACCTGCTCTCTCACTGGTGGATGTTGTGGTTAGTTGAAGGAGGAGACCCAATCCGCTATAAGATTCAGAGAGCAGCAGGTATGCTGCTAAGAAATCTGGCACAGTATTCCAAGTGTGGGGAGTATGAGGATTGGGGTCGGTTTACTTTGGTTTTGGCATTTTTAGTTGTTTTTTTTTTTAAATAAAAAAAAAAGTTTTGCCTTCTACTCTGTCTGTGCTGAAAGTGGTGGTTGTAGTTAGCTGGAGGATTCAGGGAGCTGCAAGCATGCTGCTAAGGAATCTGGAAGACCAAGAAGTGATGTTGGAGCTACACAAAGGTTTGGAACCATGCAGATTACTGTACATTTAATCTGGCTGTTTACTTACATGAAAAAAGGTAAAAACACAGCATGGGAATTACAAAGGAAGGAGGGGGAAGGGGAAGAAGAAAAAATAATTCATCATAGTAATGTTGTTTCTTAAGGAATCACTCACTATGTTTATACTTCATGTAGTCATTTTTACTGAGAGTGACATTCTGGAGATAGAACTCATGCAAATTTTAGAATCCAAAGATAGGTTCAGATTCTACATGTGTGCTTCACTCTGGCCATTGCTCAGATCTGCTTCCAAGCAAGAGTGGAGCAGTGACTACTGAAACTAGCTAAAAGGCTACCAAAAAAACTTTTAGAAAAAAAATATTTTATAAAACACTGAATTGAAGCAGATTTGTGACATTTTACAATATACACAATAACAGCAAACATATAATTGTAGGAACTGCAACAGTAATGCTCAGGAAACCTCAGTGACAAAGGAACTGATTCTTGTGCAAACCTATTTTAGGTTCTGGAAGGGGAGGCAGGGTTAAGGAGTGTAAACACAGTGAGTGATTTCTTAAGAAAAAACAACATTACTATGGTGAGTAATCTTTTCTTCTAACCCCAGGAATTGCTCACTTAGATGTTTACATTTATGCAGACTTAACAGCAGTACCTTGGGAGACTGAGTCCAGAATCTAGTTAGGAAAAGGGTTCTGCAAGACAGCAGTTCCAAAGCTGACATCCCTTCTGGACTGTATGTCCAAACAGTAGTGCTTTGAGAAGGTGTGCATTGTTTTCCAGGTAGCTGCTTTACAAATGTCTAACAATGGGATGCCCCTTAAGGATGCCACAGAGGCAGAGGTACCCCTTGTGAGGTGTACCCTTAAGCCTGCTGGTGGCATTTTTCTACCATTTCCAGAGCAGAACTGAATGCAAGAGACTATCCAGTGAGAGAGATATCTTTGTAGCTGGTTTGCCTTTGCCAACCTCACCACAGGTAACAGAAAGCTAGGTATTATGGGATCTGACTGTGGCGATTTGGCCACTGCGGTGTAATATTGCAGCCATATTGCTGTTATATTTTTTTCTGGGATTTTTGTTCATGCTTTATAAGGATTACATGCAGAGGAAGTTGGTTATGTTTTAAAATTCAAACAGGCCAAATCTAAGGGTTGCCAAAAGAATGCCCAGTGGTACTGAAAAGGTCTCATAGGAAAGAGAGAATGTCTTACAAAATATTTGACATTCCTCTTTGATCTGAGAACAGGCTGCTTAGCCAGGAAACCAAGATTCCATTTCAAAAGGATATACTGTGTGTCCCTGCTGAGCTAATTAAAGGAGAAACAGGAGTAATAAAATCTCAGGAGATGGGAGAAGCTATCACCTGTAATAAACTCTACTCTTCAAGAGAAAATTACATTAAGTTCCAGGAACTGTCATGGTATATTTACATGTTATTAAGTCAGGAAGGATGGAGAATATCAAAGGATATTGGAACTGTAAGAACTCTAGCTAATCAATAATATTGATTCTCTTAAAAGTGTGCAAAACGCAAGAGAGACCCCTGCTGGCTCAAAAAGATAAGGTCACCAGCTGACAAAGGGGCAGTGTCACAAACTGCAGGGCCCAGCCTATAAAAGACCCTCAGCACAGAAGCTCAGAGCTTTTTGCATTGCATTGCATTGCATTTTGGACACTTGCTCCTGACGCACAAGGGAAGCAAGACTGCGACAGGGACAGACTAAGGACCAGTGAATGCAAAAGAGAACTGGGTTTTTGCAAACTCATTTATTTTCTGAACTTTGATCATCCATGAACCAGGTAGAAACTAGATTGTTAAAATTTTGTAGTGCATTTTGTATTTATATTTTTCCAAATGTGTTTTGTTATTCTGTAACCAGATTTTCTGAAAGCTTTTGTTTGTATGATACATATTTAAGTAATTTTAGTAAAAGCACTTTGCTTTTAAAACTGCCTGTGAGTGATTTGTGTGTGTGTAGAGGTATAGTAAAAGGTTTATTCAATTTTGAGACCAGCCTTTAATTGCTAAAGTGCTACAGTACCATTCACTACCAAGACTAGGATCCTAACAGGGAAGTCTGGGTGCCTTAAGTAGGGGAGATACACAGGTCTCGGGAGGACTCAGTAAGGGGGAACTAGGTGCTGCACACCTTGCGGGAGAGGACACAATCATGTTTATGAGGCAAATCCCGAAGAACTCGTAATGCCTAGGTCTTCTCACCAGTACAGCAACTGAGGAGAGTTCTCACCTGGTTACAGACTTGAGACTGTATTTTGCCCGTTCCCAGATTTTAAAGAGGAAGCCCTGGGACCCTGTTTTGAGCATTCAGTTGTGAACTCAAAGAGCACTCTAGACAGACATGTGGAGGGTATTCCTCTTCCCCCTGTCATGAATGGAATTTTGGGGTGGGCACTGTGAGCTCCGTGGACCTGGCACCCAGGAGTGGGTTCGGGACACCAACATTTTTTGTCCAGTTCATTTAAATAATCAGGACTTGCTTTAGATGCAAACTATGCAATGTTTCCTCAACTGGTTGTAATACTCTGAGGAGGGTACAGGGAGGGTCACCGATTGATTCAGGTGGAATTCAGATACTACCTTAAGAAAGAATGTTCTGTTTGTTCTAAGAACTACTTTATTTCTGTATGGGATTATGTAATTTGACTCTTTGCGGAGGGCTTGCAATTCACTGACTCTCCTAGTACAGATCATTGCAACTAGGTACAGTTATGCATACAACATACTTCAGCTGAGCAGTTTCCATAGGCTCAAAGGAAGCCTCCATAAGCTGAGAAAGGTGTACAGTATGTTGAGGTCCTAGAGTGGGACAGGGTCCCTTACTAGAGGGTACAAGTGGCTTAGGCCTTCAAAAAAACTTTTGAAAATGGGCTGTAAGACTGAAGACTTTTCCTTCCCAGCTGATATGTACAGTATGCTGCTAATGCTGCTAAGGGCACCTTTAAAGTTGAAGGCCATAGGCCTAATGATTGCAGATGTATTAGGTATGACAGAATTACTGGCAACCCTGTCTCTACTGGGTTCATTTTTTTGAGGTCATACCTATACAAAAACATTTTCCATTTAGAGAAATAAGATTCCCTGGTAGAGGGTTTCCCTGAAACCTTCGGGTCCTGGGATTAGAAAATGTGATTCTGCCCTAGGACAAAGTCAACAGATTGTGACTGCATGGCAGGCTGAATGGATTCTTGTTTGACAGGATCAGGAACACTGAGTACTAGGCCTATCAGGCCCAGTATGGAACTAGCATGATCATTGTTGCAGGTTCCCTTCTGAGTTTCAGGAGTACAATCTGAATGCCTGGAAATGGTGGGAAGGTATACAGAAACTTCGCTGTCCAGTACAGTACCAGGGTATCATCTAGGGCTGTTTCTGATAGTTCTCCCAAGGTGCAAACAGGACTATATTGGGAATGCCCCACCTTCTCAACACTGAGACCAGAACCAGCTGGTTTAAGGCCCATTCAAGGTTATCCTGGCTTATTCTGCTTAGATAATTTACCAGGACATTGTCTTAGCCTGGCAAATGTCATGCAAATTCATTTGCTTCCAAAGAACATGCCAGGTCACAGATCTTCATTGCCTCTGTACACAGTTTTGAGGATCTTGTTTCTCCCTGTTTATGCAGAACATTGTTGTGGTGTTGTTGTCTGTCCTGATTTGGACAGTCTTACCCTGTAGCTGGGAGGAGAAAGATTGAATTGCTAGTGTAACCCCTAGGTGGCACTATCCCAAGGGCTACTAACCCTGCCTGCTTGGCTAGTAGCAGGTTAAGGGACCTGAGTTCTGAAAAGGGTGCCTCCACCCAGAGGTCAGGGTTGGTAGTGGTCAAGCTAACCTGGGCACAGCCCTCTGGGACACTGTAGCCCCCCTCTTTCCTTACTAGTGGCCAGAACAATACACAATAATCACTTTCACAATACCCCGATACACCACACAAGTACCCACACTGTTTGCACTTACCACCAGGGCTTTCGACTGGCCCGGCCCTGGGGAACCCCTGTAAAACAAGGTTATACACAGCAAATAACAGCAGTACAGTACTCTTGTACAAACTGGAAATACAGTCAGGGTAAATGCAAAAAAGAGTTACAGATGATTTATTTAAGGGGCTTGAACAAGGGAAGGGTGTAATCAGGTTAATTTGCTTAAAGGCTCTATCAAACAGTTATACATGCACTTCAGGGTCCATAAACAGTCACACACTCTGGGTATTCAGATGGAGAATAGTAGGCTAGCCAGGAACATTGCAGCTGGTTGGGGCCCTGTGATGGAAGAAAACAACATGCACAGCACACACTATTTGTAATCCGGAGCTGGAGGGCTCGGTTCATGAAAAGAAAACAACAAGACAATCAGATGACACACTTTTAGATTAGGCAGTTGTTGCAGGGAGCTACACTGATGATTACTCATGATACCCAAGACTGGACACAGGTTGGATGAAAATCAAGACAGCAGGTGGTTAATCTGGAGTGCCAGGAGAAGCAGGGCCCACACAATTCGCTGAGGCATCGTTCCTGTTCAAGCGTGGAGCAGGGAGCTGATCCCCAGGCAGGTATCTCATTGGTGGCTTTCTCTGTGCAGTGGGGTAGTCTGGCAGGGCCAGCATGGCATGGCCCAGGCCGAATGGAGATGAACGCAGATTCAGTCCAATTATTTGTTTATTTTGTTTATTTAGATCTAGGATTACAATTACCTTTGAGCCAAGGTTCTTTTACAAAGGTTCCACGTCAGGAGCATACATATATGTTAAACATGTTAAACAAGGGCATACAACATTAAAGAGAACATACAACCATATTCATCGGTTCAGGTACGGCATCACGGTAAATAGGATACATGAATAACACATACAAGGAATCATTTCAGAAACCTAGAAGAAATCAGGGAGGAAGGGTGAGAGGATGGGGGTGGCAGCCAAAAAAGAGACTAGAGCAGCTCACGCTTCCAGCAAGCAGAACACAGTTCACACAGTGGGGAACCAAATCACAACCCACTTTCAATACACAGCACATTTACATGTAAGGAAATTCTACTGTACCAGGCAAACCACTCTCCGGTCATGATCACAAAGTCTCTGCACAAACCAGGGATTCAAAAGCAGCTGGAAATCCTGACAGGTCGATCGCATTCAGCAAATCTTCGGTCTTCTTCAGGTTAAAGCCTGGTCACAGTCCAGTGGCTTAAATAGTCCTCACAACTCAGATTCAGTCTGAATAATCTCTATTTTCCCTCTCGGTGACAGCAGACAGACAAGCAGGCCAAAACTCAGCCCTTTCACAGTTCTCCCATGCAAAACTTCACAGAACTGCTGCTCAAAATTAATTGAGCTGTTACTTCTTCACTTCTCAGCTCCAAAACTGAAACTAGCTGCAGCAGCCTGGGAAATTCCCCAAGATGCAAAAGGTTCGATTGGCTGATCTGTCTGTCAGTCACAACAAAGGCTCCCCCTTCAGGTGCAAAAGACGACAAAAGCCCAGAACTGCAATTCCTACAGATTTTGACTCCAGACAGCTCCTGTTGTCTGGCTTCATTTTAGGTCCCACCAGAACTGATTGGTCCAATTCGCAGTCCAGGACCAAGATAATGGAGATAAACAAAACAGTCCTTGCTGCAAAGAAGGCAGGTTAGACAAACTACATTATCATTATCACTCTAAATGATTTTCAACAAACAGTTACATCTTTCAACAGAGCTCCCTCTCAGATTACTTATGACTGCAATCCAGGCAGCTCTTAAAGAGACAGTACACAGAGGATATACAGGCACTCTCTGGCAATCACATTTAAACTGCTAAAAAGCAGGACACCAGCCTGGCAGTGAGCATTTAGGCAAGTTCAAGGAAAGACTTTTCAGGAACCCCCATTTGTAGGAGGGTTACACCCTTCCCTGCCTAGAGAAAACTTAGTATTCGCATCAAGTCTGTACCATCATGCATCAGTTAACATAAACTTATTACTTTACTATACATATTCACTACATTTCATGATACTATATCCATTCTGACAAAACATTGTGCATATTTCACACAGGTAAATTGAACATTACTATGCTGAACCAGGTAATAACTTCTTGTACCTTAAACAATGCAAGAGGGGACCCTTCCCTATCAGCTAACTTGGGGCTAGAGGGGGCAGGGGCACCATGGGGAGAGGGAAAGACAAGTAACCTGGAATTGGCTGTCAAGCTCAATTTGGGCAGTGAGCTTGGTGAGACATAAACACCTTTGTGCACCACATTGACAGGCAAATCCACTGCCCTCCCAGGAGAATCACAACTGAGGCGTACTTCTGGCTTGACAGCTCGGCCAGTCTTTCTGAGGGGGGATACCTACAGTCTCTGTACTCTCAACACTGGTCTGGGGACTCTCGTCACTTGTGAGGGGTGCCTCGGCCTGGGTAGGAACATCAAAACTTGGGGCAACTGTTGGCTCCTTGCTCTGCAGGCTCTGTTTCTACAACACTTGACTCATTTGCGAAGGCTCAGCCACAATCAAGCTTTGAGGCATGGAAAGGGGGTGGTCAGCACTCTCATAGTGTTCTTCAAGTTCTGGTATGTCACCAGAAAGACTCAAACCCTCAGCCCCTTCTTCATGCAAATTATATAGTTCCACAATACACAGAGACTCAACATCTTCAGACGTGATACTTTGTACTTCGCTTTCTGGAAGCATTGGCTCCAAGGATGAAGCTGGGTGGTAAGGCAGTTCAGAAGGCCCAGCTTCATCCCCACAATTTATCAGGGGGTTACCTTGAAACAGCTGACTCGGTTCATAAGAGGGGTAATAGGCATGGTCGTATTCAGTTTCTTCAGAAGTGGACTGACAGTCACTATCATTCTGGGCCTGCTGTGGAGGAAACCTTAAATCTGTGACCACTTGGGTAGGTTGACTCTGTCTCTTTCTTGCAGCTGCATGAGTTAGCAGCCCAGCGGAATCAGTCTTTGATTGTTCAGCCTCAATTATGACTTGGCCAATAGGTATCAAGTGGTTACGGTGCATGGTCTTGACAGCTTTAGAGTTGTTCTCTGGGCGCACCTTGTACACAGGTAAATCATCCAACTTTCCAACTACTACATGGGAAGATGGTGCCACCGATCAGCAATTTTGTGTTTACCATGCAGTCCCAAATTGTGTAACAGCACACGGTCTCCAGGTCGAAGCTCTTGAGCCTTATATCATGCCTCTCTTTGTTGGCTAGATTTCTCTTGGAGGCCATTGTCTGGGCCAGTTGATAGGCATGGTTCAATTGAGTTTTCAGTTTTTGTACATTTGCAAGTAGTTTTTGGCTCAGACCCCATCTGGAGAGACCCCAAAATAGACATCAACTGACAGCCAGGCCTCTCTCCTGAACATGAGGCAGTAGGGGGAGAACCCAGTAGCATCATTTTTCATGCAATTGTATGTGTGTTCCAAGGTGCTAATCTGCTGGCTCCATTTATGCTTGGCTTTTGGGTGGAGGGTGCCCAGCATGTCTAGAAGGGTGCAGTTAAAATGTTCTGGTTGAGGGTCTCCCTACGGGTGACAGTGGGTGGTTCTTGACTTTCGCACCCCCCATAGAGACAGCATATCTTTGATTAGCCAACTCTCAAAGTCTCTGCCTTGATCAGAAGGAATCCACTGGGGGACACCATAGTGGATGAAGAAATTTTCCACTAGTACCTTGGCCACGGTGGACGCCTTTTGATCTTTGGTGGGGAAAGCTTGTGCATGCCATGTGAAATGATCAGTAACCACTAACACATTGCCAATCTTCTGCTGATCAGGTTCTAAACACAAGAAGTCTATGCAGACTAGTTCCATGGGAGGGCTGGTAGTAATATTAACAAGAGGGAAGCCCTCTGAGGCACGGCTTTTCTTTGCAGGCAGCGACTACAAGTCTTTACATGGTGCTCAACATCGGCCCCCATTTTGGGCCAGTAGAAGCAAGATCATACCACGTCAAGGGTTCTGTCAATACCGAGGTGCCCCTGTGATTGTGGAGGGACCTCAGTACCAAGTCTTTAAAGGCCATGGGCAGGACCAATTGTTGCTTGTCTACTTTGCCACTACAATCTACTGTCTCTCTATACAACAACTGATTGAGCAACTTCAATCTGGGGTCTTCTTTAAACAATAAAGCAGTTTGCAAGTTAGTGGAACGTAACTTAGACACATCTTTCCCCGCACGCAGGGCATCAAGTGCTGGCTGAATCACAGGATCTTGGGATTAAGCTCACTGAATGCTGTCATTGTCAAACTGAGGTAGTGCACTAATATCTAGAGCAAAGAAGTGGCAATAAGCAGCTGGTATGCAGGTGTCAGAAGGACCCAAGCAATCTACTAAACAGTCCACTGTGTCCGCAGACATTTGTTCATCTCTGTCAAACATTTGGCACAGTGCTCAAATGTCAGGTTCAGACAGCCTGACCCAATCACTCTTGGAAGTGGGCCTTTGTGACAGGGTGTCAGCATCAATATGGTTCAGGCCCGGTCTGTATTCAGCAGCATAATCATAGGTTGATAATGCAGAAAGCCACCAGTGTCCAGTGGTGTCTAACTTAGCTGAAGTCTGTACATAGGTCAATGGGTTATTGTCAGTCTTCACCAATATCTTTGCCCCATAGAGGTATTCATGAAACTGGTCAACGATGGCCCATTTTAGCACAAGGAACTCCAACTTATGCACAGGGTAGTTTCGTTCGGATGGAGTCAAGCTCCTACTGGTGAAAGCTACTGGTCTCAGGCCATCCTCATGGTCTTGATACAGCGCCGCTCCTAGACCCTGCAGACCAGTGTCTGTATGCAGCACATAGGGTTTGGTGGGGTCAGCATAGACGAGGATGGGGGAGTGGGTGAGCTGATATATGATCTCATGGAAGGCTGCTTCACAGTGGGCGTCCAGCAGGGCCCAAAGATTTCACCTGGGTGGAAGTATGCTTTTTCTGGTTCTCTAACGGCCTCTTTTTTGTATTTATGATTGGTAGGAGGGTAACCCTTGGTAAGGTTCAAGAGTGGGCGAATCACCTTGGAATAGTCTTCTATGAACTTGCAGTAGTAACCACAGAACCCCAGGAAACATTGTAGTTCTTTCAGATTATGGGTCTGGGGACGTTTTCTTTGTTTAGGGAGCTGTTATATCCTTGCATGGCGTTACTGCATTGTGATACGAATTTTTTTCACACAAATACAGAAATATTTTGGAAGTGGTTGGTGCCATGTTTTTCTTGTTGTTCAGTTCTTCTGGGGCCAAGTAGTCAGTGCTTCAATCTTACTGGGATCAGTCTCTATCCCTTTTGTAGATACTATGTGCCCCACATACTTCACGGATGTTTGGATAAACTAGCACTTGTCAATGGCCAGCTTGAGGCCAAAGTCTTCCAGTCAGTCTAGGACTTTAAACAGTCAGTTCTTATGCTCCTCTAAGATGCTCCCCCAACACAATGACATTGTCCAAGTACACCAGGCATTCCAGCAAATTCATATCTCCCACCGCACAGTCCATCAGTCGCTGAAAGGTGGCCAGGGCACCTGATATCCCCTGTGGCATCCTCAGAAACTCGTAGAACCCCAATGGACAGATGAAGGCTGTCTTCTCACGGTCTTCTGGGGCAATCGGGATCTGGTAGTATCCGCTGCAAAGATCCAACACCGAGAACCATCTGCTCCCATTCAAGCAGTCCAGGGCATCTTGTATATGAGGCATAGTGTATTGGTCTGGGATTGTCCGCCGGTTCAGGTTTCAATAATCAACATACATCCTCACAGACCCATTCTTCTTACCCAAAATCACAATGGGAGAGGTGTATGGGCTCCTGGATTCTTGTATCACATCAGCAGCGAGCATTTCCTGTAGGTGTCTTCTCACATCATCTATGTCTGCTGGGGCTAGGTGTCGGGACCTCTCTCGAAATGGCCATTCATCGTGCAGGCGTATGTGATGCTCCAAACTCTGGACACATCCCACATCCCATTCCTTCAACGAAAACACTTGGTCTCTCTGGGCAAGTCTCTTGCTAATTCTAGCCTTCCATTCAGCTGGCAACGGGGAGTCACCAAAGTCAGACAAGTCTGGGGTCACTCTCTCCTTCTCACCAGGGTGCTTTCTGCTGGGCAATACAGCAGTGTCTGCACAGTGTACCATAGCTATGGTGCACCCTCTGTACACCCGGATCTCGCGATCTGACACATTGTGAATCTGGACCATCATTTGTCTTGCATGGGCATGGGCATGAGCAGACAAGATGCTGGGCTTGACCAATAATTTTTCTGGCAATTTTCCATCACCTGGCGCATCCAACATCAGTATTTTGTTCTTGACATCTTTCCAGAGGCGGACCTCCCCTTGAATTGTACACTGGGCTTTAGGGGCCAGTACCATTGAATCAGGATCCTTCTTCCACACGATCCCCACCAGTTCATCCTGGTCTACTTCCTCGGGTTTCTGTTGCAAATCATAGGACTTCTTGATCAGAGCCAGAATTCTCAGGGCCCTCCCAGTCCGTTGCCCTTGTTTCTCATGACAGAGTTGCGCCAGTCTCCCAAACATTTATTTAGTTTTTGTTGATCGGGTAAGTGCACTAGAAAAATCCTGCCTATTTTCAGGTACGACCCAAGGGAGGCGATACAGATGAATGCCAACTGACTTTGAACCAGATTAAGCTGTTGGTGATATTTTTCATGAATAGAGGAATTTGGCCATTGCACCGGGGAAATTCCCCTACTCTGCTGCTGTTGCGCTGTGGCCAGTAGGGGGACCGGCCATCATGATGGCTACTTGGGGCTCCGACTCGGAGCAGGAGGATGTCCTGGGGATAGGGGAGTTGATCTCCCTCCCTATCTCCGTTTTACGGGAGACCATTGATACTACACCCGGTGGAACACCGGGAGAAGCTCTCTTGCACTGAGATACCAAGGCCACTGTTCGTGAAGTTCATTCCCTTACCTTGGCAGATACTGGGACTGACACTGGAGATGGAATACATCAGGATTTGGCTTTCAACAAGGCTTTGGCTGCTTCTTGTCCAGGTTTGCAGGCTGCTGAACGAGTCTCCCCCTCGGAGGCAGGTATACAGGCTTCCCATGGCTCGGCTCCAGTGAATGATCTCAGCCACGATGCGACGTGGTCTGATGAGATGCTGCGCTGCATTCTGGAGCCCAGCAGGAACACGGAAGTGCTTACGGCACCACCTCGCGGTGTTTCTCAGTCATTGGGAGCAGGGGGAGACTGGCAGTGGATTGCAGGCTTGCCTGTGCCAGGAGTCTCCCCTTAGCTCCTCCACGCCAACAACAGGATCAGTATCTTTGCCTCCGGAGACAGAGGGAGCCTGGATGATGAACGATTTACACTTGGGAGATGGGACTGTGTCGCCAGCTGCTACTACTCTTCCGGGAGAGCCATCTGTATTTTCAAAAGGTACTGTAATCTCCACAAGGATGACTAATGGTGTTATGGGGTCCCACCAGCCTGTTATGATGGGCCTTGTTGTTCCTAGCCCTCCTGGTTGTGGGTTTGATTCCCACCTGTAGGCATCAGGGCTTACTATTGCTGCAGCTCTTCGGGGTGCAGGGTGGGAGAAGTCCCCTTTAGATGATTCTTGGACCTCCCCTGCAACGACCCGGCCCTGTTCCTAAAGGAGATTTATTGGACATTACGGACCCTCTTGAGGTCCCTTCAGGCTTTAGTCTTCTCAGGCCCCTTCCTGGCAGGTTGGAGGGGTGCAGGGTTCTGCACAGGGGATATTGCAGCATACTGACTTGTCCAGTGTTGGAGCTGTGCCTAACACCCCCTTATTGCCCACTATGGTTGTTCTTTTGTCTCTACCTCCTCCGTCTCCTATTGATACGGTGGGGACTGGGAAACGCTCTCTTTCAGAAAAAATATCTGGTACGACCCCTAGGCCCTCATCTACAACTGCTTCAGATGGAAATAGGAACTCTGACTTTGCCAATTCAGCTTCTGGTCCTTCAGTTGGACCTCAACGGCCTAATACTTTTGCTGGTTTATTCCATTCCCCTCCTGAGCAGGCCAAGCGGCGTAATGCTGTCAGGCTTCGTTATAGGGGTGGGCTGGACATATTTCTGGATCGTCTCTATGTGGGAAAAACTTGACAAAATCCAGTTTGCAATTTTCCCCCTCTGAGATTTATGCATTAATACATACATCTGGTGATAATTATTTTGATGTTAGCTTTGAAAATGTTTCAGGGTTGGATGCTTTTTGGAACCGTTATCAGGCTGTTCATCATACCCCATTGTGGTCCCCTTTTTTTGCTATTCCCCTTACAAAACCAACTATTAAAAATGTTATGGTTTTGTTCAAAAATGAGGGGGTGGCAATAGAGGATATTGTACAGTGGTTATCTTCCAAATGTACTGTTTTAGGTTTGCCTGATCCAATCATTGACTCGGAGTTTTTTTGGATGGGGGGGTGGAAATTGCAGGTTAAATTACCTATTGTTAATGGGACTATTCAGCACTTGCCAAGTTGTTTTTACTTAGGTAGGATCAGGGTTTTGTATTCTATCCGGGGCAACCAAAATCTTGTTTTCGGTGTGGGGCCCAGACCCATCTCAGTAGTGCTTGTGACCAACTTATATGTTCATCATGTCTCAGCTCTGGTCATGTCAGTCTAAATTGCCCGTGCCCAGCTTATTGCAATTTGTGTGAGGAAATCTCCCATTCTTTTAAAGATCATCCATGGGCTTCTCATAATAATCCTGCAAGACCTACTGATTCACAGAATGAGACAGTGACTCAGGCCCAAAGGTCAGCTCAGGCTAGGCCCCAGTTTCGGCCTTTTGCTTCTGCAGTGGTACCCTCCCCCCCCCGCTGAATCTCCTTCTCCCCAGATGGATCTAGGGTTGGAACCACCACTTCTGATAGTTCCCCCATCTAGTGCTGGCTTAATGTCTGGGGACTCAAGTTTACTACCTCCTGCTATTACTTCTTCCTCAATATTGGATGAGGAGCAGCCTCCGGCCCCTAGCACGTCGGCTATACCATCTGTTAAGGACAATATGCCACCTCCTGTGGATACCGATTGAGTCCCAGTGGGGAACAGGAGGGTAACGAGGAGCTCTTTGATGAAAGGAGTACCTCTGCCTTCTGTAGCTCCCCCCCCCTGATGTGATGGTTACAAACCCGGTTTGCCGTTTTATCTAAATGAAAGCAAGCTATGGATACTGAGGACGATTCAGATGCATCCTCTGTTGTGTCTTCCCAAGTTGAGTTATTGACTGATTCTGAGCAAGTTTCTGGAGATGTCCAGCTTAATAAGAAAAAACAATGTAAGTTAAAATCCCCAGGCAAGGGTCAAGGTAGAAAAGAATCTTGATTTACTCTCTATCTAATATGGGGGATATTGTATCTTTTGGGAGTTTAAATACTAATAGTCTCAAAAATGTTAAACAACGACGGGCCATTTTTTCCTTTCTTTTGTCTCTGCCTTTACATATTATTTTTTTACAAGACACTAGGCTCCATTCTTTGCGAGAGATTGGGCAGGCATCTAGGTATTGGAGGGATGGACTGTCTTTTTGGTCCTTGGCTGAGGATGTGTGTTCCGGAATAGGGATACTGGTACAGGGGGTGGATATTCATGTTACCAGACTGATTGACTTAATTCAGGGTCGGGTATTGATCTTAGACGTTATTCTCCATCAACAAGAATGGAGGTTTATTAAAATTTATAACCCTCAAGTCAAAACTCAGAGGATTCACATGTTAAAACAGATTCAGCTAATTTCTCTATTCATCCAAATCGGTGATTTTTGGAGGAGATTTTAACTGTATTCTGTCATTATCTGATAAAACTGGACTTACCCAAAAATTATATTCTGATTCCGATTTCCTTAACACTTTGTACGTTACTGCTGACTTACAGGATGGAGCCTCTTTTGGTGTACTACCGACGGAACACACTTTTCACCGTGGTAGATTTTCCAAAAGGATTGATTATTTTTTTATTTCTCACTGGTTGGCTAATGTAAGGTATTCGGTTCTCCCCTGTGAGTTTTCAGATCATTGTTTGTTACTGTTGCACATCGGTTGTCCCAAAAACAAACCTGTGACACATACCTTCTGGAAGATGAATATATCTGTTTTATGGGAGGAAGGCGGGTGGCAGGACTTGTATAGGCTTCTCCAAGACAAGGTTTCTGTATTTGAATTATATTATAATCCAACCTTTTGGTGGCAAGATACTAAATCTGATATTACACAATTTTGTAAACGCTTTTCTAGACAAAAATCTTCGGAACTCTATTTTCAATATCTTAAGTGTCGACGCCAATTACAAAGACTGCTGTCTTGGCAAACTGAATGGGGCCTAGATTATTCAGCACAAATCCAGCAGGTTAAAACGGAGCTGCGTGCTTCTCAGTATGAGAGAACGACATCATTATTTCTTGAATAAAAATATGGGAGAAAGGGCTGTGCTAAAATAGTCAATCCCTATGACAGTAGCCACCAACAGGTTGCATCTAAATATATGTCTTCTTTAGTTTCCCATTCTGGTGCCAGGATTACTGATAACCGGAGTATTTTGGAGGAGGTTTCCTTCCATACTAGGTCGTTATATGGGCAGGCTTATGAATCAAATGCCTGGGACGGCTTTTTGGGTTCCTTAGAGGTTCCTCTCCTGTTGCCAGAGTGTATTACAATCTCAAGTCAGCCAGTTACCTTTGCCGAAGTGGACTCAGTTATTAGTCATCTGAAAACTACTGTCACCCCTGGTCCTGATGGTATTCCAAACGCATTTTATAAAAAAGCTAAATCCTTGTTGCTACCGTATTTAACAAAGGTCTATAATGTTATTTTACAAGGCCTCTTACCTATTCCTCTCGCATTTTCTGACAGCTACTTGATTTTTTTATATAACAGAAGAATGATAAAGATAAGTTGGATAACTGGCGTCCTATTAGTTTATTGAATTCCGATTGGAAAATTTTGTGTAAAATAGTCTCCAATACACTCTCTCAGATGGCTGCCTGGGTGATTTACTCTACACAGACGTGTGCAATTCCAGGTCATTCCATGCTCACCAATTTGAGAATTTTGAGGGAAGTATTTGTTGGGAATACCACACAGGGCTATGTTTTTAGTTTGGACCAAACCAAGGCTTTTGACCGGGTTCCACATAGTTATTTATTTTCGGTATTGAAAAAATATGGGGTTCCTGCGGCTTTACTTGACTGGATTAAAATCTTGTATCGGTCTGCCTGCACAATAACAACGTTAACTGTTGGTTAACGGTTTGCGTGGCTCCCATATCCCTATCAAGAGAGGAGTACGTCAGGGATGTCCTTTAAGTCCCCTGTTGTATGTCTTTTCCATTGATCCGCTACTCTGGAAATTGAATGGGGAGGGGACCATTAGACATATCTCCGTCACACCAGATCTTATCTTTCCATGTGCTCTGGCCTATGCAGATGATATTTGCATTCTAGTAGCAGATCCAGCTTCTGGGGAAAGGGCAATTGAGACTGTCCATTCCTTTTCCCGAATTTCTGGATCTGAATTAAATACCCAAAAAAGTGTGGGGTGTGCTGTACATCTCCCTTCACAGGTGATATTACCACGATTGGAGGAACTGATATTCATTCCCAGAAGATTTGTGTTTTGGGAGTTATTTTTGTTCCACTTGACGCGGTGGCGTGTAATTGGATTTACGCAATGGACATAGCTGAATCCAAAATTGTCCGATGGAAGCGGTTCCCTATGACCCAAAAAAAACGGATTTTTTTATTTAAAACTTGTATTTTGCCCTTATGTTTACTGATTAGTTATATTGTTCCTCTTCCTTGTTCCCTTGAGGCTCGGCTCTATAATTTGTTTTTCCAGTTGCTTTGGGGTAGTAGACTGAACCCAGTGAAGAGATCAGTTACCTACTGCCCTATTAAACAGGGTGGTCTCCAGATGGTAAACCCAGTGCTATTTTATTTTTCTATTTTTGTGTACGATAATATTTTTCCAACTATAGTCAACTGGACGGATTGTTGGGCCCTTAGTTTTGCTTCCCGTTCCCAATATTTTCTGGATAAATGGCAAGCTCCTGTTTGGAAACCTTTTACCAAAATTCCACCCGGAACTTCGGTATACCTTATCGAACTATTTTAAAAAATTAAAATACAGAAAGTGTCTTATGCTGTAGAGGTATTACAGCATAGAAAGCGTTTATACTCCTCTATACTGCAAACCATGTTCTTGGTGTTGCCATGTTTTACGGTACCCTGTGATTCCCATTGTTTAACTAAACAATTATTGGAAAACAGGATTCCAGAGAAGATGTGGGATATCTCGTGGTTGTGTTGTCACAACAAATTGAATGTTAAAGGAAATCAGATGCATAAACAATTACCAGAACGGTACTGTGTTCGAGACACGTGTGTATGTCAGCTGGAATCCATGTCGCACCTATTTTTTGATTGCCCATATATTGCCCCATTATGGTCTCAGCTGAGTCAGTCATGGGGCTTACCTATGTTCTCTGATTTAAAATATTCTGAATTGGTTTATGGGGACTTTGGACCAGGTTGGAAGATTTTTTTTCCAGGAACATTGCGGGTTCTGTTTGCAGTATGCAAATGGTGAATTTGGCACAACTGATGTATGTTTGTGTTACAGCAAAAAAGGGTTGCCTTGACTGCCATCAGGAAACATATCAGAAGTGAAATTTCTAACATTTATTGTTCAGAGAAAAAAAATTTACCAGCACCTTTAGTGGCATTTTGGTGGAGAGCATTACCTTTAATTTTGTTTGAAGGGGTTACTTGAATACAGAGAACTATACTAAAACACAACCCGTCTTTTTTTGTTTGACACGTGTGGGGGGGTTGTTGATTCCGTACTGAGCCTTTATTTTGTGCCTTTCTTTTTATTGTTTGTTTTCAACTGTACAAAAGATATGGTGATTTTTCCTTTCTGTTTCATCTCTGTATGTATTATGATGTATGGATATTGTGTTATGTCTTGAGTTTTTTTTGTTTTCTTATTTTGTTTTCCAATAAAAAATTCCCCTGCTCTTTTCAAGAAGTGCCATGGGATCTTTAACATCCACCTGAACTACCACCAGAACAGCCAGATGAGACCTTGGTTTAACGTCTCATCCAAAAGAAGGCACCTCAGGAGTGCAGCATCCCCCTCATGATGCACTACAGTGTCAGTATTGGGATATTAACCCAAGTGCCTGGTGTTTGGATAGAACCCACAGCCTACTGATCTCCTGGCCTCAGAGGCAAGTGTGCTACCTGCTGAGCCACTGACACTGCTATACTGTTATACACTGCTATAAACATATGGGCATTTGTCCCAATTAACAGGGGGACCCCATCATATAGTTCAGTGGGTGGGACACACTAGGACCAATGTCTCTACTTGCTCTTCTACATCCGTTACAGTCACAGGAAAAGACAACCAGAGGTGGACATATCGTAGGTAGGGATAAGACTTGTCACTCAGGCCCCACACATGTAGGCATTCCAGGGATTGCAAAGGCACATCAGATAAGTGTTTGTCATACCAGTCCTGGAATACAATGGTCACTTGCGACCCACTGTCAAGTACAGCCTGAGTATGAATACCATTCACAGTCACCGTAGTCTCCATTGAAGAGCTCACTATTTTGGACCAGTCTGGAGAGGCAGTAGCAGAGGCCTGGACAGATGATTTAGCTACAAAGAAATTTGCATTAGGGTTTCTCGAACCCTCACTGCCGTCATTTCGGGCACCCCTTGGCTATTGATTTGTTTTTCGGAGCTCACCTTGGAGTCTGTTTACTACTCTTTCAAAATCCTTCTGAGACCAGCATTCTCTTTTTGTATGGCCATCTGTTCCACAGTTGTGACACATGATAGACTCCTGGGTCATCCTGGGAGAGAACATCGTATAAGAAACAGAAGCAGTAGTAAGAGATTGGGGTCTAGTATCTGCTTGCAGTGGTGAGAGTGGTGCAACGTGTCTTAACAGTTCCTTTAGAGTGGTAGTTAATCCGGTGATCTCAGCCTTGGAGCCACCCTCGGTAGCGGATGCCTGAGGGTGCACCCCCATCCCCATGGCAGTCACATCCTGGAAGGGACCAGAATCTTGTTCCATGGTGGAAACCCTTGCAGAGGCACCCATCTTCAACTTTCGGACTTCCTTTAGTAGCTCGTCTTTCCAATGCTGGGCCCAGGTCGGGAAGTCCTTTGCAATCTCAGAGTGTTTGTTAAGTGCCGACTTTTGCCCCTGAGCCTCACTTGGCTGATCACTCTCGGTCACTTTCGCAGCAGCAGCAGCAGCAGCAGATATGGGTGCAATTCCCTCATGGGGCTGCCTTTGCTCAATCCCCAGAATTTCTTTCGTTGGCTCATCATGGGGGGGGCGATTCCAGTTGGGTGGCAAGACGCAACTGAAGCAGTAACAATTCTGAAAATGGAGCAGACTTAAGGATTCAGTCCTGCCTAGTTCGATCTAATTCATTTGACTGCAAACTACCCTTTCTGAGGCACTCTTGTAGCAGCTTTTCAAGCCGAGGTACATACACAGACAAAGGCTCCCCATGGTACTGCTGAGTGTTTCTTACTCTCCACCACAGATCCTCATCTGAATCCAGGCTCCCATACACATTTTCCAGTGCATCAAGATAGTCCTGTGCAGTTGCTTTGGGGTTATTGGCCCGCTTGGCAAGGATAGTAGCCAGGGCAGGACCTCGGAGCCTCTCACTCAACCTCTTTCTTTCTCTGCTTCTGAGCATTGCCATTTAAGTACTAGAGGGGCAACATAGTCTATCGAGGTCTCACAGTGATCCTCCCCCTGTGGGGTGGGGAGGGTGCCCGAGAAGATTCTCAGCCTTTGGTAGGAGTCATGAGTAATGGCAGGTACAGATATAGGGGGCAGCATTGGCATGGGCACAGAAGATGGGGCAGTAACAGGTGCTGGAGTGAGAGGGGGTGTTGGGGAAGGAACACCCCCAGGTGGCAGGAATAGTTTCTTAAAGTCCTCTACGGTTTTCCCTTCCTCCAGCAACAACTTAGCAAAGTTCTCCTCAAAAGTCTCAGATAATGTTGGAGGCTCATCCTCCCCGGGGTCTTTACTGTCTCTTGTTATCATTCTCCAGGCAGCTGGAACCCCTTCTGGGGCAATAGTCAATGGCACTTTAGAGCTGTCCATGAGGTCACTACACTCTACCAAGGCTATGAAAGTTTGGGTGATCAAATAAGCTTGTCGGCCCACCACCACAGGGTTTTTTAAACATTCAACTTTGGAGAGTGCTCCCTCTACAGTGTCTTTACTGGTACCCAGGGGAATATCCAGTATAAGTAGAGCATTTTGGGGGTCGCTCTCCTGCTCAGTACACCACCCCACCAACTGGTGTACAGCCATTTCTACTGGGGTAGCCATTAATCTTTAACAATAATTCGTAATTTTTAGCCACTAGAAGGCACAAAATCCCAGCAGTGAGCCTCCAAAATGTAACCCCTAGGTGGTGCTATCCCAAGGGTTACTACCCCTGCCTGCTTGGCTAGTAGCAGGTTAAAGGGCCTGAGTTCTGAAATGGGTACCTCCAACCAGAGGTCAGGGTTGGTAGTGGTCAAGCTAACCTGGGCACAGCCCTCCTGGACACTGTAACCCCTCTCTTTCCTTACTAGTGGCCAGAACAATACACAATAATCACTTTCACAATAGCCCGATACACCACACAAGTACCCACACTGTTTGCACTTACCACCAGGGCTTTCCTCTGGCCTGGCCCTGGGGACCCCCTATAAAACAAGGTTATACACAGCAAATAACAGCACTACAGTACTCTTGCACAAACTGGAACCACAGTCAGGGTAAATGCAAAAAAGAGTTAGATCTGATTTATTTAAGAGGCTTGAACAAGGGAAGGGCGTAATCAGGTTAATTTGCTTAAAGGCTCTATCAATCAAACAGTTATGCATGCACTTCAGGGTTCATAAACAGTCACATACTCTGGGTACCCAGATGGAGAATGGTGGTCTAGCCAGGAATGTTGCAGCTGGTTGGGGCCCTGTGATGGAAGAAAACAACATGCACAACACACACTATTTGTAATCCGGAGCCGGAGAGCTCAGTTCGTGAAAAGAAAACAACAAGACAATCAGATGACACACTTTTAGATTAGGCTGTTGTTGCAGGGAGCTATCCTGATGATTACTCAAGATACCCAAGACTGGACACAGGCTGGACAAAAATCGAGACAGCAGGTGGTTAATCTGGAGTGCCAGGAGAAGCAGGGCCCACAAGATTCGCTGAGGCATTGTTCCTGTTCAAGCGTAGAGCAGGGGGCTGATCCCCAAGCAGGTCTCTCGTCAGTGGCTTTCTCTGTGCAGTGGGGTAGTCTGGCAGAGCCAGCCTGGCATGGCTCAGGCCAAATGGAGATGAATGCTGATTCAGTCTGATTAAGCTGGATAAAGCTTCCAGCAAGCAGAGCACAGTTCATACAGTGGGCAACCAAATCACGACCCAATTTCAATACACAGCACATTTACATGTAAGGAAATTCTACTGTACCTGGCAAACTGCTCTCTGGTCACGATCGCAAAGTCTCTGCACAAACTGGGGATTAAAAAGCAGCTGGAAATCCTGTTAGGCTGATTACATTCAGCAAATCTTCGGTCTTCTTCAGGTTAAAGCCTGGTCACAGTCCAGTGGCTTAAATAGTCCTCACAACTCGGATTCAGTCTGAATAAACTCTATTTTCCCTCTCAGGGACAGCAGGCAGACAAGCAGGCCAAAACGCAGCCCTTTCACAGTTCTCCCATGCAAAACTACACAGAACTGCTGCTCAAAATCAATTGAGCTGTTACTTCTTCACTTCTCAGCTCCAAAACTGAAACTAGCTGCAGCAGCCTGAGAAATTCCCCAAGATCCAAAAGGTTTGGTTGGCTGATTCACCTACTTTCACCTGAAGCTCGATTCAGCATTGAGCAAGGCAACCTTCTCCCTCTCCTGGACTACTGCTCCCCCATCTACTCCCTCATGTCTCTAAAGCAACACTCCCACCTAAACACGGCATATAATGTTATCCATCACTTTATTCTCAAAGCCCCCTCATTAACCCACCACTGCATGCTCTACCAGTCCCTAGGATGGCTCCCTCTCCAGGCACACCTCAACTATGCTGCTGGCTGCCTGGTGGGCTGTGCTCTCAGGAGTAACCAGCTATCCCCCTTCGCTCTCCTACTCATTACTAGAGCAATCACTAGACCCCTGAGGGCCTCCTCCATTCCTACCCTTGAAGTTCCTTGTGTCTCCACGGCAATGGGAAGCAAGGCTTTCTCTGTAGCTGTCCCCTCACTTGGAGCAGTTTTCCCGCTTCCATTCATACATCCCCATCCCATGCAACTTTCAAATCTAATCTTAAGGCCTGGCTACTGCAAGAGTCCACCTGCAAATGCTTGCTAGGCAGCACGGAAGCCCACAAGCCACCTTAAACCTACCTTTACTGTGGCCACTTGCCCCTTTCTCTCCTGAGAACTACCAACATGCATGACTCTCATGATGACTAGCACAGCCTACCCAACAGGCTCCCCCCACCCTACCTGCTCCGGCAACCTGACAGGACAGGTGTGTCTACTCTGACTATATAACCAGCGGTCTGTAGGTTTAAAACTGCTCCCTTGTCTAACTCTTGTGTGAATGTTTAATATAACCTGTGCATATGCTAACCACTTCCCCTCTAATCTCTGCCTGTTTTCCCTATCTAATGTTACCCCCATGCCTGTATACATTATGTAAAAATGACTTTCTCACTGACCTAAATGTTGCTTAATCTGTATACTATAATGTAAACTGTGTCCACTGTTGTTTTCCCTGTATTGCCACCCTGTGGCCCGGTTCGTGACTGAAAATGATCCACTGGATCAGTGCACCTACCCGGTTATCAAAAACATAAATAAATAAAATAAATAAATCTGTCAGTCACAACAAAGGCTCCCCCTTCAGGTGCAAAAAAGGCGCCAAAAGCCCAAAACTACAGTTCCTACAGATTTTGACTCCAGACAGCTCCTGTAGTCTGGCTCCATTTTAGGTCCCACCAGAACTGATTGGTCCAATTCGCAGTCCAGGACCAAGATAGTGGAGATAAACAAAACAGTCCTTGCTGCAAAGTAGGCAGGTTAGACAAACTACATTATCATTATCACTCTACATGATTTCAGCAAATAGTTACATCTTTCAACAGAGCTCCCTCTCAGATTATTTATGGTTGCAATCCAGGCAGCTCTTAAAGAGACAGTACACAGAGGCTATACAGGCACTCTCTGGCAATCACATTTAAACTGCTAAAACGCAGGACACCAGCCTGGCAGTGAGCATTTAGGCAAGCTCAAGGAAGACTTTTCAGGAACCCCCATTTGTAGGAGGGTTACACTAGTAGTACTGCTGTCAGCTCCAAGAGGTTTACTTGTTCCAGTGAACCCTGTGGGCTCCATGTGCCACTCACTGTGAGATGCTGCAGGTGGGTGCCCCACCCCAGGCATAAGGCATCCATAGTAAGAATACACGTTGGTGACTGCTGAAGTAAGGGAATGCCCTCTCTGAAGTTGATTTCTTCCTTCCACCACTGTAATGATTCCATTATTGCTTTTGTCACCGGCACTAGTTCTGAAAGTGGATCCTATCTATGGGACCAACTGTCCCTTAAGTGGTACTGGGTAGCTCTCGTTTGGAACTTGGCCCATGGAACCATAGCTGTGGGTATGGCCATGTGTGCTAGTAACTGTAGGAAGTCTCTTGCAGGTCTTGGCTGACCTGCTGGGAAGGACTTTGCTGTTGCTATCAAAGCTGTAACTCTGGCTTGCAAATGAAAGCTTGTCCCTGCAGGGTGTTTAGCTCTGCTCCTGTGAAGTCCTGTACTTGAACTGACTCTTGGACTTTTGCAGGTTTGTCAAAATTCCAAGGTGCTTCTCACAAACTGAATTCAGCACCTTGCCGCTTGTTCTGTTTTCTCCAAGACCAGCCAGTCATACAGGTAGGGGATGCCACCACGCCTTGTTTTGTCAGATGTGCTGCCACCACAGCCAGGCGCTTTGTGAAAACCCTTGCAGCTGAGGTGAGACCAAATTGTAGAGCTCTGATCTAGTATTGGCAGTTCCACAGCTTGAATCTGATATATTTTCTGTTAGACTATCTCACTGGGATACGAACAGAGGTGTGGTTCATATCCAGGGATCCCAGTCAATGATCTTTCTGCAAAGAGAGTATCCTTAGTGTGACAATCTGGATTTTTATTTTCTCAAATGGTTGTTCAGAAACCTGAGGTCTAAAATGGGTTGCCTCTCCCCATTTTTCTTCTGGAACAGGTAGTATCTTGAGAATAGGCCCCTGCCCCATTAAGAGGCAGGAATGTTGATATTAATCTTTTTTTTTTTTTTACTTCCAGTGCCATCAGACTTTTTTTCTGTGTTTCTGCAGATTTTAAAAGTGTTTGAGCTACAGACACAACCCATAGCCCACTACCAGTATCCACTTGTCTGTGCTAATTTTTACCCATACCTGGAAGTACAGTGCCAGTTTTTCTCCCACTGGCAATGGTTGGGCACCCTGGGCAAAACTGGCAGGGGTTTTGTTTTGGCTGGAGCTTAGGTAATGGTGCTGCAGCATTATGCCTATTTATTTATTTAAATTTTGGTAACTGGGAAAGCCCACTGAGACCGTGACAGTCCCTTTTCCAGGGGCAACCCAGAATTAGTTACATGTACCTAGAGGGAAAGATAAGAGTTCAACACATGCAATGAAGAATTATACCAAGTTGACAAGTACATGACAAAGCGTACTAGCAGATAGAAAATATAGCCACAAGCACAAGGTTTGAATTCATATGTCAGTAATTTAGGTACCCGAGTTGCGCTCAGACATGGGGGAACTATGCCAAGCATGAAGTCGTGTAGACAACACCCCCTAGATTCTGAGAACTGGGTCACCGGTGGCAAGAACAGGTTGTCAGTTTAATCAGGTGTGACTTCAGTCCTGACTTGAAACAAGCAAGAGATTCACAGTCCTGCAGTTCTTTAGGGAGATTATTCCAGAGTTTAGGGAGAACTGTTCTAGCAGATCTTAGTCCATGGGAAGTCCTAGTCCTGGGAACCTGAAGAAGTTTGCTGTCGGAAGACCTGATATCTCTGCTACTCAGTTTGAGGTTCAATAGGTTCACCAGACTTGGGGAAGCATCTGGCTGCTGTAGCTTGTATGCCAAACAGAGCACTGGGTATGCTGGTTTCTTTTCTAGGAGTGGTCAGTTAATGGTGCTCAGCACTTTGCAGTGATGCTCAAGATGATGTGCTCCAGTGGCAAAATGACTGACTCGGTGGTATAGTGTTTGCAGATGCCACATTTCTGTGGCTTTCAATGATTGCAGTAGTGTGGCTCCATAAAGTAAAGTAGGAAGGATAGTTCCATTACTAACAGTAAGCTTTGATTCCTTGGTTAGGAAAGGGCTAAGCCTGTACAGGAGGTCAAGTTTTTGATTGACCACTTTGGTCATGTGATCAATGTGGCATCTAAGAGTAATTTCTTGGTCTATAAACATTTCCAGATACCTTATGCAGTCAACCACATCAATTGTGACCCATTTGAGAGTGAAAGGGATAGCAGGTTGGACCTATTAGCCCCCAGGTTCTTAGGGCCGAAAAGCATGGCCTTGGTTTTTTTGCTGTTTAATACTAGTTTGTTATCGTGGAACCACTGCTCAAGGATTAGGGATGCCAAGTCACTAGAGGTTCTGTACGGTATGGCATCATCTGCATACAGGGTGATCTTGGCCCCACCACAGTTATGTGATAAGCTGTTCACAAATAGTGAAAATAGTAAAGGGCCAAAATGCAGCCCTGTGGAATCCCGTCAGTTACCTTGCGCTCATCAGATCTAGCACCTTGCCAACCAACAACTTGCGTCCTACCATGGAGGTAGTCAGTAAACCACTGTAAAGCTAGTTCATCTAGTCCCACGGATTTCAGGTACCCTGCAAGCAGCTGGTGGTCTAACAGGTCAAATGCCTTGGTGAGGTCAATGAAGACTGCACCAAGTTGCTGACCTTGATCTAGGGCTGCATAGATATCGGAGGTGAAGCTTACCAGAGCTGTCTCTGTGTTCTGCTTCCTCCTGAAGCCATGTTGTTGCTTTGTTAACAGGCTGTCCCCCTCCAGGTATGCTAGAACCTGCTGGTAGATCACCTTTTCGAGCAGTTTGTTAAGGGGACAGAGTATGGAGATAGGCCTGTAGTTTTCCACCTGTGTGTTTGACCCACCTTTGGGAATAGGGGTTACTAGGGCAACCTTCCATTTCAAGGGTACTTTTCCTTCGAGTAAGGATGTATTAAATAAGCATGCTACTGGTGCCACATTGATCAGGGCAGCAATCTTAAGCAGCTTAGGCTCCAAATGATTGTTACCCACTGATCCTTCTGCCTTTATGCCCCTAAGCAACTTTAGAACTTCATCACCAGACACAAGTTTGAGGTGAAATTCTGGGCCCTGATGAGTCCCTCCTTGGCTATCTTGTGTGGTGGATATTGGGCTGGGGGCATCTGATTTGAACTTTTCTAGATCTGTGAAAAACCTATTAAAGGTGTTTGCCGAGTTCTGAGCAGTGGAATGGCATACCCCATTTGCTATAATTTCACTCGCCCCTTTGGTGGCATTACTCTTTAGCAGAGAGTTTACCTGTGTCCAGAACCTTTTTGGATCTGATAGATTGTTGGTTTGCACAGTGTGAAGACAGTGCTTCTTGGCCCTTTTTAGCTCTTTTTTACAACTGTTTCTCATTTCCCTGTACTTTACCCATTCACTAGCTAGGTTAGTTTCCTTGAATTTGCACCAAGCCCAATCTCTTTCCTTCATTTGACTTTTTAGGTCTGTAGTCAGTCACCTTGAATGCTGGCCCTTGACCCTAATCTTCCTCGGGGGGGCGTGCTTATTGGCAATAGCGAGGAAGTGCTTAGTGAAGCAATCAAGGGCTTCATCCAAGCTAGGTGCATGTAGAATCTGTGTCCAATCCACTCCTGCTAAGGAGTGGAGGAAAGAGACCTCATCAAGGGCTGAGTAGTTTAGAGACCAGAATGTCCTAGGAGTTTGTTTGGGGTAGTTATTTTTCCAAATCACGAACACTAGTGTATGGTCACTGAGGGAGTCTGCAAATGTACCTACCAGCTTAGCTCTGTTTGGGTTGGACACCAATACCCAGTCAAGCGTGGTGTGGTTGCCCGTTTTTTGGTTGAAGTGTGTGGTCTCTTGAATTAACTGCAACATATTTACATCTTGCAGGTTGGTTTTAACCTCCCCGCTTAAGGAGGCACCCCAGTGCAGGTTAAAGTCCCCCAAAATTATTTTCTCACACCCTGGCATTTCACCGATGGCATCCATGGGAGCCTAAGGCACCCATGGCTGTCTTCGGAGTGTTGTAGACACACCCGACTAGCAGGGGCTTCACCCCTCCAGGAGAAGCTTAATGAATACTGCTTTGCACCCTGACTGTTCTAGATCTGGGGTGGTTACAAGAGAGGCCTCTAGGTGGAACTTGACATATATAAGAACTCCACATTTTTTTGCCCTGGCTGTCCTTTCTAAAGGAGTTAAATCCCTTTAGTTCCACCTCATATGGTTGGATATGGGTTTTAGCCATGTTTCTGATATGTCAACTATGTCAGAGGAGATAAGGTTAGTCCAGGCCTCAAGTTCATGCATCTTGGGTCTGAGACTGTTTATGTTCATATGATCCATTCTTAACCCCCTGGCATTGCTCCAGACAGGTGTAGTGGGGTTTAAAGCCAGAATACTGATACATGGGGGACCAGGGTTCAGCTCAATGTCACCTGCCAGCAGAATCGTGAGGCTCAGGATTAATGTTAGGAGCTTGTATGGGAGAGGAGGGGAGAGAGTGCGTTTCTTGGCCTTTAGAAACACCATGATTTTAAAATACTGCCTGCCTTTTTGTAGTACATGTGATGCCACAGTACTTGCATTAAAGAGGGGTTGTGGTAAACTTACTTAAAGTGGGCAGTTTCCATACTTACCCAACACCAGTCAGAAAACCCTTGGTTTTTTAACATATGGTCCATGCACATGATGGACAAAATATAAAAGCAACCCAACAACATGCCCCATGCCATACTGACAATTTAGACTTCACGTAAACTATACCAGTGGGGGTCAGTATCCCGGGGAACACCTCACTATAAACTTTTGAAACACATACACATACAGATTATAATAGGTAGTTCTCATTGCAGATTGAAGGTACAGACTTAGACCCACTCAGAAATATGAGAGGGTACCTGGTTAATAAATTAGTGAAGACAAGAGGATTCAATAAGCAGGGAGGGTACTGCCCCCTAATTGGGTAAAGCAGGAATAGAAGGAGCTAGGAAGACCATTTAAAGAGGGAGGAGGACAGAGTGGGTGAGCTGGGCTGAAAAACACCACCAGTATTGTCCCGCGTCTGGTCTCCGGTGCAGCAGTTCAATCAGAGATGTAGGGGAGGACCGTTGTACTGTGATCAGTACCAGCACACCTCGACCCCTGGTTCAGCTCCATCAGCGATCGTTCTCCTCGGCGTTCCACTTTTGGTGCAGGGAGAGGGGACTGGCAGCAACAGGTCTTCCCCTCTGCCCCCGATGTAGTGGCTGCAGGCTCTAGTCGCATCTGGAGACAAGCGGGTTTCAGCACAGCTTTTTAAAGCGGGGCACGCTGAGCAAAAGCACTTAGTTCCTATGTTTCAAGTTTAAAGGTTTGGCACCAGTGAAGGACACAAGCTGATTGGCGCCAAAAAAAACACCAACCGTATTGTCCCGCTTCTGGTCTCCGGTGCAGCAGTTCAGTCAGTGATGTGGGGAGGACCACCGTACTGTGACCAGTACCAGCGCACCTCGACCCCCGGTTCACCTCCAGCAGCGATCGTGCTCCTCGGCATTCCACTTTTGGTGCAAGGGGAAGGGACCGGCAGCAACAGGTCTTCCCTCTACCCCCAATGTAGCAGCTGCAGGCTCTGGTGGTGTCTCAAGGCCCTTTTCCCCCCATTCCCAATAGTAACCTCTCTGTGATTGATACTCATAGGGGGTGTAAGAGACATAGGGCCCCATTTTCAAAAATTCTGTGTGGCACAAACCAGGTTTGTGCCGCACTAACCTGGAATAGTGCCGTTGTTTGGGGGGGGGGCGTGCCCATAGTCAGACACTTATGCATGACACACCCCCGACAGCACCGTCGCACACAATATTGTGCTGTGCCCATTCAAATGAGGAATCGCTCATGTATATGGGGCGCAACACAATACTGAAAGTATTCAGAGGTGCTAAATGGCGCCAGCAGCGAAGCAGTTTAACGCTTCTAAAACCCAGCCCTTGACAGTGTGCAGAGGGGGTGTGTGCCGCACACTCCATCCATGCACTGTCAGGGGCTGGGTACCCTGCTAGTCCAGTAATCCCTCACTAGCCCAAATCCCCATATACATTACAAAAAATGACAGCAGTGGTGGTCTGGCAGTCCCTTGCCTGTCCCGATCCCCTCGTAGCTAAAAAATAAAGGAAGCAATGGTGGTTGAGTGGTCCCTCTCCCCTCCCCGGTACTCTGATCATCATCCCCAGTGCAAAAACTAAAATCCCTGGTGGTCCAGTGGTTCCTCCCTCATACTCCAATTGCCATCCCCAGTGCAAAAACTAAAATCCCTGGTGCTCCAGTGATCCCTCCCCCATTCACTGATCATCCTCCCCAGTACAAAAACTAAAACCCTTGGTGTTTCAGTAGTCCCTCCCCCCTCCCCTGTTCACAAGTCTCCATCCCCATTTAGAACACATACATACCTGGGTGGTCCAGTGCTCCCCCCCCGTCCATGCTCTAATCACTGTCCAGACTAAAATGATGATACCCTGGTAGTTTAGTGGCTCTTCACTACAGCAGGTAGTGATCTACCACCCCGCTTCCCCCCCCAACCTGACCTGAGCCAGCAACCAACACAGCCCACCTCACACAGTCATGGCCAGCTGCCGACTGAACTGTCACTAAGCGCACACAGTAGACAGTGCACACTCATTGCTTGACCAGTCAACCAATGAGTGCGTACTGTGAACAGTACGCACTCATTGACAGTTCAGTCGGTGACTGGCTGTGGTGGTATGGAGTGGGCTGTGCTGGTCACTAGCTTGGGTCGGGCTGGGGGACTGGGGTGGTGGGTCACTACCTGCCGGGCTGGGGGACCACTAGACTATCCGGGTATTGTCATTTTAGTCCGGACGGCGATCGGAGTATGGGGGATGTGGGAGGGACCACTAGACCACCAGGACTTCCTTTACTTCTTAGATACCAGGGAATCGGGGCAGGGGAGGAGCCACTAGACCACCAATGTTTTATTTTAATACATGGATAGGGATTGGGGCAGTGGAGGGACTGCTGGACCACCAATGCTGTCCTTTTGTGTAATGTATGTTGGGATCAGGGCAAGGGAGGGACCGCTGGACCATCAGTGATAACTTTATTTGAAACTGGGACATGGGTTGGAGCAAGGGAGGGACCACTGGACCACCAATGGGTTCTTTATTATGTGGGCAGGGATCAGGGCTGGAGGGGGACGGGCCCGGCACACATGACCACTGCACTCACATGCAGATGAGCCCATAATGGGCATGCAAATGGTCCCTTAGTGCCATGCATGCCCAGTGGGCTCATCTGACAGTTTGAGCTGAAGATCACCTAAAAGTGCCACAGCACTAACCAGTGTGCACCACGCTTTACCCCTATGAGTGGTCTTTAGCCCAGCACTCTGGTAGTGCTGCGCCAAGTATGGCAACTGCTTGCTGTGCACTACACTACCATGGTTCTATATTCAAACAGATAGCACGGTCAATTCAGATCACGCTATCTGTAGGAATATGGTGCCAGAGCCAGACGGACCTTTTTTTTCACATTGCACACCTGTTTGTACACACAGCTGGCTGGCTATGAAGATGGGGCCCATAGGCTGTTGGGAAGTACCCTCTGCCTCTGCCTCCTTTTCCATATGACCTGTAGGAGGTAGAGGCCTTGTCCTTCTTATTGTTACTTTTGAAAGTGCTTTTGTATTCCTCCACTTTTTTTCTCATAGGCTTCTATTTCGTCACCAATTAATGAATCTCCCTCAAAGGAGAAATCCAAGGCTTTGATTTGCGTATTCTGGGAAAAGATGGTAATGTTAGCCGCGAACATCTTCTTAACAACACTGCATGAGCCAAAACTCTGGCAGCAGTGTCATTAGAGTCCACTGCAGTGTGGAAATTACATTTTGTGGCATCCAGGGCTGATTTTGCTGTGACAATCAGGTCCTGTACCAAACCATCATCTGCTCTTTCTGCCATTGCCAGAATCATGTTCCAAAGTGCTTTCTGGTATTGCGCTACATGTGCTGCATAAGCTGCCTCTCTGATAAGCAAGGAAGCTGAAACTTTTCTTGCCACAGTACCCAATTTTTAGAGTCTTTTTCAGGGGGCTGTGCAGACAGAGTGATTCTTGTTCTCTCTCTCTCTGATGGACATACAGATATTTCACTTCTTGACTGTCCACCTCATGTTTTCTCTCAACTGTTTTTTTTTTTCAATGGCTGCAGCTGAAGTGGGAGCAGCCATGATTTTTGCTGTGGCCTTTTTAAGTGGTTTATGTATGGGAAGTAATATCATTCTTGGTGGAACTACTCTCAGCTTGTCCATAACATCAACATCCTCTTCATACTCCTCGAGTCCTAGTGGGGGGATGCTGAATGTATCAATCATTTGTCTGACAAATGAGGAAAAAGATAAGTAGTCCTCAATGTGCCTTTGAGGAGGCTCAAAATCTTGTTCAGGTGTGCCCTCTAACTCCATGGGGTCACCTTCCTCCATTTGCACATAATATTCTTCCTCCTTCTCCTCCTGCATAGGCAGACAGGTTGGAGCCTAAGCCTGGGGAAGGGTTTATTGCAGGTATTTTATTCAAATTTCCCATGGCCTAGATTGCCTGGAAAAATTACCACATTTCTGATATGGGCTCTGATGAGAGCATTTTTTTTTCTGTGCTATCTGCCTGCTCCTTTCTCTATGCAGAAGGAGTGGCAGTGACATTATTTTCTTTCAATTTCTTTTTAGCAGAAAACATTTCCAGTGCCTGCTCTAAGGCTCTTTTATTTTTGCCATCAGTGGATTCAGTGTTCCCCTTTTGGACACCCTAATATCTGAGCCATCTTTATCAAACCTTTCTGATGGCTTTGCAGCTTTACCTTTTTCCTTGTCATTGTCACCTTTTACATTATTTGCTACTGTATATGAGGAGATGGACCCTCCTGGTGCATGCTTTTCACCATCACTGGGACCTGCCTCATAGTCTTTTTTTATTATTTTAGGTAACACACAGGCAGGCTGAGAAGGCATGCTTCTTTTTAAAATGTTTTACCCTTTTAATTGAAGTTTCTGTGCAACCTTATGACATGTCTTATAATTTATAAAGTCATGCTGTGGACCTAAACACTTCAAACAAAGCCTGTGACAGTCTGCCCTTGCTAGGAGATGAAAACAATTTACACAATTTTTTGATGGTCCACAGGGCCTCTCTGACATACCTATTTGAAAGAATGTTGAAATAATAAAAACTATTCCCACAATGATGCAGTACAAGAGCCTAATAGTAAACCCTGTATTGTTCATGAGAAGGTGTAAAAAAATGGCAACGTTGAAAATCTGGAATGAAAATATGAAAAATTGGTGAAGTCATGAGCATACACAGAAACTGCGCAATGCATGTCCGTAACCCAATTATTTTTGGGATTATTTTAACTACATTTTCAACATAGCCATTTTGGGACCTTCCCTCATGAACAGTGGCACTGTGAGTTTGTTAATCTGTCCCAAAAGTTGATTTCTCACAGCGACCACGCGATTGTACGACACAGGTGTGAAAACACATTTCGGGCAGGATGTGAAAAATGACAGCTGTACTGTTCATAAGGAGGTGTAAAAAAATGACAGTGTTTAAAATCTGGCATGAAAATATTGCACATTTGCAAAGTTACAAGTGCACGTGGAAACTGCACAACACATGCTTGTAACACAGTCATTTTATAGATGTTTGTCACCAAATTTTCAACATAGGTATTTTAGGACCTCTGCTCATGAACAGTGTCACCTTCATTTTCTCAAACTGTCCCGAATACTGATTTTACACAGCGACCACGCTATTCTGCACTGATGTGTGAAAACACATTTCGGCCAGGATATGTAAAATGACAGCTTTACTGTTCATAAGGAGGTGTGGTAAAATGCCAATTTTGCAAATCTGGAATAAAAATATTAAAATTCACGAAGTTACAAGTGTGCATGGAAACTGCGTAACGCACACTCGTAAAACAGCCATTTTTTTGATTTCTTTCACCAAATTTGAAAAATAGGCTTTTTGAGATCCCCCCTCATGAACAGTGGCACTGTCATTTCATTAGTCTGTCCTGAAAGGTGATTCCATGCAGTGACCGCAAAATCACCTTTTGGGATCGAATAATGCAATGAGAGTTACTGAACTCATGAGGAGGGGTTCCAATAACCCCATGTTGAAAATTTGGTGCCAAAATTCCCAAAAATACCCGAGATATGCACCAAAGTTGAAAAAAACCTATTTATGCCATTATACAGCTTACCGGCATTTCTTCAGTTCGCGGTCGGCTTTGAAGAGTGCAGATGTGTTCTCGGTCCACCAAAGATCATCACACTGGGCCCCAGAGGTAAGTATGGGGTGAGGGGGGTGTGGGGAGGCAGGGTGCGAAGAGGGTGGGTGCGGGTTGGAGGAGGGCCACCAGACTCGACGAGGGACTGTTTTCTGGTTTGCAGGTTTAAAAAAAAAAAAAAAAAAAACATTGCAGGATGTTTGTTTTTTTTACAGGGGAAATTGGCACTGGGGTGGGCTCCCAGCATGCCACCTAACTGTTTGGGAGGTGGTAGCCAACGGGGAAATTGGGCACCCTGTTGTACATACCCCGGTAGTGGGGGACAAGAGCCAAGGAATGGCCACCCCCTCGGCTTACTATAACAAATGGGAAGCATTATACCGATGGGGAGTGGGCTCCCCATCAGCAGATTGAACTGGGAATGGGGACTGAAGCCGACGGGGATTGGGCCCCCCATCGGCAAAGAAAGACTGTTGGGGGGGGCGCATGATGCCGAGAGGTACTGGGCACCCCCTTGGCACAGAACTGAAATGGGAGGGGGGCCATTATGCCGATGGGGAGTGGACTTCCCCATCAACACATGAACAGGGTCGGAGCATGCCGACAGGTGATTGGGCACCCCCGGAGTTGGCTTTGTGGCAGTCGGTGGTGACAAAAACTGCTGCCATGTTTATTGGACTACTTCACCAGGAAGGGGACGTCAGGAGGCATGTTCTTGTGACGCTGCATGAGTTACCTCTCATTGCAGCTGCACTTTTAGTTGATCTGGTAGCCAGTTTATGTATTGTTGGTGTGGCGCCTGCATGCTGACTTATTGGGAAATGAGGGACGCACCTACTGATTCGTGCCCTGCATTTCCCCACAGTGACCGCACCTCCCAAATCTGCTACTAATGCAATATGTTGGCTGGCGCGCATGCATGAGCCAACATAAAAATGGCTTTTGTACTGAAGAAAACTGTGCCAAAGGTCAAACTGTGGATCCTGTAACAAGAATCAATTAAGGTGAAAGGGCACAGACAAAAATGGTAAGTGAAAATGCTCCATTCTCTGTTAATTGAACAACTAAAAATAGTAAACCACTAATAATAGCAAAAAAGAATGTGTTTTACTAGTCAATTTACTAGCTAAATTGCCAAAAATGGGAATGGTAGCCAAGCAGGATATTCTCCGATTCCTAGGAATCAAATGGAAGCTCTGAGAAACCATCATTTACAAGACATCCTAGCTAATCACAGAATAATAGTTATAAAAACTGATTAAAATACACTTTGAAATAAATTACAAAATCAAAATGACTGGAGAACCAGCTGTTTCCGGAGTTCACTATGGGGTGACTGATCTCTTTGAGTGCAGAAACAAATCTGAGCAACAGCCAAAGTGGAGTGTGAAAGAAGTTTGAACCGACATTCCAAATTCTAAAATTTGCATAGATTCTATCTCCAGGGCGTCACTCTTGTCAAAGTGACAGCATAAAGTGTAAACATTAAGTGAGTTATTCCTGGGGTTAGAACACTACCTAGCAACTGTCAGCTAATAGCCACAATTCACATCTAATCAGGTATTAGAATAGGTGCCATTAGGGGGTTAACGTGTTAGGGACACATCTAGCTGGGAACAGATTAGTTGTCCTTATTAGGCGATGGGGACATTCCATTTAAGCAAAAAAAAAAAAAAAAAGGCATCATAGGGTAATATAGCCACTTAATTGATTCGCAGTGGGACATCCCAATAAAGTGGACATCCATGATACTGATTATCCATATCCCCATTTAGTGGCTTGCACTGTATTTCAGTTACAAGTGTAGCAGTAAAGGCAATGTTTTTGACATTTGAAACTACAGCTCTTGTCACTCCTGTCAATCTCCACCAAGCAAGCGACATGCTGGAGGCTTCTCCATATGATATTCTGACTGCATATCTCAATTTCACTGGTTTGGACCTTTTGTCTTTGCCCTAGCTTAGTCAGCCTGAACTCAAACAAGCTTAGAAGGAAGACTATGTATTACATGATGTGATATGTGCCCTGGAGAAGGGGCAGGATGCAAGTCAGGTATAGATAACTTACCTAGATAGCCCCCTGTTATGGCAAGAGTGGAACAAACTCTCTTTGAAAGAGGGACTGCTCATAAGAACAAGTCATGACAGTGCATACCCTGAGTTCCCTGGACAACAGCTGGTATTACCCTGGAAGTACCCAACAGCCATCATCCAATCCCTACATAACGACATGGGTCACTTGGTAGTTGATTGCACTCTGGACTGGATGCAAGCTCATGTCTGTTGGCCCAAAATGCAAAAGAAGTAGAGAAGCATTGTAAAAACTGTCTCAGATGCATCAAGAGAAAGACTCTGCCTAAAAGAACAGCATTCTTAGTCAATATCACAACCACTGGGCCACTTGGACTAGTATGTCTGTATGGACTTCCTCTCACTGAAGCCTGATAGCAAAAACATTGGCAACATCCTAGTCCTGATCGATCATTACATTTGATATACTAAGGTGTACTCAATGAAAGATCAAAATGCTAACACTGCTGTCGAAGTATTACAACTGTAAATCATTATGGCATCTTTTAAAGAATTCACTTTGGTCAAGGGAGACTTTGAAAGTCTACTTGTAAAAGAGTTTCTGGCAACCTATGGCATCAGAGAATTGAGCACCACTCCTTACCACCCAAAGGAGGACTCTCAGTCTGAAGGCTTTAACAGAACCCAGCTTGCATCCAGGATGGACCAGATAAAACCTGTTCATGCCAAGGCCATCTCGACCAATAACCACTTTGCACCCCTAGCAAGGGTAGAGGATCCTGCCTGTGAGAGGGAGGAAGGCATGTTGGTCAGGGGAGCCAAGACAGAGCAAGGTAATGGCAGCCAAGGCCATTTCAACCAATAACCACTTTGCACCCCTGGAGAGGGTACAGGAGCCTGCCAGTGAAGGGGAGGAGGAGGAGGAGGGCATGTTGGTTAGGGGGCCAAGGCAGAGCATGGAAATGGCAGCCAGTGGCAAAGTAAAACGCAGTAAAAATAGGAGCAAACATATACTCATTTTGGGGGGCTCCATGATAAGAGGAGTAGAGACCCAACTGAGTGAAGATGCATAAACAAATGTGACAGAGAGATGTCTCCCCAGGGCCTCTGCAAAACATGACACCAAATGCATTGGGAGGATAGTGGACAGAGCAGGAGATGACCTTGGAGTTTTGGTCCATCTCGGAACAAAGGACCTGGCAAATCAGTTGGTAGAGGAAGCCAAGCAAAACCTGGTAAAACTGGGTGATCGACTGGCAGCTTGAATGACTACCCTGGCCTTCTCCGAGATTCTCCCAGTATGGGACAAAGCTGGGAGTACTGACAGGGTCAGAAACAAGGAGATTAAAGAACTTAACTCATGGTTACAAAGTTGGTGTCTAGAAAAATGTTACCACTTCATAGGTGCCTGGGATGACTTCTGGGAGAGGAAGTTTTTTTTCAAATATGATGGACTACACCTTAGCAGGGAATGGGTGAGAGCAGTTGGACAGAAGTTTGACATCTATATTGGACATTAAAACTAGGTAAGGGGGAGTTTGAGGCTAAGGAACCTATCAGTACCAACATTAAAGATGGGAATTTAGCCAGCGTTCCCCCACAAACAGGGAACAAGCACAGGGATCACAAGAGGATTTGCAAGGGCAAAAAAGAAAGTAAGTCAATTGTTACTCAGCAAAAGAAGCCAGAAGGGAGATACTCCTAAGGATTCATGGACGGGAGTGTGCTTAAACACCAAAAGCCTGGGAAACAAAATAAGCGGTCTGCAGGCAATGATGGCAGACACCAAAGTGGACCTGGCGGCCATTATGGAGACATGGGCCACAGAGTACAATGAGTGGGACCTATCGGTCCCAGGCTACTCTCTTTTTAGGATGGCTAGGAAGGGAGCTGCGGGGGAGGAGTGGCACTATATGTTCAGGAAAGGATAAAACCATTTCATACGACATTAACAAAAAGAAAGGAGTCAAATACCTGTGGGTGCAACTCAGCACTGCATTAGATAAGAAAGTCTATATAGGGGTAATATACAGGCCACTGGGACAGATGGAGGAGAGGGACGGGGAACTCCTAGAAGAAATTAGAGGCATAAGGCAGAAGGGGGAGGTGGTGGTGGTCAGCGACCTTAACATGTCTGACGTTGACTGGGGTATTCCTGTGACTAGTGCCTCAAGAAGCCAAACTGTGCTAAAAGCCTTACAAGACTGCATGCTAACCCAGCTGGTTAGCATACCAATCAGGCAGGAAGCCATCCTGGATGTAGTCCTCACTAGTTCAGAGGTAGTGGGGCTGTTAAGGTAGGGGAATCACAGCCAATAGCGGCCACAACTCCGTGGTTTGAGCTATCCCTAGGGGATGTAAAATCTCAATCTCGGACAGAGGTCTTGAACTTTAAAGGGGCTAGCTTTCAAAAGAAGAAACAGCTAGTCAGGAATAAACTAACCGGGGTTCAGGAAAAGTCTGACGTAGAAGACATCTGGCGGCTGATCAAACAAGCCATCATGGAGGAAATTAAACTTTGCATTAAGTCAGTAACAAAAAGAAACAAACACAGAAGGCCCATTTGGTTCACATTACAGGTCAAAGAAGCTACCAGGATCAAGAGAGAAGCTTTCCACAGGTATAAAAGAAATCAGAAAGAAGGAGACTGGGATGATTACATTCAGAAAAATAAGGAAGCAAAGATGGTGGTAAGACAAGTGAAGGCAGCAGCTGAACTTCAGACTGTTACAAGGGTCAAAACTGGGAATAAACAATTTTTCTGCTACATTCAGGAAAGAAGAAAGAGAAGAGGAGGGATAGTTAGGCTAGTAGAAGATGGCAGGATTATTGAGGATGACAGACAGAAAGCTTCAGTTCTGAACAGCTTCTTCTGCTTGGTATTCACCAAAGAGATAACTGGACTGATGTCTGAAAGTAGCCTCAATTCAGCCAATAAGGGGATCCCACAAATGGGATAATCTAATATTATCACCAGCAGGGTCGGGGAGGCACTGGCGCACCTGAAGGCAGGCAAGGCACCTGGGTCTGATGGGCTGCACCCAAGAGTGCTGAGGGAGATGGCTGAGGAACTGGCTAGCCCCTTGGCATATTTGTTTAACCGATAGCTACAGACAGGAGAAGTGCCCAGTAACTGGAGGAGAGCAGATGTGATACCACTCCACAAAGGGGGGAGGGGAGCAGGGATGAAGCTGGCTATTACAGACCAGTTAGCCTCACTTCAGTCATGGGGAAACTTATGGTGACCCTAATCAAGCAGGACCTCGTGAAGTACCTCAAAGGGAATGGTCTTCAGGATGGCAGACAACATGGGTTTGTGGCAGGCAGAGCATTCCAAATGAACCTCATTATATTTTTTGACTGGGTAACCAAGGAACAGGATAATGGCAATCCAGTGGACCTCCTCTACTTCAGTTTTAGAAAAGCCTTTGACTCAGTGCCACATAATCGCCTGCTGAAGAAGTTGGAAGACTCAGGCACTTCTAAGAGCATTGTCAGATGTGTGGGAAATTGGCTAATGAATAGAAGACAGAGAGTGGTGGCCAATGGGGTGAGATTGACTGAAGGAGAGGTCACTAGTGGAGTACCACAGGGATCGGTCTTGGGCCCAGTCCTATATAACATGTTCGTAAATGACATTGGTGAGGGAATCCAGGGCAAACTTGTCCTCTTTAAAGATGACATAAAGCTCAGAGAGAGGGTTGACAGTGCAGAAGCAGTTAGAGACCTACGAAAAGACCTATACAGACTAGAAAGATGGTCTAATGTCTGGTAGCTGAGGTTTAATGCAAAAAAATGCAAACTGATGCATCTGGGAAAACAAAACCCTAAGACAGAATATTGGCTCAATGGGGCCAGGCTCAGTGGCTCACAAGAAGAAAGGAACCATGGGTCATCATATGTGACACTCTCAAGCAAGCTAGCCAATGCAACAAAGCATATAGCTGGGCAAATAGAATGTTGGGGTGTATAAGAAGGGGTTTTGACAGAAGGAGGAAGGAGGTGATTCTCCTCCTCTATAGGTCCTTACCTGGATACTGCATCCAGTTTTGGAAACTGCACCTTAGGAAGGACACGGATAGGCTGGAGGCCATTCAGAGAAGGGCAACTAAGATGAATCAGGGACCCCACGGGCTTGCGTACAAGGAATGACTAAAGTCACTGAACATGTACTCACTTGAGACAAGGAGAGAGAGAGGGGATACGATTGAAACCTTCAAATTCATGAGAGGTATAAACAGAGTGCCCTGTGTCACAAACACGCTCCACAGGTCAGGCCCACTGCTCTCACAGTGCCAACCTCGAGGCACAATAGTGTGAACAGGATACAAACAGGGTAACCCTCCTGTTTGTTTTTGGGTTCAAATCACCTACTAGTCTAGAGTCCTGGGGTCAAATGTGAACCTGTTGCTAGTACACCCAGTTAACAGGCTCAGGTATATATTCTCTTTGGGGAAATGCAAACTAATCCTTCGCCCAGTGGCAGCCAGCCAGGTTCCCAAAGTGTACCCTTACAACTCAATATGAGACCTAGGTATATTCTTACCTTTAGCAAAATAGTAACTCACCCTCTTTGAGCTCTTAACAGTTGCCAGAAATATTAACACTTTTCCAGCATTCACATGCAAAAGAAACTGAGAAGCCACAGGCAGAATTTCAAGGAAAATAGTGTTTACTACAAATTTAAAATATATAAAATACCAAACACAGAACATAAACATCAATACTTACAGTTAACAAAATAATTGGGAAATTACAGAACAAACAAAATGCCTGCAAAATACTTAAAAGTTCCAGCTGAATTATACCTTTCTAAAGTGCCTAGTTATCAGTACAGAAACTAAGTGTGTCTTTGATCTTCAAAGAGAGCATCTGCACTAACTTCTCAGATGCAGGCAATATTCAAAAGTCAGTTTTCTCCACCTCCTGGTGATGTCACAGCATCCATGTCGCTGTTAGATCTTGCCATAAACCCAAATTCCCAGAACAAACATCCACAAGGATGTGGAAATCTGCAGTTAGCAAATTTTAAAATACGACAGTCACTTTCATCAAAGCCTTTCCTTTGATCTCTCTGCTGGTTCCTGTTTTGCAAGAATGATTTCAGTTTTATGACTTTTAACAAGATTCTGTTAAAATGTTGTCTCTTCCTTCAGGATCATAACATTCCTATTTGGTTTCCAGCTTCAAAAGCAGGAGCAGGTTATAAGGAGTAATAAACTGTCCCTCTGGAAGGAAGTCTTAATTAGTGTTTTCCACTGGCCAGTTTCATGCCAGCCTGCTGACTCAGTCACACTGATACCTTTGAGGTCAAAGGTCACGTGTTACACTGTTAGGCTGTTTTCCTTCCTAAGCAGACATTCACATACCATATATTTATATCATAATTTATAAATATAATAATAAGCAGGTGGCTGAGTGTCACATCCTACACCATTCTTAGTGCTGGGGGACTCAATACTAAGAGGAGTTAGGTGGGGTAGCAAAGGGGAGAGGCATAGTTGCATTTGGGTGGAGGCCATGCCAGGAATGAAAGTGGAAAGGGTGGTACAATCTGTTCTGAAATATGCCAGAAAGGGTAGGGACAAGCCTCATTTAATTATACATCTTGGGACAAATGACCTAGCTAACAAGATGGTAGATATAGTCCGGAGGAGGTCTGAGAAACTAGGACAATTATGTGAGGGGGCAGGAAGATCAGTAACTTTTTCAGAGATACTTCCAGTGCCCAAGGCAAGCACAACAAGAAAGCTGAGAATAGAGGAATTTAACGGATGGCAAAGAACCTGGTGTCATGCTAAAGGGTATGGGCTGGTGGGGGGTGGGGTGGGAGGGACCTGAGAGGACAGTAGTCTCTATGCCAAGGACAGACTACACTTGAGCAGGAGGAAGAAAATGTTGAAACAGAGGATGGAGGGTACATAGAGAGTTGGGAATTTAAACTAGGAGTGGGGGGTGGCAAGTGGGCAAGAGACATGCAGAGACCACAGGTTGGGAAGCCATATGAGCTTAACCCCATAACAGTGACAAAGGACAAATGGCAAGTACTATTGGTGATGCTAGTAAAGGTGGGCAGGATTGGGGGGAGGGGTGGAAGGTTGTCACTCTTAATGCTAGGAGCCTTGGGAGGAAAACTGCAGAGTTACAGGTGCTCATGGCAGAGGGAGAGGTGGACATTGCAGCCATCACAGGAACATGGGCTACCCAATACAATGACTGGGACTTGTCTGTACCAGGATACAGGTTATTTCGTAGGGATAGGGTGATTGGGAAAGGGGGGGTGACACTATATGTGAAGTGAGGACTGAAGTGTGTAAGGGAGGAAGGGGAGGATGGTAGTCCGAAGTCACTTTGGATACAAACCCAGGATTCCAAGAATAGGACTCTCAGAATGGGAGTGGTATACAGGCCACCCTCTCAGATGGAGGAGTTAGACAGGGGACTAGCGGGACAGATCAGGAGGGCCTGTGAGAAGGGTAGTGTGGTGATTGTGGGGGACTTCAACATGCCAGGAGTGGACTGGAGTACCCCAGCAACTAGGAATAGAAGGGAGCAGGTACTGCTTGATGCCTTCAAGGACAGCTTCCTGATGCAAATGGTCAGTGAAGCTGTCCTGGAAGGCATCAGGAAGCTGTCCTGGAAGGCATCCAGGACAGCCTCCTGGTGCAAGTGGTCAGTGAACCAACCAGGTTAGGGAATACTCTTGAACTTGTGCTGGCAAATGGAGAGTTTGTGAGGGAAATTAGGGTGGAAGAACTGCTGTCAGGGAGTGACCACCACTCAGTATGGCTCATATTGGATATGGGCAAGGAAGGAGTGGAATCTGGCACAAGATTGCTGGACTTCAGGAGTGCCGACTTTGGGAGGATGGGGGAAGTGGTAAAAGGGTACCTAGCCAGAATTCAACCTAGTATGGGTACTAACCAGAGGTGGGAGCTCATAAAGCTGGGGATAGTGGAGGCAACCAGACCAGCAGCAAGGCCCAGAGCAAGAAGGCTAGGGCTAAGAAACCGAGCTGGGTGAGCAAGGAGGTCATGGAAAAGGTAAGGAGGAAAAGAGCTGCCTTTAGGAGGTACAAGAAAACAGGGAGGGAGGAGGACAGGGAGGAGTACCTGAAGGAATTGAAGGAGGTGACAATGGCAGTAAGGAGAGCCAAGACATCTACAGAGCTCAGGCTGGTACAAGGCATCAAGAATGGGGAGAAGGACTCCTTTAGGTATACCAGGGAGAAAAGGAACTGTAAGGACAAAATAATAAGGATTAGGAAGGGGGGGTTGAGTGGAAGCAGGGTGCAATAAGGCAGAAGCGCTAAATGATTACTTCTGCTCGGTATTTACTAAGGAGAAGAGGGGGTGATACCCAAGGGAAAAGGAACGGCAGAAACAGGGGGGAAGGGGGTGACAGATGGGGAAATCATGGAGGGCAGAGTTCTGGAGGGTTTGAAGGCACTGAGGGTGGACAAGGTGCCAGGCCCAGATGGCATCCATTCCAGGGTACTGAAGGAGCTGGTAGAGGTCCTTGCGGGACAGTTGGAAGACCTATTTAATGCCTCACTACCCTCAGGCTGTGTACCTCAAGATTGGAGGATGGCTCATGTGGTGCTCATCCACAAGAGTGGCCCTAAGGGTGAACCGGGGAACTGCAGACTGGTGAGCCTCACATCCATCCTAGGTAAGCTGATGGAGACTATCCTGAAGGAGAGACTGGTGGCCCTCCTGGAGGCCAAAGGACTACAGAACAGCAGACAGCATGGCTTCATTCATGGCACATCCTGCCAAACCAATTTGGTGGAGTTCTATGACTGGGTAACTAGGCAATTGGACATGGGCCATGCAGTGGATGTCCTGTAGCTGGACTTCAGTAAGGCATTCGACTTGGTGCCACATGGGAGGCTGGGAAGTAAGTTAGAAGGCACAGGGGCAGGTGCAAAGCTGGTGAGATTGCTAGGGAACTGGCTTCAGGGAAGGTGACAGAGGGTGGTGATGGGTGGGTAGCTCTCATCTCCAAGGGTAGTGATGAGCAGTGTTCACAGGGCTTGGTATTGGGACCAGTGTTGTTTGGGATATTCATTGCAGACATATCATTGGACATCAAGAGCAAGATCAGTCTGTTTGCTGATGATACCAAGATGGGAGCAGTGGTGGATGACCTATGGGAATGGCAGGGGTTGCAGGATGATCTGGCAAAGCTGGAAACTTGGTCAGACACCTGGCAACTGGGGTTTAATACCAAAAAGTGCAAGGTGCTGCATTTTGGGGGTGAAGAACCCAAGGAGGAGTTACCAGCTGGGGAGAGTGCAGCTAGCCCAGATGGAAGAGGAGAAGGATCTAGGGGTGCTGATTACAGGGTCAATGAACAACTCAGCACAATGTAGGAAGGCAGCTGCAAAGGCCAGCAAAATGCTGGGTTGGATTGCAAGGGGTATATCCTCGAGAAGGGAGGATGTGATTCTGCCACTGTGTAGGTCATTAGTTAGACCACACCTGGAGTATTGCGTGCAGTACTGGTGCTCGTATCTGAAGAGGGACATTAAGTTACTGGGTGCAGTGCAGGGTGACAAAGATGATCAAGAGGCTGGGGGACTTATACGAGAGGAGGCTGAGGAAGTTGAATATGTATTCGCTGGAGGAGAGGAGAGACAGGGGGGATATGACTGAAACCTTTAAGTACATGAAAGGAATAAACAAGACAGGTGCAGAAGGGCTGTTCAAAGTAAGGGAGGGAAGGGACACCCGGGGCCATGATATGAGACTGGTGGGAGGAAGGTTCAAGAGGGAGAAGAGGAGACATTTTTTTACAGAGAGGGTGGTAGCTGGGTAGAATGTGTTACTGGCAGAAGTGGTATCCAGTAGAACAGCAGACTGCTTCAAAAGGTGCTTGGACAGGGCAAGGGGAAGGGTCAATGGCGGGGAAGGGTGGAAGGGAGGGGCAGTTGCACAATAAGGGATGCTAGCTGCACATTCGAGCAGACTTGATACACCTCTAGACCTTTATCTGCTGGGAGATTTTGTATGTTCATATGTTCGATCTATTTAACAGGGTAGACAACTCAACTACTATAGGTCACAAATGGAAGTTGCGGGGAGGGAGTTTCAGGGGGGATCTAAGGAAACACTACTTTACTGAAAGAGTCATAGATCCATGGAATAGCCTGCCTGCTGAGGTGGTGGGAGTAAAGACAGTAGCAACATTCAAGATGGGGTGGGACACAGCAAGGGAAAGCAAGGTAGGAAGGATGGACAAATACCACAAGGGGAATAGGACCCAGGACTAGTAGAAGACCTTGGAAACTCATGGGCAGACAAGATGGACCCATGGTCTCCTTCTGCTATCATTTTCTATGCTTCTATGTTTGACATGTTGGGCAACCTGGAGCCATCCCAGAAATCAGACTGGAGTCAGAAAATAAGTTCACTGGTACATACTTACAACTGCATCCATAATGATGCCACCCAAAGATCCCCATACTACTTAAAATTTTGGCGAGAAGCTTGTCTCTTCAGAAGATACCTGCGTAGAATACACCAGGCGATTGTGTCTACAGTTGCAGGAAGTCTACCAACTTGCCTATGAGGCTGCTGCCAAGAACAGCCATGTAAACAAAAACATATGACAAACAAGTTCAATACCAGGTATTGCAAGCTGGAGATTGTGTACTCCTGAGAATCTTAGGCCTACAAGGAAAGCACAAACTTCAGAACCATTGAGCACCAGATTCCAATATGATAGTTGAACAAAAGCCTGACTTGCCAGTCTACAAAATTCACGAAGAAAATGGTAGAGACCTAGAAAAGACTGTCCTCAGAACCACCTGCTACCCACTGGGGAGCCTGTGCCCGAAACTGAACACCCCATTGCCTGGAGACCAAAGACCCGGAGTCACACCAGCCAGCCAAGAAATGGGACACCAGCACCTGAGACAAATAACACAAAGGCGGACCCTGTGTAAGAGCCAGCTGAAAATTGTTCTGATGACATTGATAACGATATTGTGTGTGTTGCACCAGAGTACCTGGCAGACCCCAAGTTGAGCAATTTCAGCCAATGAAATGGACCGCTTCAATTGGAGAATCATACAGCACTGAATTTTCACACAATTTGAATGCAGAGGCAGCACCTTTTGTGCCGTAAGAATTGGCAGTTGAACAACCTGACAATCCAATTATGGACACTGATGTGCAGTTTGATTTGGAGAAGAAAATCCCAAAAACTGATGTAAGCCCTGTCATTTCTGACACTGCTCTTGTACTGGACACAGAGGCAGAAAAGGAAAGCATGCATCCTGTTCCTGAGGAAGAAACAGAGTTACCTTGCAAGTCTAGACGTGAACAAGCTATCATATGACATCCTTGCTGCCTCTTCTAATACACCCATTCATATGGTTCATAAGTATATGGCTCCTGTAATACACGACCCAAAATGCTGCACACAGGTTCAGAAGGGAAAGTGTAATTGTATGCCAATTGAATGCTATGAAAATATAAGTATCAATTGTCTAGTTAGAAATGTACACTGTGTAAATATGTATAAATGCACTGAGTAGTTAAGCAACAGGTGTTAGAACTGTATATGTTTTGATATGAATGCTTACTACCACAGCCATTTGGACTATCAGACAGTATGGACATGGTCTTGAAGGGTGCCAAGAATCTGGGAGGAAGAGTATGTTAGCCCCCCCCCCCCAGCAAATCCAGTGGCTTACCTTGTGGGGTTATGGCCCCTGATGAGTACATTTTCTGCCTACTTCATTCCCTCTCTTCTTCCTTCGCCCTTCGGTCCCCAGCACTGCCTCTGAAGGGATTAGTAGGTTAGCGGTGTTGTGACCAGAGCCCTGGCAGAGGCCATGCTAGGTCTACATTCAGTACATCACAGCTGGAATCGCTCAGCAGGACCAAGATCTCAGCCCCAGGACTGATGTGTGGGGACCGAGACGAGCAAGGAGAGTGCCATTGGGAGCATTTGGTAGTTTCCCTGACCCCATTATCAGCAGCATGTTGGGGAACATGGGAAAGAGCATCCACCAGTGTTCATGCTGCCGTGCTTGGGTTGTCAACACTGGGCCATGACCTCAATCCGGTAGAGGATGCCGGCATCAGAGCAGACAGCAGAGCTGGGATCGAGGATCAGCCACACCAATGGGTGCAAAACAAAGGGTTTCATGGCACACGGCAGGTAGCGGGCCAGGAAGTGAAAAACAGTTGTGCGCATGCGCTCCACTCTGGGAACACACCTCCTGTCTTTCAGCATTAAAAGGCATAGCACTGACCTTCAAAATTCAGAGCAAATAGCCAGAATGTGTAGCACTTTCTTATTTTAAAGAATAATGTGTCTAACAATAATGGGCCCCATACGTTTAGTGTTAACAAATGTTTCCATCAAGTTAGTTCAATCTTTTCATAGTTTGTGTGTCTAGAACAGACTAATATTATGAGGAACAGTAAACTGTCATGGGGCTAGGGTACATTTGACTGTAAATACTCATAGTACTATACAAAAAGTATTGTAGCTGAGAAGTATGCCTCAGAGAGTGGCTCAGTGGCCTCCTCCCACACAGAGGAGCATCCGGTTTGAAAACAACTGTTCAGTTGTGTGCGAAGCAGAGACAGCAGCAGTGGGAGAGACTGACCAACTGAGCAAAGCAAGAAAAGGAGTGACTAACCTTCAGCTCCTGCGTAACCCCTTAATGTCCCAGCCAGTCTGGAGTAGCAGTACTCTCCCTCCATGTCCCATGTCAGCAGCAGTCCAGCAGTTCCTGTGTCCCACGATGGTGCAAGTCCATTGGGGAGGAGCAGCAGTGAAAGGCCATCCCTCCTTTCAGCATCAGCCTAGAAGCAGCACCATTTGAGGAGGCCTGTGGGAGTGGGTGGGTCCAGGCCTCCTTCCGATTGCAGCACCAGCAGCCCTGACCCAGAAAGTGAAGAGGGCAGCAGGGTGAGTGGCAACCAGGAACAAAGACTGTTGTTTTTATTTACAAAAAAAAAAAACTTTTGTGCCTCCCAGTGCTGAAGAGAAGAGCATGGTCATTTGGGGCAAGCCAGGCCCTGAAGAAAAGTACCACCCACAGAGCAAGGTTTGAAGATCTCAGGGAGCCAAAGACTGTGGGAGCCGGCAAGCCCTGTCCATGGAACCACCCACGGGGTGGAGTTGGAAGAGCACTCCACGGGAGCCAAGGCCAGAAGGAGGCAGGACTATTTAAATTAAATAAATAAATAATGTGTAAAGGCACCACAAGGCTATATTTAAATAGAAAGTGCACTTAACATACAAGCTGCCTATTTTTATTGCATTTTAAATGCAATTTGGAAAGACTGCTTCTTTGCCCCTATACGAACATATGAAATTGCCAACAGATACAGGCATGTCGGTCTATCTAGTCTGCTCAAGTGTGCAGCACTTCAGTCTTTCAGACTGCAGCTGCCCCCCCTTGCCTCCCCCATTGATTTTGGCTCATGCATTCTTCACACCCACCCCTGCCCCCACGGTTTGAACCTCCCTCTGAACCTGTCCCACCCCCTTTGAAGCTGCCCACTGTGATATATCACCTCCTCTAGCAGCTGGTCTACCCTGCCACCACCCTTTTGGTGAAATAGTGCCTCCTCATTTCCATCCTGAATCTGCCTCTTTCCAACTTCAGACTGTGCCCCCTGGTTTCCCTTCCACCTTTTAATGTGAAAATACTTCTGGTGCTTACTCTGTTCATACTCTTCAGGTACTTGAAGGTCTCAATCATATCCCCTCTCTCCCTTCTATCCATCAGGGAATACATATTGAGCTCTCTCAATCTCTCTTCAGAAGGTTTATCTCCCAATCCCAGGATCATTTTCATTGTCCGGCACTGTAACCCCCTCCAACGGCTTGATGTCCTTTTTAAAGTAGGGGCACCAGTACTGCACACAGTACTCCAAGTGCGGCCTCACTATGGACCTGTACAGGAGCAGGATGACTTCCCCTCTCCTAGAGGTAATTCCCCTTGCGATGCACCCCAGCATTCTGTTGGCCTTTGCCACTGCCTTCCTGCACTGGGCTGAGTGATTCATTCCCCATCATGAGTACACCCAGATCCTTCTCCTCCTTTGACTTGGATAACTGCGCTTCCCCCAACCAGTAACTATTTCCGGGGTTCCTGGCTCCCAAGTGCATGACTTTGCACTTCTTGGCACTGAACCCAAGTTGCCATGTGTTAGACCATTCCTCCAGTTTTGCCAAATCCTCCTGGAGTACTGTACTGCCTTCCCCTCCATCAGCATCACATGTAGTGAGAACATGTACTCACTGGAAGAGAGGAGGGAGAGGAGAGATATAATTGAAATCTTCAACTACATGACAGGGATAAACAAGTCTTGAACGGAGGGGCTTTTCAAGCTAAGGGAGGGGAGGGACACCCAAGGCCATGATATGAGACTGGAGGGGGGAAGGTTCAGGAGGGAGATAAGGAGACACTTTTTTACAGAGAAGGTGGTGGCCGGGTGGAATGCACTGCCGGCAGAGGTGGTATGGAGTAGAACAGTGGGGAGCTTCAAGAGGGGATGGGACAGAGCAAGAGTGAGGGACAAGGAAAGGATGGGCAGCTGCAAAATAGGGACTGCTAGCTGCACAACCAGCAGACTTGGTAGACCATAAGGCCTTTTTCTGATGGCGTTTTTCCAACGTCTGTATGTTCGTAACCTCCGCACAGATCTTGATGTCATCAGCAAAGACACTGATCTTAATCTTTATCCCTTCTGCGATGTCAGCAATAAAAATGCTAAACAGCACTGAGCCCTGTGGGATCCCACTTGTTCCTATCCTGGGCTCAGATACCTCCCTCCCCCCACTACCTTCTGCTGTGTATCCTGCAACCAGCTCTTGACCCATCTAACCAGTTTGCTCAGTTTGCTGGTCAGCCTACTATGTGGTACTGAATCAAAGACCTTGCTGAAGTCCAGGTATAGGACATCCACCACATGACCCTTGTCCAGTGCCCACGTCACCCAATCAAAAGAGTCCACCAGGTTCATCTGGCAGGATCTGCAAGAAACAAACCCATGCTGTCTGTCATCCTTGAGGTCATTATCCTCCAGAAATTTTACCAGCCTTTCCTTGAGGATAGTCTCGATTAGCTTTCCCAAAATTGAGGTTAGGCTGACTGGTCTATAGTTCCCTGGTTTGTCCTTGGGCTCACTCTTATGGAGGGGCACCATATGCACCACCCTCCAATCCCTGAGTATGCATTCTGTTTCCAGAGAGGTGTTGAACAGGTTTACCAATGGCTCTGCCAGGACAACTACCAACTCTCTCAGTACTCTAGAATGAATTCTGTCTGGCCCAGGTGCCTTATCAACCCTCAGAGAATTAAGGCCCTCCAACATCCTTCTCTCTGTGTGATTTCCCCATCCATGATCTCCTTCCCCTTCCCCCACCCTGCCCTTCCCCTTAGGTATGGGCCCACCCCTCTCCTTGGTGAATACTGAACAGAAGTACTTGTTGAGTACTTCTGCCTGCTCTACCCCCTTTTCTACCCACCCACTGCCATTCTTGATCCTTGCAATCTGATCCTTACTCTTTCTCTTCTCCCTTATATACCTAAAGAAATCATTTTCACCTTCTTTGATCCCCTGGGCCAGCCTCAGTTCTCTCGACGCCTTGGCTACCCTTACTGTTCTACTCACTTCCCTGGATTTCCTCACATATTCCTCCCTGTTGGATCTTTTGTAGGTTCTAAATGCAGCTCTTTTCCCTCACCCTCTCCCCTACCTCCTTGTTCATCCAGCTTGGCTTCTTGGTCCTGGATTTCTTGCTCTGGCTCTAGACTCGTGTGCTAGTGGATTCAGCCAGGCCCACCTTGATGACTGACCATTTTTGTTCAGTGTCCATGTTCAGTCAGATGCTAGCTATGTGCCCTTCCAGTATACTACCCATCCTGCCAAAGTCTACCCTTTTGAGATCCAGGACCTTAGTCCTTGTAGTGGCTACCTCCTTACCTAGATTGATTGAGAACCACACTGTACAGTGGTCGCTTCCCACCAGGGGTTCCTCTACTTAAACATCCCTGACTTACTCTTCATCCTCCAGCACCAGGTCCAGGATGTTCCCCTCCCTAGTTGGATCTGCTACCCTCTGTGTCAGGAAGCTGTCCTGGAAGGCTTCCAGAAGGATCTGCTCCCTGACACATGAGGTAGCTGGGGTGCTCCAATCCACCACTGGCAGATTCAAGTCCCACACCACCACAGTGTTCCCTTTGCTGCAAAGCCTCATTAGCTGCTCCCCCAGCTCCCTATCAATTTCCTCATTCTGTGTCGAGGCCTATAAACTATGTCAGCATGGCTCAGTTGGTAGCACATCTGCCTCTGGACCAGAAGGTTGTGGGTTCTCATCCCACACTGGGAGAGGACTTGCACCTAAAAATCACTGGCATCCGAGTGCAGTATTGGGGGGTGCTGTACTGCTGGGGTGTGCCATCCTTCAGATGAGACGTTAAACCGAGGTCCCTTCTACCCATCCTTGTGTTATCCTGGTGGGTGTCCAGGTGGAAGTAAAAGAACCCAGGGCACTCTTTGCAAAGAGCAGGGAACATTCCCAGTGTCCTGGCCAACATTCCCCTTCCCATAAACCCGCTCGTGTAAATATCCAGGCTGTGTGTGGGTGATGATGTGTGATATGGCCGCCACCACACATTTAGTCACTTCACTACCAGTCTAGCATTGCTTGTAAAGTGCTTTGGGATACTGTGTATGAAAAGTGCTACATAAATGCTGATTCTTCTTCTTCTACCCCCACTCTAACCTTGCTACCCCTCAGGTTGTATAGTTGCACCCATATGGCCTTCCCTCTGCCTTCCTCCCCCTCCTCCCTATTACACATTATCCCATCCCTAACGTAGATGGCCACCCCACCACCGTTCCCTGTCCCTCTGGTATAGCTTGAAACTTGGGATGGCTAGGTCCCAGTCATGGAATCAGGTTATCCACGTCTCGGTGATGGCAGCTATGTCCACCTCCCCTTCTGCCATCAATTCCTGCAACTCTGTCATCTTGTTCCCCAGGCTCCTAGCATTCAGTGATACCACACTCCATTTTGATCCACTGCACACGGTGCCTTTTCCCTCCCCTCCATTTCCCCTCGTATTTGAATTTGACTCCTGCCTTGCTGTAGAGGGGTCAAGAGACCCCTCTTGGTCAATCCCCCTCCCATAGTTAATATTCAATTTTCTTTGATAAACTCCCAAAATCTATGCTTCAATACTTGTGAGTCCTCCTTATTAAGGTGCAACCTATCCTCTGCATACAGGTCTGTGTTCTCTCACTTGTTCCCCCCGCCCCCAACACTAATCTATACCCCATGGACTCACTCCATTCCTTCAGCCATCTATTGATTTCAGTCATTCTTTGCTTCCTGGCTGTACTCGATCTTGGCACTGGTAGGATTTCTGAGAAAGCTACCAGCCTTCACACTATACTGCACAGTTTCCTCAGTTTCCTGAAATTGTTATGCACCTCTTCTATCCTTCTCCCTTCCAGGTCATTTGTGCTAAGGTGTACCACAATGTGTGTTTTTTCCCCCTACCTTCCTTCCTCACACGTCTGCTAATATGTTGTCGCACTCTAGCTGCTGTGTTGCCTGGCATGCACTCCACCCAAATGCTGCTTTTCCTGGCACCCCCCCATCTTATACCTTTAAGCATCACGTCCCCAAGAATAATGACCTTCCCTTCTTTATCCTTTTCAACCTCCTGCTGCCTGCTAATAATCAGTCCATCTTTTTTTTTTTATGTTGGCTCACGCTTGTGTGCCAGCCAACGTCTTACAGTAGTAGCAGATTTCGGAGGTACGGTCAGTGTGGGCGAATGCAGGGCACGCATCAGTAGGTGCGTCCCTCATTCCCCAATAAGCCAGCATGCAGTCACTGACAGCAGCAATATTTAAGGTGGTCAAAACTTCTAAGAAAAGTGCCGCTGCAATGAGAGGCAACCTCATCATGCAGTGGCACAATAACACGCCTCCTGATGTGCTTTTCCTGATGAAATATTTCAATAAACATGGTGGCAGTGACTGCCGCTGCCGCCGCCTGTTGCACAATGCCAACTTCAGGGGTACCCAATCCCCCTGTCAGCATGCTAAATAACCCCCCCAAGATTGTGTGGCACACTGGGAGCCCATCTCAGTGTGCCTTCTCATGATGAAAGCCGACCATTGTCGGCATGTTGAGGCCCCGTCCCTATTCTGTGCCACACTGGTAGCCCACCCCAGTGTGGCAACATCACCCAAACATGGCGCACACTGGGAGCCCATCCCAGTGTGCAGAATACTTTATACACCTGTGGAAAAGAAAACTGTCTTTGGTGTTGTCCCCCCACAAGTACCTAAAAGAAAAACAGTCCCTCATGTGGGTTCCCTCCCCAACCATGAGCCACCCTCTGCGAACCCCACCTCCTCATCCCATACTTACCTCTGGAGTCCAGTGCAACGATCTTCAGTGGATCAGAAACACGTCTGCACTCTTCAAAGCCGACCGCGAACTGAAGAAATGCCGGTAAGCTGTATAATGGCATAAATAAGGTTTTTCCGACTTAGGTGGATATCTCAGCTATTTTTTGGAATTTTGCCTCCAAATTTTCAACATTAGGTGCTTGGGACCCCACCTCATGAACACATGGACTGTCATCTCGTTACTTGGCCCGAAGGTCATTTCACGATCACTGCGAAATCACCTTTGGGACCGATAACAGATGACAGTGCACATGTAGAGATCCAAAAACCCTATCTTGCAAATCTGGTGGAAAAATTCCAAAAAATGACCGTGTTACAAGCATGCATTGTGCAGTTTCAACACACGCTTGTAACTGTGACAATTTTTTATATTTTCACTCCAGATTTTCAACATTGCCGTCTTTTCACATCTCCTTATGAACAGTACAGCTATCATTTTTCACATCCTGCCCAAAATATGTTTTCATGCATGTGGCGCACAATGGGGTGGTTGCTGTGCAAAATCAACGTTCTGGACACATTAAAATCACAGTGAGACTTTTCATGAGTGGAGGTCCTAAAATGCCTATGTTGAAAATTTGGTAAAACAAACACTCAAAATAATTGCATTATGGCTGTGCACTGCACAGTTTCTATGCACGCTCATGACGGCACCAATTTTTCATATTTTCAATCCAGATTTTCACCACTGTCATTTTTGTACACCTCCTTATGAACAGTACAGCTGTCTTTTTTCACATCCTGCCCGGAATGTGTTTTCATATGTGTCATACAATGGCGCGGTTGCAGTGAAAAATCAACGTTCGGGCCACATTAACAAAATCGCAATGACGCTGTTCATGACCGGAGATCCCAAAATGCCTATGTTGAAAATTTGGTTAAACAAATCCCCAAAATATTTGCGTTATGGCCGTGCATTGCGCAGTTTCTACGCATGCTTGTGATGTCACCAATTTTTCATATTTTCACTCCAGATTTTCAACAATGCTATTTTTTACACCCCCTCATGAACACACCTGTCATTTTTCACATCCTGCCCAAAATGTGTTTTCACACCTGTGCTGCCAAAATGCACAGTCGCTGTACAAAATCACCTTTCGGCAAACAAACTCATAGTGCCACTGTTCATGAGGTGGGGTCACAAACGACTTATGTTAAAAATTTGGAGTGAAAATACCAACAAATGCCCTCAGCATTAGGGTTTCCAAATGCAATGCCCCACCCTGTACAGACTGACAGGCATCAGGGGTGTGAGTTGGCATTATCAGCTGCAATGCTCATGCCATTCCACACCCACACCCTGCAGCCAGTGACATGTGTTGAGATGTGCCTTAGATTCTTTGGCCCCAGCGTTCACCCCATTTTCCTACACTGCGCCCATGTAAGTATATTCTCTTATGGAATGGGGTGAGCGTAAGGCCCAAAGACCCCAAGGCACATTGAGGCACTTGTCGGTCTCTGCAGGGTAGGGTGAGGTGAAATGGCATACGCGTTATGGCCAATGACCCAAAGGCACACCTCAGTGCCTGTCACTTTCTGCATGGTAGGGCTGGGGTTGGCGTCAGTTCATTACTTCACTGCCAGTCCTACTGTGCATCTCTCTAACTCCTGCACTACCAATGCCAGTGCCAACAAGCCAACATTCGGCATTGACAAATGCTTGTTTTATATTCTTTCTTTATGCGCCCTTCTCATTGCAGAGCTCCCATTCTTCAGGAGACACCTATGGCCTTGTACATCCCCCGCTCGTCTAATCGGGCACCGGTGCAGTCCATCCCCCCATGGATCTGTGGTTATACCACCAAGGCTGGTATGAGGTGGGAACCCTTCCACCCCGACGTGTCTTTATTTCATTGGGGATGCTGTCGCCGGTGCTGGTAGGGGCATTGGGGATCGGGGCCTGGTGCTCCATCTACTGGGAGTGCTGCATTTTTTTTCCCTCATTTCTGATCCCCCCCCAGGACGTCGGCACACTTGCAGAGCCTAGGGGTGGACCACGTTGGGACGTGCGAACACTACAGCTCCCAGGCAACATCCTCCCTCCCCCTCTTCCTGCTGTCCCGCTGCACCTACACCCATGATCACCCAGGTGGCGGTAGAGCAGTGGGACAAGCAGCCCACCCTCCCCGGAGGAGGAGACTGGCCTCTGGGTACTCAATCCTCCTCCCCTCCCGGCCGATCCTCCAGCCACCCGAGTCTGTTCCTGAACTCGGGTCACTGACGCCACGAGTGGTAGCCCTATCGCTACGCCGACAGGCCGGCCCATCAGTCCCCCATCTAATTTCCCCTCCTTCCTCCCTGCCTCGGTACCCCTGCACCTCCCCCGAGCCATGTCTGCCCCTTTTCTTTGCCCCGTCCTTCCCCTGTACCACCTGTGCCCAGACTATCTGATTCTACCCTTGTACTCTTCCTCTCCAGCTCTACCTCCACCCTTTCTGTGCCTGCCTTTCCACCCCCCTTGCCACTGGCTCCCTGTGTCCCCACTGACCTGTTCTCTTCCTCTTCCATTTCCCCATCCCCCCTGTGCTCTCCTTTCCAGAGCTGCCTGCTGTGCCCCCCTGTCTGATCTCTACCTGCCCCTCCCTCCCCTCATACCTGCTGCTTCGCCACCTTCCTTCTGCCCTGCATTGCATCTGCTGTCACCTGGGCTACCTCTTTTGCCTTCCGCCTCACTGCTGTATCCCTCACCCTTCATAGTGCCCTACACCCTTCCATTCTCTGCAGTTTCCCTCCCCGCCCCTTCCTACTCCCCCAGGCTAGCCAAAACAGAGACTCTGTTCCTATTCCCATTCTCCCTTCTCTGAGCTACTCCAGCCACCCTTCTCTTTGACTTACACCCCCTGCCCTGCCACTTTTATCTTCCCCAGGTGCCTGACCACCCTCCAGTCACTGGTGTCTGTCCCCAGCTGCTCCTGATTGACTGCCCTCTTGTTCCCCCACTTTGTCTATCCTTTCTTTTGACTGCTGAAACCTCTGGTGATGGCCTCCTCACGTCCCTTTTTCCTTGGTTTTCCCCCCACCCCCCATCTACCCGGCTCCCTTCTCAGCCATCCAAGCTCCTCACTAAGTTGTATCAACTGCCTACACACATACACCCCCCTGCCCTCCATGCAATCACCAAGATTATGGCTGCCCCGCAACCATTACAACTCAGTACCTGTCTCTATTGACTGCCCACAAACACCCACCCTCCCCATGCCTGCTTAATGGCCAACATCCTGGGACTCCCCATCCTCTTTGGGCTTCCTGCCACATGGTATATTTCTGAGCTATACCTAGTCAGCGCTCCCTTTAGAGACTCATCTTTCCTGTGTCCTACTCTTCCCTCCCCCAGCATGGCTTGCTGTCCTCCCTGCTGATGCCCTGCAGATGCTACTCGAGATGCTACACTCCTGCTTCATGGCACTCAAGCTTCAGGGTCACTCACGCTTCGGGGTTGCTTGGTCCCCCTTTTAATATAAGTGGATCCCAGCCCTGTTATTGGCTCATCTGAGTCATGTGACCACCCCTTCCCCTCTTGTGTAGTCCCAGCCTCTCCCTCCCTTAGTCTGATGCCCCCCTCCTCCCAGCCCAAGACAAAATCTTTTTTTTTAAATCACAGCTCTATTTTCTCTCCTGCTGCGGTGTGATCGGCAGGGGCATCCTGCCACTGGCTCCCCCTGCCTGAAAGGAAGCAGGCTCCCTCGCATGATGGGTGGTCTGGTACAGCTGGTCCCCAACCCACTGGGAGGTCCCCCATGCCTTCCCATGCTGGGCCGAGACCAGACCATCCCCACCACGATTCCACGACAGACCTCTGGGTGGTATGAGCACGGCTATCAAGCTGCTCGTTCACGCCCAGCCATTTCTTCCTCCACTTTTTGTCCCTTGGAGTGCGGGCATGCAATCATGTCGGAGGCACAATGTACCATCTGCCACACTCCACCCCAAAGTGCACCAGCTCTAGTAGTGCCCCCAGTCATCACCAGGGGCTGCTATAGAGCGGTGGGATCCCTTAACCCTCCCCAGGATAGGAGAGCAGTCCTCCAGATGCTCGATCCCATCCCTCCCCTGACGACTCGATGACCCGGGTGTGTTTCTGAACTTGGGTCACCAGTGTGGTGCGAGGATTGGCATTCAGTGTTTCAATCCTCAACGCCACCAAGCCAGCAAATTTTTTGTTTTTCAGTTGCACTATCTGCCGTCCTATGTGTGTCTGTCACCAAGAGACTGCCTAAAAGTCCTATTGCCCCATCGACAGAGCTCTGAACTATATGAACTGATTGAACTTGTAATGTTTATTTAAATCACCACCACCACAACTGTTTCAAAGTCTTTTATGAAAAAATCACTCACCATAGTAATGTTGTTTCTTCTAATGGAGTCTTACTGTATTCTGACTATATGCAGTTAGCCCCAGCACTTCAACTGCTCTGAAGAGGAAAGGGTTAAATCTATGCCAGGGCATAGAACATTGAGCTCGAACTCAGCTTTCAAACCTCTGTCCCAGGTACTCTTCAGTGTAACTGTCAGATTCTTACGAGCACTATGCTAACTATCAAATAGAAATTGTTTAGAAATTTGTGTCAAAAGGCAATAAACAAGTTATTACGGTCCAAAAGACTCAAGTCGAGAACCCCAAAATGAATCCAAGCAGGTAGTAAACTTAACAGTATATAGGTAAATAGAACAACAAAAAAAAAAACATTCTAAAGAAGAGGTGACCCAGGTACACCCCGGGGTGCAGCACTGCACCTGCTAACCCACATCCCAAAACAACTGGGTTCTAGGAGGGAAGGCAGGGAGGGAGGTCAGAATACAGCAAGGCTCCATTAGAAGAAACAACATTACTATGGTGAGTAATTTTTTCTGCAAACAACATGAAGTCTTGCTGTATTCTGACTATATGCAGACTACCAAGCAGTACCCCCCCGGAGGAGGGAGTTACAGAACCTATTTTGGGAACAAGATCTGCAACACTGCTGTGCCAAACCTAGCATCACTTCTTGACAGGATGTCAAGAGAATAGTGCTTGGTAAATGTGTGAACAGTTTTCCAGGTGGCTGCTTTACAGATTTCCACTAATGGTATGTCTCTAGCTGCTGCGACTGAAACAGCTATACCTCTGGTGGAGTGAGCCCTCAGGCCTGAGGGTGACTCTTTCCCCAATTTTGAGTAGCAGAACTGGATACAGGAGACGATCCACCTGGCAATAGTTCTCTTAGTGGCAGGTTTACCTTTTCCCACTTTCCCATAAGTGAGGAATGACTGTGAATAGTCATTTCTATGAGCCTTAGTGTGTTCAATGTAATAACTAAGGGCCCTTTTAACAACAAGACTGAAAAGTCTTCTCTCCCCAGAGGAAGAATGGAAAGTGAAGAATATAGGCAATGACACAGATTGGTTCAAATGAAAGTCTGATACCACCTTGGGTAGGAACTTTCTGCTTGTTCGAAGGATCACCTTATCCCTGTGAAATGAAATCAGGTTCCACTGATAAGGCCTGTAATTCACTGATTCTCATAGCTGAGGTAATGGCTACCAAGAACACAGTCTTCCAAGTCAAGTATTTCAGCTCAGCTGAAGCTAATGTTTCAAAGGAGGGCTGCATAAGCTGTGCAATACAGATATTCAGATACCAAACAGGAGTAGGATCCCTAAAGGGAGGATTGATATGAACCAGACCTTCGAAATTTTTCTTGAAAACTGGATTTGAGGCTAGGGAAGAGCCCTTCCCAGCTGAAAGGAAGGCAGAGATAGCTCCCAAATGCACTTTGAGGGTGGTAGGCCTGAGGCCCAAACTGTTAAGATGCACCAAATAATCCAAAGCAGTGGCAATGTCAGCTGAATCTGGCTGAATATGCTGCTGAGAACACCAGAAACCAAATCTCTTCCATTTGGAATTGTATGTTTTTCTAGTAGAAGGCTTCCTACTAACCTTAAGAATGTCCAAGACTGACTGGGAAAGATGCAGGCTGGCATATTCTAGCTCCTCAAGAGCCAAGCTTTAAGTCTGAGAGTCTGAAGGTTGGGATACAGTATCCTCCCCTGTGAGGAGGTGAGAAGACTAAACTGTCTGGGAAGACAAAGTGGAACTGTCACTTACATTGACAGTAGTAGGGGGTACCAAGGCTGCCTGGCCCAGTCTGGAGCCACTAGAATCACAGTGCAAGGCTGAGATCTGATCTTAACCAGAACTCTGAATATTAGAGGAAAAGGAGGAAAAGCATACAGAAACCTGCTTGTCCAATCCAACAGGACAGCATCTTGAGGAACAGACCCCAAAAGAGGGGGTCTGCAGCAGAATAGGGGAAGCTGATAATCATCCGGTGCTGCAAAGAGATCTATCTCTGGAGTGCCCCACCGTTTGAAAATGATCTGAAGAATTAGAGGATTCAGGGCCCATTCGTGATGACATTGAGAAATCCTGCTAAAAGCATCTGCTAGTACATTGTCCTTCCCTTGGAGATGCACAGCTATTAGGGAAACCTGCAGGGAATAAGCCAGTGACCATATTTTCATGCCTTCGGTGCACAAGGCTGAGGACTGAGTGCCCTCCTGCTTGTTGATGTACCACATGGTTCTGGTGTAGTCTGTCCTGATCTGTACCACTTTCCCCTGAATTGTGTTTGAGAATGTCTGAAGTGCTAGAAAGACAGCCCTGAGTTCGAGAAGATTTATGTGCAGGAGAGACGCCTGATGAGACTATGTTCCCTGAGCAGTAAGCTGATCCAGATGGGCTCCCCATCCCAGTAGGGAAGCATCTGTGGTGAGAATCACTGTTGGAGCTTGACTGAGGAAGGGGACACCTTGCCTCAGATTGTCCTCCTCCAGCCACCTTTGGAGAGCCAGAACCAGAGTTTGAAACACTGGAACTAACTTGGAGAGGGGGTCTTTTTTCTGAGACCAAAAGGATTTTTGATGAAATTAAATATCTCTCATTTGAAACCTTGCCCCTTGCACTACTGCCATGCAAGCTGCCATGTGGCCTAGCAACTGTAAAAAGTGTCTGGCTGGCTGAGACACTAGTGGACGAAAAGAGGAAGCTAGGGTGATGAGGGACTGAACCCTTGAAAGAGGAAGAAAGGCCTTGGCCTGTACAGTGTCCAGTTCCACCCCTATAAATGTGAGAAGCTGGGTTGGTTCCAGAACAGACTTTTCTAGATTTAAGATGAATCCTAAGGAGTCCAGAAGGTTTTGAGTGACCTCTAGAGCTGACTTGACTTGGTCTGAGGACTGACCCATTATGAGACAGTCGTCCAGGTAAGGGAACAGTAAGATGCCTTGTCTCCTGAGAAAGGCCACCACTACTGCCAGACACTTGGTGAACACCCTTGGAACAGATGTTAGGCCGAAAGGCATTGGTCTGAACTGGTAGTGGCCAGAGGGCAACTCGAACCTGAGGTACTTTCTGTGGGAATCTCTGATGGGTATGTGGAAATAGGCATCCTTGAGTTCCAGGGAGGCTAGCCAGTCTCCTGGTCTCAGAGAGGGAAGAATTATTCCCAGAGTCACCATTTTGAACTTTGGCTTTAGTATGTGTTTGTTTAGGTATCATAGATCGAGGATGGGTCGCCACTCTCGTCTTTTTGGGGGTAAGGAAGTATCTGGAATACAGTCCCTTTCCCCTGTGATAGAGAGGTACCTTCTCTACTGCTTGCAGGAGTAGTAGAGAGGAGACTTCTGCCTCTAAGGCCTTTGTCTCCAAGGGAGAGGGAGGACTGAAAGACTTCGCTCTCATTTTGGGAACCTTTTGAAGCTGAGAGCAAGTCCCTGGTTCACTACTTCCAGGACCCATTTGTCTGAGGTAACAGACTTCCAGGCCTGGAAGTAGTGAACCAGCCTGCCACCTACTGAAACTGGGGAGACGAACCTGACTGACACATCAGGGTGTCTTTTTAGCAGGGGACTTAGACTGAGTAGAGGATGGAGTCCTGGTCATCCCCCTTCTGCCTCTTCCCCTAAAGAACCCCCACTGCTGGAAAGAAGAGGAGGTCTGGGCTTGGTAAAAAGGCCTTTGAAAAGGCCTGCCCCTGCTAGCCCTAGATTGCTGCCTCTGAGGAGTGACCTGTTTTTCCTTGGCTGCAGCACTCCTGTAGGTAGTCCTGTATTCATCCATCTTTTTCATATAAGCCTCTGTTTGCTCTCCAAACAGAATTTTACCGGTGACAGGAAAATCCATGGCCCTGGTCTGTGTATCCTGTGATAAACTGGTACACCTGAGCCAAGCAAATCTCCTCATGGAGACAGATATAGCCATAACTCTAGAAGGTACATCATTCGAGTCAACAGCAGCATGAAACTGGATCTTTGATGCCTCAATACCATCCACAGCCACCTGCTCCAGCTCCTTGGCCAGCTGGGGAGGGGCATTCTTAGCCAGCTCCAGAACCGTATCCCACATAGATTTCTGGTATCTGGCTGTATATGACATGTAATTAGACTGCCTGAGCCCCAAAGAAGATGCCAAGTACTGTTTCTTTGTCATGGCATCCACTTTCCTGGAATCCTTATGTGGGGGGTGAGATGCCAGGGGGATGTTAGCCTTGTCAGAGGTTGCAGCTTGCACTACCTCAACATGGCTGCAATGAGTTGTAAGGAATTCCATCCCAGGACCTGACAAGGTATACCTCCTGTCCATCTTTTTATCCACAGGAGGTATGGATGTTGGAAACTGAAGAATTTTTTGTGTCTGTTTCCCCAGGGATTTATGCAGAGGTATAGACACCCTTTTGAACTCTGAGACATCCATCATCTCAACATAGTCAGGTTCCGCCTGATCCTGTTCAGCCTCCTCCACAGGAAGCTGGAGGGTATCAGCCACTTTCTTGTAAAACAAGAAGTGGGAGGGGGCTCAGAAAGTCTGGGAGGAGACATGTAAGAAGGCCTGTCTGGGGAGATGTCAGGCTCTACTGGCTCATCTAGGCCTTCATAATCTTCTTCATAATCTTCTTCTCCTTTCCAATTGCCCTCATCAAATGCTTCAGACTCATATTCAGAAGCAGAAACTTCTGACCAATCCGATCGTTTTTGAGTTGGTGTCGGTTCGGTCAGAACCAGGCAAAGCGATTGTACAATAGCAATCACTTTAGCTATTTCATCAACGGTCGGAACATGGGAACCGGAATCTGAACTGGCTGATTGGCACTTTCTCTTAGACGGAACCAATTCCACAGAATTGGCTCTCCTTTTGTCCGAGGAGGTATTGCCCAGGTCAGTGGGCACCCCCTCAGGTTCGGTCAGAACCAAACCGGGATGGCCATCTGGGTCAGCGGATTTCTCGGCCTCCCTTTCCTTCAGCCTACTTAAACATTTATCTAAAGTGGCTTTGGGAAAGTTTTTGCAGATTTGGCAGTCTTCTTTGAGGAGGTCAAACCCCAGACAGTAAACACAGATGAGGTGGGGATCAGCCTTAGCAAAGGCCCCCCCACACCCGGTGCAGTGCTGAAACCCAGTGTGACCGGTTTTCTTTTTGGGTTTCTCAGACATACCTAAAGGAAAAGTTACCCTTACCAACATTTAAGCCAGGCAACTACAAACCTATTGTTTCCAACCATGTCATGGGATGGTTAAAAAAACAAAAGAAAATATCATTTTTTTTAGGATTCGATACCAGGAACCACAATACAAAACACAGAAAATGTTACCAGAAAAAAAAAAAACAGAATTGCCTCAGTTCCCAACCAGACTGACTGGAAATAAACCGAATAAAAAACAATTTCTACCAACAAAACACTAAACTACCTACTAAGTACACTTACTTTACTATGGACAGAGATGAGAATACCGAAAAAATAAGTAAATGGTTGAAATACCGACCGATTTTTACTTTAACAGAACTGAAGCAAAGGAGAGGATCTCCGGAGCGACTTCTTAGTTAGGCGGAGTAAAGAATCCGGCAGTTACACTGAAGAGTACCTGGGACAGAGGTTTGAAAACCAAATTCGAGCTTAACGTTCCATGCCCTGGCACAGAATTAACCCTTTCCTCTCCAGAGCAGTTCAAGTACTGGGGCTAACTGCATATAGTCAGAATACATCAAGACTTCATGTTGTTTGAATGAGCCACCACTCCACTCTGTGGATAGTACAATGTTTCCCAGCCCTGTTGTCCCAGACCAGCTTCTTTCACAACAGTTCCTCCAGGAGATTCCTCAGCATTCCTTGCATCCCGGTAACCCAGGTATGGTCAGAAAGGCTGGTGACATTCTTCAGTTCTTCTGTCATCTGCCTCAAGGGGTGACCTGTTCCGGTGGCCTTTGTGCAACCTTCTGCCGATGTTACTCACTGTCTCAGTGGTATCCTGTTCTGTAGCCCAGGAGGGGTAATGAGTACCTGAGATATACGACAGGCCCGAAGCTGATGACAAGTATCCTTTGAAATATTCTATTCTGTCTTCTGCTTGAGTGTCCCTCTTGGAGGGGGAAACTGTCCTGGAAATACAAAGTGGCTCTTGACTCATTCTCCTTCCCTTTAAAGGACACATGCAGCAGTGGCTCTACTATAAATAGACTACAAAGCTTATGTCATGTCTTTTTACAACCAAATTTAGAGGTCAAGAATTATTTCAGTTGGTGTTAGGAATATGAGGTGGATTCACCTAAAATCTACCTCTGCGTGGTTGGCGTAGTCAGAATTCTCTTTCCCTCCAAGATGAAGGTGGCTGGATCTGCAGTCCGGCCTGATCTATCAGGAGTTTAGTCGGCATCAGCAACCCCATTGCCACTACAACACAACATATAAGCACCCCTCCTGAACTTAAAGCTACAGAAAGCTACTACAGACAGCACAGATATGTAAACAAAGATAGTGACCCCCATAGAAACATAGACTTTGATGGCAGACAAGGTCAATTGGCCCACCCAGTCTGCCCATTTCCCTACTTATTGAATAAGCTGCAAATCCTAGTTAACCAACAGCCTACTTCATCCTTCCCCACACCAGAATTGCTTTATGTCTGTCCCATGCATTCTTGAATTCCCCCACTGTTTTTGATCCCATGACCTCCTCAGGAAGGCCGTTCCATACGTCCACCACCCTCTCCGTGAAAAAAATACTTCCTCACTTTGCCCCTGAGCTGTCTGCCCATCTTCAAAATGTGCCCCCTTGTTCTTGCACATCTTTTTTTCTGAAAGATGCTACCCTCTTGGACTTTGCTGATTCCCTTGAGGTACTTGACAGTTTCAATCATGTTCCCCCTCTCCCTCCTTTCCTTGAGGGTATACATATTAAGCTCCTTTAGTCTATCTTCATATGGTTTCTGGTGCAGACCCTGCACCATTTTAGCTGCCCTCCTTTGGACTGCCTTCATCTTGTCTATGTCCTTGCGGAGATGGGGTCTCCAGAACTACACACAGTACTCCAGAAGGGGTCTCACCAACTGTTTTTATAGAGGAATAACAACCTCCTGTTTTCTATCAGTGATGCCTCTCCCTATGCATCCCAGTATCCCCCCAGACCTCCTTACTACCGTCTCACGTTGCTTGCCCACCTTTAGTTCATCTGATATGACTACCCCAGGTCCCTTTCCATTTTTGTTGTTGTTAGTACCTCCCCCTCCCCAGTTATGTACTCTTCCCCTGGGTTGTTTCCCAGGTGCATTGCTCTGCACTTATTTGCACTGAATCTAAGCTGCCATACTTTTGACCATTCCTCCAACCTTGCCAAGTCCCTTCTCATCCTTTCCACACAGCCCCTTGTGTATCAACCCTGTTGCAGATCTTTGTATCGTCTGCAAAGAAGCATACTTTTCCTTCCAGTCCCTCTGCAATGTCAATAATAAAGACATTAAAGAGGACCAATCTCAGTACTGAACCCTGTGGTACCCTGCTAGAAATCCCCCTTCCTTTGGAGTGGACTCAGTTTACTATTACCCTCTGTGTCCTGTTGTCCAGCCAGTTTTTTACCCAAGTTACCACCCTAGGACCCACTCTTAGGCTGGCTAACTTGTTTATTAATCCTTTGTGTGGGACTGTGTCAAATGTCTTGTTAAAGTCTAGGTAGACCATGTCCACAGCCCCTCCCTGGTCTACTACTTTGGTCACCCAGTTAAAGAAATCTGAGAGTCACCTGAAATGACCTTCCTGCTGTGAATCCATACTGACTTGGGTCCTGTGCCCCATTGACCTCTAGGTACTCAACAATTCTTTCTTTCAGAAGTGATTCTATCATTTTCCCTACCACTGAGGTCAAGCTAACAGGTCTGTAGTTTCCTGCCTCTGCTTTGCTCCCACTTTTGTGAAGGGGAATCACATCTGCCCTCCTCCAGTCCTCAGGTACCACACCATCTTCCCATGATTTGTTAAAAAGGGTAGTCAGTGGTGTCACTAGTTCTCCCCTTAGTTCTTTTAGAATTCTGAGGTGAATCCGGCAGGCCCCATTGCCTTGTCCACTTTCAGTTTTAGGAGTTCTTTTAGGACCCTTTCTCCTGTGAATGGGCTGGTATCGACCACCCTATCCAGAGTGTTTCCATTGATTGGAACTCAGTGCCTCATCAAATCAGGCACTCCTCCTCCCCATGGTCCATCTCGACCTCCCTCCTCAACTTCCTTTCCCCATCCTGCTGCTGCTTCTAATTTTTCCTCTGGCTGCTCACTCCTCCTAATTTATTTTCTGGCTTCCCCATCTCCTTTCCCAGCCTAGCATCTAACGTGAGGAGAAACCAATGTGCTTTATTGCACTTCCTTGTCCGCAATGCATGTATTAGTCTGCAGTGCTGTTAATTTGCTCCTCTCACATCAAATCCCAATGTTCATCTAATGCTACTGATGTATTGTTTTTTCACTCTGTTGCTTCTCTGTTTTATATTACCTTTGGAAATATGTTGTTCAGTACTGTATCTATACTATTCTATAATACTGCACGGAAATGTGCTTTTGATTTCTGTACTCCCATGTTCCCCTTCCCCCAGGACGCTCCATGAGACAATCAATTTTATATTGTTCAGTGTGCTTTTCTTGGTGAAACTTTTCAATAAATAAATAAATTGATTTGTTTAGGTACCTCCCCTCCTCTTCATTTGCAAATACTGAGCAGAAGTATTCATTCAGTATCCCTGCTTTTTCACTGTCACCCTCTCCCCATCCCCCTTCCCTTTATTAAATCTCACTATCCCTTCCTTTGTCTTTCTTCACTCCCTAATGTACCTATAAAATGTTTTATCCCCCTTCTTAACTGAGTTGCTTATCTTTTCCTTGGTTTGGGCGTTTACTGTTCTGACTGCCTCCCCGCTTCCTTCTGCTTTAATTGGTATGGTTCTCTGTCCTGCTCCTTCTGTGCTTCCTAATACTTGCTGAAGGCTATCTTTTTCTTCCTAACCTTCCCCGCCACCTTTCTGAAAACCTTAGGGTTTTTTCCATTATTTTGATTTGCTTCACAGAACGACTTGTTCCGTCTGTGATGGCAGTTTTGACTTTTCCCCATTGTTTCTCCACCCCTCCTTCTTGCGCATTTGCTTGTGCTTTTCTGAGGCACTCTCCCATTTTGCTGAAGTCAGCCCTCCTAAAGTCCAGTATCCTTGCTTTTGTATGGCTAAACTCTACAGCTTGTTTATCATGAACCACACTGTTTGGTGGTCACTTGTTCCCAGATGGCTACCCACTTCTAAATCTGAGATCCTCTCTGTCCCCATTTGAGAGTACCAGGTCTAAGATTGCTCCCTACTGAGTGGATTCTAACACTAGCTGTCTGAGGCATGCCCCCTGTAGGGCATCAAGCGTGACGCTGCTCTTGGATGTGGCTGCAGCAAAGGTGCACCAGTTAACATTTCGCATATTCAGGTCCCCCATCAAAACTATCTCCCCTTTTTCTGCCATTCTAAGGATGCCTTCTGTCATTTCCTTGCCCATTTCCTCCCTGAGATGGGTGTCTGTATAAACCTCCTGTGCAGATTGTGGTGCCATTTCATGTCTCCAGGGTGACCCACAGTGCCTCCTCCTCTACTCCCTTTTTACCCTTTGATTTCATTGGTTTGATCCCTTCCCTTATGTAGACAGCTACTCCTCCTCCTCTTTTACTCTCCCTGTCCCTCCTGTAGATTGTGTACCCTGGTATGTTGACATCCCAATCATGGTTTTCTGTGTACCATGTTTATGTGACTGCCACCATATCCAGGGGTTCCTTTTCCATCTAGGCCACTAGTTCAGGGAGCTTGTTACCCAGTCTATGGGCATTGGTACTCATTGCCCTCCATTTTTTGATGGCCTTATCCCTTTTAGCCCCCTCCATGTCCTTACTGCCTTTTTCTCCATTTACCCATGTCCTGCTCCCTATCCACTTCTCTACCTTGGTGTTTACCTTGCTAACTACTCCATGTCTTCTCAGCCTTGCAAAGACTTCTGAGAAGGGGATTGGAGGACAGCATTTGATTTGTTCCCAAATTTGGCCAATCAGCAGCCTGCACTACAATTCAGTCTGTATGCAGCTTAGTATGGCTGGGTTAATATTCTAAAGACTGTGTGCCCAGGAACAAGCCTGACCACCGGGGTGCCAAGTTTCTTTCTTTTTTTTAAAGTTTTTATTGTTTTGCAATAAAACAGTACATAAACAACACAGTCGCCTTGTTTACATGCACACTGGAATCAGGTTCAAATTCCAATTTCAGTGGAATCAATGCTGCATTCCTCAATTGGAAGCTCATGTAAACTCAGTCTGAGTTAGGTTCCTGTTTCAGACTGAACCGGATTCAACTGCAGTGGTTCAAGAGCATTGATTATTTTGAACTTGGTTGCTTTGTGCATGTAAACCTGAGTGTGAATTCATTCTGCTATACTTATTGTGGGAACTCACATCCCTCCACCCACCTCCACACCTGCTTATCTCCCCTGACCCCGCTGCTACTATCTACTGCTGTTTCTCCCCCTTATCCACTTTGTCTGCTACATACTTCCCCTAACAGCAGTACTGAGTCCAATTAACTATCCTTCTCTGTCCCCACTAGGAAGTGACAAGGCTTGCTGCTGCAACCTGGGAGTACCCATAGCTTGCACATAGTGTGACATTGCACTTTAATCACCTATACTGGACTGGGACTATCTCCTCCATGCTTTCTGAACCTAGGCACTGGCCTAATCTATGTTACTGTTTATCCTTATCGCACTAATTGCAATATTAAATATGGAATATGTATTATGAACCCTGATTGTTATGACAATGTCTGTCTTCATCCTATTAATTGTTGTATGCAATAGTTAATATGTAATATGTAATCTATTTAATATGTAATTGACAATGCCTTTCAGCTGTTACTGTTTTTCCTCCAATCCTTGTACCTTGTTTGTTCCCCCACCCCTTGTTTGACGAGGATCCTTTGTAAATCAGCTTTTAGCTCAAAGGTTTGTAATTCAGATACCTTCAATAAATAAAAAATAAATAAACTGTAGCAAAAGGAATGCAACCAGATTCAAAATCCTCAATTCCTGTGTGTTTACATGCAATGGGACTCAGCCACCTTGTAATCAATTCAGTTAATTCTTCATCAGTCAAACAGCATGTAAACCAAAAAGGATTACAAACTGAATGAATTGATTTGATTCCAAAGTATTTGATTCCCACTACATGTAAACATAGCAAGTGACAGCAGTACAGTCTTACAGGTACAAAAAAACAGTTATTGCACAGTTCAGGTTCAGGCAATCATACAATGTTCAGTAACACCTGTCCTGGGCATTCACTGCAAACAGTTGCTCTCGTCCTTAAGTGCACCATCTTCCACTCCCTGTCAAGGTAATACCAATAATGGAATATGCAATGGGTCTGTTGGTTGCATGTATGCTACCCATCTTGCCCATCTGTTAGTTCCCTTTTTCCTTTGTTGTCTGAGTAGGTTAAAAGTGCTATAGTGTATAAGTCCTGTACTACAGCCTTCCCGGGGTGTCACGTTTCATTCCATTTAAAAGGGACTGTTCCCAGGGATCGAGGCCAGTTCTGCCAGTTTGAGAGAGTGAAATGGAGCTGTGAGCCGGTGAGACACCGCCTGCCTGGCAGACTACAAAAGTCTGGGATCCCAGCAACTAAAATAACAGTTTTTATCAAAACAATCAATTTAAAGATGAAGATTGGAGATGATGTTTTCCTGCCCCCACAGTGACTTTCCCCTCTGGGGGACAAACTCATTCAAACAATCCAATTGACCAAGAAAGCCACACCTTGCTTCAGGGTCCCTGGACCCCTGCATCTGCTGGCTGAAACGGAGTGTGAGAGAACTGAAATGGTGAGAGAGCACCAGCGATCCTGCACAACCCAGCATCCCAGCCGGGAATTACTCCATCCCTTCTAGTGTCCCAGCAATACAAAGCAGAAGTATCGTTTGAGGCATCGAACCATGAGTAAACACAGGAGTTCCAGCCTGCAAGTGGGGAGAAAGTGTTCTGTACCAGGGACAAAAGGAGAAGTCCTGGGCAGGAATTGCCAGTGTGAGAGGCCCAGGTAGGAGACATGTGGAGCCCTCCCCCACCACCTATTCTCTGTAGATTACAGGTAGGGGCCCCTTTACAAACAATTAAAGTGCTTTGTTCTGCAATAGTTGTGTTCCGAGTGTGTTTTACTTGCAGCATTTTAATGTGGATTGTGATGGTGGTGATGTGTTGTAGTAGTTGTTTGGAGTGTTTAGAACGTGAGTGCTGATGTGCTGCGATGACCCTGCTAAACTGCACACAGTCTACCAACACCAGTGCCACTCTCACCAGGTGGGATGGCAAGAGGACACTTAAGGTTCTGGATAGGTGGATGGTATCACCTGACAAAGAGAGGCAGGAGTCAAGAATGAGGACCAGATGGTATTTATTGACAACAAGGGAGGAAGAAGACATGGTAATGGGGCATGGGGAACTCAGCACTCTACAGTTCTTTTAAGAAGAAAACTCCAACTACTCTAAATTCTGGTACTGCAACTCTAAAGACTATAAGCAACTCTAAAGACTGTATAAATAAGTCTACCCTGACCCTGAGGTGCACCTCTGCTCACTTGGGGCTTCCTCTGGAGTACTCCAGACACAAGAAATAATACTGTATTCTACAATTAGACTCTACGATAGTACAACCTGCAAGACATTCGCAGCTCTCAAAGTCTTTTTTCACATGCTGGATGATCTAAGCAGTGAGAAGAATGAAATAAGGAAGAATTCATGAAAGGATGGCAAACCGGCTCTCTGGCCAGCATGGCCAATGGGACCTCCATGAGAATATGGGACTGTGGAATGGCTTTCTGAACAGGCCATAGGTTTATTGGCTACATCCTATCTCTTGGGTTGCCAGAAACAAAGAACTAGCAGAAGGACTCCTCGGCACAGGCTCTTAGTTGGTCTCCCGGAATGAAGCAATGATGAATAAGTACAAATGATCTGGCCACAGCTCTCCAGTGGACTGCCGGGATGAAACAACACATGCAGGAACAATCCTGCCACAGTCCTACAGTGGACTGCTGGGACGAGACAGCAGATGCAGGAAAGCCCAGCCACAGTTCTCTGGTGGACTGCCGGGATGAGACAACAGATGCAGGAACAATCCGGCCACAGTCCTCCAGTAGACTGCCGGGATGAGACGACATATGCAAGAACAGATGAGAAGAACCCACGGAAACTGAGGGCCAGGATGAAGATATGTAATACTAGGTAAGTAGTAATAAATTTTATTCACAAAATTATGAACAAGATAGGATGTTACAGCTCCACTGAGCAAAATGCTCATTTCCAAGGAGATCCTTTACAATTTAAAATGTAGTTGCCTATACATGAATTATAAATATATTAACAATTACACAATACGTCACTAAATAAATGGCACAATACAAATCACAAACACATTAAAACAAAGTGCATTATGAGCAAGGCAAATTCTTCAGTTTCCACATTCAAGTTATGCCCTCATGGCAACACTGTGATGGTGCCGTAGCCCTGTCATAAAACCATTGTTTTATTGGGCCTCAGCAGACCGGTGTATTCACACCTCTTAACCCAACAGGCATAGGATTCCACAAAAAAGGACCCCTAAACCATGTAGGTGACCTCCCAATTCCTGAATTGCATTTTGGGACCATATATTCCACTGACCATATATTCTTATGCAGATCTCAGAGACTCCCTGGTTCCTCTGACTTTGAAGAAATCCAAGATATATCAGGGCAAATTTTCTTTTTGTGTCTTAATCATATATGTCAGGAGATGCCAGTTCCTTCTTTCTGCAAGCTTCAGCCAATTCAATGGTCGGTCTAGTTCACAATGATGCATCCCCCTGGGGGCACTGAGGACAAAACAAGCCATCCTGTTGTACATTATATCCAACCTTGCTAGCTCCATCCTCAGTGCCCCAGCATGAACGATATCCCCATAATCTAATACAGTAAGAACCATAGCGTTAATAATTTTTAGGTGTATTTCAGAGGTCATATAACTTTTTATACACTATTCCCAACTTTTTGCCCATATGTTTCAATAAAGTCTCAAGTACTCCATCCTGCACCTGGATCACAAGGGGGACTTCCCTTTTATTAATACACACGAACAATACTGTGTTTTTTTAGTGTTTAAGCACAATTTCTATTTCCTAAGAGGTCCTACAACAGACTATAAAAGGGAACTACAGGGACTGGTTAAATTATTTCCAGACCATGTCCGAAACAGAATAACTTCCCTCATCCCTGATGATCCCAAATCTGGGACATTCTACATGCTACCTAAAACACATAAACCTGGGAATCCAGGAAGACCCATAGTCTCTGGTAATGGAACTCTGACAGAGGGGATCTCAGGTTTTGAAGAAGCTATTTTAAAACCACTAGTTATACAAAGGGGCAGTTACATTCAGGACACTACTCACTTCTTGCATAAACATTCTGGTTTTAAGGACTTACCACCTGATACCCTTTTAGCCATGATGGAAGTAACATCCCTCTACACTAATATACTGCATACAAATGGCATTTCAGCCTGCCTAAAATACATGTATGAGAGAGGATTGGACCAAAGTATCAACCCTGACATTGTGGGGGAACTTGCTAAATTCATTCTGACACATAACAACTTCAGCCTTAATGAGAAACATTATGTTCAAACTATGGGAACAGCAATGGGCACCAGGATGCCTCCACAGTATGCTAATCTCTTTATGGCCAATCTGGAGGAGGACTTTTAAGGCACCGTACACACAAACCACTCGCTTACTTCCGTTACATTGATGATTTGTTTATAATTTGGACAGAAGGCACTGATACACTTAAGGATTTTCATCAGGGACTTAATAATCTCCACCCAACCATTAAGCTTTCCCTGGAATATTCTGCCACCAGTGTTAATTTTCTGGATACAACTGTCACCATCAAGGATGAAACCCTACATACATGTATTTACAGGAAACCAATGGACAGACAGAGATACTTACACAAGAAAAGTAATCACTCGAGTCACACTAAGAAGTCTGTCATATATAGTCAAGCACTTTGGTACCACCATCTATGTTCAAATGAAGAAGAGAGAAATAAACATTTAGTTGTGTTGAAAAACACCTTTATTTAGCAGAGACACTCTCCCAGAGAAATTGACAGAGCAGAGGAACATGCTACACAAGTACCAAGAAAACACCTACTGCAATATAATGAAAGGACCACTGCTAACAGAGTACCCTTAGTAATCACGTATCATCCTGATCTTGAACTTCTACGTAAGATTATTAAGAACCTACGCCCATAATCAGTGAGGATGAAACCCTTAGTTGTATTTTTCAAGAACTGCCACTACTATCTTTTAAACAACCACCTAGTTTAGCCAACCAGATTATTAGGAGTAAACTTGAACCTGAACAGTGTGCTATGACATCATATAGCACACAGCCCTGTAATAAACACAGATGTAAAATCTGTGAGCACATTTCCACGTCAGACTGTGTGATTACCTCACAAAACAGACAACTCAAGATATTGGGTAAGTATACATGTACATCAACAATGTTGTTTATCTTATTCAATGCAGGAAATGTACTCACACAGGGCATGTGGGAGAAATGAAACGACAGCTCTGCAAAAGAATACATTCACACAGGTATGATATTAACAGGAAGACGACTGACAAACCAGTGGCACAACACTTCTCTCAGGATAACCACTCAATCTCAGATATGTCTATGATGGTCTTGAAAGGACATGTCAACGGTACACAACAGAGATGTGCTTGTGAGATCAGACTTATGTTACTTCTTAATACGGTGCAAGATGGCTTGAACATTGGTGTTGGATTTATGACACATTACGTGTAAACTTACATGGACCTTTACTTCAAAGGATGGACATACATGTTTTAGGTTTTCAGTGAGCCTTGGACTTTGACTCTTATACAATCCCTCTTAACTGGTTATCTGCAGGTTGGCCTTTCACATTGGTACTGTGTGAATGTGTGCAAGGGTGTGTGTGGGTATCTCTATGTGTGTGGGTTTGTGAATATGTTTATGTGTGTGTTGTAAGGATAGAAGAAGTGTGGTACATTGAATTTTTAATATGGGTATTTGAGATGGGTGGTTATGTGGGTATAGTGCATGTGAATATTGTGGGGATATTGAGGTCAACTTGTGTTCAGGTGCAAGACATTATGTTGTCATTGTGGTTAGGATGCTGGACTCATATTAGAGTGAATATTTACTTCCTTATGCTAGTTCTGTATTAGGATTCATGTACATACACTTCATTTTAAGTAGTTATTTTTCCGGGGGGGGGGGACTGCTTAAGAATTTTGGTTTGGATTCTTTAGACTGTTTCTATATATGCATTATTTTGATCATACACTGACATTTTCTTGAAATCTGAACATATCAGGCTACATAGTCTCAGTTTCTTGGGGGATCCTGACTAGCACTCTTTTTTATCTGGTACTTACACTGACAATTGATATTATCATGTATAACATCTTGTTACAACAAGGTCCTAATATAATAGTTTGTTGAGAGTATGTTGGGAATGTATCTCCAGCTGGTTGTACTTTCATCAGTGTGATACACTTACTCACCTTGGGTATACATCATTTTCATCATTCTAAATGCCACGTAAAGATAATTTCTGATGCTGTAATTTTGGGGCTCATCATTTTTTATTATCTTTTTACTTGGTTATATGTTACATTTTAGCTTGCAGTTGTTTCTCGAGGGTCATCTCATTATGAACGGTTCTGTTCTGAGCAGAGTGAGGTACTGTGGCCTCACTTGTGATATGTGTGTCTTAGGGAGGTTTTCTTCACTTGAGGTGTAATTTACTGAGCAGAGAATCTTAAAGTTCTTTTTGTTTTTTTATTCACTAGACTGATACATGGTATCTCTCTGCCTGCTATTATTTTTAAACAACCTTTGACCTTTTAGTTCAGCTGAAATTACTCTTTAGATATTCAAGCTCTCCAATGTCACTTTAATTATTTCTGAAGGCCTATTTTTATTTTATTTTATTTATTTAGTTTTTGTTGACCGGGTAAGTGCACTAGACAAATCCTGCCTATTTTCAGGCACGACCTAGGGGAAGTGGATACAGATGAATGCCAACTGACCTTGAACCAGATTAAGCTGTTGGTAGTATTTTTAGTGAATTTTAAACCAATGAAAATGATTTCTGGTTTTTTTTCTGCATGTTCTAAGTATTACTAATATGGAATTTTCTAAATAACTCTCATTAAGCTTCTAAAAAACGATTTGTTGGTCTGAAAGCTAAAGCTCTTTGTTCTTTTTGTAATATCTTTGTTGGTCCAATAAAAGGTATCAAACCATTTGTTCTGGATATTTCCTAAGAAAGTTTTGCAAGTCAAAAAAAAGCCTCCTGAAGTTTTTGTTGTAGATCTATTTCTTTTCCCTCTTCGTAGATCATAGTGTAATCAGCGTAAAATATGGTAGTTAACCAAGGGATCATGAAATTGCAAATTATTGATATACATATTGAACAAAAGCAGGCCCAGTATGGACCCCTGAGGAATACTGGTTTTTAAAACAGTTGTTGTAGATCTGTAAGGGCCTGTCTCAACCATCTGATCTCGTCCCACTAAATGCAATTTGAACCAGTTAAGTTCCTTGTTTTGAATCCCCATTTCACAGAGTCTGGACAGGAGAATGCTGTGGTGCAAAGTATCAAAGGCCACAGACAGGTCCACAAATATGGCACCCACAAAAATTCGCCCATCCAGACTCTTCTGTATGTCTCCCACAACTTTTTTCAAGGCAGTATGGGTCTATGTCATAACAGCGAACGCCTATAGGCGAGCACCATTATCGCACAGTCAGAGTGCCGAAATGATTTTCGGTACTCTGACAACCCCGGCACACAGGACAATGGCACCAGAAGAGTTTTTTTAATGCTTTCTAAGGTGGGGGTGCACACCCTCGCGGTGGGCTTTGCCCCCCTACCCCCCTACTTAAGGATACTCAACTCCAGGGGTGCATGTTGGGGGTAAGCATTAAAAAATAAAGGTTTGGGCAGGCGCAATAAAATCGCACCAGTGCCCCGGACCTGAACCTGGCACCACCCACCCCAACCACTAGCCAACCTCGATGCAGCTCGCCAACATAGAAACATAGAAACATAGAAGTTGACGGCAGATATGACCGAAGGCCCATCCAGTCTGCCCATTTCTTTTCTACCTTATAAATGTGCCATCTGCCTTTGCTCTGTCAGTGACCTATCTATTCATAGTCATTTGTATTGCTCCCTTATGCCTATCCCATGCCTGTTTGAAGCCCTGCACTGTATTCATAGCCACCACTTCTTGTGGTAAGCCATTCCATGCATCTACCACCCTTTCTGTGAAAAGAATTTCCTCACATTCCCCTTAATCGGCCTCCTCTAATCTCATGTGTGTCCTCTTGTCCTGCTATTTTTCTTATATTTAAACATGTTAGACTCTTTCACCTTGTTTATGCCCTTAAGGTGTTTAAATGTCTCGATCATATCACCTCTCCCTCCTTTGCTCAAGGGTATACATATTGAGCTCCGTTAATCTGTCCTTATATGTCTTCTGATGCAGTCCCTGCACCATTTGGTTGCCCTTCTCTGGACTGCCTCAATTTGGTTAATGTCCTTGTGAAGGTGTGGCCTCAGTACTGCACGCAGTACTCCAGATGGGCCTAACCAATGTCTTGTACAGAGGATTATTACCTCCTCTTACGACTTGAGATACCCCTACTAATACACCCTAACACCCCCTAGCCTTACCTACTGCTTTAGAGGTCTGTTGGATGATTTTAGGTCATCAGTGATGATGATGCCCAAGTCTCTTTCTTCCTTTGTGACTGCTAGCAACTCCTCCCAGCCTATAAGTGGCTTCAGGGTTTCTCTTCCCTATGTGCATGATTTTGCACTTCTTTGCATTAAATCCAGTTGCCACTCTTCTGACCATTCTGCTAGTTTATCCAGATCTCTCTCATTCTGCCCACCCCATCTGGATCATCTACTCTGTTGCAGATCTTGGTGTCATCTGCAAACAGACAAGCCTTACCCTCTAGTCCATCTGAGAGGTCACTAATGAAGATGTTGAATAGGACTGGCCCCAGGACTGATCCCTGAGGTACCCCACTTGTGACTTGCATCTCTTCTGACTGTATACCATTTACCACCACTCTCTGTTTTCTGCCAGTCAACCAGTTTGCCACCCAGTTGACCAACTTCTGACCCACCCCGAGCCTACCTAGCTTATTTATCAATCTTCTATGTGGAACAGTGTCAAAAGCTTTGCTGAAGTCAAGGTAGGCGACATCAACTGCTCCCCCTTGGTCCACCACTCTGGTTACCCAGTCAAAGAAATCTATGAGATTAGTTTGACAGGACCTTCCTTTTGTAAACCCATGCTGTCTTGGATCCTGGAGCCATCCACTGCAGTGCCACCCTCCAGCCCACACTCCTTGGTGCTTGCTCCCCCCATGCCGCCTTACCCATACTGTCGCCCAGTTTGCCCGCCCCTCATCCGTTGCCCTATCCTCCCATCACCGTGAGGGATTGCACTGGGAAGGAGTCACCATTATGGATGGCACCCTTCCTTATGCACCCACCTCACGTGGTTACCAGGCAGTATGGGTACTATGTGTGGACCTAAAGCCCGACTGGTATCCATTTATTATTTTTTTTGATTCCAAGAAGTTGTTCAATTGCCTGGATACCAGTTTCTCAAAAATTTTAGAAATTATAGGGAGGACCAGACTCAGGTGATAATTGTTTAATTCGTGTCTTGATCCACCTTTGTAAATTGGTATTATTTTTGCCAACTTCCATCCCTTTGGAAACTTGCCAATAGAAAGGAAAAAGTTAAAAATATAAGTCAAGGGTAAGTGATGCATGGGTCTACATATTTCAATAATTTAACCAGAATGTTATCCAATCCACCGGGTTTTCTAGTATCTAATTTTAACAACTTGTCCCTTACTTCTTTTATTTGGATATTTTTAAATTTAAACACTCCTGCCTTATTTATTTCTTGAACATCTCCATTTCTTCAGAAGCCAGACAGACTGTGGGCTTCTGGGGGGCATTTTCAAAGGAGATGTGCCGGCACTATATTCAAAGGTAGGAGATGCATTGCGCATCTCTTGCTGCGCCCAAGCACAGTGATAATGTATGCGGCGCATCTCTAGGGGGCATGTCCATGAATATATGGCATATCCCCATATTCAGCAGAGGTGTATGACGCAGCTGCCCACGCATCTTGGAGATGTGCCACTAAAAGTTAGGCATGGAAGAACCATGCCTAAGTCCAGGCAAAACATAGTTGGGCTGCTGTACTGCACTCTGCAGCCACCAACCTCTGCAGCCCGGTGACACCCCCTCATCCCCGATCGTGGTGTACGTATTAAAATAAAATTATCCCCACAGTCCCTGGTAGTCTAGTGGAACCCCCCCCCCCATCCTGAACTCCGATCGCAGCATTAGTAAAAAAAAAAAAAATGTCCAATTGTTTAACCAGAAGAGACACACTAAGCTGAAAGCTAGTTTACAGGTGTGAGCTGGGAGCACAGGGAAGTTAAGTGACTTGTTCAGGGTCACACAGTATGCAAGTGGGGGCTGTGGGATTCAAAATCAGGTATCCAGATTTGCAGCTCAGAGCCTTAAACCACTGTGCTATACTGCCTCCCTGTTGCAGTTGCAGTTCAACCAATGGGCATGTAGTCTATACTGTACGCTATCATTGACAGTTCAGTTGATGGGCAGCCATGGAGGTGTGCGGAGGTCTGTGCTGCTTGCCAGCTGACTGGCTGTGCTGGGACGGGGGAGTGGGATGGGGTGCTTGAGTGGGTGGGGGGCACTACACTATGGAAAAGGGGTATGGGGTCTGGTACAGTGATTGGGTTTGCTGGATGGGGGGGCCCACTAGACTACCAGGGCTGTTCGGGGAACATTATTTTATTTACTAATGCCAGGATCGAGATTTGGGGATGGGAGGGGGTGTTCCATTAGACACCAGAGACTGTGGGGACAATTTTATTTTAATGTGTACACCATGTTCCGGGATAGGAGGGGGGTCCACTAGACTACCAGAGCTCTTTGAAGAACATTGTTTATTTACTAACACCGCGATCAGAGTTTGGGGATGGGAGGCGGGGACCAGTAGAATACCAGGGCTCTTCAGGGAACTATGTTTAGTTACTAACACTGTGAACGGGGTTCAGGGATAGAAGGGGGGTCCACTAGACTACCAGGGCTCTTTGGGGTACATTATTTATTTAATAATACCACGATCGGGGTTCAGGGATGAGAGGGGGGGTTCACTAGACTACCAGGGCACTTAGAGAATATGTACATTCTGCTATGGTTCAGTGATAGGCACTATCATGTACGGGGCCGGGGACAGGGCGGCGGGGGGTGCCTGGCCTGGTGCATCCTGCTGGGTGTAGGCATGCAAATATGGCCATAATGAGAATGCAAATGGCCCGTTTGTGCCTTGCATGCCTAATGGCTGTGCTTGCATATTCTGGCTGAATATCGGGAATTTGGGACTGACGCATCTGGGGAAGCACCATGCATCCCATTCCTGGTATTCAGGCCATCCCCCGGGATGCACTGTTGCATTGTCAGCCACCCCATTTGCACCGCCCACTAGGATTGTTATATTCAGATTAGATGCACGATCTACAGGGATCGCACATCTTGTTTGAATATTACATTTTTTGTGCTGTTCCTTTTATTTGGGCATTGCATCTAGATGCGCTACGCATCCCCCAGGTCTTGAAAATGAGGGCCCTGGGCATCAATGCCAGATGAGCCAGAGAAGAACGCAAAATAACAAATGAGGCATTGATTTAAAGATGGGAACAGAAGATCCTGAAGAACCTGTGAAGAGAAAAGAAAACAACTAACCAGATGACAATATCTGCACAGGGCCCAAACATAACCTGATATCAGTAGAAAACAATAAACGTGACGTTGAAAGGGGTGCGAAATGTGAATGATGTTCTTCCAGGAGATCCACACTGTTCTGACCGGAACACAGGACACAACAGACTGGATACTGAAGGTGTGGGATGCACAGGCTGAACACCTTCCTTGATCTGCTGTAGACTGATTCTGGAGACCACATCCAGGAGGCTGCCACAACACAGTTTGGGGCAATTGCTGGCAAAAGAACATAGTTCAGGGCAATTGCAAGCAACAGTCCCTACCAAAGGAGGCAGTATAGAGCAGTGGTTTAAGGCTCTGAGCTGTAAATCTGGTGACATCCAGCAGATCAGACTAGGGTTTGAATCCCACAGTTTCCACTTGCATACTGTGTGACCCTGAGCCAATCACTTAACTTCCCTGTGCTCCCAGGTTGCACCTGTAAAAAAGCTTTCAACTTAGTGTGTTACTCCTGTTTAAATACAAAAAAATTTCAGAGCAATTGCAGGGAATGGAACACAGTCTGGGGCAACTGCAGTCAACAGAACACAGTTCAGAGTAATTGCAGACAACAGAACACAGTTCGTGACAACTGCGCAGTTAACAAGTTCATTTACAATACAGCTTTATCACCACTCTAAATTGCCCTTCTCCCCTTTTACTAGCCCTGATGGGGGGGAGTGTCTGGACTAGGTAGCACGCGGTCACCTCTATATGTGGTCTATGGTGGGAACCTGTGAGCCCCACTTTTCCCACCAATGCGACCTTGGTCGCTAATACAGTGCCCAGGGAGCAAAATATACAGAAATTCAAAAAAATAGCCAGACTCTTCCTGCCACCAGCCCGCTGTGGTTCAATTAATTAAACTAAAATAGAAGAAGGAGCTCCCGGGCTGACTAGAACCTGTTTCCACTAGTCCAACTGGCAAAACATGGAGTTTTACACTGCCCCTTTAATTTCTCTTTGGCCCCACTAGGCTTCAAAAGGGACCAGGGCTTGTCTTGTCTTGCCCTTTTAATTCCAAGGAAACTGCCCTTAAATATATATTTAAGCCAAATAGGGCCTGCTGCCTTTGGTTCCTTCCCTAGGGAGCCCTCTCATAAATATTAATTTGGCCACCAAAGGGCTCCTCTTCCCTTATCTCCACCGCTAGGTGTCACAGCACCTAATTAATATTAAAATATTGAAATTTCAGCCCTCTAAAGCTCTTAGTCATCCTTGTGCCCTTGGGCACCTTTAAATAAATTAAAAAAAGTTTTACTTTTTGAAACTGAATTTAGGCAGTCAGCACCTAGCTGCTGATGCTGCCACTGACTCATCGCCCCAGCCCAGAGGGAAGACAGGAGCGGAGGGAGGCGGAAGGTGCTGCTGGCAGAGGGAGGGACTTTTGGGGAAGAACTCGGGCAACTGGGGACCTCACGATACCTGGTGCTCTTTGCGCTCTCTCTCTCTCACTTGGAGGATGCGCTCTTCACTCGCCATTGACATGGGATCAGGAAATTTTTCTTTTATAAAGAAAATAAAAAATGGGGCAAAGTAGAGCCCTCACAGTGATCGCCGACTGCTCCTCTTTTTCCAGTGACCCAACAGCACTAGTGACCGCACTGCAGTCCCTGGATCACTGGCACAGACTGAAGACTGCTAGCCAGGGAACCGAGGAACACAGACAAGACACTGGGATGGCTTCAACCAACCAAGTAAGCCAACCAAGTCACCACATGCTTTCTGCATCCTCACTTCACCTGGACAAGCTCTAACTGCCCAATCAAAATGAAATTCTTCAAAAAGCTACACTTGGGGTTCTAGTTCTAGAACCTGAGCTTGTATCTACCAGCCACTGTTTTTTTTAGTCTTCAAAAACAAACAATCACCACGTGCTGGGTAAGGACAGCAGTCCCAGTGCATGGGTATTCCAGGAGTTGGAGTGGGATATTGCAATTACACAAAGTACCCCTTCATATTTTGTATCAAAAATTTAAAGAATAGTAACATTTTTGCCAGTTTTAAGTTTTTATTTTTATTATTGCACCAGGAAAAATAGTTCCCAGTTACTAGGTTAAATCTTTAGGAGTTGTTCATCCCCTCCCACAGCTGAGAAAGTAATATACTATAACCCCACCCCATGTCTTTTTTTTCTTGTTCTTATTTTATGTTTTGTCATGTAGTAGCATCTGGAGAGTGTGAGCATTGCGGTAGTATGAAAGTCTAAGGAGTGTGTTGTGAGTAGGGAGCAGCTGCCAGAGAGATAGACTGGGGTGTCATGGAACAAGCTTTTTTTTCCCCCTCTCGGATGGAAAACACAATCAGGACTGACAGGTCATGAAAAGTCACTGTGACACAGTGCTCCGTGCAAGTTCTGTGTTTTTTTTTTATCGGTTAGTATAGGAAGAGTGGAGTGTGTGGAAGCCAATACGCATAGGTGGCAGATGGAGAGTGGGTGAATACTGTACAGCAAGGGACACCTTTTGAGCCATGATATTTTGGAGCTCAGTTTCACGTACTTATTTATTTTCAGCTTTTTTTTTTTTTAGCTGCTGGGGCATGTGGCCTTTTAATTGGATGGGGGACCTAGAAGCATCGCAATGGAGGTTACACGCTGCAGCGATCACTGGAGGTACTGAGGATTACAAGAGCTGGCAACTGAGAAAGTGTTTTGGAAGTCGGCACGTAGTACAGGGAAAAGCCGCGGTGTGAGTTTGGCCTGAATTGCATTTTACAGATAAACAGATTCTGAAGTGTGCTACATTTGTTTGGGAAATAAAAAAACGTTTTGTAGTATTTATATTACATTTGCGGACTGCTGGTGTATCAATTTGAACTTCAGTTGATTTTTTAAAAGTGATGGGGATTTTAATGTTAGGGTTTGGCGTGACAGCAACTGTTGCCGTCTTTGTGAGTTCTGAGTTTAAAAAGGTCATAGTGATTTCATGGGGAGTTGATGATGCGGCTGACTGGCGGCTGGCACCCTTTCCCACAAGGTAATGCTAGGATTTACAATGGGCAGAGGTGCCAGTCAGTCAGAATGCTTTATTTTTGTAGCCATTATATAATTTACATTTATTGGTGGGGAGGAAGGGGGCCCCACAAAATATTATGCGGGGGGGCCCTTACAGTTCTTGGTATAGCCCTGCTGAGGAAGGGCCCTATATTATGCCCCTTCACTACCCCTGATGCCCACTATGCCCTAAGTCCCAGAGGGATACTATATTCATTTATTTAAATTTCTGTTGTGCCCCCATACTTTGGGGCACTACAGGGTCACCGAGCTCCACCCTGCTAACAGCATCAGTGTCCCCAGTGTAGTACCCATTGCAACCCAAAACATACAGATAACACTCACCATTGGCCTTTGGGGGGGAATTATGATGGATGCACCCACACTGTGGGTTTAAGGATTGCCATGGGGTTGGGAAGATTGTGGAGCAATATTGTTGCTGTTGTTAGTGCATAGAGTATATTGCTACCTCGTTGCTCCCATCTCTCCTATTGTCCACTTGTTCTCTCTGTACCCTCAGTTTTAAATAGTTTGAACTGCATTTCTGAGTTTGGGGGGTGTTATTGCTGTGTCATCTGTTCTGGGGGTGGGACTGTGTGGTGGGTTATATGGTTTCCTTGGGGGTAATAGCCTTTTGTGTCAGCATCCAAGTACCCTACATTGCTAGCCCAGATGGAGGCACTACATCACTTTAGGCCACAGTACCCAGTGGATCACATATTTAAGCAACCCAGGTCCGGCCCCTTGGAGGGTTTACAGAGGTGAACTCTGAGAGCCCTGGGTGGTCCACTACATATGTGAGTGTTCAGCAAACATGGGGAAGGACCTGTTCTATCGGCTGTTCACAGTCTCTTCCCTTTTTAATGAATGAAGACATTATCAACCCACCTCATACAACCACCAGCACAAAGCTCAGATGCCCCGCAACACTTCAGACTGTGGTTAAACTGGAAATGTTCAAGTGGGGAACTCAAGTCTCACCTCTAGACTCTTAGGTAATGAAGCTGTTATCTCTAGGTGGTAGAAAACACTCCTATAGTACAGTATTCGACGGATATACAGTATAGTAAACAGGTAGTGGGCATATCTCTCAACTGCTATGAATTTTGCATAGCGCTATGATCTTAACACTCAAATGTACCCTTGCTCCGCATAGGTTTATTGATGTTCCTAATAATGGTAGAGCTATTTCTGGACACACAAACTATTAAATCACTGAACCAAGTTGATAGAAACACTCCTTGTAACTAACTATATGGGACCCACTAACTGAAGACATATTATTGCTTAAAATAAGAACGTCCTACACATTCTGGCTCTTTGTTATGATTTTTGAGGACGAATGCTATGATTTTTAACGTTGAGTGGCCGAGAGGTATGGTGGTGGGGCAGATATTATATCCCGATCCCTCTGCACAACACACTGGTAGCCATACCTCTCAACCTTTTGTCCCCCAAATGTGGAACATTGCCTCTCAAAATGTGGAACAAATGAGCAAAATGTGGAACACTTAATCAAATCTTTACCTAAGAAGCTCAGAACACTGTTAAAATGTTTGCATTTATGTTCAAAAAGTCTGTTATTAATTGAATAATGTATTTTTTGCATCATTTACTATAGATTATTACTTTAAAATGTCAACACTGAATGTGGGACAAGTCCTCACAATGTGGAACAGGGAGCTTTTGTGAAGTAAAATGAGGAACCTTCCTGGTAATGTGGTACAGTTGAGAGGTATGCTGGTAGCGCCCCCTCCAGACACCCCAGTGTGTACAACGCGCACAGTCCCTCCGATTGCGATCCCGAACCGTGCACAACAGCCACAAGTACAGACCCCTCATCCACGACCCCCTTAAAACACTGCTCTCATAACTTGAAAGCTCCGGTTATCATTAAGCCTACGTTACTGGAATAACCAACAAATAGCAGAATCACCAAACGCATGCGTAGTGTATACAACAGAGGCCTATGTAAGGCGTAATTGATAACATTACAAAAGGGAAATTCCTGCAGTCAAATCCAATTCGTTTTTCATTTTAAACGGAGAACAGTTGGATAAATACGTATTTCCACACAACTGTTTGCGCTCTGTATAGTTATAAAAAAATGCTTCCGTACTACAAATCCCATGATGCCTTTGCGCAGGCGCCACGATAGTTGGATTGCAGACGTGTGGAAGAGGTTTTCATGAATGGGTGCTGGATGCTGGGGCCCTGTGAAATATCGGTTCCGGACGGTTTAATACCAGCATTGCGATTCGAAGACGTTATTGATGACATATAATGTTGCCAGCATAAGGGTTGTTTTATGAAAGCTGGAATCTCATTGCAACTGTGCGAGATTTACCTGTTGAACTCTGGTTGTTTGCAACAGAACTGCTGCCGAACGTAAGGCTCCAGAGAACGGCGTTCACAGAAAAAATTATGCCGCGGGAAAACATGGCCTCTCGCATACAGATGATCGCCAAGCAGGCCCGTAATACTTTCAAAAACTTAAGTTCGTCAGCTCATTATGACAATAACAAAGCATTTGTTACCAACTTAACTAAGCTCAAAAACATGCTAACGGAGATTAGAGCTCAAGATCTGAATATCGAGCCCAGAGTATCCGACCCTGCTTTCCTGCCATCCAGCCCTCCGGTTACATACATGCAGATATGTGAAAACGATGTATTTAGTATGGGCGTATTTCTCTTAAAAAGTGGGACCTGCATCCCTTTGCACGATCACCCAGGTATGAATGGGATGTTGAAGGTCTTGTACGGCAAAGTTAGAATCAGTTGCTTCGACAAGTTGGATAAACCTGCTGACACAAAGAATGAAGTGGAGTTTAATCCACCACTGCTGCCATACCAGGTAGAAACCTTATGGAGATCAGTCCTTAGATCTGTTGGAGAGTACACAGAAGCATGTGGCCCATGTGTCTTAAGTCCCCAGAAAGACAACCTTCATCAGATAAGTGCTGTGGATGGGCCAGCTGCCTTCTTAGACATTTTGGCCCCACCATACGACCCAGATGATGGCAGAGACTGTCATTACTACAGTGTTATTCAGCCAGTTGCTGAGGAAGATAGTTCAGAGCTTGGAGTCCAGCAGAAGAGGTGGTTGCTGGAAATACCTCAGCCTGCGGATTTTTGGTGTGTTGGAGAGACCTATCCGGGTCCGAAAGTTACTATTTAAAAACCTTTCATGGATTTTCCAGCTGTGGTATCCTGTATTATTTGTTATGCCATTGAAAGATACATAGTGTAACTTAGCAACAGTTCATTTTGGATCTAATGGAATAATTCTTCAGAAGCCACACTCAAAGGAGATTTATCATTTAGATAGAGGTACACTTGTTGAGGTGGGCAGTGGTATCTGTCCTTGCCCTTTGTGAAGCAAGTCTTTCCCTGAGCTGCTGAGAATACAGCACACTTATATAAAAGCCATAGTAAATGCCTCATGACAGTTTTGTGTCTCCAGATAACAAGAGTTAAAATACAGTATCATAATTTGCAAAGTGTAACTGAAGTAGCCATTCTAGCCTTGTGTCACAGCTAATTTATTGGAAATATGACTTTGTTTGTATAATACAAGTTTGCAGTTTTCATAGTTTGTTGGTTAATAAAGCATATGCCAGTTCAGTAAGCTGTTCATGCTGATATGCTGTTTTCTAGTGGAAGGTGTAGGCTAGTTTCCCCTGGGATGTTTGCCAGCATTTAAGTGATGATCTTATTACAGGTACTCGATGTCCAATGGAAATGTATCACATTCCATGCAGGTGACCCAGGTTCAGGAGCGAATGCTGAGCCAGCTCTTGGATGGTCAGGCTGGGAGACAAGTGGTCACTGGCAGTGTATCGTAGCTAGGGGAAGGGTAGGTGGCACAATCCAGCAGCACAGAGGCTCCTGCTAGTGGGCATGGGAGCTTGCTGTCTCAGCACAGAGCACACTGCTTGCATCCAAGATGTACCCCCCCCACACACACACACACTGCTCGCACTGCGTTAGGACAACACAAAGGGAAATGGAAGGCTAGCTGTGGCAGGATGAAGCCCAGCCCCCAGCAGACAACGCACCACCAGCCATGGCTTGCAGCAGAGAAGAGAAAATGCTTGTGCTGGTGGCAAGGGGCATATGACGTAGAGACGCAGAGTTAGTCCTGGAGATGCTGCTCGGTGTCGGTGTTGGGACGAACAGGGCAGGCTAACGAGGACAAATATCTTGATGGGCAGAGAGAAAAACAAATGTTAGAAACCACTTATTTTGTCTTCCTTACTTTGCCTTTAGCTGCCACTGGTGGTTTTGGTAGGTACTACCATAAATCAGAATAAGTAGCCTATAAAATCATCAGAGTGTCTGTTGGCCCCATAGCAAAGGTTCCTAGACCCCTGGATATGACTTGACACTCCTGTCTAAGTAGAGTAGGTGATCCAGTGGTGCACCATTCTTCCAGTAGGGCTGACAGTCATTACAACTGGATTCTGTTGGGAAAGAGTTTAAACATATTTGAGGAGTTTCGTTAACTGCTAGCTAACAGTCATAGTGCATAGGTTTGTTTTACTTCAGCATATAGCATTGTATGCCATTTAAAACCCAATACTTTGAGAATACAGTGACTGGAAATAACTGCTTTCAAGCTTTGTTCATGTATACTGTATGTAATGAATATTTTCTTGCAGGTAACAGTGAAGATATTTAATCTTTTCTCTCTTTCCAGCTTGAATATCACTCCCTGCCGTGGAATTCTTAACCTTTCCCAGAAGGCATTACAGCATAAATACAAATGGGAATTAAAACCACAATTATTGTACAGCTATGTAATTGTCTGCTATTCTGATATATATCCACGCATAAGAGTGTTACATAAAGTAGGCTTTGACATGCTTATAAAAAGGGCGTAAGAAACAGTGGTCTGTAATTGGCTGACATGCACCGCCTCACTTTGCATATACCCCTACATGTTAGCTGCCAGCTGAGTAAACACACTTCTGCATCTGTGCAATACTAAAAAGGTCTATAAAACACTATGTACTTTCATTCTTTAAAGAGAAGCAGAACTGCCATAGCATGGCAAAGGGAAGTCATTTGAATTCACTTTTTAAAACTAAAAAGTGTTTTAGGGTTGACTGGGGAAATTGATGCACTCCCAGATGCTTGAAAGTACTCAGCTGTACCTCATGCCTCATAAACCCTGGTGTGTGCATCTGTCTCTCACAGTGCCCAACCTGGCATGGCTTATTGCTTACTTGACTTCATGACACTCATGGGTACAGATATAGTACAACTGCATAGTCACCTTCACATCCCTGGTATTCTAACAGTGATGAGGGGAATGCTGTTTCCCTTCAGGGATCCTAGTTTTGAAACACAATACACTGTCTGCTCTTATCACCTTTCCTTATAATCCTTTCCACAAACCTATTACTCTGTATTACCATACATCTCAGTAACAGCTAATAATATTGTCTATTTATTAAACTGATGTCTGGTAGCTGTTAAAGTAATGTTTATCTTTATTCTTGGCATGTACTCCCTTTGGAAAGCAGAAACTAAACAATCTCACCAGTGCATGAGATGAAGAACTAAAATTGACTGGATTTCAGCCAATGACGCTGTTTGAGAATTAAACATTACGTGGGGGTCAGCTCACCCTTTTCAGGAATCTTTTGAGGGTGTGTGCTCTGGAGTCCGAATAAACTCAACTACGTATACAAAAATCCTGTCAAGTTGACTTGTTTTTTTCTTTTTTTCCACTGGTGGGGCATAACCACCATACTAGTTACAGTTATAATTGTTTGCTCCATTTCCACTTCCTACATGCCTACTTTAGGAAAGCAAATCCATTTTAATACTTTCTGTACCACTGTCTTCTCCAGCTCTTCAGTGCATCCTTATACATATTTGTGTTCCAGTGTATTTTCTATGGAACAAAGTGCTTTTTTTTTTTGTTTTTGTTTTTTTTTGTTTTAACAACAGGTCTGAATTAGTGTTTGTGACACTTATTGATTGACATCAAATCTGTCTTGGGCCTAAAGTCGAAAGTAATGGTGGCACAAAATGTGGTGCAGCAAACTCCATGTTGCGCCACCACAGCAAATACGGAAATGCAAGCTTTAGCTGTTGGTGGTAAGAGTATTACTACAACTAAGGTGCAGAGATATTCGGTGGTTTAGACAGAGTTTGTGCCACTTAAGGAGGTTGGGGCATAGTATGGCTGTACAAGTTGTGCGGCAGTTTGCCATTCCTGTATCCCTGGGGACAGCACGCTACTGCTGTCTTCTTCTCACCCTTGCTTTTAGAACTATAAAAATATATTTTTTTCCTGACTTAAGGAGGCCAGGCCTGCTCGGCCATTGCCTCCCCCCACCATGTCTGTTACATAGTCCTTTGCATCCAGTGGAACCCCTGCTCCCTATCCTCATTGCCCCATGTTCCATTTAACTTGACATAACAACAGTCTGCATCCTCTACTGGCTCAGTGTGCAGCTGGTGCAGCCTTCCAGCACCCCTAATGCCAGCCTGTGTCAGCTCTACAGGCAGCTGTTATTGGAAAACTGTGTCTGAGCAAGGATGGCCATGCTTTGTGCATTGCCCTGCTGACCATTAACATGGGTTGTAACATGACAGAAATTATCGACCACAAATAACGGAAATGTATTGGACTAAATGTATCAGGTGACGAATGTTGGAGCAGGGATTAATCACTGGTAATACCCGCTCCAACATGGCATTAATTTTTTATTAATCACCGCTCCAACTTGCACCACCGATAGCTGCCACTGCAAATAACGCCGTATCACAATGTCGGGGGGCACTGTTTGAACTCCCACCCACCCAAAAGCCAGTGACACTCGCAACACAATAAAACAATAGCAAAACATAGGATTTTAGACAGTACATAGTAGAGAAGTAGCAATGCAACGCAGTGAACCCACCTTTGACATATGCAGGAACTCGGGAATTCCACTATGGGTAGACAGTGTGGTATTTAACGGCAAAAATGTATCGCAAGTTAGAAGTTAATATTGAACACTCCCACAATGCACCGCAGCACACAGCATTGTCGATGGCGGAAAAGCAGCATCTCTGTGTAGCAAGCCAAATTCCAGGATTTCGACCGAACGAAACATACTCAAAGGAATGGTAACAAGATTAATATCTTCTAATATGTAACGTGCATGAAATATTTCCAGTCTGTCAGCACACAACTATGTAACCAGGTGTCTTGTGCCATGCTAGAAAGCCGTGTACTGCATTACTGTAAGATGTTTCTAATTAAGTAAACAGATTTATAAAAGCATAACAGTGTTCAGTGTCCCTATATTTAACACAAGCACACATCGACAGCTGCACTTACTGTCATATTACAAGCACATTAATCTCCTCTGACGTCGGCTTCTACTGTGGAATTAATGCAGGTATGGATGGTTGTAGGCACTCTACCTTTGGCCTTGTGCCATTACCCCCAAACCATGCACTACCCCAGTAGAAGCCTCCTTCATCAAGCTACAGTTTACATACAGCCTTCTTGTCTGCACTGTCGTAGAGTGAGCTTGGATTCCCCCTCACACACACACACTTTGGTCCTGACACAACTGAGTGCAAGCTGAGGTACTGGTGCTGTGTTGTGAAGACAAATGATTCCAGACCCTTAGCAACTGTTTGGGGCATAAATTTGCTGCTTGTCTTTCATAATTCTTCAACAACAAATATAGATCCCAGTATATAAAAACATTTTTTGGCAGTTCCAAACTTTTATTTCAGGGAGTGACATTGTTCTTAAATAGAACTGCCCCTAAAGGAACTGCCTTCTGTACTGGTATGTGGTTGCTGCTGGGTATTTGACTTTCATGTTATCTTGCAATACCTGTACAGCAGTACATTTATGTATATTTAGATGCTGTAAGTGCCCCTTTGTGGAGTGGCTGTCAAAAATTTGGCAAGAGATATTTGGGTTGTGTTGCTGAGTGGACTCTGTGTTCCTGAGAGAGTGTGTGTGTGTGTGTATGTATATATATATATATATATATATATATATATATGTGTGTGTGTTTAACAGATGATTACAAAAAGTCTTAAAGGGAATCACTAGCACTGTGCAGTGTAGTGGCATGGAAGTAGCTCTTCCTAGGTACCAAACTAAAAAACAGTTTTAAACAAACTTTCCTGTGTATAAATGTGACTTGGATCTAGCCAATCCTGTGATTGTAGTGAAAAATGTCTCTCCCCCCCAAAATAGGAACGAACCATGTCCCGGTAAACAGTATTTTGTAAGGGCAGTGGGCACTGTAGTGGCAGGGTTAGCGGCACTGATAGCTGCGGTAGAACTGAAGGACACTGCACGCGAGGCACAAATGGAGAGGAACAGTAAGCTTAATTTTACATTTTAATAGCTGGTAAGTTCAAAAATAAATACAAACGAAGATGCTGAACAAAACTGTGGCGCCCCTCGACCCAGTGGTCGTGGAGCCTCAAATTCAAATCTCAACATTTAAATAGTGCACAGCTTCGATTAGTGATTAATCAAGTAATTAATAGATATCAACATGCAAAACTAGAGAGGCTAATAAACAATTGCATTCCCCACAATTCATTAGTGTTTTTGTGCTGTACATTCAGTGAAGTAAGATGTAATGAACAACCCGCGTGCATAGTAAAAAAGGGGAAAAAAAATTGTCATTAGAGCGTAACATCAGTGCTAAGCAATCCCTACAGAACTCCTAAACGAACCAAATAATAAAGCATTTTAAAGCATGTGAGTAGGTAAAATTATTATTAGAAACCCACTCCAAGACCATTATTATGGAAGTAAAAATTAATTACTGAACCACCAGGACAAGCTAAGGGATCCAGCACTAAGTTCAAGCTGCAATGACAGTAATCTGATTTCCGTTCCTATGAATGCAGGCAGAAGTTCTTAGTATAAGACAGGGGTCGAAATTAAGTTTTGCAGCCACTAGCCAGCAGGGCTAGTGACTGGGAAAATCCACTGGCCCCACAGACTTTTTCCACTGGCCCAGTTGGTGTACATACTGAAGTGTTGCCATCTCCAGTACAAGCCAGCAGGGCTAGTTAAATTAAAATCTTACTAGCCCTATGCAGAATCTACCAGCATTTGGCTAGTGGGCTGGTGCCAATTTCGACCCCTGTAAGATTATGCTATATTTTTGGGGTAAAAATTCATAAGTATTTATTCACAAGCTTATCTGACCCACATAGAGACCTATAAGTTCAGGATTATTAGACAACGCCTTCATAAGTTGTAACAATACACTGTAGAACAAAATAATTGCTAGCAGCACACGCATTATTTATACTTTTTTCTAAAAAACAGGATTTTATATAGCCACTGAAAGGCACATTTACAAGAGTATCAAGTGCAATTAAGGGTTCTGAAACAACTCTTAAAACTGAAGGTGGATAAAGCAATGGGGCCTGATGGGATTCACCCCAGGATTTTAAAAGAACTAAGGGAAGAACTAGTAACAGCACTGTCTACCCTTTTTAATAAATCATGGGAGGATGGGGTGGTACCTGAGGCATGGAGGAGGGCGGATGTGATTCCCCTTCACAAAAGTGGGAGCAAGACAGAGGCAGGAAACTACAGACCTGTCAGTTTGGCCTCATTGGTAGGGAAAATGATGGAATCACTTCTGATGGAAAGAATTGTTGAGTACCTAGAGGCCAGTGGGGCACATGACCCAAGGCAGCAAGGATTCACAGTGGGAAGGTCATGTCAGACAAATCTAATTTATTTCTTTGATTGGGTGACCAAAGCAGTAGACCAGGGAGGGGCTGTGACATGGCCTACCTAGACTTTAGTAAGGCATTTGACACAGTCCCACATAAAAGATTAATAAACAAATTAGCCAGCCTGGGAGTTGGTCCTAGGGTGGTGAGCTCTCGGTAAACACTGGTTGGACAAACGGACACAGCGGGTAATAGTAAATGGAGTCCACAGTGAAGAAAGGAGGGGTTACTAGTGGGGTACCGCAGGGTTCAGTACTGAGGCGGTCCTTTTTAATGTCTTTATAAGTGACATTGCAGAGGGGCTGGAAGGAAAGTATGTCTCTGCAGATGACACAAAGATCTGCAACAGGGTTGATACACAAGGTGGGGTGGAAAGGATGAAAAGGGACTTGGCAAGGTTGGAGGAATGGTCAAATGTATGGCAGCTTCGATTCAATGTAAAGAAGTGCAAAGTAATGCACCTGGGAAACAAAAACCCAGGGGAAGAGTATACAATGGGGGATGAGATACTGACAACAAAAAACATGGAAAGAGACCTGGGGGTAGTCATATCAGATGACCTAAAGGTGGGCCAGCAATGTGAGAAGGCAGTAAGGAGGGCTGGGGTGATACTGGGATGCATAGGGAGAGGCATCACCATTAGAAAACAGGAAGTTGTTGGCCCTCTGTACAGACAGTTGGTAAGACCACATCTGGAGTACTGTGTATAGTTCTGGAGACCCCATCTCCACAAAGACATAGACAGGGTGGAGGCTGTCCAGAGGAGGGCAACCAAAATGGTGCAGGGTCTGCATCAGAAGACATATGAAGAAAGACTAAAGGAACTAAAGATGTATAGCCTCGAGGAAAGGAGGGAGAGGGGGACATGATAGAAACTTTTAAATACCTCAAGGGAATCAACAAAGTCCAAGAGGGTAGCATCTTTCAGAAAAGAGATGTGAAAAACAAAGGGCACAATTTGAAGATGGAGGGGACGGCTCAGAGGTAATGTGAGGAAGTATTTCTTCACAGAGAAGGTTGTGGATATGGAACAGCCTTCCTGAGGAGGTCATAGAATCAAAAGGGGGAATTCAAGAATGCATGGGACAGACATAAGGCAATTCTAGTGGGGGGGGTAGGAGGAAGTAGGCTGTTTGGTTAACTAGGATCTGCAGCTTATCCGTTAGGTAGGGAAATGGGCAGACTAGGTGGGCCAAGCGGTCCTTATCTGCTGTCAAATTCTATGTTTCTATTTCGAAAATAAACATTTTAATTTGTATTTTTAAAAAGGACAAGCAGCATCTTAGAGTTATAAGAACTAGTTCAAAAATAGAATTCTAGAATATGTGCTAACAGAGAAGAAAGGTTGCATAAAAAGATGAGACTTAAAGATCAAATGGACATATATAAAAAAAGCTTGAATTCAAGTCCCTGTGCCATGATTAGTGTTTCCTGAAAATATCGTGCTGTTTTGGTTTTGTGGTTTTCTCTAAATCAGTATCTGTTAATGTGCTCTGTAGTAACTGAAAACAGTGAAGATGTTTCTGTCCCTATCAGTGACTGATGACATAATTCTTGTCTAGCCTGCTGCTTCCGCAGTTAAGTCCCTGATTGACTGAAGAAGCTTTTGCAGTTCCCAGTCAAATCAGTCTGTAGAGCTGATCGTTTTCACTCAGAGTTTACTAACCCATCTAGTTTGTGTTTAGATAGATTAGCTTAAAATATATCATTCTGTTCTCATAAAAAGTTGATTATTTGAGTTTCATTGCTGAATTGTAGTGGTATGAATGAATGTGAGAAATTACCTTGTCGGTATTACAGCTGTCAGTTTTCTTTCATCAAAACTCTGCAGTGTTTTCTGGCTATATAACACAGGGTTGTTTAATGGATATAAAATAAATCTAAAGTTTGTTAGTTCATAGAAGCAGTGTATCTTTGATGTAGCCTCCAAAAATAGGTGCATGTGAGAACAATTTTGTTATGTCAGATTGACAACAGGTGTCTGCCACACTCAGCTATTTCAGGAACATGTACTGTATGAACTCATAAAATTCAGTTCTTTGAGGGTTTCTGTGTGAAAATACATCACGTAAGTGTATTACTAGAAATACTATATGGCATTCTGATGCCCCTGTCTCCTGTCCAACAGTTGAAGCAGCAGCACTCTGCTTCCCCATTTCGCCTGCCCCACAAGCCCCCGTCTCGTGTCCCCATTTGAGGCTGCTGCACCCCACTGCCCACTATCTTCTCCACACAGTCAGGGCTGCTGCACCTTGCTGCCTCCTGCACAAACTGTTGAGGCTGCTGCACCCTGCTTCCCTCTGTCCCCCACAGTCCAGGCCAGTGCACCCTGTTGCCCCCTGTTTCTGCAGTCGGGGCTGCTGTGCTCTGCTAAGCCCTGGAGTCCCAGGTCCCCTGCCTTCACAGTTGGGGCTGTTGCACAATGCTGCCCCAGACCACCAGAGGTGGGGTATTTTCTGCACCTGCTACCCACTTCCATTGCTCCAACTGGGCAAGGCTGCGGCACCGCAAACACACTGTCCTACAGTCAGGTCTGCTGTACCCTGATGCCCCCTTGTGTCCTGCCACACAGTCGAGGCATCTGCACCATGCTGTCCTCTGTCTCTGCCACTATATCCAAGGCTGCTGCACCCTGCACCTGTCTACACAGTCAAGGCTGCTGTTGCCTTCTGTCCCCTAGAACCCCATGCCTCCACCATAAGGGCTGCTGCTCCATGCTGCCACTTGCCATAAGACAAGGCAAGGCATGTGCTGCACCCTGTTCCCTGCCACCATAGTTGGGGCAGTTTCTCCCTGTTGTCCCCTGCCACCAGTGTTGGATCCTTTGCTACACCCTGCTGCCCATGTCCCTTGTCCCAAACTGGTGTGTCTGCGGCACTCTGTCCCACAGTTTAAGCTGCTGTACCCTAATGCCTCCCCTGTCTCCAGCCTGAACAGTCAGGGCTGCTGCACCCTGCTACCCTCTGTCCCCCACCCTATAACACAAGATGAAAATATTTTTAGTTTTTTCTTTTGAGCAGTTTGGGCAGTGTACCAAAGGATCTGACTGTGGTGGCAGGGAGCAGCATGGTGCAACAACCCTAACTGTGGAGGCAAGAGGCTCTTTGGTGCAGCAGGGCACAGTGGTAGAAAAGGACAAGGACAGCATGGTGCAGAAACCTTGACTGTGGTGCAGGACACAGTGGAGCATCAAGGTACAGCGGCCCTGACTGTGAGATGGGGTGCGTGTGGTGCAGCGGCCCTGCCCATTTGGGGCAATGGAAGTGGGTAGCAGGCTGCAGCAAAACCCCCACCTTTGGTGGCCTAGGGCAGCATGGTGCAGCAGCCCCAACTGTGGAGGCAGATGCCCAGGGACTCTAGGGCATAGCAGAGCACAGCAGCCCTGTCTGTGGAGACAGGAACATGGGGCAACAGGGTGCATTGGCCCTGACTGGGGGTGGTACAGAGGGAAGCAGGGTGCAGCAGCCTCAACTGAGTGGCAGGATGCCATATAGTAGTTCTAGTTATACACATACATAATGTATTTTCACACAGAAACCTTCAAAGAACTGAATTTTATGAGTTCATACATTACATGTTCCTGAAATAGCAGTGTGCGGCAGATACCTGTTTGTCAGTCTGACATAAAAACAAAATTATTCTCACATAAACCTATTTTTGGAAGCTACATCAAAGATGCACTGCTTCTATGAATTAACAAATTTTAGATTTATTTTATATCTGTTAAACAACCCTGTGTTATATAGCCAGAAAACAATGCAGAGTTTGGATGAGAAATAATTCACAACTGTGACACTGACCAGGTAATTTCTCACAGACATTCATTCCTACCACTTCAGTTCAGCATTGAAATTCAAATGATCAATTATTTATGAGAACAGAATGATTAATTTTAAGCTAATCTATTTAGACACAAGTCGGATGGGTTAGTAACAAACTTTGAGTGAAAAGAATTGGCTCTACACCTGCACTAACTGGGAACTACAACAGCTTCTTCAGTCAATCAGGGACTTAATTGTTGTTGTAGCATGGGCATGAAAAAGGGTTACGACTGATTGGACAAATACCATCATGTAGTGAGTGTGGGCATACATTAAATCTCAATGTATGGGCATGCTACAATTAATGTATGATGTATTTCTGGTAGTGGCCACCAGATGCTCACAGCATGCTGTAGAAGTGGAAACAGCAAGTAGCCGCTAGTACTGCTGCATAGGAAAATAGGTGTTCATTACTACTAAAATACAAGTATTGTAAGTTTACATGCATCTCATGGGGCGATGTGTGTTTTCTGTAATTTTTTGCAGCGCGTGTGATCTTCCACCTACCCAAATGGACACTGGAGTGGTTGCCTGTCATACGTTTCCCTAGCAGAATAGATAAGCAGAGTCTACCTCATTGATTGTGGCTCAGGTATTCCATGTGACTCCATAAATAATACCACATTTATGAAAGTAGGCAGCAAAGATCTCAAGAGTATGCAGGACTAAGTAGCCCTCATAGCTGTTGGCAAGTAAAGTACCATTTCCGGACCAAATGCGGAACACCACGGCCAACAGTGCAATGCTCCATTTCCGAAAAGTCTTGTACTATGTGGGCTAAGATGTCAGTGTCTCTGCATATCAGTTTAGAATGTGTCTTACCATGTATAAACAGCGCTTTCCATTTATCAAGAAGTAAGACCACCACGCACAAGGCAACGGAAATGATGGGTAATACCTAAGCCAAAGGACGTGAAAGCGAGAGCTTTTTTTTAGTTAAAAAAAAAAAAATTTTCTCCGGAGCACTAGAATCTCACGTCTTGTCATCAGACCAGATTAGAGGTGGTGCCTGTCACATATGGTGAAATTGTATGTAATAAAATTCCTCTGGTTGAAGTGTAGGGGGGAGGCTAGTAAGAGTTCAAATTCCCTGCAGTCCCCGATGCTGCTCCCGGTGTCTGGCAGCGAGTTCTGCTCAAGTGATGTCCCCACAAGTCTTCAGATTTGCCTTTGATTTTTTTTTTTTTTTTACTTTCGTTTACTTTGTGTGCCTTTTAATAGGAGTGCAGTAGGCAAAGTTAACAAATGTGTCCGATGTGCTGACTCATTTTTTAAATAAAAATCCTCTGGTTGTGGTGCAGGGGTAGGGCTTTTCTGGCATCGACTCATAATCCTTAGTAGAGTAGAAAGGTGGAAGTTTACGAACGGCAGAAAACAGAACATAGCACGCTGTTAAAAGTTGTAACATGGGCAAGAAAAGATTCTTAGCATGGAGCCGAGCCCTTTATCTTGCCCATGTTACAAATGAATTATCCCACTCGAGAGCGTGGGTCTATCAGGTATTAATGTATGGCTGGGTGGTTGAAACCACTTGGCTTTCAGCCTCGGGGTCCAGCCCCCCAGCCATGCATTAATACCTGATAGACCCATGCCCTGTCGTGGGTTAATCCTTACAAAGCAGCATGCTAGATAAGAATGATGTCATCGCTCACTGATAGGGACAGAAAAATCTTCACTGTTTTCAGTTACTGCAGAGCACATTAACATATTTAACAAATACTGATTTAAAGAAAACCACTAATCCAAACAGCATGTGATTTTCAGGAAACACTAATCATGATGCAGGGACTTGCATTCAAGTTTTTATTAAAAATATGGGGAAAAAAGTGCATTTGATCTTTAAGAGAAAAGAAAGAGAAAGTGTATTTTGAATGGAACTTGCATATCTTATAAACAAAGCAGAGAACAAGGGAGGAGAGAAAAGGGGAAGCAGGTTGGATATAAATTATTCCACCAAAAAATTTACAGGGAGAAGGATGGAGGGAAAGGTGTCACAATCACAAAACATATATGGATGTATAGAATAAGTGATAGGTAAGTGTGGTGTATAAGGATGTAATTCCGTCGAGGGGTCCTAATGAGGTAAATGAGTCATGCGCCCGAAGGGTTAGTGGCATTATGACCTTATTAGGACTCCGAGATAATTGAATTATATCCCCATGCACCACACTTAACTATTGTTTGTTTCATATAAGACATGGGGATGGTAAATAATACGTTCAGAAACAGAAATGCAATGTAGTGCTCCTGTCGGCAGCTGTGAGTGATGTCGGATGTGGTGACCTCACCAGCAGGCACTGGGCTTCAGGACTGGCTGTTTCTGGGAGGAGGAGGTATACAGGGAAATACACGATAAAGGGCTTCCAGGGGGAAAAGGTCCCATCCATGTATTACTGAATACACAAAACTGTGGTGACATATCATTTACCTGTTCCTACAAAAATACTTAATTTGACCAATACAAAATCTCACATTTCACAAAAAAGAACAAAATCAACTTCTTCATTAAAACTTTCTGGCCTTAGGGTATTCAGTTTAATTTAATAACTATTAAGTCAGTCTCCCCCTTGCACTGGTACAGGTACATGTTCTCAGAACATTAAAAATCTCTCAGTTGTGCTTCATGTCTTTCCTCAAAGTGTTCTGCTAACAAACATTTCCTGGTTTTATTTGTTGTGGCAGTGTTTCTGAACTCATTCCTCACCCTTACGAATCATGCACTCTACATAGGCTTTGTTGCATGAATAAATCACATATTGCAAAGAGTGTGGAACAGCTCATGAACTCACTCACTTTTGACAGTAGCACCATGATGTTGAAACGCTACCTGATTTAGCAAATTGACACGTCATACAAGAGCCACATTTTGGGGGGCGCACAGCATTTTTCTCTTGGTTAACCAGTTTGCATTCGGTTGCTTGGTGCAGTGGCTGTGAACTGTGAAGTGACTATCAGCCAACAGATCTTTTAGATTACTTGATCTGCCAAAGTTACATACATACATAATTGCCAGCAGATTAGGCCTAACAGTCTATTGACATACATACATAATTGCCACCAGATTAGGCTTAACAGTCTATCGTGTCTGCCCAACACAGCTCACAGGTAGTGTACAGTAGCTGCTATACCTGCCTTTATTTTACCCCCTACCTCCCACTCTCCACTCGCTGTATACTCCTGGTTTGGAAGGCAAGATTTCTGTTTGTTTCTCATCACTCATCAAGAATGGCCAAAGTGTATGTAGAAGGTTCCCTGTCTAACCTGATGTGGAATTAAAATCTGTAAAGAAAGAAATAGGTGCCTCTTTATCATTTATATCTGTTCTTTCTTTTGGTCTCAATAGAGACTCTGTATTTAGGATGTTAACCCTGGACCACACATCCTGTAGTACCTCCTCTTCATACCCTTGTTCCCTCTATCAGTCCAGTAACTCATTTTCTTGCACTTTAAAGATCTCTGGCTCTGTACAGTTACATTTCAGTCTGATTAGGTATCCATACGGGATTGATCATTCCAATTTTCTAGATGTGCACTTGATGCATGTAATACTGTGTTAGCTGCAATGGGCATTATGGTAGTTTTCAGTTCCTGTGGGTTTACCCACTGACCCCCACTGATGTCACACTGACACGTATCCTATGTCCTATCTAATGCATATGTAAACTTCAGATTTTTATGATTCCTAGTCAAATAATCCACAAATTCCTGAGCACTAGAGTCCCCTCTTTAGATACAGATGGGGTCATCAGTGAAGCAGAACCAGAGCACAACATCCCACAGTATGGATTGTGTTGTGGATTCAGCACATTTCTTCTGCTGGCCCTATTACACATTGGCATATCAGGGAGCGACAGCCACCCCCATTGCTGTGCTGCAACACTGCAAACAAAAAAGACTTGTTAAAGACAAAATAATTTGTATGTAACACAAACTCCAGGGCTTGTAGGAGAAAGAAGCTGGGGATGTTGTCTCTGGCCTTCTCTATGAGAAAGTGCTCTGCTGTCTCCAAGCCTAAGGGACTGGTCACATCTATGGTTACCCATTGATAATTTTCCTGCCATGTAATATTTTGCATCTTACAGGAGGTCCATAGTGTCCTGGATGTGGGACCTGAGACCCCAAACTATAGGTTGGACAAGAGTCCACACAATTGGACATGTTGTGGGTCAGGGATCCCACACTGAGACAGTTGGCCATTCTGGAGGGTCCCTAAGATTTTCATGGACCTTGGGGTAAAATATAGAACTTGGGTACCGTAGAATGTGATGGTTTCAAATAGCTGGCTCCTTCTCCTGAAATCCAGCCCCTCAAAGCCCTGATCAGCCGTATCACAAAGTTCCATTTGGAGTCTTTTAGTGGCTTATCTGATAAGGCCATCGGTTTGCATGGTTATTTAATAGTTCAAGGGCTTTGCAGATATGCATGCTTTCAGGCATAAGGACAGCATTCCCCCTTTTGTTGGAGGGCTTAAACATCACCCCAGACAGCTGCAGTATCCTACTTAACCCTACTGAAGTCCCCAAGACTTATTAAGTCATTGACCTCCATCGTGGAGTGTTTGTAAGACACATTTCTCTTCTGAATGGTGTATTTGGGTTGCAGGATCAGCTGAACATCAAATTTATCTGAGCTGAGTTTATTTAACATTGCTTTATGTGAATGGCTTGGTACATCAGCCAGAGCCAGTCCCTCTTCACTGCAGGATGATAGAGTTATGTTCCGCTTTAAAATAGAACCAAGTAGCATTATGTTACTGAAATCATGCTCCACAATTAATCTTAATGAGACACTAATTATCTTCCAGTGCTTTCTCTTTGGAAAATATGATGGTACCAGGAATGGGTGAGATGTGTATGGTGCTGCAAATGGGTCTGAATGTTATATACTGTAAATATCTTAAGAAATGAGCAAAACATGACAAAACAGCTTTTATAGTATCCAAAACTCCTCTGCATTTTCAAGTATCTTTAAAAAAGTGTGCTTTTTTAAAACTGCCATGGTTGAGTTTGTCAACACAGGCTGAGCACGTTGACATTGCTTGAGGCCATGACGACTTGATTTGTATAACATCAGTATGACATGGCTTGAGATTACAGTGCCTTTTTTACTGAAAATAAACAGTACCTCTGAAATGAGTTTATGTTGACGATTTGAGTTTTCAGCTTGGTGAGTGGATGAGTCAACACAACGTGAGATTGCACTGGCAGAAAGTGTTTTCTGATGCCTTCGCAGACACCCTAATATTCAGAAGTTTAGCATGATGCCAACATGAATATTTGTGCCAACTGGACTCTGCACATTTGAATGGGAGGGGGATATATTCATAGTGCCTTGTGCGCAGCGCTCAGTGGATAGTGTGATTGCACAGAATACAGTACTGTGCCCATGCAAATAGGAACCTTCTTGCATGCAGTGCACATTGGTATATTTGGTGGGTCTGGGAAATGGTAAAAAGCTGCAGTGGCAGCACTATTTACTGATTCCAAAACTCTCTCCTTAACAGTGTGCACAGTGGTGTGTGATCATCCCTCCCCCCAAACAGCACAGGGTAGTGGACTGCCTGCAAGAACTGTCATCCCCTGTTAGTCCACTGGCCCCCCATCCCTAATGGCCATTGGAGGGTGAAATGAATATACATAAACATCTGTGGTTACCTAAGGGCCCACCTGATGCCTATTCGATGTTGAAATATACATACGTGTTACTGATAGTGTAGTGCCCCCTCTCCCCCCAGTGCAGTATAAATAAATGTCTCCGGCACTCAAGTTCCCCCTTCCCCAATGCTCGTCCTATGGTGAAATAAGAATACACATCACTGGTGCTTTAGTGGCCCCACCTCACACTGCAGTCCAGTGCCCCACCCTCCCTGATATACCATTGTGAAATATAAATACCAGGAGTTGAAGTTAAACTTTGCAGCCAATAACTAGCAGAGCTAGTGATTGGGGAGAGAATCCAGAAGCCTCACAAACTTTTCCACTGGCCCAGTGGGTGTACTTATTGAAAGATTGCTGTCTACAGTACAAGCCCACATGCCTAGCTAAAGGAAACTGTTACCAGACAATACAAAATCTACTGGCATTTGGCTAGTGAGCCAGTGCTGGTTTCAACCCCTGCATACAATTCCCTGCTTTTCTGGGGCTCCCCTTCCAACCTGGTGCCCATCTGATGGTGAAATAACTAGTAATAAATGCCCCTGTCTGGTGCTCCCTTCAATGCCCATCCTGTGTTGAAATAAATACACACTTCTGTTTTTTTTTTTTTTTTCAGTGCCCCCACCACCTTGATACCATCCAATGGTAAAATATACATACGTGTTTACTGGTAGTTCAGTGCCCACCACCACCTCACCTGGGCAACAGTCTCCTTCCCACCAACTTAGTAGGAGATGGCACTCACTCCTCCTGAATTAAAAAAAAAAAAAAAAAAAAGACTTGCCAATAGTTGTGCAGACCTCTTTGTTTGATTCCAGCAAGGGGAAAGTACAAAATAAAAAAAATCTAAAAATGGTACATAGTCTAGCTGCCAGGAGGCCCCACCAAACAACATAATGTTTCACTTGTAAGCTTTATGAGAGGGAGGAGTGCCAGTTTAAAATAAAATTATAACAGCTACAAAGTTTACACAACAGTTAATTCACACCAGAGTTCATAGCACGTAGCAAAACCGCTTGGGTTTATGTAGCTTCCTTTTTTGTTCTTCATTATGTAACCTCCCTCCACCCCGCCTCCCCCTTGTTCAACCTAGCAGGGCTGCTCCTCTTAAACCAAGGCACCACCGAGAGGGGTGGGGGTTGTCACAATGAGCACATTTCTGTGACCCATTACTTCTACTTTCGGAGCCAACCATCCTCAGGGCAGGCAAACCAAGTATGGCAACTACCTGGCTCACACCTGGGGGGACCATTTAGCATGACCATCAACCTGGGTCCCTGGGAGAAAACATTTGCTCAGCATTATGCTAGGTTTGTACTTCTGGTTAGGGGTACCCAAGTAAATCCAGTCACTGGAAGCAATAACTGTAATGTCAAAACCAGCTTGGGATTCTAAAGTGTGGCTTTTATTCACATCACAGAGAATAAACAAAGCAAAGATGGACCCCCACAGAGCTACTTTCACTGGTAATGCAGATTACTGCAGTACAGAGCACACACGCATAGTGAACCCTCAGGTTCTGAACAGATCTGGGCATATGCAGCCCGAACTGGTACTCTTTTCTTCTTTCCTTTGACTTGGCACCCTGGCCAGTACTAGGGCACTTTTCCATATTGCATGGAGGTTACTGGTGGCTCCCTAAACCACACATGAGCACATTCTGGCTCACAGGGAAATCCAAAATCCCATGTCTGGGTGCTTTCCTCAGGCACTGGCCAAGTGCCATGAGAGAAAACAAAGGTGCCCAATCTGAACCCGGAGAGGTAAACCTGGTTACTTCAGATGGGGGGGGTCTCCCACCTTTTGCTCCCAAATCTATACTCTGCCATTCATCTGGTTACAACACCTTTCTCTGAAACACTCTTGTAGATGGTCTCTTGAAATGTTTTACACATTTAACATTCTACTTCTTACACCATGGAGGTGTCATGAAATTAAAAGTTTTGTAAGTGGCTATGTCTTTACTCTAGACCCCCATGTTTCAGATGCTTTTAAATCATACACAGTCTAAAAGTTCTGTACTTGGCAAGTCTCCCTCAGACCCCACAGTAGGCAGACACTTTTACTAGAAACACAGTCTTGGTGAACAGAGTCTCTCTGTCAGAGAAAAAACTCACCACGGAATGCAGGTGCCCCAGGGCTTTTTCCCACAAAACAGTCTGAGGTACTCACAGAACAACAACTCTCAGGCAGCTTCACTCTCTCCAGGCTGGACCAGGGGATTGCCCCTGAATCCTAGAACCCCCCCCCCCGCCATCCCTCCGGGGATGGTGCACTGAAAAAACCTTTCAGGAATGGTCTCTACCACTTTTCTTCTACAGGTCTTCCTTGTTCTTCTCTAAGGTGAGAACACACAACCCCTTCTCCTGAGGTAGCTTTCTTTCAGAGCTAAGTCTGAGGAGCTGCCTTCTGCAGCATTCCTCACTCTTCAGACTCTCTCTCGAACTGGCTACTGAATCTCCCAATATTCTACTGCTAACTCCTGCAGCTAGCATTGCATTGTGGCTTATGCTGCTGCAAGAATTCTAAGGTGACATCATCACTCCAGCTCAGCTGAAACTGAAAACAGGGTGTGACAGTGTGAAACCCATTTAACTGGCATCTCGCAAGCTGCCTCTCCCTGCCTGCCACTGATTCTAAGTGGGATTCTAGTAATCCCTGGGAACAAGGGGGTTACGATTACTAGGTTAATGTGCATGGTAATGGGATCCTTGACCCCTAGATTTTTTTTTCTCTGCTTCTTATTCCTTTGTTGAAATCTCTGTCTGTGACATCACAGTTTGCTGCTCTGAAATGGATTGATTGTGGTGCCACAAACAGAACCATGAGTTCAGCAAAGTTTTACAGGAGAGCATCCTTGAAGCTACAAGGCCCCTTTTTCCATCTGTTTAAACTTGTATTCATAATATGTGAACCAGGATATAGTAATCAGTTGAGCCATTGCTTAGTTTCAATGAGGTCCCATGGTGCTTTATAAAGTTACAATAAAAGGCTAAAAAGAATAAGTAATCCTGATGCGGGTATCTAAATCCTGTAAAAGAGGATGTTCAAAACTGGTTCCCATTCTGTCATTGCTGCCTTTACTGAATTACACACTGATGGGAAGCACCATTTTAGACCTGAGTGATGGACTTAATGTCCCTTTCAACAACAGAATCCTGTAGTAGAACTTGGATTAGTTGTGACATCTGTGTAAGAGCTTAATAATGACGTAAACTGTACTATACATTTCTAACCTGGTCCTCACTTGCAGTGAGTAAATCAGCATCACCACTGAATTTACCGAAAGGCAGATAAAGATGGAGCAATAACAGACTGTGAACTAGTATTTGAAACAGTTTCTATCAACAATACAGGTTTACCAATGTGAAAGGTCATTTCCTGGATGTAACTTCGTCTGCATCGCTCCTGGAAAAGGGGCATAAGTCTCAGTGAGTCAACCTGGTCAACAAAATTCAATAAAAGCCACTTCTCATTTAAAGAGCAGGAGTAGAAAAACTGTACAAAGAATAAAATGAATAGAAATACAGCAGATATTAAAATTGTAAGCTAAATTGTGTCATACTGTGAATTTCCCCAAAGTGATACTTTAAGCAAACTTGGAGCACAAATACAAACTGCAGGTAGAGTTAAATATGTTCTTTATGTTTCATCATCCGAAAGAAAATTGTAGAGGGTGGCACACAGGGCTAAGGAGGCATTAATGGAACTCCAATATCTCCTTCCTTGCAATGTGATATTATCTAACACATTTAAAGAACTAGTTTACCCTTAAAAGGTAGACTGAAAATATTTTAAAGAGCAGCTGACATATATGCTGCTGGCAGGCTACTCATGCCAAGGAGTTGCCTACCTGAGGAGCCAAGTCTGCCATATTTATTGCTGCTGTTTTATGTCTCCATTGCTTCTACGTAACTGACTTTTTAATTTGTTTTAAATATTTACACATTGCCTTCTCTTGTATTTCAGTTACATTTCATTTTTAACAGTCACCAACATATGCCTGTAATTTATTAACAAAAAAATACTCTAAATATAGAACATTGTATCTGAATAGATACTCAGTTGAATCCTATGGAGATTGTTGGATTCCTGAATTTTACATCACAAAATTCTGGTGCACAGGGGGTGGGGGCCAACTGATAGGAAGTGGAAGGGATCTGCTGCTATCTCAGAGGAACTAAAATACAGTCCTTTCCCTTGAGACCAGTAATGAGTTCAGAGGCCATTGGGAGATTGGGCTAAGGTCTGGGTTCCAGTAGACCCCAAGGAGTGATGAGGGTCTGGGTGAGGGAGCACACATGACCACCAGGTTTGCCTTCCAGAAATTTATAGTCTTAATTTCTGTGCTAGTTTAGAATAGAGCCAACATGTATGGCAAGGTACTGGCAGCAGCACTGGTGAGACAGCCCTCTGCATGGTACTGCAGCATGAAATTGGTGCTATGCCTTTCTGAGATGTCACAATACAGTAAACCACTGTGTGCAAAACACACTTGCTCCTGTTAACATCCGTCCAAATAATTTACATTTTCAGGGATTCCTCATCCCCAGTGGCTAAGACCTACTTTGGTGTATGATAGAAACAGGCAGTGGCACATCAGGAGTCATATTGGTTCCCTATTTTTGCCACTTCTGATTGCTACTGTGCATGTGGCCCCTGCTATTTTGTAAACAGCGGACTCTCACTGTTTTGAACTTCACATAAAGTTGACGTACTGTAGTTCAGAGGTGCCCTACTGTGCCAACACAAGAAGGGATTTTTTTTCCTTTTTAAAGAGCTAGTGCATAGCCTAAAACTAATAATAGCTTTTAAAAGCAAGTAAGCTACCATTGCCTTTTATATCTAAGGCACCTTTTTGTTTCCCTTTGTTTAATTAGAAGATTACTTACCTTATGTTAGTAAGTGTGATGTGTGGCTGGGACTGCACTCTGTCTGGCAGCTGACATATCTATCTCTCTTCCTGCCCACTACATCATCAGCATTGTGTCCTTACTGCTGCTTAGTTGCAGCCACTCATAGGTTGCCAAGTCAGTCACATGTGATGTCACTATCAGTGAGATCACAGTAGTGATGATATAGTGGGGGGGAATAGAGCAAAGTATTCAGCTGCCATTTCAGCCAATCTAAGAGCTGTTCCACACATCCAGCTCAATATTATCACATAGAAGACTTTCTAATGAGCAAAATGCAAAAGGAAAATACTTTGAAAATAAAAAGTTATAATTGACTACTTCTTAAAAATTGCATTATTTACTTGTCTACTTGTTTTGGCTCCATTAGCTGCTTTAATAATCTTAAAGAGCAGGCAAGCCCAATTCTCTGTCTCGGAGTGTCAAGGCACAAAACAGTGCAAATGGCCGCCCTGCTGTGCCTCCACACTTAGTGGCCAAATGCATATGTGATCTTAGTTGTCGGGAAGGAGTACCCCCAGTGACTAGTCACAGTGAAAATCAATCTGCCAGATGTTAGTGCTTGCAAATGTAGGGGGGTGTTATGCCATGGTCAGGGCTCATGTGCACCTGTGCTGCCACCTGAAATATCCACCCCCCCCAAACCTGCTCACCCATTCTGTGTCTGTTTCTGTTTACACAGTTTCTGACATGTTAACCTGGTGGTCCAGTGCCCCCATATACCCCAGTTCCTCAGCACTCCTTGTCTGAATGCCCCACTCGACACCATTCCCTCATGTCATGGATTTGTATTCCTGGCCCCATGATAAACATTTTCTTTTTTAGTTAAATTACTTTTATTCTTAGGTAACTGGGTAAGGCCCAATGGGCACAAGGCCCATTTACAGGGATATTCTAGAAGCACAGGGAGATAGGAAAACTTGCTCAGGATCACACAGTATGCAAATAGAGGTTGAGGGACTCAAACCCAGGTTTGCTAGATGTACCAAGCTTGTTCACAGCTTGTTGCTCTAAAATCTAGGTTATACTGCCAATCCAGAACTGTACTCTTCTGGCTCCTCTATGCCCTTCACAGAGTTGTGACACCCTTTCCACCTGCCCTTACTAATTCTAAGTACATGGGTGTTGTAGAACTCTGTGGCAGGGCTCATGAGGGCCATGCATTGAACATGGCCCTGCAGGCAATTTGCATAGTGGTCCCTTGCCCCCTTTCCTGCACATTCAGAATAAGTTTTGCAACCAGACTGATGTTTTATGTTTTCATTCTCTGTTGCCTCTCCACTGGTGCATAATTTCAATGCTTATTCTTCCTTTCTGTAACCACTTCTCCCCAGGTTACACTTGGAAATGACCCTTGTCTCAGTGTGCCTTTCCATCACCAGTTTCTTATCAACAAATGAATATGTAATCAAATAGTTGAGATCAGTGCCCTGTCAAGGCAACTCGGGTGGCTGAGACCTGTTTCAGAGCCGGATATTTTATTTTGACCATTAACTGTTGAAACAGAATCTCTTAGGCTCCTCTGTGGTAATACACTCGCAGGAGGGTTTGGGGAAGATTACCAAGAAATAAAGGACTAGACCAAGCTAGTTTTAAAAGTATATTCTTATGTTTCTTAATCACATTCCAGAAGCAACCTGGGAGGAGCCTAGGAGGCCTCATATACATACTTGTATACTGTCCTGCATCAAGAAGTTTGTACCTCATAGTACCATTCAGAATTGCTCTGTCCCACAAGGAAAAGATGCTTCATTACTTTATAAACGCAGTTCAAAGAAATTCATAATACTGAGATGCTCAGTAACAATTTGCTGCTTGCCCTCTGACCAGGGCTGCTACAGCTCCCAGCAGTCGGCAGGCTCTTCTCCAGCTGCTGACCGAGACCAGGACCCTGGACAAAATCAGGCTCAAGCTGCTTGCCCTCTGACCAGGGCTGCTACAGCACCCAGCAGTCGGCAGCCTCCTCTCCAGCCACTGACCGAGACCAGGACCCCGGACAAAAACAAGCTCAAGGTAAGGTGAAAGCGCACCCTATCGGATTGCAGGCGCTGCCTGGCAGTCGCAGCTGATTGGCTCCCCTATCATTCTCTGCCGACAGGACTCCGACCGTGAAATTACATTGATTTTTACTCTTTAAACTGAAACCTGCCTGTGTAAAGTAAGGAAAAAAATATAAATCTGTGTTCGAAGTTAGAGTACTAGGTGTTTGCAGTTTCTTTATGAATCTGTCAAACCCCACACCTCCCCCCCCCCCCACTGAGCCAGCCGACAGGGCACTGACTGTGAAATTACATTGATTTTTACTGTTTAAATTGAAACCTGCCTGTGTAAAGTAAGGAAAAACAGATAAATCTGTGTTCTAAGTTAGAGTGCTAAGTATTTGCAGCTCCTTTCTGAATCTGTGAAACCCCACGCATCCCCCCCCTCCACTGAGCCAGCTCTCTTTGGTGCCCAGTTTCTCCAGGGCTATTGTTCTGCTAAATCTCCCCAAACCTCACGCCTCTTACTGTCTTCTAAATTTTCAGTCCCCCCACCCTTTCCACTGATTAAATACTCTCTCTGCCCGCACTCTTCCTCGACCCCACCCCCCACCAGCCTCCTGCAGCCTTCATTGGCTCCACTCTACTCTAGAATTCCCATTCTCTCTGTTTCACCTCCTAGGCCTATTGGCCATTCGCCATCCTAGGGGCCAACCAACACATTTGTCCCAGCTAATCTCAGGCTCCTTTCGCCTCATAATTACCTCCTTGTCTAAGAAGCTGCTACAAAATCCCAGCACCATGTCCACCATGACTAGCATTTTACCTCTGCTCAGCTGTCTGTTCTCCTGCCTCCCACCCCTCCTCTCCACCATGCTGCCTACCTTTCACATGCCCCCCCTTCCCCACTTGGCTCATATTGTAACTCCTCCTTGCCCCTCCAACCCTGCGCCCTGTTTCCTACCCACTCCTACCTGGGTGCACTCCACTATCGCCCCCCTTCCCTAATCAGGCCCTTCCCCTCCTGGACTCACCTGTACCTACTTGCTTCTCGCCCCACCCCTGGTACCCACACAAATGTCCATCCTTGGCCCCACTCGTGGCAGGGCTCTTCCATTCCAAACTACCTCTGTATACTAGCTCAACACCTATCCTTCACCCTCCTCCTTCTCATAGCGGGAGACATACACCCAAATCTGGGAACCTCGACCACCACATCCTCACCAACCTCAACTGGCACCCTCACCCCGCATCCCATCCCCTCCCAACTGCCAGGTTACCCTCTCCACAAAGGTCTCCGTATCCTTCACCTAAATGTTCGTAGACTACCACTTTAAATCAACCAGCTACAAGTTCTCGCTGCCCTACATACCCCTGATGTCCTCATCCTCTCTGAAACTTGACTTAACAAAAACATTCCCGACTCCTCAGTCGCAATCCCTGGTTACACGATGGCCCACCAGGACAGGGCCACGAGAGGTGGTGGCATAGCCATCTTCATAAGTTCGGACATATGCTATGAAATAATCTTATCTAAAACTGAATCTAAAGAGTATGAACTCTTGTTGTTCCAGCTCACACTACCTTTCTCGCTGCCCATATTCATTGCCGGAATCTACTGCCAACCAGGCACCCCTGCCACAACTGTTACTGACCTTCTTACACAAATCAGTTCACGAGCACCCACCGGGAAGTTATATGCTATGGGTGACCTTAACCTAAACTGGTTAGCCCCGGCCCTCAACAAAACCCAGACGGATGTCGCTGCCCTCAATTTAACCCAACTCATGACTGAGCCCACCCGCCTAAACCTTAAATCAGGTAACCACTCCCTTATCGACTGGGCTCTGACCTCCCATCCTCACAGAGTCATCCAAACAGGCCTACTCCCTGACTCTATGAGTGATCACCATGTCATCTACCTTGTTTGCAAAATCCACTGTCTCAAATCCCTCCCTAAGTTCTTAGTCCAATGGTTGTTCAAATCCCTAAACCTCGCTCCCCTCCTAAATGACCTTGTCCTAGCTAACTGGCTCCCCTCCCCCCCCAACCTGATAGATGACACCCTACTTCACTTCAAAAACACGTTACTTAAGATATGGTATTCCCGCGCTCCGCTACGCCATACTAGGGTACGCGGTACCCACCTGCCTTGGATCTCCCAAGAGCTCACAGCTTGTATGAATGCCCGTGGCTCAGCATGGCGAGCCTTCAACGCCTCAGCCCTACCTCAGGACCTCTCCCACTACCCGTATCTGAGCAACATGAGCACTAGAGCAACTCGGCTAGCTAAAGTACAGTACTTTAGATCCTCCCTCCAATCTAACCTTAATAGCCCCCCCAAATTCTAGAAGGTCATACATTCCCTCTTCTCACCCCCAGCGGCCAAACCCTCGCCTCTCCTTAGTGTAAACAACTCCACACTCTCAGATCCTATCTCAGTTGCTGCTGAGTTTAACTTATATTTCTCCACCTGCACTTCCTCACTCCTTTTCTCCTTACCTCCATGTCACCATCTCCACCACCTATGGGGCAAAAACTACTTCAAAATACAGGTATTTTCTCCTTCAGGGAAATCTCTACGGATGAAGCTCTAGAAGCCCTGCTAACATTAAGCCCCTCAAATGGGAATTCCCCGGATGGACTGAACCCCAAACTTCTGTTCCTCTCGGCCTCTGCCATAGCCACCCCTATTGCCTACCTCCTAAATCTATCCTTTCCACTGCATCTGTCCCTCTGTCCTGGAAGCACACCATTGTCATTCTTCTCCACAGAGGGGGTGCCTCCTCCTCCACCTCAACCTATCAGCCAATCTCCCTCTTTCCTGCTCTGGCGAAGCTGCAGGAACACTTAGTGCTTAGCCAGCTAACCTCCTATCTCACTGACTCAAATTTCTTCACACACTACCAGTCCGGATTCAGGAAAGATCACTCCACTGCCTCCTCTTTACCAAGGCTTACTGACACCATCCAATCTGGAATGGATAGAGGTCTCGTCACCTCTGCCATTTTCATCGATCTGACCAAAGCCTTTGATACAGTCTCCCACGCTCTGTTACTATCTAGCCTCTCTGACTCTGGCCTCTCCACATCTGCTACTGCCTGGTTCAATGCCTATCTTACAGACCGCACTCAGTCTGTCAGGATTGCGGATGCCATATCCCCTTCCCACCCCATGTCCACCGGTGTCCCCCAAGGATAGGTGTGTGGGCCTATCCTATTCTCTATTTTTCTAAACAACCTGCCCCAAACTTGTTCTGCCTCCTCGATCCACATGTATGCTGATGATACTGTCCTATTTTCTTCTGACTCCTCTCCAGCATCAGTTTCCTTTACCCTCCAGATGGATTTTAACAAAGTCCAGCTCTGGTTCAACTCTCACCAGCTCTCTTTAAATGCTAAAAAAACTGTAACTATGACTTTTGGTACATCCCAACGACTAGCCAAGCTCCCCTCCCTCCCACTTTTCCACATCCTTGATGGGTCAGAGCTGGAGGATGTCACCTCCTTCCGGTATCTTGGAGTTTGGCTTGACCGCCACCTCACCTTTGCAGTCCATCCTGACTCAATACTAACAAAACTCCGCCCCAAGCTCGGAGCTTTATATTGAAACCATTCTAGCCTCGCCTATCCGGTCCATTGTAAGCTTATACGGAAGATGATACTTCCCTCCTTTGATTATTGTAATATTGTTTACAGTGCCACCCACAAGTCAGTTTTATCCAAACTGGATACCCTTTTTAATGCTTTCTGCCGGTTCGCTCTTGACGCTCCTCCTCGCTCCCACCGCTGCAAGCTATACTGCTCCCTTGCTCTCCCCTCCCTTGAGAACTGCCGCCTAATACACTGTGCCAAGTTTATCTTGAAGAACTGGTTTGGTACCCTCCCAGTATATCTGACCTCCATACTATCGCCCCCTCTGGCACCCACCTATGATCTGAGGTCCCTAGACTCCTGGCTTCTGTTAGTCCCCAGACGTCGGACCCAAGCTGGCCAGGCTGCCTTGTCTCACTGCTTCCCTCAACTCTGGAACTCTTTCCTCTCTGAAATTCACCACTCTTCCTCTATCCACTCACTATCCTATGCCCTTGCCAACCACTGCTCAGTAAACTGCTCCTGCAGCTAAATCTCCAATCTATTCTACCTCAGACACTCTTCTATTTCTTCTCCCAGTAGGTCCAATGGTGCTACATCGCTAACCACACCCAACTACTGCACTTTATCCCAACTTTTGAGCTAGCTAGCTTGCACTTACCCCTATCTCATTATATACCACAACCAATACCTTAGCAGGATTTCCTCTTTGTAACTGTTACTCTCAACTATTAGGGTATATGTATTAATCCACACTCACCTATTCCTGTCAAACATATGTAGCTGTATTATCTAATTATATGTTTTCAAGGTATGAAGCATGACTTCCCCATGTAGTTGCTACTATACTATACTATAAGTAAGGGTAAATTGTCTACGCCCAACTATTTCTGTCAAATGTTTTCAACTGTATTGTAATTGTATGTATATATGTCAGGATCTGGACTACCCTTGTCCTCTTCCCCACTGTACCCCTCCCCCCAGGTTGCACCGAGAGACGAGCAGTTCTTGCTCAGTGTGCTTTTTCTGGTGAAACAATTTCAGTAAATAAATAACTAAATAATAAATAAATTACACATTGAATAAAGGCACTAAGACTTAGCTCTTTATTTGATGTGTCTTGTGTTATAAGAGCAAGTGTTCCACATTTTCCTACATTTGTTGAGTGCCCTTAACCCATATGAGTGATAACATGTTGATAGGGCTCAGTAAATGTTTGAAAATATGCAGATCTTAGACAGGGAGAGTTCAAATTTCAGCTGTTGGAGTTGCCTTGATGTATGAATGAGCTTAAAGTGATTCTTTTTTTTTCAATATCCAAGAAAAAAAATTAAAAATATACAACTCGTACACAGCTCAGCTTCCATTTAATTTTCTGCATGATCCATTCTTTCTTAAAGCGGACATTTACATGAGCACCATTTCCCAATGACCTCCGCCTGAAAACAGAATTAGTCCCACAGACTTACTCTCATTCTTCTGCTTTTCCCTCATAATCCTCTGTGACATCGTTGTCTGATACTGTGAAAATGATCATGATGTCATAAACCAAAGATTATGAAGGGAAAATGCAGTAGAATAAGATGAAATTGGGGGGACCAAGATCCTGTCATCATGCACGTCTCCTCTGTAACAAAGAATGAAGAAATATAGAACATTAATAAAAAAAAATTAGATGTATGTGGGATTTTCAAAAGGCTGGATTCAGAGGCAGACACATGCTGTGCTTGCATCTACATCTGCCTAATGGTGGCCAGGCAGCCCTACTACTATTTTCAAAAGTTGTCTTACATTTAGAGCAAAAAGTCATACTTTGCAGCACAAAATGGATGCAGTTCTGTGTTGTGTTCAATTTGGGCACACTTCCAACTTTCTGTAGATGCAAACTTGTGATACTGGTAGAAAATCTAATAAATGCTCTAACAGGTTTTTGGGTACATTAAAAGCACTGTATGCATTTTTGAATGGATCCTTTGGAAACATTTCTCCTTGACGTTTACATGTATATTTAAAAAAAGTTTTCCTGGACCCTTGAAAATCATTTTGACCTTTTGATTCATTTGGAATTCATGGGAACAGACTGCAGTTATGATTCTGAAATTTCCTTTTGTGGGTAAGCAGCTTGTTGCAGAACATTTGGCCTATTTTTCCATGAAGTCTGTGTAAAAAGCTTTCAACAGGATTTTATGATTTTGTAGTACTCAACTTGACAGCATTCTATGATGTCACAAGCAGTGCAATTTTAACATCAGTTGAGGACAGTTAGATGTTTTTGAAATAGTGACATAAGTACCTTGGCCAAATTCACAGTCGGAAGGGATCATCGAAAACACATTACATTGCTAAATTTGAGAAGGTTCCTGCATGTGGCCTCTAGAGCTATGCTGAAAGGGAAGGGGGTCACAGACTCCTTCCAAGCCAGTGTACATCAAAGTTCTCTGTCGCATGGAAAGGGGCAGAGTCATCATACAAATGGCACATAGTGCAAAAATACACAAAAGGTATAGTGATCCAGCTCCAACTGGTTGCACTTTTGCGATAGCCCCTGCCTCTAGAACTTTTACAGGCAGGCATTAAAGCCTTGCATTAGTGCAGTTGGACTAAATAGATGGCAAGGTGGAGATCAAAGGACCAAATCATCGAGGAATGGACACGTGCATTTGGGAGGGGTTACCACTGGAATACCATGGGCTTAATTTACATGGCATTTAGGTTGGGGCCCACTGAGCTACAAGGGATGATGATGAACATATGTACATCAGTCCACAAGCAGGCCAAAGATATGAATGGAGGAATATATTTCACATTCATGTACCTCCTCAGATACGTATATGCATGGCACTGTATCATGTGCATACATGTGTGTGACAGTATTGAGTAAAGTTACTGTGCACTAACCATGTTTGTGCACATTAAGAGCTGGCTGCTTAGGTTTGCATTTTGTTATTTGTACTGGGGGGTCTCAATGAGGTGGTGCAGACATCCTCTTCATAGCATGGCAGTTTTATGTGCAGACACAACAAAGCACACTTTGCACATTGTTTCCTGGTGGATACAATTGTGGCTGAGAATTGGCCTCTTATTCATGTGAAATATTTTGTGACTAGTAATTGGACAGCCTACCCATCCACACAACAGTGGTGTTACCAATTAGAATGCTGAAAGCACAGGTGCTGAAGCAAACTAGTCATGGAAAGCCAGCTAGAGAAGGAAGATTGTTCATCCGAGGAACAGCTCTCCACCAGAGTGTGGACATGTTCCCTGAAGCATGATCACCACCTGTTGGAGGCTGAGTGGAATCACAGTCAGATGCACTAATGTCTCTCCCAAGCTATTGGATCCATATGTGTGTGTGTGTGTGTGTGTGTCATTGCACATCTGGTGTCTGTAGGCAGAAAACTGGATGAGAAAAGCCCACATCCACTGAGGTCAATGCTGACAGCCACTGCCAGTACACACCCTACCAACCTAGTACTCCACCCATCACAAGCTGGTTCAGTATAAGTGGTGGGTATGCATTAGTCCATAAAAGGTTCAGTAGGCACCTGGGCTGATGGGTGCTATCGTGAGGGGCAGACCAGGGGAGCACAAAAAAAATGTGATTTAAACAAAAGAAAAATTTTGAAATGGTGGGGGGAGTCCCAAACCTAGAAAACCATACATTTCATTACTATTGGTAGTATTTATATCTGACACCCTTCCCCAGAGGCTCAGTGTGCCATTACAGCATAACACAGTACAAACAAGTTAAATAAAGACAATCGTAATAAATAATACAAGCATATACCTAGATAGACCTAACAAAAACATCAGTAAAAACACTGAAGATAATTAAATTCATAGTTATATTCCAATATTAGCTGGGACATAGCCATATAGGGAAAAAATTAGTCCTCAAACACTGGAGGGAAAAGGAAGGTTTTAAGATCTTGCTTAAAGGCTTGCACAGAGGGGTCCTCCCTCAAAGCTCTTGCAAGGAGTTCCAAAGGACTGGGCCTGTCACTTCAAATGTTCAGTCCCCCAGAAACATTTTAGTTTTGCCCCTGGAACTACTGGGAGGCCCTTCTGAGAGGAGTGTGAGGGTGCAGGAGCTCAGACAGGTAGCCCGGACCCAGCCTGTACAGGGCTGTTGAAGTTAGAAGCGCAGCTATAAAGGAGATACACCACTTAACTGGCAACCAGTGCCGATCACACAGCATCTAGGAGACATGACACATTATTGGAAGGCCAGTCAGCAACCTAACAGTTACACTGTGCATCAACTGCAGACATCTCAGTGTACCTCCTTTGACCCCAAGGTACAGAGCATTGCAATAGTCAAGCCTTAAAGTCACAAATGGAAGCTCTTACATAGCCAGACTGCTGGGGGGAATACAGGATTTACTACTGATGATGTTCCCCAGATGGCAAAACCTATTCCAGACTATTGCCGACATCTGTGCCTCAAATATCATCCCCTCATCCAGAAATGACTCTCAGACTTTTCACCTTCATGGCAGCCAAGATCCCAGAGGACTCAAGCCAAAGCCCTGTATCCCTCTCAGTAGCTGCTACTCCCCATTTGCATCCCAGCTCAATGACTAGTACTTCAGTCTTTGAGTTACGTCTTGGCCAACTTGACGACATCCAGTCTTCAGTCTCAGCCAGTCATCTATTAAGCATGTCAACTGCACCCAGTGTCCCAGAGGCAAAAAGACATGTAGAGCTGGATATCATCTATATAGCAGAGAAACCTCAGCCCATACTGCCTGGTTATTTTACCCTGGGGAAGCATATATATATTGCAAACAGCATGAGAGAAAGAACTGAGCCTTGGGGTACACCACAGGACAGAAACTTCAGGAGCAAGGAAAACCTTCGCAATACTACAATCTGGGTCCTGTTACTGAGATTGAATTTGAGCCTCCAGATGGCTTTGTCACTGAGTCCCACATGCTCCCTGAGCATGTCCAGAAGCAACACATGGTCCATGGTATCTAAGGCTGAAAAGAGATCAAGGGGAAGAAGAACTGGACATTGTCCTGTGTCTGTCGCCGTGAGCAGGACTAGTGCAGTCTCTGTGCTATGCCTAGACCTGAACCCAGACTGGAGAGCCTCATAGATGTCGGATTCAATGAGGTATGCCTCAAGCTGTAGCACAACTACCTTCTCAATAACCTAGCCCAAAAAATTGCAGGTTAGAGACAGCTCTTTAATTCACCAAGACGTCTGGGTCCAAAGATGGCTTCTTCAGAAGTGGTTTCACTAATGCAATGTGTTGTAAACCTACTATTTTACTCGATACTTGCTCTTCATATAATTAGTTATAAACATCACAGAATGATCTGCAGTTCTTAGAGTTTCAGATATATATTTCAGTTGATAAAGGTTTTTATGGACTAGTGGTGGGCATTGTACTACCCATTAAAACATTATAGTGTATGGTTGTCTCCGGCTGTGTATGGTTTTCCATATACATAATTTTCTTATGGTTGGATGCAAAGGTTACAAAAAGTTGTTTTGGTATTGTTCTGATCTCAGAACGAAATTGTAACAGCTTTTTGACTTTGAGCTGCCACCTGATTGGTTAGTGATGTGGCTCACAACGCAGAACTCGGGGGGGACAACCTCACTTAGCGAGTGCCAAGTGCTGGATGGAGTCCATTTGGACATGGGACAGCCATAGATGGCTTTGTCTTACCAAACTGAACTTCATTACTTTATTTTTTCTTTTTAAAAATAAACTATTTTGCCATATACCTTTGAGAGTGTGTGTGACGGACACTCAGGACCAACATGGTCTGACTCACGATGAGGTGCTGGAGTGTGAGGAGTGGGACCAATTAACCAATTGACCAGGTAACCTACAAATCTAGAAAAAAAAACACACAAAAAAAAAACATACACTGCATAAAGCCAAGGCTGTGTTTCCATCTTGGGAAGTGATGACATCATAGAGACATCTTGAACTTTGCTCTCGAGGTCTCTATGATGTCATCACTTTCCTTGATGGAAGCACAACCTTGTTGTGGATGGTCACCCATCCACTGTCCTGCATTGTACAACCAGTGGTTTCTGTAACACTCCACATTGTCAATGGAGAATAATTACATATGAGTAATGTGCCCCCCACTGGGGTAGTGGTATAGCCTAAAGCATGACCTTTATCATAGAACCCTGAGGACATGACGATTCTGGTTGCATCAGCCACTCAGTTTCAGCTGTACCAGTGAAGGGGTAGCATGCATAGAGAAAAGCTCTTGGGAAGATTTGTCTATTTCTACCGTTGTTTTTTTGTGTCAGGATTATGCAGCTCTTTAGTAGATTGGTGCCACCTGATAAGAGCACCCTGCCTTTAGAAGTCGTGCCTGTTAAGCTCAGGCTTTCGAACTGACTAATGTGCTAGCCAAAATCTCATTTCAGTTCCTGGATGAGAGCCACTTGCCAATAGCAGGGTTTTTTGTCTCCTTTGCAGGTTTAAAAGATATTAGCCTGATGCTCCAGGTAAGTAACACTTTAATGTTTATGGGGAGGGGGCGGCTTAGTGAGATAGCTAGGTGAGGTGGTGCTAGTAACCGTTCCTCCTTTTTCCCCTTTCCTAAAGAGCATCTTTAGTGCAGTGGTGTTACATTTTGGGAAAGTAGCTTATTTGATTGCTGTGAAATAGTTACTGATTTCTCTGTGGCTGTTTTTTTTTTCCCATTCTGAGATGGGTTGTTTTTTTCTGTTGAACCTGCACTACCCCCCCCCCTTCAGATTGCTTGTGCAGTAGATTGTGGGACTACTGGTGACAGTTTTTCTTTTAAAATATCTATCCATTTAGAGTGTCTGTTCAATAGATTGCAGGCTGTTGGAGCCAATTTTCTTTTAAAGTATGTGTCCCTTAGATTGCTTACATAATAGATTATGGGGCTATTGGAGCCAGTTTTTTTTTTCTTTCAAGCCTGTGCTATAAGTACTTGTTCACATTTCCTTAATTGTTTTAAAGTCTGTGCTATTCTAGGTAGGAGTCGACCCACTGTATTGGTGGCTCCTTGTGTCCTTGGTCGAACTGTTGTGGTCCAGAGCCAGGTTTGGGCAGTGTCTCGCACCACTGAGTGCCTTTTCCCGCTGCGTGGTTGGTGTTTAGCCAGCAACTTGTTGGGACTCCTGAAGAGCTCGTTTCATGCTTTTTCTGATGAGCCGCAGTCTGTTCTTCAGCAAGGGAGGGCAAGGGAGGGGACACACCACGTTTGTGGAAGTAAGGAAGATTGGCACATGCCTGTGTGACATCACAACAGACATACCTGCATGTCCTTCCCATGCATGCTGTCATCCATCAAGTTCCAGGAGGGAGTGCAGTTTTTTTTTTTTTTGGAGAGGTGGTGCGGTTGATTTGAGAGAGCAGGTTGTATTGGGAGCCCCTGCAATGGTGTTTACAAGGCATCGCTCAGTAGCACTATTCTGGTTGGCTGGGATCAGGTGATGGTATCAGGCAGGCTATAAAATGGTCAGTTTGGCTAGTTAGGAGTCGATCCAGAAACCAGCTGTTTGGGTACTATGAAATGCAATCAGTTCAGCTAGGTAGGAGCATTCCTGAAAGCAGTTTTGGCTGATTCATGTTTGCTGAGATAATCAGGAAGTACATTTTGAGCCTAAAGGGGTGCTCTAATGTATACCTCCAAGATTCTGTGAGGTACTGAGGATTGGAGTTGCTGCCCTATACAGGGGCAGTATTGTAGTGTTTGGATTTCTCTTCCCTAGCTGTTGGTTCTCCCAAGAGCAGGGACCCCACGGCATATGCTGCCCCCTCCCAAAATCCAGTATGGCAGTGAAGAGTGGAGATGGTACTTGCTATTAGGACAGTATTGTAGTGTACACAGTTTTTTTTTTCATTTTGACTGTTGTTGCACCTAAAGGCCAGTGGCATCATGGCATGTCCTAGACTTTTCATTTAAATGATGTAAGACTTGCTGCAGGACAATGAGTTCCTCTTCATTCAGGTCATACTGTCCTTACTGGTTGATGCAATATAACATGTCTATTTTGATTCCACCCAGCCAAACCACATGTGCCCCTGATTACCAAGATTTGCAGGTAAGCTCCCTCCTTGGCAATAGGGAGGTCAAAAAGAGCAGGTGGGGGCCTGGGGAGTGTCCTGACTCAACAAACTCGATCTGTTGGATTTAGGCAGACTGTCCCCCTGAGGAGGAGGGAAGTAGGTGGAGCACCAAGAGAATGGTTCAGATCCCTTCCCTTTTGTTTGTTGCAAGTTGCTGTCTTAATTTATTCTGGCAGCTGGTAGAGAGTAGCATCTCCAGGAGGTTCAAGGTATAGAGGTCCATCTTGTTCACTTTGGCTCAGCTCTGAAGTGTTTGTTTCTCAATTTCTGTAACTGGGTACAGGTTATAGCTCACAGACAGGCCAAGGTGTACAGGCACCTGCCACACGGGCTTATTAGTCTTTGGGAGGAAATATCTATATTTTTTAAGTTGGAGATTCCTCTGCTGCCAGAAAAGACTGTATGTAGTGAAAGCACACCTCCAAATGGAGATGTGATTGGCAGACAAGCCTTTACCTCAAATGGCATCAATCTGCAAATGGTATATGCCTCTTTTGTTTTCTCCTGGGTCATTACTTAAGTTAGTTCAATCCAACATAGCCAGAAGAGATGAATGGCTTGCAGCTCAGCTCAAGGGGCCCACTCCTTTTGGGGAATGTACGTACAGACAGTTTGTGGAGATTGGCTTTTTCAGCCTTCTCTGTTAGATGGCCATGCAAGGGTGTGCTACATCTCTGAACTACTGATCAGGTTAAGAATGAATGGCACAATGTAGAAACATGGAAACATAGACAGTGATGGCAGAAAAAGTCCAAGGGTCCATCCAGTCTGCCCAAGTTCCCTGTCTAACCCTGGGACCTATTTTCCATCCAGGGTCCTAGCCCTTTTGCTCCTCCCCCTTTATTCTCCTTACTGATTCTGTTATCCTGTGTGACCACTATACCCTTCGCTCTGTGCCAGCCGTGCTTGAAGCCATCAACTGTTTTAGAGCCCACCAGTTTGGCTGGTAGACTTATCCAGTATGTCCCTTATTGGAGAGTTGCATTTTGGCTCAGAACTGGATGGCATTTGGGAAGTTATCCATGACTAGAAGGGACTTTTGTAAGTGCCTAGGGAACAACTGTAACCCAGACCAGTTTCAAGGGGGCAGTGGTTTGGGTTCCTAGGCAGGTGACTAAGTGAATTTCATCCTCTTCAATTCTTTTGTAATCTGAGAAATGGAGATTGTTTTTCCTGGTGTTCAGGCAGTGATAGCAGAGACATCCTCCTTTGCAGTCACAGTGGGGTGTGGGCAGGAGGGGCAGGCCCTCACAAAGGAGTTACACAAATATATCTCTCTGCTCAAACCTTCCCTTGGTGGAAGGCTGGAGAGCCTTTCTTAGTGAAGGACCCAGGTAAGGATAAACATTCAGTAGGCCTACCCTCCTTATATAGATGCAGGCAATCATTCCCAAAGCCCCATCAGTGAGGAGAGACCATCTAAGCAGTTCAGTCAGGGGACTCTGGCATCCATCTGTTTAAACTACATCTGACCCTACAGTCTGCTTTCCAGCAGTACATCAGAAATGCTGAACTTCTGCCATTCAGGAGCAACATTCTCATTCCCAAGCTCCTCAGCAGCATTCATTAATGTAGCTGACATGGCAGTTGGAGACTAGGACATTGGACATTGTGGAGACATACAAATGGAAAATTGATACAGAGACATCCCCCCAACACTGTCACAGTGACTGTAGCATCTGGGAGTGGTGTGTCAGCCAGGCACTCTGGAGTTCTCATATCACACAACCCGGTAGGAGAACCCAGTCCAGAAGACAGTGATGGAGCTTCCAATCAGCTGATTCCACCAGCAGACTGCTCCACCTCTGGGTCTGATGTCTGCAGCATTAAAATTGGTACCGAGGGCCAAATTTCTCATGAGATCTGTCCAAAACAGGATGTTGCCAGTATAGGTTCTGGCATCAGAGGACTTACAGGTCCCAATCCAGTATCTAGACCAGTGTTAAGAATGCTCCCATGGTATAAGAATATCAGGTATGTATTGCACCCAAAACATCTAATTGTCAAATGGAATTCCTCAATGCCTTCTTGGAGTGATCCTGACCAGTTAATTTGGCTGGGGGCATGTAAAGTCAGGATTCTGGTCAAAGAAATCAAGAGCCTGCAGGGCTTTTAAGTAAGTGTTTTTGATTTGTGGTCAGTGTATCTAGCCTTTGCACTCTTATCAGGACTGAGTTTGGTCTCAGATGGTGTTGGTGAGGTCATCCAATGCTGTCCCCATGTCCTTAAGCACCAGCCACTAGGTCCTTCAGTTGATGGTGAGCAACCGGGTGTCCCTGATAATGGTTTCTCTGGCAGGGTAACTGGGGTGATTCCTGGTCTCAGAATTGTTTGACCTACTGCACAGAAGGTTCAGTTGCCCTCAGCTGGATATTTTTGTGTAAAAGATGAATGCCTCAGTGCTGAGTTTTTTTCGGTTAGTTTTCAGTGCTTGTGAGTGGAAGTAGTACTTGCTTGGTCACAGGAGTGGGCTGTCAACAATGTGTATCTGTTTACTCCACTTTCATGGTTACCCTGGAGACTCCAAGAGATTCAGTGACCAGAAGAAAGTCTCTTACAATAGCCTCTGAATGGCCATGAATGTGGTTTTCAGAGTGGTAAAACCTGTGACTTCAAGCACTGATTTCTCTTTGGCTCCCATTCCATGGGGACTTGCTCAATTAGGGACAATTTCTACATCCAGTCTAGAAGTGACACGGCTAGCAAACTGGCCGCTCCGTGGAGGGTCCCCTGAAGTGGAGCCTGCTGAAAAGGTGGTTGTCTTCTTGATTACCTCTAGAAAGTTGTCCACCTGGTGACTGTTGACATTGTATGGTTCATTCTTTCGACTGGGATCAGAACCCAGGATAATATGCCACTGGGGCCATGGTCCACAGTTTTTGGACTTGAAAAGTGGGAGTGGACAGGATCAAGCATTGAGCACCGGGGGTGGGGGCAGGTGTCTGCTATGTACCTGATGTTGGAGCCAACCATGGGAACATTCTTGTGGTTCATCAAGGGCATGATCCATATTCTTGGAGCAGTCTGGAGGAGCTGTCCCTCCGCCAGTTCCCATTTTCTCCATGTGATTTAAACATAGTGTTACACACCCATCCCTGGTGTTTTTGAGTTCTTTCCATCAGTTCCATTGGACATTCAGTTTTATGAGGCATGTTTCCAGTCCAAAGTTGTCAGCTAGGAGGATTGGCAAACTCCATGCTTTTTGTTTCACATAGGAATGCTACCTCATAATGCATAAGATCTAGTAATGCTAAGGGCTGCTCCCTCCTTTGTTCCTAAGGTTTCTACAGTCTTTTATTCAAACCAGGAAGTCCAGGACCTGTCAGCTTGCTTGGAGCCAGTGACACCAAAGGAGGCAAAATCTCACTATCTGGGATTGTGCAGAGCAATCTGGAATGCACCATTACTCTTAATCAGAGCACAATCCCTAGGGAAACCCCCACATCAAGAGAGGTTCAGTGTTAGAACTTAGCAGGCAGCAACATTTCTTCCATTCGTACATACACAAAGCACTGCAGACTGGACATCCAGGGCTATTCTGATGTAGTCTTCAAACACAGTGTGTGCCAGGAGGTGAACAGATGAATCCCTTGTAGTTCATATATAGGACAATATTCTCCCACTCCCTATTGAAGATGGGTACTGCTTTTCAGAACCCATGTGTAATTATTCCCCATTGATAATGTGGAGCACTATAGAAAGGAGAAACTCCTTCATACTTAACCGTAATTTCCTTTTCTGTTAGCTCCAGCATTGCCACTGGGGTATCTGCGGAACCTGTGTCTCTTTTTGGAGAATACTGTTCAATATATTTAGAGACATGTGCTTTTGCTTCTCGGGTAATATGGTTAAACAGCTGAACAGGTACTGGGATTCATCAGTTATCCTTAGACTTCACAGTATAAAAGCCACTATTTGGAGTGATAGGTTGATAGGTTCACTGGTTGTGGTGTCTTACATTGTCAGATTGTGAAACCTATCCATGTTAGTAGCCACTTGTCTTGAAGTCAAGTCTGAAGACAGTTTCCACTATTAAAATGTTATATGTTATAGTGATGGTAGAAGCGTCTCTGCAAGCCAGGGGCAGTCCAGGGGTATCACAGAGTGCTGATGGCCCCTGCAAGTGAGATGAGAAGGGCGATAAGATCAGTTACCAAAGCTGTCATCCAGGACAAGGTTGGGCTATTTTTCTTTTTAAATTTGAGTCAGGTTCAGATAAGGCGAGGCCTTTGCTACAGAGACTGACACTGTGGCTTATTTGGAGACATGGTGGTCTATATCTCTGTATGTTTTACGGTTGTACTGCATTGACAGAGGTAAACTGAGTGACTGATGCAACCAGAGTCGTCATGTCCTCAAGGTTCTATGCTAAAGGTCACAGCTTTGGGCTGTACCACTACTGCAGTGGGGGAGCACATCACCCATATGTAAGTATTCCCTGTTGACAATTTTGGAGCTGACAGAAAAGGAAATCATGGTTAGTATGAAAGAATTTCTCCTATTGTAGTGGTCCTCAAACACTAAACTTCATTATACACTTTTTGTACAAATTATCGAGGATAACCCACCTCAGGTACTATGTCTTGCATTCAGTATGTATGCTGTTATGCTCAAAACATCTTGCACATATGGTAGTCTGCATTCTAGTATAAAAATGAACATGAGCTGTTTGTGAGCATTTCATAAATACAGCTAGCAAGCCATGATGTCAGAATGGTAATACATGTGTTTCTCATAGTTTCTGTTATTAGTGTGAAAACTATAATTTGAAGGAATTAGTTACTATCTTTATGCTGTTTTGACTAATGTATTAGTAACTTTCAAGTCAGTAGGTCTGACTTCATTTTTGTTCTGTTTTGATCTGTGGTTTATAAATTTGGTCATGCTGAGTATTTAGGAAGGGAAGGAGTGAAATACATAGAATTAGTTTAAGGCAGAGCTTCAGAGTAGTGTCTACTTCTGACCTGTCTACACTTTAAGGTAACTGGCCACTGCTCCACTAAACTCAGTCTCTCCCAGTTTGCCTTTCTGTGTTTCAAGATAATTGGTCACTGCTCCTTGCTCCCAGTTTATACAACCACCACTCCAGCCCCACTAGCAGTAGTCTCTCTTCTTCTGAGTGCTAGGCATACTGAGTACCATCCTTTAGTTGACTAAGCCACAGTCCAGTTAGCAGTGAATCTGGGAGTCCTTTGCACAGGAGACTGACTAGGGCCAAAGTTTTACCAGTTGAATAAAACAATATTTGTCTGCCATTTTATTAAATATCATTGATCTACCATATATTGTTTTGCTGTAGTCTTGAATTTGAATTGTGTTGCATAGTGTTGTAAGTATGAACACTGGTGCAGATTCAGTCAATTAGCACAAAGACTGACTTATGCATGAGGGTCTCTAAAACCACAAATGGCTCTCAGATGCAAGATTTGGAAAAATTGGATATGTTTTTATTTCCATGTATTACTTGATACGTCAGATGATTCATAAATTATTACTACAGATGTGGAATCCATCCTAGACTCAAACCTTTCCTGGTTCCCAAATTTGTAAATAAAATAAATTTAAAAAAAGCCCTTACTGGTCCTCTTGCCCAGTGAATGCCTGGGTAGACCATGCTGAAGAGTATAAAGATGACTGGGTATCCATATTTACATAAAACACTAATTATGCATTTCCTTTTCAAGACAAAATGTTTTCAAATTACTAATGTTCTATATGGCTGTCCGGCCGAGGAGGTGTGCAGAGGGCTGTGCCTGCTGAGGTGAGTTTAGGGGGTGGCTCAGTGTCACGGGGGGGGGGCACCGGCTGCCACGGAGGAGTTGGTCATAAATCCAAGCTGGCGATCAGAGTGGGAGAACAACTACCTCCAGGGATGGGTACTGTTACACTGGAGCTGGGATTGGAGGGAGGATGGATACCACTAGCACCAGGGATTACTCTATCATTACGGGACTGGGATTGCAGGGATGGTGGGAGCCATTAGCATTAGGACATTACTCTACCATTATGGGGCTGGGATCATAGAAACATAGAAACATAGACTTTAACAGCAGATTAGGGCCACTTGGCCCACCTAGTCTGCCCATTTCTCTACCTACAGGATAAGTTGCAGATCCTAGTTACCCAACAGCCTATTTCTTCCTACTCACCACAATAATTGCCTTATGTCTCTCCCATATTCTTGAATTCTTCCACAGTTTTAGACCCCACAACCTCCTCAGGAAGGCTGTTCCATGTGTCCACCACTCTGTCTGTGAAAAAATACTTCCTCACATTGCCCCTGAGCCATCCCACCTCTATCTTCAAATTGTGTCCCCTTGTTCTTGCACATTTCTTTTTCTGAAAGATGCTACCCTCTTGGACTTTGTTGATTCCACTGAGGTACTTAAATGTTTCTATCATGTCCTCCCTCTCCCTCCTTTTCTCAAGGGTATACATGTTAAGCTTCTTTAGTCTCTCCTCATATGGCTTCTCTTGCAGACCCTGCAGCATTTTAGTTGCCTTCCTCTGGACTGCCTCCATCCTGTCTATGTCCATGTGGAGATGGGGTCTCCAGAACTGGACCAGTGCTCCAGATGGGGTCTCACCTAACTGTCTGTACAGAGGGATAACAACTTCCTGTTTTCTGCTGGTGATGCCTCTCCCTATACATCCAGTATCCCCCAGCCTTCCTACTGCCTTCTCACATTGCTTGCTAATCTTAAGGTCATCTGATATATTACCCCAGGTCCCTTTCCATTTTTCTTGTTGTTACCACCCCCCACACTGTGTAATCTTCCCCTGGGTTTTTGTTTCCATGTGCATTATTTTGCACTTCTTTTGCATTGAATCCAAGCTGCCATACTTCTGACCATTCCTCCAATCTTGCCAAGTCCCTACTCATCCTTTCCACACCTCCTTGTTTATCAACCCTGTTGCAGATCTTTGTGTCATCTGCAAAGAGGCATACTTTTCCTTCCAGTCCTTCTGCAATGTCACTTATAAAAAAATTAAAAAGAACTGGACCCTGTACTGAACCCTGCGGTACCCCACTAGTAACCCCTCTTTCTTCAGAGTGGACTCCATTTACAATTACCTTCTGTGTCCTGTTGTCCAGCCAATGTTTTACCCAAGCTATCACCCTGGAACCCACTCCCAGGCTGGTTAATTTGACTATTAATCTTTTGTGTGGGACTGTGTCAAATGCCTTGCTAAAGTCTAGGTAGGCCATGTCCACAGCCCCTCCCTGGTCTACTACTTTGGTTACCCAGTCAAAGAAATCAATTAGATTCATCTGACATGACCTTCCCGCTGTGAACCCATGCTGCCTTGGGTCCTGTGCCCCGCTGGCCTCTAGGTACTCAGCAATTCTTTCCTTCAGATGTGATTCCATCACTTTCCCTACCACAGAGGTCAAACTGACAGGTCTGTAGTTTCTTGCCTCTTCTTGCTCCCACTTTTGTGAAGGGAAATTACATCCGCATTCCTCTAGTCCTCAGGTATCACACCATCCTCCCATGATGTGTTAAAAAGGGTAGTCAGTGGTGTCACTAGTTCTCCCCTTAATTCTTTTAGAATTCTGGGGTGAATTCTGTCAGGCCCCATTGCTTTGTCCACCTTCAGTTTTAGGAGTTCTTTCAGAGCACTTTCTTCTGTGAAAGGACTGGGATCAACCCCCCTATCCAGAGTGCTTCTGTTAATTGGATTAGGCACCTCCCCTCCTCCTCTTTTGTGAATACTGAGCAGAAGTATTCGTTCAGTAGCCTGCTTTTTCACTGTCCCTCTCTACCCACCCACCGTCCATTCTGTTCAGCTTCACTATCCCTCCCTTTGTCTTTCTACACTCCCTGATGTAGCTATTAAAGATTTTATCCCCCTTCTTAACTGAGTTGGCTATCTTTCCCTCAGTTTGGGCCTTTGCTATTCTGACTTCCCTCCCTGCTTCCTTCTGCCTTAACTGGTGCAGTTCTCTGTCCTGCTCCTTCTATGTTTCCTTATAGTTCCTGAATGCTCTTTTTCTCCCTAACCTTCCCTGCCACTTCTTTTGAGAACCATAGTGGTTTTTTCTTTCATTTTGATTTATTTATTTGCTTCACACAAAGGCTTGTTGCCTCTGTGATGACAGTTTTGATGTTTCCCCATTGTTGCTTCACCACCTCCTTCTAGCCCGTTTGCTAGTGCTTTTCTCAGGCACTCTCCCATCTTGCCAAAGTCAGCCCTCTTGAAGTCCAGTGCCCTCACTTTTGTATGGCTCGACTCTGTAGCTGAGTTTATCGTGAACCACACTGTTTGGTGGTCACTTGTTCCCAGATGGCTACCCACTTCTAGATCTGAGATCCTCTCACTGCCCCCATTTGAGAGTACGAGGTCTAAGATTGCTCCCTCACTAGTGGGTTCCAAAACTAGCTGTCTGAGGCATGCCACCTGAAGGGCATCGAGAATGGCTCTGCTCTTGGATGTGGCTGCAGCAAAGGTGCTCCAGTTAACATCTGGCATATTAAGGTCCCCCATCAACAGCATATCCCCTTTGTCTGCCATCCTAAAGATACCTTCTATCATATTCTTGTCCATTCCCTCCCCCTGTCATGTGGTCTGTATACAACCCCTGTGCAGATTGTGGTGCCATTTCCAGTCTCTAAGGTGACTCACAGTGCCTCCTCTCCTCCCTGTTTACTCTTTTGCTCCATTGCTTTTATCCCTTCCCTTACATAGAGCTACTCCTCCCCCTCTTCTCCCCTCTCTGTCTCACCTGTAGATTGTGTACCCAGGTATGTTACCATCCCAGTCATGGTTCTCTGTGTACCATGTTTCTGTGACTGCTACAATATCCAGGCATCCCTCTTCCATCAAGGCCACCAGTTCAGGGATCTTGTTGCCCAGACTATGGGCATTGGTACTTATTACCCTCCATTTCTTGATGACCTTACCACTTTTTGCCAGGTCCCTGTCCTTATTGTCTTTGTCATTTACTCCATTTACTCCAGCCCTTCTCCCTATCGACATCTCTATCTTGGTATTTACCTCACTTACTACCCTGATTTTTTTTTTGGGGGGGGGCTAGGATTTCCCTGCTCTTTTCCAGTGCTTCCGCCCTTGACTAGTTTAAATTCTTGCCAATGAAGTATTTAAACCTGTCACCTAGGATCCTGGTTTCCCTCCTGGACAGATGCAGACCATCATGCCAGTATAGGCCTGCATCACTCCAGGTGGACCCCCAGTCCCCAATGAAGCCAAATCCTGAGCTCTGCACCAGTTTTTCACCACTGATTGAATCCCATGGTGTGGAGCACCCTAGCCTCACCCATGTCATAGACAGGCAGTACCTCCAAGAAGGTTACTGTGCATGCTATTTGTCTAAGGCCCCTCCCCAACTCCACAAACTCTTCCTGCACTGCTCTGATCCCTTTCTCAGCCAGGTCATTTGTCACTTGATGGACAATGACATCCAGCTCCCTCCCCTGTGCAGCTGCTCCGGTGATCCTAAGGATTCACTCCCTGTCCTTCCAAGCCATGGCACCTGGCAGGCACCTTACCTCCCTCTCCCCCTCCCCTCCTACCCCAGTTCTACTCCCCTAACAATGGAGTCCCCCACCAGGAGTTGTTTCCTTTCCATGTGGTATCCCATGCCACTCTCCTGTGGGTCTGCTTTGTGGAGGTTCTCAGCATTCTCCTTGGTCTCCACTGCAGGTGCCTCCATAGAGGAACCACACTTTGCCAGAATGGCATATGAATTGCGGCAAGGTGCAACTGGAGGGATGCATCTATATTCCTCACCCTCACCCTCCCTGAGCCCACTGTGATCCAACTGCTCCTCTTTCTTGGCAACCTCTGAGGCAAAGGCCTTGGCCCTGGTGGTCCCTGGGTGGAAGGGGAGGTCCCCCAAATCCTGTCCAACTCAGCCTGGAGATGAGTAACCTCCTCCCTCAGCCCAGAGAGGTGCCTGGAGATGGGAAAACACTGCGTCCTCCAGAAAGTCTCCCGGAAGACTGCTGCTTCACAACCACTGCACTGCACCACTCCCATCATGTCTTATTTCTGGCCCCTTAACTGTTGTTTGGAATATTTACTGTTTTCTCTTTTTTTTCTTCTTCTTCTTCCTACTTACTTACTGCCTCTGTGCCCTTTAAGCTCCTGCTCTTCCTATTCTGAGACAAGAAGTTCCTATATTTCTCAATAGTCTCCTTACTTGCTCAGAGTCAGACCTCCAGCAGCTGGGGGAGAGGGACAGAGAGCTACTCTTTTCCTTCTAGGATTGTGAGTCTTTTGTGGCTCTGTGATCACTCACTTCCTGTTCCCAAACAGGAAGTTCCTATTGTCAATCACATCCTGTGCCTATAAATGTAGAACTGGCTTAGGGTGCAGGGGTGGAGAGGAGGGAAGGAGGGCAATATAGTCCCAGTAGAGAAGTATAGTTATAACAGCAGCTCCTTCCTCTTGGTGTTCTCTGACTGTTCTCTGGCAGAAGCTATCTAGGGCAGTTTTTAAATCTGGCTTTAACCTGGCTTCCTTCTAGCTAAGCCACTCCCCCTACTTTACAGTTCTTTCTACACTTAGTTAATTGCACAGATAACAGTTCCCTTCAGCCACCTGAGACAAACACATAGATGACTGCACAGATAACAATTCACTTCAGCCAACTCAGACAACTCAGAAGTAAAGTGGGTGCCACTAGCACCAGGGCATTACTCTATCATTATGGGTCTGGGATCAGAGGGAGGGTTGGTGCCATCAGCACCAGGGCATTACTCTCATATTACAGGGGTGGCGATCAACCAGGGGGGAGGGAAGAGCCACTAACACCAGGGATTGCTTCAAATTTGGGACCGGGCAGTTGGGGGGGTGGGGCCACATAAACATTCCTGACTATCCATTCAGATGAGCCCATAATGGGCATGCAAATGGACCTTTAGCATCTTTGCACGCCCAATGGGCTCATTTACATGGGTCCCTTTGAACATGGCAAATTGCACTCCGGTGCTATTCATTGTGGTGCCGTACTGCGGGAGCCATGTTGGGGTAGCACAAAGTAGTTTAACACTGGGCTGATATGCCCCATATTCAGACAAATAGTGCTAGTGCTCTGTTTCACTGAATATAGCATCTTCGGGCACTTGCACAGTCACAAGTTGTAGTGCAAATTTTTGTACTCTGCATTGTGTGATTTTGAGTATCGGGCCCCTGGTGTAATATTGACTGCTGCCTCTGAAAATGCTAGTGGTGTTCCACAAAGAATGACCATATCCCCTTTGCTAGTTACAAATGTTGATTGGATAGTGATGTGGAGGTATGCACTTTGTGGTCAGCAGGGCTGCTGCGATGATGATTTTATTGTCCCATCAACCATGCAAATTTGTGGTAAGCCTGGTGAGAAGAATTGGCTAAGAAAAATCATGTTGTACTGTATAAACATTTTATATACTTTTTACATAGAAACATAAAAGAATGTTTCCATGTAAAAAGGAAATTGAATGTTTTACAGTTCAAGATGATTTTTAAAAAACCTAAGAAAAGAATTAGCAAATTATTTAATGAATTAGAAAATAATTTTATTCATTTCTTACAAGGATCCTGGAAGCGTATGAAAATTATTCTCCCCTACTTCACTGCACTTTCTAAGAACTGGTGAAGCTGTGACATCTTTATAGCTGGAGACATACTGCATCAGGATGAGGCCAGATCATCTTCCCATACAGTACAATCTACTAATATGTCAGTCTAGTGGTCAGTTTTAACTCTAATATAGGAGGTCAGTCTGTAAAATCAGGGGAAGGCAGAAATCTTCTGGAGTGTTTTTGTATTACATTGCTTGACAGTTTTAGTACCTTCAATGCGTCTGCATTTTAATACAGAGAGTCAGTGCTGAAGCAGTGACTGAAATGTGATTTGCCAACACTCGAAATGCCAACGACACAAGTCCGACACTGAAAATCCTGACAGTGTAATTTTGATTTTTATTTCATGTTTAGGGGGGCTTTGCCCCCTGCACCCCCTCCATACTTATTATAACAAATTCCAGGGAGCAAACTCCCACTGTGGGGATTGTCAGCGTCAGGCTTGTGGCGTCAACATTTTGAGTGTCGGCAAATCCATCTTTTAAATTGATACCCCTTTATTTGAAATCTTCAGAATCCTTAAAACCTTATTTGGGGATTTTAGTGGAGAATTACCTATGGCAAGAAGTGACCAATCACATATATGTCAGCAGGCTGTGTGTATGTTGGAGTAAACCTATGCAGGAAAACATGGCAAGAGTTCAGGAGAGAGGAGCACTTGTCATTCAAGGGCATAATTTTCTTATGTTCAGTTAGCACCAATGCTCCCAACTTTTCTACTGGGCAGACATTGTCCAGCCTCTTCTTCATTTTATAGATTGAGGAGAGCACTCCTGACCAATTGGAGTGCTCCTTTCCCCTTCACATGAGATGCTCTTATTCTGTGAAGAGCATCCCATGTGCAGATGCCCTGGAAACTGGTATATTCCAGGACAATTAAAAAAAAATAAACATTGATTGTGCTCGATCTATAATATATTAATATGTCCCCCGTCACCACTCATTGTGGTATGAGCAGTTTCATTTGTGTTCTGCTCAAGCCAGAACAGCTTAGCTTCACTTCCCTGTTCTCACTTGAGCAGAACGCTTGTGAAACCACCCTTATCCCGCAACAAATATTTCCGGATAGGTTTATGATCGCAACTCCCTAATTGGTCCACAAAATGGATCCCAAAACAGCTCCAACTTTTTTTTCTGTTTGTTTATTTGATTTTTGTTATTATTATTATTATTATTATTATTATTATTATTCCTGTTTATCTCCTGGCATTCCTGATCTTGGTGGCATCCCCCAAACACCACCACCAACCCATCATGTGGACTTATGAGTGAAGCACCACTTACTCAGAGCCATGTTTGGTGGGTGGCCTGACACGGAAGGTTGTATGGGACCTGCAGGGGGTGCTAAGCAAGGCTGGGAGGTTTCCTTGATTTTTGCCCACTGGGACGCATTTGCATGCATACATCTCGACTCACATGCAGGTTGCATCATCATGCCTCCCGCCCATGTCTGCTGGTCCTACTGTGCTGCCATTCAGCCTCCACTGGGTGGCAGGCAAGTAGCAGAACTCATCACCCCCCCCCGAGGGAGGAGAACTGTTCTAAGAGTGACACTAGTCCATTCCTAAGCCCAGGTCATCCATCTGGGTAGGTGGGTAGATCCCCTCCTAATGATTCATCATTCATGGATGTCATGAGGCATATTCAGGCCATCAACAGCTGAGAGATGGAGGACTTGGATCCTGAACAGTGCAGACTGGCCAAGTATTTGCACCAGAAGGAACCAAAACCCTTTGTGGTACCCCCGCTGGTAGATACCTTCCAATACCTTACCAGGCTAACTTGGAAGCATCCCTCATCTTCATCAGCAGTACTGAAAAAGTCAGATAGGCTCTAAAAGGTGCCCAGAGATGAGCCTCTCAGGGCAGAGCACCCAGTGGCTGATTCAATGGTCATAACCACAGCCCATGACAGGTCAAAGAGGCCCAAACACCTCAGTAATCAGCCTCCTGACCAAGAGTCCAGATATTGGATCAACTGGACAAAAAGGTTTATACCTCAGTCACTTGCCCATCAGATCCCTACATTTTCTCACCTACATGGTGCAATATCAAAATGCCCTGTGGGAGAAGAGCATGAAGTTGGTCCAGGCCCTGCTGGATGCACCTCAAGAGACAGAACTTCTGGACCTGCTAAAGTCTGGCTCTGATGTGGGCATGCATATTCTGTGGGCTTCCTATAATACCGCTGATACGGCTGACAGGCCAGCCATCTCCAGCATCTGTATCCAACATCATTCGTGGCTTCGGGTCTCGGATTTCACCCAGAATCCTCAGGCCAGAATCATGGACCTCCCTTTCAAGGGCTTGGTCCTCTTTGGAGATGAGGCTGAGAAGCTCACCACTCATCTCTAAAACTCTGGCAAGGCTATTTGGTCTGTCCAGAAAATGTACAAGGCCAACCAGAAGCCTTTTAACAAACAGCTCTTTCGGAGATCCTCTGGACAGAAGTCTTAGAAACAGCAGCAGCAGCAAAGAAGCTATAAACGCATAGCCACCTCCCAGACTCCTGGAGGTTTCTCTTCCAGAGCCACCAAATCCTCTCAGGCTGCTCTCCCCTCCTGGGGGCTTCATCCTGACTCCTTGCTGGACCCCTCTCCCCCAGCAGAGACCCTGGGAGAGGTGGTGGGGGGGTCGCTATTAGCTTTATCTGGATGGATGGAGCAAATAACTACCAACCAATGGGTCCTTCAAATCATAGAGAGAGGACATACATTGGAGTTCCTGGAGAGGCCACCAGAAAACCCACCAGTGTCCTCACAACACCCCCAGTCACACATCGCCTTGATCGAAGAGGAAATTCAGGTACTTCTTCACAAGCAAGCCATAGAGCCTGTCCCCGTGGTAATAAGTAATAACAGTGAACCAAAATGAGTGACTGCAAAAAGAACAACTCATTTTGGGTGCTGTTATTAGGGACTACTGTGCACAATATCTCCTGGATGGGAACGTGACTGTGGGGAAGGGTGAACGGAAGCAAGGAATAGTGAGGGTAAGGGGAGGGACAGGGAAGGGGTTTTGGGGATTGCTGTACCTGCTGTCACTGAACTAGCCATGTGGTGTGGTGGTGTGGGTGGCTAGCTAGGGCACTGCAGGTACGGGGTTTGAGACTGGTGAGCGATTACATTTTGCCGCCACTACAAGCTGCGGCACTTCATTTTTTGCGATATCTAGATTTTTGCCCCCTTCCCAACATGCATCCCCCTGGAGTTGATAATCTTAATTCAGGGAGATGCATGGGGGGCAAAGCCCCCTGCAACAGGGGGTGTGGGGTGCAGCCCCCCACCCCACAAAAACACTTTTTTCCAATCCAGACGTCGGGTTGCCTTTATGTGTATATCGCCAATGTGCTTTTCGGTGATATACACTCACCATAACAGCGATTACTCTTTTGCAATTGCTCTTGTGACATGGAACAGTCCCCCCAAGTCAGAGAGGAAAGGGATTTTATTCCCATTTTTTTCCTCATACCCAAAAAGGCTGGGGATCTCTGCCCTATTCTGGACCTCAGTCATCTGAACAAATATGTCGAGTACAAGAGGTTCAGAATGGTCACTTTGCCAGGCTTACATCCCCTTTTTCCCCAAGGGGACTGGCTCTGCTCTCAGGACATGCAGCATGCATACCTGCACATCCTGGTGGCCCAGACACACAGAAGGTACCTGTGCTTCTTTTTCCAGGGACACCATTACCAGTTCCAAGCCTTGCCATTCGGCCTGTCTTCTGCTCCCAGAGTTTTCACCAAGTGCCTAGCGGTAATGGTTGCGGCCCTCATGAGAAAGGGCCATTATGTCTTTCCTTGCCTAGATGACTGGCTCCTGACAGCGCCCTCGAGGACTCTGCTGCTAGGAACTCTCACAGACACCTTTACTCTTTTCAGAGAACTGGGAATCACTCTGAACCTGCCAAAGTCATTCCCATGGCCCAGCCAAAGGCTCCAATACATTGGAGTGATACTGGATACAGTACAGGGCAAAGCCTTTCTTCTGCCAGACAGAGAAGATCGCCTTCTGTCTCAGGCTCGGACTGTGTCCACATGCAGGCAAACCCTCAGCCAGGGCGTACTTATGACTGCTCGGTCACATGGTGGCTGCCATTCTGACTGTTCCCCTGGCTTGCCTGCATATGAGAGTTCCCCAGTGGACACTCGGTGTGCAGTGGGACCAACGTTCAGATGACCTGGAACAGCTGGTCTCTGTCACCGACCCAATTTTTCAGGTCTTGAGTTGGTGGATGGACCGTGTCAACCTTTCCAAAGGGGTCACCTTCAGACAGGAGTCCCTGAGGCAGACCCTGACAATAGATGCATCAGGGCATGGCTGGGGTTCCCACTTAGCAGATTGACAAACCCAGGGAACCTGGTCCTCTGTGGAGCAGACCCTTCATATCAACGTGCTAGAGATGCGAGCAGTTCTCTACGCCCTTCAGGTGTTTCAGATGGATCTTCATCCAGGCCAACTCCTAGTCCAGATGGACAATATGTTGGTGGTCTTTTATATCAACAAGCATGGGGGAACTCATTCGTATCCCCTCTGCATGGAGGCCATGAAGGTCTAGCACTGGGCCCTGAAACATCACCTCAAACTCACCACAGTGCATGTTCCAGGCACCCAAAACATCTTGGCCAACAGCCTAAGCAGGTCTCGGTCCAAAGCCCATGAATGGGAGCTACTCTAGTCAGTCACAGAGCAGCTGTTCAACAGATGGGGATGACCAGAGTTGAACCCTTTTGTGTCCCCACTCAGTGTTAAGCTGCTCAATTTCTGCTTGCTAGATCCAGGGCCTGGTATTTTTTTTTCTTTTTAAGTGAATGATTCAGAGAATATGGTTATCACAGTCGTCATCTTAACGTTCTGCGACATCCCATCTCGTCCTTATCAAACACCCTCCCTGCCACCCGTGTCCCTATTTAACAACTAACTACTTTAATTTAACTTTGATCTAAGACTCATGAATGAGAGCCAGATCCGGAGATGCAGCCCAAATTGATTTTCCATTTTGTAGTGCATTTCTTCCACTCTATGTAGATCGACCATTCCCTGAACTCACTCTACAAAGGATGGAGGAGATGTATCTTTCCAATGTACCAATATAAGTTTTTTTGCCAACAATAAACCAATAGAACATAATTCCATAACATCCCCCAAATCCAGCACACCTTCTCCAGGCCCAAACACAGCAATACCAGGATCAAATGGAAAATCCCACCAAATAAATTTTCCAAGTGACCCAAATATTTTTTGCCAAAATGATTCCAGCTTGCGACAGGAAACCAACATATGTTCCAGTGTACCTCTAACCTCCCCACATCTTGTACATCATTCCAAATTATTAGCACTCATTTTATATAACCTTGCCAGTGTCAGATATGTTCTATGTAGTATATTTATATAAATGTTTTAACCTATTATTCTTAAATGGCAAATCCTCCAAGTTAACCAAAGAATCCCACCTAGTATCTGATATAGATTGACCCCTTTCTTTTTCCCAGCTTTGCTTGAGTTTATCCAAAGAGGTCGATCTACCCTTTTCTCTCAAGTAACGATATATTTCACCAATTGAATGCTTTAAAGAGTTCAAATTATCAAAAAAAGCTCCAATCCCCCCTTGGAAACTGTTAATGATTTTTAATTATTCTTATATATAAAATTCCTTACCAGAAGATATGCAAAAAATGCTCTATCAGATAAATCATACCTATCTCTTAACTTATCAAAAGAGGAAAATCTGTCTACAGTCAAAAAATCCTGCAATGAACACAAACCTTTTTCCCCCAATTCTTTTTGTATTAAACCCCTTCCAATAGATGGGAGAAAATGATGATTATTAACAAGAGGAGTCCTATAAATTAATTTATTGTTCTCTCCCAACAATCTCCTTGCCAAATTCCAGGCCCAATTTGTGGATTTGGTTGAATGAAGAACCTCAGAGTGCAGATAGAAATTAGAATTATTTATATTTACCCCTAAACTATATCCCAAAGACGAAAACGGAACTTTCTCTGCGTCAATCGGAAAACATGCCAGCATCTCTTCCTTTTCCTGAACCCAATATCCCAAACACTCCAATTGAGCTACCAAATAATAATATTCAAAATTAGGCAAAGCCAACCCCCCTTTTCTTTCTACAATAATAGTTTTTTAAAGGCAATTCTTGGTGTCTTCTGTTTCCATAGAAATTTGTTAAGTGCCCTATTTAAAGTATCAAAGAATACTTTAGGAACTATAATAGGAACCATCTGAAACAAGAACAACAACATTGGCAGAATATTCATCTTAACAATGTTAACTCGCCCAATCAACACTAAGGGCAGATTTTGCCAACTTATGAGATCCTGTTCTTTTTTTTTTAAGTACTGGTACAACATTTTTTTCATATAATGTATTTATGTCTGAAGATATATAAACCCCCCAAATACTTCATATATGGTTTATGGTAAGTGAATAACAAATGATCTCTAGGTAATTCGCTATCATGTAGATTCACCAGCGCCTCTGTCTTACCCCCAATTAATTTTATATCCAGAAAACTTACTATATTTTGCAAATATTTCTAATAAATGATCAAAATCCTTTGCTGGATCAGTCAAAAACAACAAAATGTCATCCACGTACAATGATACTTTATGAACCTTTCCTCCTATCTCAACTCCCCAAACCTGAGGATCATTCCTCACCAACACAGCCAATGGTTCTATAAATACGGCAAAAAGTAGGGGTGACAAAGGACACCCCTGCCTAGTTCCTCATTCTAACTCAAAATAACATCAACAATTCTGATTTGTCCTAATTGAAGCCAGCGGCACATGGTAAATCAACTTTATCCATTCCAAAAATGTTCCCTTGATGCCGAAACTCTTCAATAAACAAAATAAAAATTCCCACCTCACCGTATCAAAAGCTTTTTCAGCATCAAGGGAAAGAACAGCCAATCTTATATCCAATGCTGAATCCAATAAATTGACTGCCCATCTTACACTATGGTTTAATCTTCTACCAATCACGAACCCACTTTGATCCAAATGAATAATTTTTGGAATAACACACGCCAATCTATTGGCCAAAATTTTTTCAAACATCTTGTAATCATTTTTCAACAAAGAAATAGGTCTATAAGAACCACATAGTCCTGGGGGTTTATCCTTCTTCAAAAGCAAAATAATAGACGCTTCATTAAAGGTTGGTGGAAAATCCTTATGTGACTGAAAATTTTTAAACAAATGAAATAATAAAGGAGCCAAATCTTCCTGAAAATATTTCCAAAATTCCAAAGAATACCCATCTGGTCCTGGGGTTTTATTGTTTAACATATTAATTATAACATTATTAATCTCTGCCATCGATATTTCCATATTCAGACCGTCTCCTTCTGACTCCGCAATCTGAGGTAAATCAATCCCTTTTATGTATTCCTCAATCTCCAAATTAACCACCAACCCATCCTCTTTATACAAATCTTTATAAACTTTTGAAATTCAACATTATTCTGAATTGTATCAAAAATCTTTTTCTCCTTCTCCCCCCCCCCAAATAACAAATTCAATTCTGTTCTGATTATCTTGTATTTTTAATTGATATGTCAATAACTTGGATGGTGTATCAGCACAAAAATAATATTTTGCCCTAGATCTATACATGTTTTTCCACCTTCGATTGACTAATTGTTTCCAATTTTTCTTTTAAGAACATCATTTCTATTTTAATTTCATCACTTCCTGATTCTGCAAAGTGTTCCTCTATAGAAATCAGTTCTTGCTCCAATTGACCTCAATATCATTGATTCTTAGTTTTAACCATACTTTCATAGCTTATAATAGAACCTCTCAAGTAGGCCTTAAGGGTCTCCCAGATACCAACCCAAGAACAACTATTGGGGGGGAGTTATGTTCAAAAAAAAGACCCAATTTCTTTCCTCAAAAAAGACCCCAAACTGAAAATCCTGTAATAACATATTAGTAAATCTCCAATTCTTTGACCCAGAAAATGAATTTTGAACAAATCTAGCTCCATGTAACATGAAGCATGATCCGAAATCAAAATCGCATTATATCTTACAAACACCACAGATTGCAAAAGAGACCCTGATATAAGAAAATAATCAATCCTTGACAGACAATTATAGACATTTGAAAAAAAAGAGAATTTCTTCAGATCTTGATACAAAACCCGAAAAGGATCCAGCAATGCCAAATCCTTAGCATAGTTCTTTATAAGCTGTACCAATTTTATTTTACATTTTGGAGCTGAAAGCACCCCATCTAACTGGGTCAATGCCATATTAAAATCTCCCCCTGTTATCACCGGAACATCTGATGCTGCAGCCTGCAAAAAAATATTAGTAAAAAAAAGACAGGTTTTCCTTATTTGGAGCATAGATATTAATAATAAAAAAAAAAACTTATTGCCCCATAGTAATTTTTGCACTCACCCATGCCCCTCAGTATCCACCTCTGAATATTCAATTTTAGGGTTTAGGTACTTTTTAATAAAAATAGTGGCCCCTCTTGCACTACCTGAAAACAGAGTAGAAATACCTACAGCACTGAAAAGGTTAGAAAAATACAGTACATCTTTTTTCCCAAAATGCATTTCCTGTAGCAAGACAAAATCAACTTTTTTCTTATTTAAATAATTAACAATTTGTTTGAGCTTAATCCTATCTCTGGCTCCCTTCACATTCCAAGTCAGTATCCTAAATACCCGAGTCATTATATAACAAAAGAAAAAGTGTTTCCCAATTTATTTTTACCCCTAACACAGGCTGCAGGAAAACTTCTCCAAATAACCATTCCCCTTTCTCAATCGCACCTAAATAATCTACATTTTTAATATTTCCACATACCCTTTTTTCTTAATATTCACCCTATTAACCAATCTAATGATCCCCCCTTACCCTAGTCCCCCATGCAGGATTTTCTACCCACAGAAAAGCCATTTCCCTACCCCAAACTCTTAAGACAGCTTACTTTAAACTGTGTGTATAGATGTTATATCTTAAGCCAACTTCTGCTTCTCCCCCATTACATATATTTCCTATCTAATTACCATCTGACTACCCCCCTTCCCCTTAGGAACCCATAAATTAAGGAGTTGAAAATTTTGTAAACCTGTTATCATGTAAACAAGTTCTTGCATCTTGAGGTGTTACAAAAAAAAAGGCTTTACCCTTTATGAAAATCCTGAGTTTTGCAGGGTGAAGTAGAGTAAAAGAAATACCCCGTTTCCTCAATTGGTCTCTAATACCATCAAAAGATTTACACTTACTCAAAACTGAGGGGGGTGTGGAGGTCATGAAATGCCTGTAATTTCATTCCCCTATACACCAAACCTCTTTCTTTCCTAACTTTAGCAAGAATCTCCTCCCTATCTTGGAATTACAAAGTTTTAATATACATAAATCTAGGCCTGCCATCCTCCCTTCGCTGCCCAAATGCTGTATGAGCTCTATCTATCTCAGTTTTATCTTCCAGATATTTATGGCCCATTATTGAAGTTAACATTTGTTCACAGTACAACAAAGAGTCTTCCCCCTCCACCCCCTCTGACAAGCTTATTATTCCCTCTCTTTGACCTGGCCTCCAAATCTTCAACTTTGTCTTTTAACATGGTCAGTTCCTTATTTGTAGTAACCAAATCTGTTGTCATTTTAGAAATCATGTCTTCAACATTAGACACCCTCTGCTCAACCTGGTCTGTTCTTAATACAACTTCGTTCATCTTTTCAACTATATCAGAGAATTTCTTATCCAGAGAAGCAATTGCCAAATTTATATTCGCAAAAACCTGATCTTAATTCCTCTAACAGTGAAGTATTTTCTGTACTACCAAATGCTCCCTGGGGAATTTCTTGTCGGGGAAGAGGGGAGTGGGGGGGGGGTCTGGCCTAGCAGAGTCTGCATCCTGTTTTTTCCCTTCATCAAACAACCCACCCTCTCCTATATTTTATTTCTCTGATTGTTTTGATTGTCTTGTTTTTACTGAAGAGGCCATTCCAAAGTTCGGATATACACTTTTTTTGACACACTGGATATTTTAAGAATGTCACTATAGACTGTTGAAATAATGACGCTGGAGTTTTTATAGTTTTTCTCCCAATGATCCACGATGTTACACTCTCTTCATTAAAGACTTGTTTATTTGTTTCCTGTTCACTCCCACACTCTGAGGCCAAATCTTCAGTAGTTATACCATCTTTTGCAGGCAAGCACTTCTTCCCCCCCCTTTTTTTAACAAGTACATCTGTTAACAAGAAATTTCCACCTTCTCGTCCTTCACCTGCAAACAGCCCATCTTGCTTCAAAATATTCTGTCTCAATTCTCCAGCAGCCCCAGACAATCCTGTTGTAAGTAGATGATTCTCTGTTTGAATGCCCAGAATACATGTATTGTCTCCATTCAGCGTTATCAATTTGTCGGCACTTCCCCTCCGGAGCAGGTTGTTAAAATCTTCTGCCCCAATAACTCCCGGAGTAATAAAAGAAACATTTGATGTACTTGTTGCTTGGGCCACACCATTACCAAATGTTTTACCTGCTTTTTTGAATAGCTATCACCCAAAAAATTAGATTCACTCGGGACTGTCTCCGTTCTCCTCAGTCAACATTTTACAACAGATGGCTCTCGCTTGGGGCTATGTTGCAAAACCTCATGCACATGCTGAAACTTTTTAGACATACCTGAGAGAGAAAAAAGACTTCTGACACTCTCTTAACTTACAGAACCCCCCGTTTCTCTTTACATACACTGAAGCAGGAGTAAAACTCCACTAAATTCAATAAGAAGGGTATTAATTTAAACCGAGAAATAAAATTAGGGGAGAGCCCCGAGAAGCGCTGAGCTCACACAGCTCCTGCACTCAGCCACCCATCTTGTGATGATGCACTTCCACCAGCCTGGTGTGTTCTGGCAAGATGCGTTGTCCCTCTGTTGGACAGGGAGGTTTCTGTATACCTTCCCTCCCTCCCTTCCCTCTACTTTAGAGTGTCCTCCTCAAGCTGCAGGCAGAGGGAGCAGAGATGATCCTCATTGCTCCATACTGACCTCCTCAAATTTGGTTCCCATTTCTACAGTAGTTAGCAGTGGAGCCTCCTATTCCCCTGCCTCTGAGCTTGCACTTGCTGTCCCAGGACCAGGGTCCTCTAGTCCATCTGGACCTCAAGTCTCTGCACCTGCAAGCATGGCTCCTGCAGATTTAGCAGTCACCAGATTTGGGGTCTCTCCTAGAATAGCTGATGTCCTAGTGGCTGCTAGGATGCCTTCCGCTAGGTCCACTTACGCTATGAAATGGAAACGGTTCTGCATCTGGGTCTCTGCCCACTGCCTCAATTCCTTCACCTGTCTAGTGAGCTCCAGTTTGGATTATCTCCTGTCTCTATCCAACACTCGTCTGAGCTACTCCTCTATTAAGGTGCATCTTTCTGCCATCTCTGCATACCATGCACCTATAGAGGGTAAAACCCTTGCCCAGCTGGATTTGTCCTGCACCTTTTTGTAGGGCATCCTACATCTGAAACCTCCCTTTCAGGACCCAGTCCCTCCTTGGGATCTTTTGTTTATGTTAGAAAAACTTACAGTGCCTCCCTTTGAAACAGACATGGAATGCGAGCTGCGCTTTCTGTTGTGGAAAGCGTTATTCATAGTTGCTGCTACCATGCTTGAAACTTTAGCTTTTCTCTAATTAATGCATACATACTGCCCTCAACTTCCAAATATTATAATCATTATGGACAGAGTTGGAATGGTTAATTAAAAAAAACTCAAATATGTGAACCCAGCTCTAATATTTTAATGTGTGGTGACTTCAATTCTAAAATTGGTTTATACAATGGTTATGCAGACAACAAAATTCAAAATTGGAAATTCATACACACCAGCAATTATCTACGTTTCTCCTTGGACAGTAAAGTTAATATGTTAGGCAAAAAATTGATGGAACTTGCAAACATTTTCAACCTTACCCCTATAAATGGGAACATTACGCCAGATACATCCGGAAACTTATACACATTAGAGGTCCAACTGTAGCGGACAATGTTATCTGGAATGGAAACATAGCCCACTGGGATTCTTGCAGAGTAGTGAAGAGAAGTGAAAGTGATCATTTTCCACTGGTTCTTGTTGGAACTAAATTAATACAAAGAAATAGAACAATTCCAGATAATAACGTGATGCAAAATATAGAATTTCGAAATTACAGAAAGATCAGATGGAACACAGACTGTGATAAAAATATAATAGATTTACTGGAAATTATACAGATAACAAGTCAACAAAGACATATGTTGGATTATTAGGAAATTCTGACTAAATGATTTACTGAAAACCGCACATTTTTATACAGACCTATACCGAATAAAGAGGACACCATGGTTAAAAAAGACTAGTTTGACAATGAATGTAAAAGGGCAAAAAAATCTTACAAGAACAGTTAGATCTGTTAAGAATTCAAATGATAAAAATAAATATAGGCATTTAAAAAAGAGAAGAGTACAAAAAGCTCTTAAAAGAAAAACAGATCTCGTATAATTTGAAGCAATGGCAGCATATGCTTGATATTAACAAAAAAGATCAACAATCTTACTGGTTAATGCTTGCTGATAGAACAAACAACAGTAAGTATGTGATTGCCACCTATATTACTGCTGATGCATGGATCAACCATTATAGAAACATTTTTTTTCAATTCAGAAATCGTAGCTACAACACCTTCTTGGGAAGAAAAAGTTGATAGAGCCCAATTTTTGAAATTTATGCACAATGAAGTTTACTTAGCAATTGTATCATTAAAAAGAAGAAGTCCCCAGGACCAGACCAAATTCCCCCTGAAGTATTTTTGTGTGCTTCTTCTTTATGGTCTAAAATTTTGAGATTACACTTTAATAATTGCATAGTCAGCAGAACTTTTCCTTCTGCTTGGAAAGGGGCTATAATTATATCAATATTTAAACAAGCATTTGTCAATGCCAAAAGTTCATGTGCACTGGTGCCATGGGGGGGGGGTTACTAGCCAATGTTGGCAAATTTCAACACAGGTTCATAACTTCATTGTTTTTTACAATTTTGACACCGCATTTTCAACATAGCCATCTTGTTACGCCCCCTCATGAAGAAAGGAAGAGTAGAGTTTCAACTCCTGTCCGAAAGGTACTTTCACGCAGTGGCTGCGAAATCACCTTTCAGGATGCAAAAAAATTTTTGCACAGGATCTGGAAAATGGCAGCTGTCACATTCATGAGGTGCAAAGAAGAGATGGCTATGATGAAAATTTGGGGTCAAAATATTGAAATGTACCAAAGGTACGAGCATGCATTTGTTAATTTAAGTGCATGCTCATAACTTTGTTGTTTGTTAATATTTTCACACCAAATTTTCAATGTAGCCTTCTTATGACCCTACCTCATGAAAAGTGCCAGTGTCATTTCGTTCACTCATCCCAAAAGGTGATTTCACAGAGCCACCATGCCATTCTGTGCCACCAGTGTGAAAACATTTTTCAGGCAGAATATGAAAAATGACAGCTATACAGTTCATGGGATGTGTGAAATAATGGCAATGTTGAAAATCTGGAGTGAAAATATTAAAAACCAGCAAAGTTAGGAGCGTGCATAGAAACTGCACAACACACGCTCATAACGCAGCCATTTTTTGGAATTTATTCACCAGATTTGCAACATGAGTGTTTTGGGACCCCACCTCATGACCAGTGGCACTGTCATTTCATTAATCGGTCCTGAAAGGTGATTCTGCACAGTGACCGTGAAATCACCTTTCCGGACTGATTAATGAAATGACAGTGTTCAGGAGCTGGGGTCCCAAGAACTCCATGTTGAAAATTTTGGGCCAAAATTCCTAAAAATGGCTGAGATATCAACTTAAGTTGACCCACCCCCATTGATTCCCATTATACGGCTTACTTTGAAATCTTCACTTTGCCGGTCAGCGAAGAATGCAGATGTGTCACAGTCCACAGAAGATCATTGTTCCTAACCTCCGGTGGTAAGTATTGATTAGGGTGGGGGCGGGGAGGTGGGTGTGCAGTGGGACGGTTGGGATGTTGGGTGGGGAGACAATGATGGACTTTTTTTTTAGGTTTAAAGAAATAAAGACATTGGGGATGGTTTTCTTTTTTTTATAGGAAAGCATGTGAACATTTCTGGGAACTGGGAGTGTGCTCCCTAGTGTATGGGGGAATGGAGGGTGCAAGGAGGACAGCAGCTGTGGGAGGGAGAGGGATAGATTTGCTGTGTGTGTGGGGGGGCCTCAAACAGAACAAGGGTGTGGGGAGGACAGCAGCAGTGGGAGGAAGTGGGAGGGAGTGATTTGCTGGCAGAGGGGCTCGAATGGGAATGCAGGGAGCACAGGAGCACTGTGCAGGCTCAGTGCATTCACACTATAAGTGCTATGACAATGTGAACACACAACCAGGAAGTCAATGTAATGCAGGTCTTTACACATCAAAGGACCGAGCCACGCCACTATTGGTTCAGCTCTGCCCTTTGAAAAATTTGACAACTGTGCCCCAAAAACAGAAAGTGAGTCATCCTGCCTACTGATTCACCTGCCACTGACCTGCCCCTTGGAACTGAGCTCTCCAGTGGATGCACCCCCCTCATATCCCTGTGTAGCAGCTCTCATTTCAAAGAGTTCATCAGTGCTTACGCGCACGACGAACTCAAAAAGGAGATAAAAAAGATCCTAAAATGTACTGGCCCATCTCTCTTCTTGATATAGTGATATAGTCTGCAACTGGTGCAGAATGTGGAAGCCAGGTTACTAACTGGACTTCCTAGATCTAGCCACATTACACCTGTGCTGTACAAGCTGCACTGGCTTCCAGTTCAATGGAGGATCTCCTTTAAGGTTGGTTTGCTGACCTATAGAGCCCTAAATGGACTTGGACCGATTTACCTACAAGAACTTCTCCACCCCTACCGTCTCTCCTGATCACTCCAGTGCACCGACAAGGGATTGCTAGAGATTCCCAGGGTCCATTTAAAGACATCTGGAGGTTGTTCATTTGCATTTGCGGCCCCAACCCTGTGGAATTCTCTACCTCGGCGGATTCAAAAGTGCCAGACCATGGAGAGCTTCAAGACAGCACTGAAAACTTGTTTATTTAATTGGCCATTTTCTGTTAGTTGAGATCACTATCGTTTGCATGTTATTGCTGTAGTTTTAAATATTTATGGTTTTAACAGTTTTTATGTATTGTAAAGCACTTTGATATTCCAAATTGCACTTAAGAAATAATGATCATATTATAATTATTTTTGTTATTAGTGGGAAAAATCTTTGTGAAAATAATATTGTCCAGATTAACTACTTAGTTAAAAAATCTTGGTGGCCTATCAGAATTACAATCAGGTTTTTGTTCAGCATATTGTACAACAGATAACACATTTACAATAATACATCTGTACGAAAAATATATAGTTCTTAGAAAACAAATGATTTACGTAGCATTTATCGATTTCAGCTAAGCATTTGACACTGTTTCTAGATTGCTGCTTTGACAAATTATGTATAACTGGGGTTTCGATCTGCAGCTGATAAGTATTATTAGGGAATTATATTCACAAACACGGTCACAAGTAAATGGGGGAAGCAATGTCGACTATCATCTTAATTTAACACAAACAAAGGAGTCAGGCAGGGCTGTATCCTTGCCCCCCCCATTTAATATTTACATAAATAACCTATTAGGACAATATACCCAAGTATACACACTGACTCTTGAAAAATTGGAAAGCATTATTGCCCAGCACTGACATATGCCGATGACTTGGTTTTATTTGCACTTTCTAAATCAGGTTTGCAAACTAAACTGACCATGCTCATTTCCTTTGCTAAAGAGCACGTGTTAAAGATCAATGAAACAACAAGTCAAATAATGAATTTAGGCTCAAAAAATTCAAAATTAAAATGGAAAATAGGTGATAGGGTATTAGATACAGTGGATGAATTTGTATACTTGGGTCTGACCCTGTCAAATAATGGTAAATAGTACAGACATATAAACAAACTTAAAATGAAACTTAATCAAACTGCAGGCTCTTTAATAAGTTTTAATTTCCGATATGGGGGTAACTCAATATAATCGTTATTAACTGCTCTCAAAGCTCAATACTTTTCACAGTTGATATGTCAGAGTGAAGTTTGGGATATGTCAAAAATAGATATCCTTGAAATTCCCCTAAACAAACTATATAAAGCCTCATTGGGACGAAGCTCATCGGTACCGGCTGCATTGGTAAGAGCAGAACTAAGCATGTACAGGCCCAAGGCATTGATGGATGCCAAAAAATTACATATTGGATAAAAATTTTAAGAATGCAAAATAACAGATTACCATTAATTTGCTTGGAGGAAAAATTAAAATGGCAAGAACTAGACTGTAGTCAAACTGGTTAAAAAACATTGATAAACTGCTTAATAAATATTGTTTACAATTTCTAAAACTTTATACAAACAAAGGTATTCAAATAAGTCTAAAATACAACATATATATTACTAATAAGATAAATGTTTACAAATCAGAGGATATAGATAAAATACGTGGAATAAAAATCTCACCATTGTTAACAACATCCATCCGTCTTTCAGACGAGACGTTAAACCGAGGTCCCGTCTGCCTGGATTGGTGGTAGTTCAGGTGGATGTTAAAGATCCCATGGCACTTATCGAAAAGAGTAGGGGAATTTCCCCAGTGTCCTGGCCAAATTTCCCTCATTCACTAAAAATACCACCAACAGCTTAATCTGGTTCAAGGTCAGTTGGCATTCATCTGTATCCCCCTTCCCCAGGTCGTGCCTGAAAATAGGCAGGATTTGTCTATTGCACTTACCCGGTCAACAAAAACTAAATAAATAAAAACATATGGTTTAAGGCATGATTACATGTACTATTTGGATGTATTAACAGATCAAGTTAAAAGAAAATTGTACACGAAATATCGCTTTGAACTTTTTCAAAGCAAAATCACAAATGCTCATTATCCAAAATCAACAAATGCGGCAGACAAAGTTTGTGACTGCAAAAAAAAAACTGAACTAGAAAACTTATTCCATGTTACGTTCAATTGCGCATGGTATGAGATCCCCCCAAAATATTGGCTCCAACCAGTTTGGGGCCAGGGTATCTGACATTACCTCCATGATGCCTAAAATTTTACAAAATGCGGGGGAAATCCACTGGTTATCATACATGCTGGTGTTAATGATATAAACAACACCCCATTTAATCAGTTACAACAGGACTATGTGGTGTTATGTAACCTGTTACTTGATAGGGGATGCTGTGTAAGTATATCTGAAATTCTACCTGTCCCGAGAGCAACATCTACCATGACGCAGATAATCAAAGCCCTAAATGAATGGCTGAGAAAGTGGTGTTTTAAGCAGGATATACCCTGTATTACCCACTGGGAATCATTTTCAGATCATTCTTCCTTGTTTTGCTGGGACGTTTACATCTCAGTCGTAGGGGTAGTACACTTATGGGGAAAAGTATCAGTAAGATCATAAATCATTGTTTAAACTAAAAACAATGGGGGAGAATGGGTCTATTCCCAAGTCTTTGAATACTTACCAAAATATTATTACAACTAAATGTAAATTCCTAGCTTTGAATGCAAGATCTTTAAACCCACTCAAATTAGCAGAACTCAAAGCCAAATGTAAAACTTTAAATATAGATGTGGTGGGAGTAACTGAAACTTGGTGGGACGCATCCTCAATTTGGTCCAGAGAAATTCCAGGTTATAAGTTATATCATAAAAACAGATTAGATAAGCAAGGCGGTGGAGTTTGTATGTACATACAAAATGATATTCCTTTTTTTTGAAGTGTGTTCTCCCTTTCCTTTGGAAAGTATATGGGTTAAACTCTTATTGAAGGAGCAGTTCTATATAACTATTGGTAACATCTATCGACCTCCATCTGCAAATTCAGATTACACAACTGATATGTTTAAAGAAATTGCACATTTTTCAAAATCTCAAGATACTGTAATATTTGGTGACTTTAACCTCCCTCATATTAACTGGGACTCATTCTCAGGACAGTCCTATGCCAAGAAAGGACTAATAGATGTGGTAGTTAGTACTGGATTACAACAACTTGTTACTGAACCCACTCAAGGTCCTAATATTTTGGATCTATTATTTACTAACATAGAGCAAGAAATTAGCAATTTACAAATTTGGGATCCACTTGGGACCAGTAATTATTCATCTATTCTTTTTGAAATTCAGCAGTTTAAAACTACACAAAGGAAGTTATACTGTACAAAAAATTTTAATTAAGCAAATTTTTCTAAAATCAATGAATACTTACAAAACATAAACTGTGAGTCTAATCTTCTTAATTGTACAACACAACAAGCTTGGGACTTTTTTAAAAACATTGTACATTATTTGGAAAGTACCTTTATTCCATCTAAGTGGAAATTTAATAATAAAGGAAAAATTCACCCTTGGTTCAACAAGACAATTAAAAATCAGATTAAAATAAAAATTTAACTTTTTAGGAAACTTAAGAATAGTTATGTTCCATTTAAAACTACTCTATTACATAAATACAGACTATCTGTGAAAAACTTAAAAAATTCTATTAAATTGGCAAAAAATAAGCTAGAATTTAAACTAGCTCACACAAAAGACTGTCACAAATCTCTTTTTTCCTATATAAATAGTAAAAAAGGTGTATTAAGGACCATTGGTCCCATTATAACCAATGGCTCTTCTCTATCTGATATAGAAACCTTGAATCTCTTTAATAAGTACTTTTGTTCTGTCTTCTCTCAAAAATCACCTATTAGTACATTTAAAGTTCACCACGAAGATTATCATAGATTCTATCCAACTGACATTATACAGGCTATCAAAAAACTAAAAAAAAAAATACTAGTCCGGGCCTAGATGGTATTCATCCATGGTTTCTGATCAAAACCTCTATAAATATTTCTATACCTTTGTCAGTTATCTTCAACAAATCCTTACAAGAAATCATTGTACCAAATGATTGGCATTCAGCAATGGTTACTCCCATATTTAAAAAAGGCAATAGAGGTTCTCTGCAAAATTATCGTCCAATTAGCCTGACCTCAGTGGCTGGTAAATTAATGGAATGAGTAATGAAGTCTCTAATAGATCAAGATAGTAGAAAATTAGGAATTTATGATTCAAATCAGCATGGATTTACTCCCAAGTATTCCTGCACCACCAATCTGATATATTTTTACAATAATATAAGTACTCTACTAGATGTGGGTATCCCTACTGATGTAATTCTTTTGGACTTTAGTAGAGCTTTCGATAAAGTCTCACATGAAAAACTCATTACTAAAATGCACAATCTAGGTTTGTCACCTGATATTGTCAACTAGACTTTAAACTGGTTGACAAATCATTCTCAGAGAGTCAGAATTAATGATATCTTGTCTGATTCGGGTCATGTGACAAGTGGTGTACCACAGGGGTCAGTCTTGGGACCAACATTGTTTAATCTCTTTATCAATGATTTACAAACAGGGCCAAATAACTTCATGGTTAAATTTGCAGATGATACTAAATTGGGGGGCAAGGTTAATAATCAAGAAAATATTTCTGCATTAAAGAAGGATTTGAAAAATTAACACTTTGGGCAAATGAAAATCATATGCAGTTTAATCAAGACAAATGTTTAGTAGTGCATTTCGGTGTAAATAATCCAAAAACGATATATTACATAAACGGACTACCACTTTACTTATCAAATTGTGAAAAAGATTTAGGGATATATGTTAATAATAAACTTACATCAAATGATCACTGTGTTAGAACTGTTGCATGACCAACAGCCTTTTGAGGCAAATAAAACGCACTTTTGTTAATCGCACTGAACAATACCTTATTCCATTGTATAGGGCATACATTAGATTGTATCTAGACTATGGCTCCCCTTTCTGGAATCCAACCCAAAAAAAAGATATAGCAATTCTTGAACAGGTTCAAAGGAGAGTAACTAGAATGATTCCAATATTAACAAACTTGGATTATCAGAACAGATTAAAAGCTACTGGTCTCTTCTCTCTTCAAACTAGAAGATTAAGAGGTGATATGTTTGTGGTTTTTAATTTAATAAATTCACCAGATCTAATGGAAAAATGTGGTCTAACACTCTCCAAAAGGAGATACGTACTGAGACTGCATAATAAACAGCTTGAAGTAAAAACTTATAAAACCAGCAAAAGGGGAAACTTTTTTCCAGTAAGAGCATCCATTGTATGGAACACCTTGCCACAAGAATTGGTAGAGGCAACTAGTGCCACTGTCTTTAAAAACAAATTAGATGTTTGGTTGAGGGATAATAGATAAATAATGTATCACATAGTGTGGGGAACTGTCTCGATGGGCTCTGGCCTTCTTCTGTTCTTTCAAACCAAGTAATAACCTGATCCAAACCACAGATTTTACAATAGTATTGGCTGTTATGTTTACTAGTCAGGATGAGTACATAATTAATAAGGTGGCTTCATATTTGAAAGCCATAACATTAATCTGCTTAAAGCATTCTTAAAAATATAAAGTACAAGGAAATGCATTATAATGAATTCACTGTAAAATCTATAATGTATAACCTTGGAATCACAAGGCAGGATTAGCTGCTTGAAAAATTATGTTTGATCAGTATAATGTATTGGAATTTTATATTGTATTGTATTTTTGTACTGTTTCTTAACTTGTAAAAGGTGTATATTGTATTAGACTGTATTTAGAATACTAAACTTTGTAATGGTCTATGACCAAACAATTAAACAAACAAACAACTATTCGAAGAATTTCTGAGCTTCAGGCCCTGATGTGTAAGGAGTCTTATTTAGTTTTTCACAAGGACAGGGTGTCCTTGGAAACTAATCCTAAGTTTCAGCCAAAGGTGGTGTCTGAGTTTACTCTAAATCAGGACATCCATCTCCCAGTGTATTATCTAGAGTATTCAAACAGAGGGGAGGCCCTACTTCATACTCTGGGTGTCCATAGGATGCTTCATCATCACCTCCAATGTACTGGTCCTATTCAAAAGACTGACCAGTTTGTTTCTTTTTCCCCCAGATCTGAGGGGGCCCCCTGTTACTAAACAGATGTCTAAGTGGTTAGTTAACTGCATTGTTTACTGTTATAATAAGTATGACAGACCTCTACTGGGGCTGGTAAAAGGTCACTCTACCAGGGGTATGGCTGCCTCCTATGCCTCCTTACAGAATGCGTCCACAGCAGATGTCTGCACAGCTGCTACCTGGAGTTCTTTTCACACTTTCGTTAAGCACTACAGTTTAGACATCGATTCCAGATGCAGGACTGGCTTTGGCCTGGCTGTTCTCCAAGGTCTGCTGTCCTGAAGGCTTCTGGCTACCTTTAGCCTCCACCTGTGCCTGTCAGTCTCTTCTCCTTGACTGCTTGAGACTCAGTCTTTATGGTTATTGCCTACTGCAAGAACTCCAACTCGAAATAAGATAGTACAGTTACATAAGAACTTACTGTAACAGTAGATCTTCGAGAGGAGCTCTTGCAGCAGGTGCTGCTTTTCCTCCTTCCTTCCCTCTGGTATTCATTCTGCTTTCCTTTCTTTTAACTCAAACCTCCTCAGTTCTTCTTTCCTCCTAAGCTCTGTGTCTCTGGTGGGAGAACTGAGGTGCTGCTGGGGACTGCCCCTTTTATATCATTGGCTGATGTTGGGGGTGGGCCGACATCGGAGGGTGGTCCCCACTGAAGACTGCTAGCTAAAAGTTTTCTGTGGGGTCCTGGTGCCAGATGGCTTAGCTGTTATGGTTATTGCCTGCTGCAAGAGCTCCTCTTGAAAAATCTACTGTTACAGTAAGTTCTTATGTAACTGTACTATCATACTACCTATTTTCAGCATCATCCTTGGGTACATCTTCTACAGGAACTTTGACTTTGGGGTTTAGCACAGGCTTCAAAGCACAGAAAACTTCATACATGTTAGCTATAAATTATAGACCTATAGTTAATAAATCAAACAAACTCTTGGAAGATACAATTATACCAACTTCAAACTGATGGTAAGTGAAAAGAGGAGTATGTTTGCTTTGGCTAGTAGTGTACAACCAGTGGAGCAGAATGCTCTGTTTTCAAATTTCATACTAAGGGCTTGGAACAACATTACACTGGCACCATTGCATAGTTCTGAGGTGGGGAATGCATTGTTGTAAGTGCCATTTCTCAGATTAGACATTAAAGTGTGGTCCTTTTTGCTGCTACTTGGTGGCATGCTGCTACTGCATTCCAACTGAGATGGGGATATCCCCAGTGCCCTGTTTAACACTCCCTCTTTCAATCTAGCAAGTTGAAATGCAGTTGCTTCTCAGTGTGGAATTTTGTTGAATGCATAATGGCTACTATGTTTTTCTGCATACATTTATGACTGTATGTAGCTAGAACATTAACATGTGCATGCTGTATCCCTGTTTGTTGCCCACAAGCAAACCACTTGTCCATATTTGGCTCCTCAAGCATGCATACTCCTCTTCTAGATCCATCTGGCAGCCTTCTTACCAGCAGTGAGGTTGAGTAGGATGAGATCTTTGTTTCCCCCAACCCCACTGACTGTCTTCAGCCTGTAACAACTAGGAGCTCATTGGATATGCAAGGGGCCACCTGCATGCCCATTATAGACTCTTGTGTGTTACATAAAACAAAGCTTTAGTGCATATCTAAAAGTTAACTCATATATTGTGCCATTCTCCGAATACAAACACATGTACTCCATCTGGAACCACGTGTGAGGAATTTTGAACTAGGCTTCTTCTCTAGATAGAAACTACCTGGGCTCCACTTGTACATCAATGAGCAGTCAGCTGGCCTTTAATGTGCATGATAAGAAACTCTACTTTTTCCTCAAATAGTATGCATATATATATTGCAATGTATGTTATGTATTGTAATATAAAGGGGACCTATTCAAACAATGTAAGGCAGTGTACAAAGCTGGCATCTGGTGGCAGCCAGTCTGACATTACTGTATTTCACATATTCAGTTGCAACATGGGGTAGGGTCCTGCATTGTGACCAGAGCAAATGCAAATCTCTGTAAGTGTGCTGCTAACTCAGGGAGATATCACCCACACACTGGCTCAAATATGAGGCTGTGAATTGTAAACCCCATTATAGAAATACTGAAAACTAGACAAAGTCGGCAGAAAAACACCATTGGTCCATCTAGTCTGCCCAGTTTTACCCTACCATACACCCTGACCTATTGTCCAGATGGGGTTTTAACCCTCCTGTCCCCCTCACTCCCTGCCTTGCCGCTACCGCCTTGAGAAATTATGAAGGCCTTTACTCTGTCCCAGCCGTGCTTGAACACACTAACGGTTTGTGCACCCACTAACTCTGCTGGTAGGCTGTTCCATGGCTCAACCACTCTATGTAAAGTAAAACTTTCTAGCATCCTTCCTGAATCCTTCCACCCCCACCAGCACTGCCAGTTTACATTTTTGTCTGCTCTCCAGGTAGTCCTTTAGGTCCTCTTTGACTAGTGCCTCCATCAGTTTATCTACAATGGAGGTGTAAGACTGATGGACCTTTAATTTCCAGGTTCCTCCCTATCCCATCCATTGTGGAGCAGTGCCATGTCTGCTATCATCTAATCTTTTGGAACCACCCCTGCCTGTAGTGAGTTATTGAATAGCCCTGCCAGGGGTTTAGCCAGTTCTAATGCCAGTTTCCTGAGCACCCTCAGGTGCATCCCATCTGGCCCTGGAACCTTGTCTATTTTCAGGAGTGCAAGCTTGTTTCTGTTTCTTTCTCCTGTAATTACCACCTGCCCCATCTCTGAAATCCCCTTTGCAGCAGCCTTTATGCTGCTTTCTGACAGAGGCCCACTGTCCTCCACTGTGGATACTGTACAATAATCATTTAGAATGTCTGCCTTCTGCTCATCCTCCTCAACTACCCTGTCCGTCTCCGTCAACCTAGCAATTCCTCCCTCATCTTCCTTTGTTCCCTTATGTTCCTGAAGAACTGTGTTCCCCCTCCAAAATGTACAGCTCTGTATCTGCTTTTACATCCCTGACTGTCTTCTTGGCCTTCTTCATGTTCTTCACCAAGCTGATCATCCACCTAGGCTCCCACCAGCTCACCGTTTAAGTGACAGACTTTTTTTCTACTAATGTATTTCAGCCACCTTATAGTTTACCACCGTAGTCTGTCTTTTTTACCCCCAACCCCATCATATCTTTGCTTGCATGTATGTATGGTACGTTTGCATGTGTGGGTATGTCTGCACACACTTCCATCCAGTGTGTATGTGTCTGTGGGATGGGCATACTTACATGGGCATTCCAGCTATGTGTGCAGATCTGTTTTCATTTTCTACAGATGTCTCAGTTCTCTCTCCTTCTGTTGCATTTGTCACCTTTCAGCCTTCTTACTAGGCCCTGTTAATTAGTCCCCACTTGACTCCTCCACTCATTCACTCCTACTATGCCCTTTCATACCCATGATCGCCTTTTTGTTTTCCTGATTCTTTTCATACCTTGTCTATTATCACCTTTTCTCCAAGAGTCTCATATATACATCTTATTTCCCCTTACCTCTCCACTAACGTGCTTTTTTCCTTTTTAGATAATTCCTGAAAACCTATGGTTGAAATGTCAGTTCTAACTTTGTTTTCTGTTTTTCAGTGTGCATTTAATATTACCATTGTGCTTTATTTTCAGACCACACCCTAATGCAGCACATTTTTTTCCCTCCATTTTTACCCGGTATTTGCTCCATTCCTTATCCCCCCCCCCATTTCCCCTTGTAGCCAGTGAAAGCTCTTGTTGGCTCTCATTGCCTCCCTGACCTTCTTAGAGAACCAGATTGATCTCTTGTTCCTAGTCCCCTTGGTAACTGTTCTCAAGCATTATGTCCAAGGTGCCATCATCCCAGCCCCTGACGAAGACTGAAGTCGAAGCACTGGAGCATTATGTGGCTGAGTTAGTTCATTCACCCGCACACTGTGCACCATAGCCTCTGGTTTAACAAAATGTTTGGATATATTTCCTTGTTTTCAGTGAATCATTGAATATAATTTTTTTCTGTCTCATATCTCGAGTACACAGCTATGCTGGATACTTTGCAGGGGCTAGAAACCCAGTTCATGTCCCTATGTAGAGCAGGGCATGTACATAGAGCCCCTGGCCTCCAAAACTGTGAACTGGGTAATGCATGACTAGGATAATGACCACATTATCCATACGTCTGAACTTTTCCCACAGGTCCAGTGTCACTGCACCCCCACACCCATACTGGAGGGCTTTAGCACTCCAGTCAGTCATTGGACAGCCTTAATCTGGGAGTTTATGGGGTGGGCAAAGGGCTTAAGGCATGTCCTTTTACACTGCTTATGGGAGCTAGTGATGTGCCTTTCTCCCCCTTTCTGATTAGCTGGCTATCTCTATATCAGAATGATAATGATGGTCAACTACTACATGTGTTTACTGGGCTTGCATGCACAAATTATGTGATTTTAAATTTACTAGTGCATATCACTATCTACTGCTGTCCACTGTGACATTAATTAGTACTGATAGTGTTTGCTTAACAAGGTGTCAGTCCATATTTAGTGGATGTTAATCATTGCATTATGGGCCCTCTGTGCTTGCAGTAGTCCAACAATCAGCTGTGTTTAAAGGAGAACTGCACTTAACCTATAAGTCATTTTTCCCTGTAGAAGCTAATTTTGAAGTACTAGTGCAAATTCTGTTACTGTTTCATCTTTGCACGTTGTTTTGTTGTCCTAGTGGGTGTTTCTGGTTTACTCACCAGTACTAAGTGCCAATTTAGAACTGTATGATGTAATTTACATCCCTTGCTAAGCTTTTCCATTGTTGGTACAAGGTATCATTGTTCTACTATGGAACTCTGTGGCTGAGAGGGTCATAAACTACATACATCATGCTAAAGGCTAGTAGAGTATCTTGTGATAGCATGGATTGGGAGGGGGGTGTATGCCAAACAAATCTGATTGATTTCTACTACTGGATGACCAGGGAAATAGATCAGGGGAGGGTAGTGGATGTGGCCTATCTGGACATTAGCAAGTCCTTCAACACTGTGCCGAACAGGAGACTGATTAAAACATTCAGCAACCTAGAGGTGGGATCCAAAGCAGTAAACTGGGTTAGAAACTGTCTAATGGACAGACATCAGATGGTGGTGGTTAACAGCACAACAGCACTCACTGTAATTGTGGGAGAGTCACCAGCAAGGTGTTGCAGGGCTCAGTAGTGGGATCGGTCCTCTTCAGTGTCTTCATAAGTGACATTTCAGAAGAATTGGAAAGGAAGGCATGCTTTTTGCAGATGATACCAAAATCAGTAATACACTCAGGAGGGGGAGGAGAGAATGTGCAAGGATCTTGGGAAACTTGAGCAGGGGCAAGAGCATGGCAGTTGGAGTTCAATGCCAAAAAGTGTAAAAATCATACATGTATGGCATAGGAACCCAGGAGCTGAGTATAGGATAGAGGAGAGAAACTGATAGTCACTATGCAGGAAAGAACCTTGGATTTATCATAACTGATTACCTCAAAGTGGCATAGCAGTGTGACAAAGCAGTGGGTAAGGTTAGTGGGATGCTGGGGGACATAGGGAGGGGTATCTCCAGTAGGGGGAAGGATGTGACATTGCCACTGTATCAGTCACTGGTGAGACCTCACCTGGAGTATTATATTCAGTTCTGGAGGCTGCACCTCAGAAAGAACATAGATAGGGTGGAGGCAGTTCTGAAGATGGCAACAAAACTGGTGCAGCGTTTGGTCCAAAAGCCCTATGAGGAGAGACTGAGGATCTCAACATGTACATCCTGGAAGAGAGTAGGCAAGAGGGGACATTATAGAGACCTACAAATACCATACAGACATGAACAGAGTGTAGAAGGGGAGATTCTTTCAAATGAGAAAGAGTACCAGGAGCAGGTGGCATTTGATCAAATTTAAGGGGGGGGCTAAGATAAATTTGAAGAACCACTACTTCATGAAATGGTGGTAGATGCCTTTAACAGACTGCCAACAAAAGTGGTGGAGGTGAAAACAGTGGAGGGCTTCAAGCATGCATGGAATAGACATAGAGGAATATTGGTAAATAGACAGGGAGGAGGGAGCATCACCAGAAGCGAGTTATAGTCTGCAGAGATGGGCTTGGCAGGGAACATCTGAGCAGACTATGTGGTCCAAGTGGTCCTTTTCTCCAGACAAATTATATGTTTCTGTATTTCTATACAGTTGTAAAATGGCTCTTAACACCAGAATGTAAATCAAAACAAACCACTGAGGTTGACTAATAGGCAAGTATACTGTACGTGGAACAATGCCAGATTTTAGCCAGAAGTTAAAAAAAAAAAGTTTCTACTGGGAAAAATTACTCTCATGTTTAGCCAATTTCTCATTTATTAACAGTGCTCAGCCCAGTGTCTCTGGCTAGCAATCTGAGGGAACTGAGATTGAGTCTTGATCTGGATTCTCACTCTGTGATGGCCTGTCTAGGATGCAATGCAGAGGCATTGCCCACATCTCTGAGGGGAGAGGGCAGTCTTCCAAGTTCTTGTAGTGCCTTCTGTGGTGGGCAACATGACGACACTGGTGTTATAGTTGCCAACTTGTTGTTGGACATTGCCTCACATACAGGACTGATGTGGCAGCAGCATTTGGGTTAACTGGGTGGTACGAGGGCTTAATGGGGCTAACATCCTGCTCTGCATATACGATGGTGATCATCACCCTCCAACAGAGCTTATATGCCATTGAACCCTACTGATCACACTTCACTAGACTGGATATTTCTACTGCAGTAGTAGACTTTGGAAGGGCCAGCCCAAGAGGAATGAGAGTATGTCATGGGGGAAAATAGCAGGGGTACTAAGGCAGAATAGTATCTAGATAGGAGTCCTTTGATGTTAGTAAGAATGTCAAAGGGGCAGCCAGGTGGGGATATGGGCCTGAAGAGCAGAAGTCTTGTAAGTGTGATGGCCTGGACGGGTAGAGAAATGATATCAAGTGATTGTGTATAAACAGTTAATCTGCTGAAGGACACACATTTTTTTAAGAAATAATGTGAACTAATTGAACCCTGGCCTTCTAAGTCTCATTCAAATTCTTTAGCAGCTGATACTGCCAAGCAGTTAACCTAAGTTTCCCATGGCCACTTGTTACCATTTGCACTTCTGTTTCTTCACCAAGAAGCACAGGAGTCTTCATCTTCATTAGGGCTGGGCGGATTGCTATTTTTAGCTGGATTTCAGATCTGAATATTTGTCTTGCCATATCCGAAAGGAACAAATATTTAACAGTTAGGATATGGCAAGCATCAGTCAGAGTCAGTATGGATGGTAAAGTATGTCCACACAAGACTTTTGTGAGACACTTTCTGTAACTGAATGAATGAAGCAAAAGCTCTCGCTGAAGCGGCTACTATCTCAGCACTCTCGTACTTGCAAGCTCACACTCCACGCGTTACCCCTCTACTAGCATGAACGAATTAACTTGTGTCTGACTCTTCTAAGTGATGCTTCTTAATCAGGTGCTCAATTAGCAATTAACAAGCGCTTAATTATGTACTTGATCTATGAATGTATTTTTTCACTTTGTGTAAAGATGTAAAGGTGCTTAAGGGTGAGTATTCTGACTGATGGATATACATTTGTACTAAACAGCAAATCCAATTGGTGAAAGCTTCAATATCCAATTGGAGCGGTTCTGCTAAAAACTCTGAATATCCGACTTAATCTAGTTATCGGATCAGATATCCGCCCATCCCTAATCTTAATGGACCTACTGTAAATATTACGGCTGTAAGCTGTAATTATACTCTATATTGAAAATTAAAGGGGTTGTGCCACATTTATGTAGCAATTTTCTGATACTGCAGAAGTAATAATAGTATTTAATCAAGCCTCAAATTGGAAAGGTTGTCTGGGAAATGAAGACATGGATACCATTACCCATATCATTTTTACAGTGAATTCCCATACTTTTTTCTCAGTAAATGTGTTTTTAATGAGGTAATGGTCCTTGACTTTTTGCTAGCATTTAGTCGACAGCAAGTATGGTAGGGAAAGGGGAAATTGTTTAACCAGGAAAGGCACACTAAGCCGAAACTTGTTTCCAGGTGTGACCTGGGAGCACAAGGAAGTTAAGTGGCTTGCTCAGGGTCACACAGTATGCAGGTGGGGGCTGTGGGATTTAAACCCAGGTCTCCAAGTTTGCAGCTCAGGGTTTTAAACCATACGCTATACAGCCACCTATGGTGCAGGCAATACAGTATGTTACTTGTTTTGTTGTCTGTATCTGCAGTTACTGTGCCCCTTATGATTAGAAGAGTGCATTCTCAAGTGCTTTGGGTGAGGGAACTGAGAAGTAAAGCCGAGCAGCTCTGGCACACAAAGAACCTGAGAATAAGCTCTTAGAACCATAAAAGATACAGGAACTGTACTTATAAACATGAATAGAAGCATGGAATTGCCACTATAGTTAGGGTTGAGTAGGCACTTTATTCTAAACTACGATTATCAGCTGCTCATCTCTTAACTATTCCTTAACAGATTTTCACCAGTTTTTAAGGTGTGTATTCTGGTATAGGATCTTTTGATCTGCCAATTTTGGTAACATTTGGTTTAGAGTATTTTTATTTAGAGATGAGCAAAACAAAAAAAAAAACATTAAAATGACCAACTTTTTCAAAAATAAAGGCAATTTAGTTGCCGCTACCTCTGACATGCACAGAACAGTCAGATATGTGTGACTTGCCCTTTTCAGGTCTCTGGAGCTTACTGTTAAGCCACTCACATAACTTCCATTGTTAGCCTGCCCTGCCACTGCTTCTGTCACTGGTGTGTGTCTCCAGTTGCTCCCTCTCACCCCCTCCAAGAGGTGGTTGTCCCCATCATGATCCCTTTCCCACTGCCGCTATCATTGTTGCTGCTACTGCTTCCTTGTCTCTGTGCCTTTCCCTGGGTTCCTGTAAACCCTGAGCCAACTACTCTCTGCCATCCACTCACCCTTCAAAAAAGGATATAGTTCCCTCTACAAGTAACCAGCACTGTCCTATCTCCACCTTGGCTAGTCACCGTCTGCTAGCAGAAACCATGACTGAGGTGGAAAAAACATGAACTGTGCATGTGCAAACAGTTTTTTATTTGTATTTTCTTTCGCTCACAGCTTTGATTTTTTTTAATATCAAAGAACAATAATTTTACTAATCTGCAAGTTACCACACTTCCTCAGGAGCACATAAGTGGCAACTTTTAAATTCCAACCAAAATGTATTTTGAGGGTCACGCCCCCCCCCAAAACACATTTTGGGTGGGATTTAAAAGTTGCCACTTATATGGCCTTGAGGGTAGGTGGTAACTTGTGGATTACCTAAAATGTGTTAAAAACAATTTACATGTTTAAGCTATAAGTAAAAGAAAATGAAAGTTGGAAAAAAAATAAGCACAAAAGCAGTTTGTGTTTTTATTAACTTATTTTATAATTTTTTGGGGGGCATCTTTTCAAACCGATACAGGCGAAAAGCTAAGTCCGAAAGGCAAACTGCACTGTGCATAGACTTAGGTTGTTTTTTTTTTAACCTCAATTTGAAGCAAGCTACATGTGCAGGCCAGTGCTGCGTAGAACATCTGATTTGTGTGTGGCCCACAGGGCCGTACAGGAAGCAATTTGCAGGTTCAGGGCAGTGTCCCATGGGTTACCTACTTCATATAAAGCTAACTATAGCCACATGTGCTGGCCATCTCAAAAACAGAAAACATTAACTGTAAAAAAAAAAACAAAAAAAAACAGGATTAATGCACAAGTTAGGGCTGCAGCACACAACATAAAAAGTAGGGAAATGAAACATTAGGGTAAAAAGGCCACTAAGTCTTATTGAATATGGCCTCACATTCCTTGGGGATTGAATGATCACACATTGTATCGTTAGTGTTGCCCTAAGTTCGGTACTGCCTGTCCAGGAACTGTCAAACTCCAGTACTTGGAGACATGGTGCCAAAGTTAGGGCAACACCAATGCTGCATTGTATGATCATTCAAACTATGAAGAATGCAACACGACAGATTCAGCAAGGTTCTGGGGTCTTTCTGCCCTTATGTTGCATTTCCCAAATGTTTACCTTTTGTGCTGCAGCTGTAACTTGTGCATTAGTGTACTTCTTTTCTTGCAATGAATATTATAAATTATGATGATGATTTCAGTTGTTAAAAATTGAACTTATTTCAAATCAAAATGTGTTACTTTGCAAAAAAATAAAAAAAAAACTCCTGTGTGGGAAAGGGACTATGACAACTGAATTCAGAACTTTAAGATTTTGGAACTGTACATGAGACAACCGGCTATGTTTAACAGTGCCTGGAATGTTTAGAAATTAACAGCCCTGACTGGCTTAGAATGATGTTGTCATTCATAATTGTTTTCATTAATTCTTAACTTCAATGAAATTATCTAGACAGTGGAAAGGGGCATGTCAGCTACATTGCCATCATACATCTTGAAGACAATATGTTCTTAATAATCTTGCAGCTCTCAACTGTGTCGATCTGAAACACTTTATTGATGGCAGCAGTAAATAAAGGAATACACTATTCTTTTTTTCTTTGGTGGGCAGTGGATTTTCTGTGAGTTCAGGTGAAATTACCTGCACAGTTGTTATCAGTAGTAGTCTGTATCTAGTGTTAACAGTGATTGGAAGCACCTCAAGACACTTAGTTTCCTCTTTGGCATGGTATCCTTCATGATATAGTTTGTTTTTGCTGCTCTGTCTTGTTCCACTGTTTTTTATTGTTTACTGCTTTCTATTTCCCTTTTTCTGTTTCTGGACATTATGATTTCAGTTCCACTATTCCACTCTGTAGAGTATAGCCCTGACCAGTGGTACTAATTCCCAGGAAACTAAGAAATGGACAACAGTTGGAGGGGGAGGGGGCAATATGAAATTAGTAAAGAGACTGTACAGAAAAATCTGACAAAAAATATCTGAACATGATATGGTGCCATTAAATGGAAAGAACAAGGGTGGTGAAGCAAGGAATAACATAGGACATAATGTGCATTGGTTTGGGGTGGGTTATGCAAGCAATAATGCCCAACAGGGTGGGCGGTATTGCCCATACCTCCCACCCTGGAGGGCAATATTGCGCTTAGAAAATGGGCATTGTTGTAAATTTTAATTAAGTAGTAAGAAAAAAGAAGAAATTAGTTTGTAAATAAACAGAAAGGTAAAAAAATATATGTTTTAGATGAAATAGTCCCTCAAATGTTGTACTGTTCCATCTGCTGTTGCAACCCCCCCCCCAGCCATTCCCTTCTAGTTATCCTCTCCCCCTTCCATTGCCACATCAAGAGATGGAGTTTGTTGTAAACTTTAATAATTTTGTTGGTTGCCATGGGTTTTTGTGCTTACTTTGAAGAATGGCAGTTTTCTTTCCTGTAAGCTCCCCCCCCCCCGTCAGTAGCATGGGTTGGAAGGCTGTTCGTGTTTGTCATGTAACCTTGCGTGAACCTGCATCCCATAACCAGGAAGTGGAGACTCAGAAAATGAGCGACCGAGGGTGAAAGCCATGGGAGTTAGAGTGAGACAAAAAACATTGCAGGGGAGAGTGAGGGACAGATGATTCAAGTAAGAAATTTTTTTAAATACTTTTGAACCTCTAGACTGGCACGGCAGGTGGGGTACGGTGGCGCAATATGTCTCTGTCAGTTAGCAAGGGCAAAATAATGGCGGCTCGACAGATGCCAACTCGGGGTGCCCAAAGATATTTTTCGGTAATGGGGCATCTCGAATTGGCACATCTTTCCAAGCGGGCGTCTATCGTAATTTAATGTACCCCCCGTTATAGCTCTCAGCCAATCAGAGAGCTGATAGTATTTGTCCCATTTTCTAAGAGTGAAGAAACACTGCTAAGGGGCTTCACCACCCTGTGCAGCACACTGCACACCCAACAGTGTCATATGGATAAAGAGTATTTTAGCAGCACAAAGATCCCACTTCACCACATTTCCTGCCACATCACAGTAACAATATCCACATTTTATTCAGTACTGACACACAGCCAAGCAAAAGCTTTGGTACTACATTGTTACACTTTGCATAAACATCTCAAATGTGTAATAAAATTTAAAATTGCCCCCATCACCTTCAAGAGATTAGAAATGCTCTGCATAAATGAATTAAACCTAGAGGTGTGGAAAACAGAGCAGGCACAAGTCTGGCTCAACCCTAGTGCTCGGCTTGACGTGGCTCGACCTCTGTAAGAAACTGGGAACCAAGGTCAAGCTGATCCAGTTATGGCTAATGCGAACATTTTTGTCAGCCTGCGCAGTTAGTGTAGTGGCTGAAACTCATGAGGGGCATTGCCAATAAGAGGACAGTCTGCAGCTGCCATGGCCATACTTGTGCTTTGGCAAGATCAGTCAAGCCAGACTCCTGGTTTAACTCTGGCTTGGCTCTAGGTGAAAAATTCCTGTCTTACCCAGTTCTAATTAAAATATTTATGTCATTAGGCACCTTGAAACTGGGCTGCAGCTAGAAGCCTTTTAGATGCAGGCACCACCAGTGAGACCTAGTGAAGAACAGACTCAGAAATGTAAATGCTGCATGTGCCCTTCTGAAACAACATACAGACAACAGAGCTTCCAAGTCAGCACTCCTCAAATGAGGAAGATCTCCTAATTTTGACCACTAAAATCAGGGAGATGTTCACAGGGCCCTAATGTATATGCCTAACTGAATCTAAGGTACAACAACTGTATTGCTATAGTCATTTAAAGGCAGGAGGCATAGTCTATTCTTTGATGCTGATGATCTTAGAGATATGGACTGGTGCCATAAAAAGCAGGGGAAAGCTCAAAAAGTAAAAAAAAAGGCAAAATCTGGGACACTCCCTGAAAATAGGGAGACTTGGAAGGGATATGAGAGGCATCATTGGGTTGTGCAGAAAGGTCCAAAACCCCATCATAACATTATGAGGATACTTGCCAAGGTGTGGTCCAGGAGCAGAGTAGCAGAATGAGCAGGTTCACTTTTGGCAGTAATAGTGACATTTGAACAGAAATGCTCACCTACTGAAGTGCAGTGGATTAAACAGATGTGCTTGAGCTGTTGGACAGCTCCCTGTACCTAAGGTTGTTATCATACCTATGTCTCAAACTCAGCCACTAAAACACACATCCAGTACCATTGCAACTTTTTAAGTACAGTCAATAAGTAAAGGCAGTGTAAGTGCTATATATATATATATATATATATATATATATATATACACACACACACACACACACACACACACACACACACAACCACACAGACCCTAAAGAGTGGGACTCTGAGTGGGCACTCTCTGGGGTTTTGTACATTTTCCTATATGGCCGAATCCGCTCTGTAAACCTTCACAGAAGGGTGGAACAATGAGTCATGAAGTACATGAATGCACTTTCACATATCGAGATTTCTATTTTTATTGCAGGGAAACCCCCCTCGAGCTGAAAGTTTATTTATCAATATCATACTGGAACTTTTGTTTCCCTTGTACTTTTTAACCACATCTTTCTGGTCAAGATGCGTTTCACTTTATGAAGGAGACAGTGGCACCAGACATACTGATGAAAATTATTTATTTACAGCTCTCAAAACACATCTCTCTGCCTAGCCTAGTTAGTGGTTGTGCATAATTAAAGCAATTCATTTATTTCAACAGAGCAAAAAACTGATGTCAGCCAAGTAGTATTTATTTACAATCTTTACAGCTAATGTTTTACTACAAAGTTAACACCTATATAAGTCACAGAACATTGCATACAAAAATATAGTTTCTAAAAACCCCAGATATTAACTGGCAGAAGTGTACCGCTTTACTAAGACTGCAAGTGAAAATGTTTTAATTATCAGTCAGTAATAAGGCAGGATATTTGCATGCAGACATTAACCATTGTCTACATCCCACAAGGCACCAAGAACACAATACAATTCATAACATGCAGTGTCACATCAGAAAATATATATATATACACATCTGACCTTTAAATACAATTGGCATAACCTCTCGGGCTCCCAGTGTAAGTCTCTGAAATAAGTCTTTCGGGAACAGAACACATATAGCCTTTTAAGCTGGAGAGCTTGGAGCTCAGGGCACACCAGATCACTGTAATACTTAACAAGTAGTTGAGATGAATGTGAACTAAGTAAAGGCAATCCTTGCCCAACATGTGGATATGATGAACACCACACCTTTATTTTAACTTCTGTGAGAATGGTTGTGAAAGTGTTCTCTTATTTAGCCAAAGGAACCATACAGTTCTGTCGAAAGACCACATTCAGTTCGAGTTTCAGTGTAAAACCTATACCCATGAGTTTCTGCCACTCAGAAGCAGCCACTCAGCAGTAAAGTGCAGTTCTTTCTGGGCCACGCTAACTCTAAATCTTGTTAACAGGCCATCCGACAACAATAACCTGTAACCTCTGGAAATATATTAGCTCAATTGATTCTGTACATTACAGTTTTGTAAGTAAACATATATTGGTTAAGAACCGAGAGCACTGTATTACACTTCGTCATTTACAAATACTGTAAAAGTTATTTGATGTATGTGCGATCTGCTCCTGAAACTTACAGAGCAGAAAGTTCGTCATCAGTCCTGTCCTTGTTTTTGAATGCCATCATCTGGTAAAAGTGATACATTCACTTGGAGTGGGGTTTGTGTATGTGTGGTAGTGTTTGTGAGGGCTCAGCCTCATGCTGTCCTGGATGCACCAACTACTGACAGCTGATTTGTACTTTGCTGCTGCTGCTGGCACAGTGTCCCCATAGCCCCTGCCACTGATGTGCTGACGACACTGAGGCTTCCTGCACCACATCGCTCGGAGCCTACCGGGGTGGATGTAGTGGTGGTTGAGGTGGTTGAAGTTTTCCTCTCCTTCTGTCGCAGGTGAATCTTAGTGTGTCGCTTCCTCTCATCACTCCGGTCAAACTTTCTGCCACAGAAGTCACAGGCGAATGGCTTCTCCCCGGCGTGGGTGCGGATGTGGGTGGTGAGGTGGTCGCTCCGGCTGAAGTTCCTCATGCAGATCCGGCACTGGAATGGCTTGTGGCCTGTGTGGATCCGGATGTGCCGGGTCAGCTCATCAGAGCGAGAGAAGCGCCGATCACACCCTTCGGCTGGGCAGGGATAGGGTCTTTCGTGCACCGGGGTCTTGCTGAGGCGGTTGGGGTACTTTCTGGGCCGGGGGATCGGTCTCAGGGGTAAGTTCTGAGGGCAGTAGGCACTGGGAAGGCGGGTCACATCCCCCGGTGGGGCTCCCATCGTGAAGTTGCGGATGGTCGAGAGAGGGGTGAGGGGTGGTGGCACTCGGATTGAGTCTATAGGGCACTGAAAGGGCTTACGGTCAGGGACTGTGTGCAGATCCCGTTGGCACTGAGGTTGAAACAAAGATGGGTAGTCCGGGATCATCGGGAACAGGGCACTGTCCGGGGCCGCCTTCGGTGAAGGGTAGGATGGGGGAGGGTAGGAGATGGAGCCGGTCGAAGTGGCAAGGAAGGCTGAGGGGTCTTGGTAGATCTCCCCACAAGAAGAATAAGGAGGTGGAGGGGAGTACATGTGGTCCATATCATGCTGGTTCTGTGCCATGCTGCAGCTCATCGTGCTCGAGAGGGGGTTTGGAGAGGCTGAAGAAGCGGGCGATGAAGTCAAAGGTGAGGAGGATGGAGGAGTGACTCCAAGAATCCCAGCACTGACAATGTTAAAAATTCCCTCTGGGTTCCAGCTGGCTCCTGGGTACTGAGAGTCAATGGAGAACTTGCCCATGTAAGTAAAAGTCTGGTTGCGAGGTGCTGAGGATGAGGAGAAACTGCTGGAGTAAGGCAGCTCGAGAGATCTCTTCTCACCGGACATGTCAATGTTGATCATTCCATCTGAAAATAAAATAGGAAAGTGTTACTGCATTTTATCAGTCCACTGAACAAAGTGCTTTGCAAACTTCAACTGTAATTGTATAATGTTGTCCCTCTGCACTAAAGTAAAGAACAATTCAGGGTAGACCCCAGAGTCAGTTGAATAACCAATTGTGACTGACTTACAACACATTATGACTGATTTTTTTCAACCAGTTTAAAATTTATGACTGCAACTGAATAAAGAAAATTCAACCAATTGTTTCCAGCTTCTGCCATTGTGGAGTTTGGTGCCCTGGTACTTCCCAATGTGGAATGCAAGAAGGCATTATGAAATTTTGAACCAAAAGCTTTGTTTTACAGTACTTACGGTACTTATTCAGGTAGGTTGAACTTTTATGGTATTTGACACTAGTTGAGTACCATTATTACTGAACCATCCCATCATCCATATATTACAAATATTAAAAACCTGAACCTTTCAAAACAGAACACAGCAACTGCATTGGTTCTCTGAACTGAGCAAGTAATCCTAATATGAGCAGAGGAATGAGCAGCAAATTACAGAACTTGCCAGGGTTAATGTGCCTTACTGAATCTCTACATTTAGAATAGTGAAGTCAGTTGCATTGTGAGAGAAAGCCACCAGCTGCTTTCGGGGGGGGGGAGAGGGGACTGAAAGGCAAGTACCAGGAGGTGCATGGAGCGTCATCTTGACCACTGCAGTCCACAGGGATAATAGCTAATCCAAGCAATCAAAGGTAATATATGCTTGCCCCAACCAAGCCTTCACCCTGACCCCCCCCCCGGCAACTTCCCTCCCATTGTGCCATTTAAAAATGTGAAATATTGAAACAGAGCATAAACTTGTAGTTTCAACCACACACACCAGCACTGTACAGCAACTATACCTGTGTAAGGTTTGTCTTATGAGGATTTTTCACACACCTCAGGTGTTTGGAAAATCCTTGTAACACACACCTGCACAGGCATTATTCTCTGTATAACAACCATCTGCAGTCTCAAAGGTGCAATCATTACTGTGAAAGATCATTATCCTAATATATATATATATATAACACACATATATATATACACACAGACACACATATACATGTATACAATAAACATAACTAGGCGGGGAACATCCCCCACAGTTTAATTATGAGAAATGTAATATTTATTTAACAGTTTCTCATCAAGTTTCCCTATAGAATGCTCTTTTATTTTTATTTTCCAACAGGCCTGACCAGATAGTCCACCTCAGGTTATTAAGAGAGCTGCACAGGGAGGGGAACTCGACAGTTTTAATAAATACTGTACAAGGGACACTGGCCAAGGAAGGTCCATGGATTTGACGCTGTTAATTTCCTATTTAGATATCATGGAGTTCTGTTCATTGAAGGAAAAGGAGTGACTGTTTAAAACTAGATATCTTCTGAAAATAATCAAGGACAACTTGTCCTTGGAACTTTACAAGCATAAATAATTTTCAGGAAAATGTATGCCTTAGAAAAGTGACTGACAGCATTTAAGAGAAACCTACAGCTAAGCCAGCTCCACCTTCTATCCATTTCCTAGTGTGAAATTAAAAGAAAAGAGCAATAAACATATGAAGCAACAGCCAATGTTTTCGCTAAGCCAATCCAAAAGTCAGAACACAGACCCTGCAATTAGTACTGTTCTCCAGCCTAAACAGGAGAAAAATTAAACTTCCTGCTTACTGGTCCAAGTCAAGATTTTAACTTACAAGAAAGCACACTCAACATTTTACTGGGCTATATTAACCCCTGCTTGCCTGGTTTATTCCTGTAACTCTTGGATTTTAAGTGACACCATCACATTCCTTTTTATGAGTGGAACCTCTGCTCGATTCTCATTGTATAATCAATTAACATTACCATGCTGTCCGTCATTCATGTATATACTGCTTGACTTTCAAGTCTCAACTGATGTGCAACTGAACCTTTCTTTTACTTTTGTAAACTAAAAGTACTCCACAGCAACTTTCTCAAAACAGAACAAAATAGCACCTTAAACATCACTTAAAGACGGTAAGATTGTGCTTTTGATTGGTCATTTCTTGACTAGTATAAAACCCCAGGTGTCCTTACAGTTTACCTTCTGGTCCAATGGAGCCAGGTCAGATAAATATGGTAGCAGCACAAACACACTGGTCAGCCTGATTTGGATGGTGAACGAGACCCCTTGACAGTGTGGCATGGCACCAGTCCAGCCCAGAGTTAACAGTCCATCCGGCGGCAACTGCAGCTGGCAGCTGTCCACCTGCAGGGTCCCCTACCTAAGTACAAGAGCTGGTGCCCATGCCAGTCATATAGCTGCCTGCCTGGTATATTCCTATATGATTTCAGCAGTGCTGTGTAAACAAACAAGTGACAAAATAGTGCTTGAATCTAAGATAGGAAAATATCCAGACATAGTAAAGTATATTAAATGCTAAAAAGCTGAGGGCACAAAATTAGTCACATTGGCTAAGAAATTCACTTGTGAAAATGCCATAATGGCTTTCAGGTGGATGCCTGGAAGACAGAATCCACCCTGATGGAATTCCTGTGAAAGCCTTTTGTGGCTAAGTTGTCTGGCCCCCTTCCTCTAGAAAAAGGATAGCATATCCTTATGGAACCAATATATATGTCTTGTTTCTATTTAGCAGAACTGAAATGCAGCAAAATTCAAATTCAGAGGTAATCCAAGGGAGTTAAAATGGCAAAAAAATACACCAAATGTACTGTATAACAAAAATGTGATATAAGAGGGAGGAATGGAGGTGGTTTATGTATAAACCAGCTCAGAGCCATACCTCTCAACTGTCCCTGATTTTCAGGGACGTCCCTGATTTTGCCTCAAGATTTTGCTCTGTCTCTCCTAAAAATTGTGTTTCCATGACCAAACAGTTGGGGTTATAAGCACAAAAGAATGTCAAACATTAAAGTTACAGACTTGTTCTTCCTTAGAAAATGCATTTTACACTAAGCCCTTTATTCTACCGGCTTCCTGAGTGGATGTCTCCAATTTTAAAGAAGTGTCCCTGATTTTGGTCCTTTGTCCACAATTTTTTTAAGCCGTGTCCCTGATTTATGAGGCAGGAGGTTGAGAGGTATGCTCAGAGCACTTATTAAAGAGTAGAACATAGGTAAAGAGGGGGCAAATATGCAAACAATAACAATTACAGGAAAGGGAGAGTAGTCCATGCATCCTTTAACCAGAAGGCTACAGGGCATCTAGCCTAAATATAAGTATACTCTCTCATCTCATTGGGGTAACATTATGCACTGATTTCACCCTCTGGGGCTAGCTTGCACATGATCAGTGAACATAACTGTAAGTGCATCAGTCTGAGTGCCATGATGGTACTGTTGCTATACACAGTAAGTCCATTAGACACACAAGCACCTTAAGCACCTCAACATTATGTGTGTGTGTGTGTATATATATATATATTATTATTATTTGCAAAATATACATATCATATTATTTGCAAAACTTTAGTCCCCCACCACCCCACACACACACTTCTTCTCGGCTTACCTACACGCTTTTCTCTGCTTCATAAATCATTTTAGCAAATACTCTTTATTTTAAAAACCCTATCTGATTTAGTTTTCAGTACATTTCTTCTTTTACTCTGTGTTTCTACTAGCAACAACTGGTCCACTAACTGCTCATCCTGACGCTCGCGCATAATCCCACTATGTGATACTGAGGATCATCAGCTGCCCTCCTGCCCTTTAGCATCCACGGTTCCCAGAACCACTGCTTCTTTTCATGACAAAGAAATTGTGACTCGTCAAGCACACTCAGAGCAAGCAGCTACTCTAGTTCTCTCTTTTCAGTACTTGAAATTCTTACCTCACCAACAGCAGTACTTAATCTCCACCTGGGACCTATGCTCCCTCCTCGATCCTCAAGTGGCGGCCAAAACAAATACCAGCGGCGGCTGGGCTCGCACTGGACACAAGTTACCATCAATGTGGTGCGAGCTGCGTTCTCCTCTGGCACTCTCCTCAGAACAATTTCGTATGTTTAGGGTGAAGTTCAAGGAAAGTGCCGCTGAAAAGCGGCAGCCCAGACCCGCCCGCAGTACCACCCATCCCGAGCAGTCAGTCACTCACCTCAGTGCAGGCACGCCCGTGGCGTGGCAGTCCATTGCATGTACCGGCCGCTCAGCCTGCCGCTATTTCCTCCGGCCCCGACCCGCTGCCCCCAACTTTCTCTCAGTTCGCTCTGTCCTAATTTCAGGGAGGCTTTGGAACTTTACAGTGAATGAAACAGGCAACGTGTGCCACTGTCTCAGTTCAGCCCAACACACCGGGACAGTCAGTGGTCTCCGTAGTTTACACAGGGGTTAAATTGAGCAGGAGCCCACAGGAACTCGGTTCCACCACCTTTTAAAAAACTGTATGCGAGTTCCACCACCTCTGTCATCTTTCTTCATTGACTACTGTAGGAGAGTCCATTCACCACCTAGCAGTCTTGATGTGAGAGTTCCCCCGCCTAAGCATTTCCAATTTAACCACTGACTTTACATCACAGCATATCACTGGGGAGGATCTAAATGACTGTCTGGGGTTTGCCCCATCCTGTAGTAATAAACTTTCACTGCACCTTTTCTATCCCATGCCTGCTCCCGTAGAGCACAGTACACGGTATAGCGCAACTTTTCTTTTACTAGACAACATATTCGACCTTTCGACAAAACAGACGACGGACCTTCATCTTTAACCCAATTACGTAAAAGATAAGAGAAGATTAAGTGAGACAGAGACCAGGTATTTTGCTTTACATACAAGATAATTTAACACACTATTTAGAGAATAAAGACCTTATCATGAAACGCAGACCCTGGGACCCCCTTCATAAAACTATGCCTTAAGTTTCTGGTGCCAGTTCTAAACAGGACACTGTTTAAAATACAAGTATACACATGTTCTACTTTTCAGCCATCTATCCGATGTGTAGCCACAGCAACGTTCAACAGGTGATGCTTGCTTACCTCCCGTCATTCCGCTCATCTGCTCGAACTGCCCGCCCAAATCTGTGTTGGGGAAGATCGCTACCGAGCCTGGCATTGCCGCGATCTCATCCACCGAGTAGATGCTTTCTGGCAGATGATGCACAAAACCACCACCGAGAGTTACTGGGATTTTCTCTACAACCTTGGCAGTCATCATTGGGATGGCTGGTACACTACAAACGTCCTAACACTTGCAGTGTCTATATCAGCAAAAATCCCCCTTATATCTGTCTTTCACTTTGAATCGTTACAACAAGAAGATGTCTGGAGTGGTATAAGAAGAAATAAACACACCCTCTCTGTCTCTTTCTCTACATGCAGGCAAGTGGATGCTGTAGTATAAATATGACAATCAGTGTCCTTTCCAAAGCCGTTAATCAATTGCGGCTCTTACTAGCTTAGAGAGTTGCTCTAAGTATTTATGGAGAGGCAGTGAAAGCCCGTGACGTCACTGCCCATATAAGGACTGAGCATTCAGGGGGAAGGGCTTCTTTGGCGGTGTCGTCAGAGAGCAATTTGCATACGAACTGTAGAGGCGACGGCTCCCGACTCCTTCTGTAATGAAAACCCACTCCAAACGTGCACCCCACACACAGCCCAGTTGTGAACCACTGATGCAACTGCACATGTAATAAGAGAGCACATCTTTAACTTACGGAGGGTTTTGCAAGGCAACTAAAAACTCGTTTTGTAAATTTCGTTTCCACTGTCATACATTTGTTTTTTTTTTTATTTTCCGCGCCGTTCAGCTGCGTTACAATTCCGGTCGGCACCAGCACTCCATAAATGGAAACCATCCGGTACACGCGGCCGGGCCCCGCCCCCTCCTCCTTTTTTGGGAGGCATTCCGGAAAATTAAACTTCGGAAAGAAGCGAGTGGAGCCGAGAGTGTACAGTAAAAACCACTCACTTTCTTAGCAGGGTTGAGAAACCACAACTGACAAAAAAAAGACACATTCACGGAATATTAGATCTTTCTGAATTACTGGTGGAAAGTGCACTGATTAGAATGTGTTTTTGGAAAGTAGATAGCCTATTTATACAGCAATGACAGCGGAAAAAAAACAGCATTTGATTCTTGTATTAAAACACAACAATACAATTTTAGACGAATGTATCCTAAGCACTGTCTTAGTACAGTCATTTTAATGCTGGTCTTCTATAAATTTCCTAATCAGTCCTGGCTGTCAGGGAGCTAAAGTCTATTAGCCTGTCAAGGTGGTATGTCCAACTCTGACCCTAACACTATAGTTAACCTATTTAAAGAGAACTTTACCAACATATCCAGCGATTTATCTAAACTTCCTCCCAGTCACCAGGAGAGTCCCAGCCTTTCCTCCTCCAACCAGGCAGACTGTCCCTCCCACAGACTTGAACAGGTCCTTTATATTTCAAGAGAGTCTTCCCCTGGTAAGACCTAAAAGTTCCTGTTTTTCCCTGCCTAACAGCTGGACTACAGTAGAGTGATGGAATAGGCCCCTTGTTCCAGGAGCTAGCTGCTCCTGCCATTGTCTGTCTATGTATCAAATGTCTTTAACTACTGTTTATCTCTTCAATGCAACCTCCTATTTGAAAGGAGTCCCACATAGTACCCGTCCCCAAATGAGGAAGCAACTCTCTTCTTGTGAGTTACTGCCAGAATGTATCCTTTCCACACTAAGTAAACTGTAAAAAAAATTCTCATAGTCTTACGTGAACAGTTACAGTCTCCTCACCCCAAAATGGCTTTAGCAAGGGTCAGAGGAAAAATACTGCCCTAAACAATTTTATGAATCACATCCTCATAGCCATGCTGATCGTATCCCTACTGGAGTGTTATTTGTGTACCTGACTAAAGTTTTTGATCCTGCTAACCACGATGTAAACCCCGCCCAAATCTGGGGCTTTCCCAAACTGTAGCTACACATCCCCCTGTCCTGATTTTTCACCTTCCAGTCCCAGGGCTGCAGTACTGGGACTGGCAGGGCAGCAGGAACATCTCGTTGGGAGCCCTGGTGGGATTCAAACTAGGGCTACACCCTGCAACTCCGCAACTGTTGCTGCTCAGCACCCACTGACCTCAGGCCCCTTCAGTATTTTCCGGGGGTCAAGGCAGGGGGAGAAAGGAAAGAGGCAGTTGTTTGGGTTTCCTGACCCAGGAGACGAAGATAGGCTTGGGTACAGGACTGAGGAGTGCGGTAGCACTATCAGCTACTGCGCATGTGTGGTAATCACCGAAACAGAGCTGGAGCTCCGTAACCAAAATTGGGCCCCTTGCCCACTCCCAGCTCCAGGGCAGGCAACAGAGCTGAGGCCAACTGGAATTAGCTCCTCTGAGCAACTGTAGCATGGTTTCTTGGCCACCGAAAACCAAACAAGGCCGAGATCAGGAAGACTGTGGTGTGCATGCACACTGAAAGGAAGAGTGGCTCATAAGACCGCCTCCGATCAAAACAAAGCACCAACTCCAAAATGGGCTAAGTGGCCAATTAAAGAAACACAATTCAGGCCACCAGAAGCCAGGTAGGGCCAGAACATAATAAAATACACTTTCTGGGAATTATAGTAATTCCGCAGCAGTCTGCCATAGATAGGAAGGGGAATGTAAACAAACATGGTGGCCCCCATGGGCTGATAGTGCCCCAAGGATGTATGTAAAAGGTTTTTGGGGTCAGACCCTCTGAGTAACTAGAACACCCTACCATATAGGGAGCAGCATGAGAAAGGACATTCTAAATGGAATTCAGATGTCCAATCAGGCTTCAAGTTTCAGTTGAAGAATTAGAACAGTTTTGAACAAGTGGCAGTTAAGAGAGACCCTCAACAGAGTGACAGTGTATTGAAGAGTGGGCCAAATGCCGCTGTCTGTCCAGGACTGCGGCCTGGCAGGAAGTGAATGTGGGATCCCCAGATAGAGAGCCTGTACAAAGAAAAGAAGAGAAAAGAGGTTTTCCACAGACTCCAGATTTTAAGGCAGTTTTGGAGCTGGATCCCTGACCCCCACTGACAGTCTCCTCTCTGGAGAGAAGCTCCTTTCATGTCTCAGATCCTAGAAGCAGCATCCAACTGTGTTAAGGTCCTATGACTGTACAAGACAACATCCTCACAGATCAGCATCCAGTAAGCCCACCTGTCACCCTGAGAAGGCAGTGTCCCAGCCGAGAGCACCACATCCAACCATCCTGCATCTCCAGAGGTATTGTGTGAGGCATCAAACCATTCTTAAATCCCAGGGTTCAACCTTGCAACTATAACAAAAACAGTGCGATACTAGAAGGAGGGAGGAGTCCTGGGCAGGTCTGAGCCTTTGTTAGAAGCCCAGGAAGAAGCTCCTTCTAGGACTGTGTGTGTCTCAATCCCATTTGGATTACAAATAGGAATCCCTTCCTTTTCAAGAGTGTACAAGTTCAGTTTTGTGTCTGCAGTTGTGATTTATAACTTATTTGCTACAACAGTTTAAAGGGATACTGTCCATCTTTTTTTTTGCATCACATTGTTTCTAGTTAAAAACCCATATTATATGACTGCTTGCCTTCTCTAAAATTTGTTGATGTTGCTGGTTGTTTTATTTGCTTTCTTAGTAGAATGGAAATGCATGCTAATGTATATGTAACCCCTAGGTGGTGCTAGCTATCCCAAGGGCTACTACCCCTGCCTGCGTGGCTATTTGCAGGTTAAGGGGTCTGGGTACTGAAACGGGTGCCTCCACCCAGAGGTCAGGGTTGCTAGTAGTCAAGCTAACTTGTGCACAGCTCCTCCAGGACACTGCAAGCCCCCTCTTTCCCTTCTAGAGGCCTGACCAATACACAGTAATCACTTTCACAATGACCCTTATTCACCAGGCAATTACCCACACTGTTTGCACTTACCACCAGGGCTGGTTCCTGTGGCTTGACCCTGGAGACCCCATGTAAAACAAGGTTATGCAGAGCAAATAGCAACAGTACAGTACTTTTGGCACAAACTGGAACCACAGTCAGGTTAAATGCAAAAAGAGTTAGATCTGATTTATTCAGGGGACTTGAAGAAGGGAGGGGCGTAATCAGGTTAATGTGCTTAAAGGTTATATCAATCAGAAGTTATGCATGCACTTCAGAGTCTCTACACTGTCACATACACACTGGGTACCCAGGTAGGAAGGTGGTGGGCTAGCCAGGAACATTGCCTGGGGTAGGCTGGCGTTGCAGCTGGTTGGGGCCCTGTGATAGAAGAAAGCAACATGCGCAACACACACTATTTGTAATCCGGAGCTGGAGGGCTCAGTTTGTGACAGAAAAGACAACAAAGCAATCAGATGACAACACTTTAGATTTAGCTGTTGTTGCAGGGAGCTACCATGATGTTTACTCACGATACCCAATACAGGACACAGGCAGGACGAAATCAAGACAGCAGGTGGTTGAACTGGAGTGCTAGGAGAAACAGGGCCCACACGAATCACCGAGACGTCATTCCTGCTCAAAGCGTGAGCAGGGGGCTGATCCCCAGGCAGGTCTGTTGTCGATGGCTTTCTCTGTGCAGCGGGTAGTCTGGCTGGGCCAGTGTGGCAAGGCCCAGGCCCAATGGAGATGAATACGGATTCAGTCCGTGGGAGCTGGATGCAGCCTCCAGCAAGCAGAACACAGTTCAGCACACTGTGGGGAACCAAATCATGACCCACTAACAGCACACAGCACATTTACATGTATGAAATTCTACTGTACCAGGCAGATTGCTATCTGGTTGCAATTACAGAGTCTCTGCACAAACCGGGAGTTCAGAGGTGGCTGGAAATCCTGACAGGATGATCGCATTCAACAAATCTTCAGTCTTCTTCAGGTTAAAGCCTGGTCATAGTCCAGTGGCTTAAATCATTCTCACAACTCGGATTCAGTCTGAATCAACTCTATTTTCCCTCTCGGCGACAGCAGGCAGACAGGCAGGCCAAAACTCAGCCCTTTCACAGTACTCCCACATGAATCCACGCAGGAATTGCTGCTCGACTATCTCGAGCTGCTACTCCTTCACTTCCCAAATCAGATCTGAACTGAACTGCAAGCAGTCTGGGACTTTCTCCAGGATCCAAAAGGTTTGGTTGGCTGATTCCTCTGTCAGTCACAACAAGGGCTCCCCCTCCAGGTTCATTTAGGCACCAAAAGCCCAAAACTACAATTCCTACAGAATTTTTCTTTCACAAAGCCCCTGGGGACAGGCTCCATTTTAGAGTCCCCAAAGGTACTGATTGGCCCATTTCAGCAGTCCAGGACCAAGACGGTGGAGACAAACAGAAATGTCCATGCTGCAGAGAAGGCAGGTTAGACAAACTGCAATATTATTACTATTCTAATAAATGATTAGCAAACAGGTACATCTTCTAACAGAGCTCCCTCTGCGTTAATAACGATGGCAGAATGTAACGATCATTTGGCAGCCCGGGCAGGACTCAAGCATAGAAACACTCAGCCCCCTCCCAGATTAGTTATAACTGCAATCCAGGCAGCCCTTAAAGAGAGAGTACACAGAGGCTGTACAGGCACTCTCTGGCAATACATTTAAACTGCTAAAACGCAGGACACCAGCCTGGCAGCGAACATTTAGGCACGCTCAAGGAAGACGTTTCATGAACCCCCATTTGTAGGGGGGTTACGTGTAGTTATACCCAACCTTGTTTTGTTTCAGGTCCTTGATCAACTCTTACTGCATACCTCCTGAACATTAGACAAACGCCAAACAATGCAGCCACTCACGATGCAATAGTCCCCTCTATTCCCACTGCATAATTAATGGATAGACTGTGTTGGGTGCATTCATAAGTCCAGGAAAGATGCAGTGGGAGTTGATTAAAGACTGTAAACACACACATTTGTGTGGTATCACCAGTATGATGACCAGTCTGTTTTTTACTTTTTAAAAGAAAAAAGAACATGAATCAGACTATTAGCTACATCAGCAGTGTACAGCATGTGAGCAACCATAACATATGTTTTATACATAGATACATAGACACTGTTGGTAGATAAGGGCCTATGGCCCACCCAGTCTGCCCATTTGAGCTTGTAAGTTCCATTTATGTTTTCTAGAAGTCTGCTGCCGCTTACCCCTGACTTACAGAATTCCCTTACGTCTATCTCATCCATTCTTAAATCCCATGATTGTTTCAGCCCCCACCACTTCGTCTAGCAGGGTGTTCCACTTGTCCACCACCCTTTCTGTGAAGAAATTCTTCCTCACATTTTCTCTGAATCGCCCTTCCTTCAACTTAATCCCATGCCCTCTAGTCCTAGAACATCTTTTTCTCTGGAAAATAGTGTACTCCTGTACCCTGTTCCTCCCTGTAAGGTACTTTTATGTCTCTATCATATCCCCTCTCTCCCTCCTCTCCTCCAGGAAGTACATATTCAAGTCCTTCAGCCTCTCCTCATAGGACTTGTGATCCAATCCCTGTAACATCTTTGTTGCCCTGCTCTGAACCTTCTCTACCGTGTCTATGTCCTTACATAGGTAAGATCTCCAGAACTGTACACTGTACTCCAGGTGGGGCCTCACTAGTGTCTTGTATAGTGGAATTATGACTTCCCTTTTCCTGCTGGTGATGCATCCCAGCATTCTATTTGCTTTACCTGCTGCCTTGTCGCACTGTTTCCCTACCTTGAGATCATCAGAGACGATAACCCCAAAGTCCCTTTCCTGTTTGTTGCATGCTATATCCTCACTCCGCAACTGATATGTTGTTCCAGGGTTTTTGTGCCCCATATGCATTATCTTGCACTTCTTTGCATTGAATTTCAACTGCCAAACCCTTGACCATTCTTCAAGCTTCTGCAGGTCCCTCCTCATTCTGTTTACACCCTCTGGCATGTCCACTCTGTTACAGAGTTTCTTCTTGTCAGCAAACAGGGACATTCTGCTTTCTAGGTCCTGCGCAATGTCACTGATGAAGACATTGAATAGGACCAGATCCAACACTGATCTCTGGTACCCCACTTATCACTCTTCCCTCTGTGGCGTGACAGCCATTTACCACCACCCTCTGCATCATGCCACCCAGCTAATTACCCACCCATCACACTACTGTCTTGCCCACTCCCATATTCCCCAGTTTATTTAATAGCCTTCTGTATGGCACAGTGTCAAAGGCCTTGCTGAAGTCCAGATAGGCCACTTCCACTGTCCTCCCCTGATCCACCTCCCTTGTCACCCAGTCAAAAAATTCAATGAGGTTGGTCTGGCATGACCTTCCCCTGGTGAAACCATGCTGCCTTGGGTCCTGCAGTCCTTTGGCAACCAGATGTTCCACCAATCTCTCCTTCAGTAGTGCTTCCGTGAGCTTCCCCACTACTGAGTTCAGACTGACTGGTCTGTAGTTCCCCGCTTCCTGTTTGTTCCTGCTTTTGTATAAGGGGACTACATGTGCTGTCCCCCAATCTTTGAGTACCTCCCCTGTTTCCAGTGATCGTCTAAACAGGATTGCCAGAAGTTCAGCCACCACCTCTCTTAGTTCCTTTAGGACCCTGGGATGCACCCCATCTGGCCCTATTGCTTTAGTGACTCTTATTCCTTCCAGTTCCTTTAGGACCCTTTCCTGTGTAAAGGGACTTGTGTCCATTTCTGCACTGTTCCCACCCCTTGTACTTCCTTCGGGCCCATTATCTTCTTCTTCCTCAGTAGAGACTGAGCAGAAATATTGGGTCAGTATGTCAGCTTTAGTGTTGTGATCCTCCACGTGGCTTCCGTCCTCCCCCTTCAGTCTCACTATCCCTCCCTTTGCCCTTCTTTTTTCACTTATGTACCTGTAAAAGGTTTTGTCCCCTCTACCCAATGATTCTGCGATGCACTCTTCCATCCGAGCTTTGGCTTCCCTTACTCACCTTCCTTCCTCCCTTTGCTACTTAGGGTATTTCTCCCTATCCCTTCCTGCCAGAGTCTTTTTGTATTGCCAGAATGCAATCTTTTTGGCTTTCACTTTCCTCCTCCTTGGAAAATCATAATGGCCTCCTCTTCCTTTACCCTTGCTAACCTGCTTAATGCATAATTCTGTTGCTCTTGTAATCCCTGTTTTAAATATTGCCCTCTGTTCCTCCCCCATGATTGCCTTCCCATTCCCATTAGTGCCTCTTTCAACCATGTCCCCATTTTCCCAAAGTCTGCCCTCCTAAAATCCAGGATACGTGTTTTTGTGTGGTTTGGTTCTGTTCCTTCTGTGATTTCAAACCACCCTAGGTGCTCCCCCACTGTTACCCCATCACACTGTCCCCGTTTGTGAGCACGAGGTCCAGTATCACCTTCTGTCTAGTTGAATCCATAACAATTGCTTAAGGAAGGCACCTTGAAGGGATTCCAGAATAAATCTGCTCCTGGTTGGTGCTGCTGCTGGGAGGCTCCAGTCCACATCTGGAATATTGAAGTTTCCACCAGCACCACCTCTCCCTTGTCTGCCACCCTTTGGATGGCTAGCATTAACTCGCTATCTTTCTCTTCCTCCTGGGCTGGTGGTCTGTAGACCATCCCTGTGTCAGATGGCTGACCCCATTTTCCTTTCCAGCTTAACCCACAGTATCTCTCCCCCATTTTGTTCCTCCTGGATCTCTGTGGCCTTTTTGCCATCTTTCACATAAAGTGCCACTCCTCCTGCCTTCTTGCCTGCCCTGTCTCTTTTGAACATGTTATAGTCAGGTATGGCCATCTCCCTGTCATGGTTATCATTACACCAGGTCTTTGTGATGGCCAAAATGTCCAGGTCTGACTGCACCATGGCAGCCTCCAGATCCTCCATCTTGTTGGTAAGGCTCCTGGCATTGGCAGACATTACTTTCTATGATGTGAACTCCCTGGACTGTTTAGCAGTTCTACTCAAGCCCCCTTCCTGGTTTTCCTTTATCCCTGGTTCTCCCTGCTGTCTGCCTTTCTGTTGAATTTTGCCGCTTTCCTGCCTATCCACCCCTTGGGTGCCTATCTCCATCTTTTGCACGCTGCTTTTTAGAGATATCCCCTCCTCCTCCTGTTCACTGGTTCCACTGCTAGCTATGGGGGGAACATATCTGAGATATAAAAAAATCTGTGATGTGACAACCCAGTAGCTGCACACATTTTTGAATTCCACAGGAGTCATCCAAGAGGTCTCAAATTCATGGGGTTAGAGCAGGTCAGAGTTGGCAAAAGAGGGGGCAATTGCCCCAACTGACTCATACAAAAAGATAATTTTTGGTTCTTTAATTTCAGATCTTTACAACCTTGAGGTCTGAACTCCCATTGGGACCTGAAACCATATTTGATTTAAAATGTGTTACCTTATAGCTTTGGTGGCTTAAACAAAATAATCCCCCGCCCCCCGAAAAGGCATTTTTATTCCTTACCTGTTGAAGCCATGAATTTACCATAACTGTGCACCAGTATTACTTGTAGATTTAGGGAGTATGTACTCTAACATGGGTTGTTTATTTATTGTACTTAATATTTGTACAATGACTTATGAGGGTTACCAACTTTTCTTTCTTTAGTTTTTCTTGTTTACAGAAATGTTTGCAGAATTGATCTACATGAGCATGAGAGCACTGGCAAAAACACCTGGCTGGCCACTGACATGTATTGAATCACACTGCTGCTTAATGCACACTCTGTTTTAATCTGGTTTTGTTAGTGTTATTTTTATTTTTGTTTATTGATAACCAACTGCACCTAAACCTTTATTTTGAGATGGTTTACCAAGAATTATTCATCAATGGAGATTAAAGAATAAACTGGGATCAAGTCAATAGATTGATACAACACTAAAATTAAGTATCCCAAAAGTTTTTAAAAATGTTATTTTGCATGGTGCTATTTAAATCTCCAGTTACGTTTTCAATGTTTCCACATAGTTTATCTTAAGTTTATATTAAGTTTTGTATTTGTAGATGTGTAAAATAATATTGGATCCTTACAGCTTAAATCAAATGTGATTAATTTGTAGTTTGATGCAGTAATTTAATTAAGGACATCATGAATGATGTTGTGATTGATGCTGTATTTAAGAGCACAGCAGTAAAACAATACCACTCCCTAAGGAAGCTCGAAGGAGTGAAGCGCAGGAGTGACTACTGCAGTTATTTTGACTCTGCTGTTCTTTAGTGTTGGAACTTTGGATTACTTGCTAATAAAGCACATCAACTTTGACCGCCAGATACTTCATGTTATTTTTACTTAGCATAAAAATCACTGAAAGAAAGCACTTTGGAGTGCATGTGTCCTCTGTTTGATGTAAACCTACACCCCTGCAGCCACAAGTTGAGAGTTGCAAAGAACTGAGTGATAACCACAGCCTGGGTACTGAGCTTAAGGAGCACAAAGAGTGTATGTAAGGGTGACTGTAAGGGTGAAGAATGAAATAAAGAAGCCCAGGCAGTGAGGAAAATAAAGGTAGAGGACCCACTAGCTGACAGTGATTACCAGACAGTATGGTTTAATATCATGATGTGCGGGGAGCCAGAGAAATCAGTTACTCGGGTGGTAAACTTCAGGGAAGGTGGACTTTGGGAGGATGCAGGAAGTACTGAAAGGGAAATTAGAGGGCATAAGGCAGGAGATGGACATGGAGCAGAAATGAGATATTATTAAACGAGGGGTTACAGAGGCAACAGAAGCCTGCACCAAGGCACAGAGTAAGAGGAGCAGAACAAGAAAACCATGCTGGTTGAACAGCGAGGTTGTGGAGGTGGTGAGGGCAAAACGAGTGGTGCACCAGAGGTTTAGGAGGATGGGGAAGGAAGTGGACATGAAGGAATATGCAAGATGGTCCAGGGAAGTGACCAGAAAAGTGAGAGAAGCCAAGGCCCAGAGGGAGCTGAGATTAGCACAGGAAATTAATGGGGGGGGGGAGACTTTTTCAGATGCAGTACATCAGGGAGAAAAGGAAGTGCAAGGAGACAATAGTGAGGATAAAAAGGGGTGGGGAGTGGACAGAAAAGGGGGAGGAGCAGGCAGAAGCACTGAGTGAATACTTTTGCTCAGTGTTCATGGAAGAAAGGGGGGGACCACTACCCGCATGGCCTGGGAGGGTGGGAACAGAGGGAGAGGAGGTGACAGATGGAAGAATTGAGGCAAGTAGAGTGCTAGAGGGACTGAGGGCACTGAAGGTAGAGAAGGCATCAGGGCCAGATGGTATTCATCCCAGGGTGCTTAGGGAGATGGGGTAGGTGTTGGCGGAGCCACTGGCGGATCTGTACAGCATCTCACTGTAGTTGGGATGGGTGCCACTCTGCTGGAGGATGGCACATGTAGTACCATTACAGAAGTGTGGGCCAAGGGATGAACAGGGTAATTATCGTCCAGTAAGTCTCACCTTCATAGTGTGTAAACTCATGGAAACAATACTAAAGGAAAGACTAGTGTCATTACCTGGAGGACAATGGCCTCCGGGATGTGAGGCACATGGGTTTGTTTCAGGGAAGTCTTGTCAAACCAACCTCGTACAATATTATGACCGGGTGACAGGTGAGCTGGATCGGGGTCATGCGGTGGATGTTCTTTACTTGGATTTCAGCAAGGCCTTCAATTTGGTGCCTCATGGGTGGCTTGGGGAGAAGCTAACTGGTGTAGGGGTAGGGGCAAAAATTGATGGACTTGATTACAAGCTGGCTGAGTGGCAGGCTGCAACGGGTGGTGGTGAGAGGGGAGCTCTCAACTCCAAGGCTGGTGATGAGTTGGGTGCCACAGGACTCTGTTTTGAGGCCAGTATTGTTTGGGCTCTTTATATCAGACATTGCACATGGAGTGGTGAGCAAGGTAAGTCTGTTCACTGATGACACCAAAACTGGAGCAGTGGTGGATGGACAGGAGGGATGGGCAGCTGCAGGGGGACCTATGCAAGCTAGAGGAGTGGTCAGAGAGGTGGCAGCTGGGGTTCAATGCAAAGAAGTATAAGGTTATGCACTTTGTGTGGCCACACATTGTATTTGTGTTTTTTCATTGGGTTTAGATGTTAATGACCTCAGTGTTGATCCTGTATTTTGGTCAGATCATAGCACTGTGAGGTTCATGCTTGGTGGCACCCCCTAGATGGTCCTGCTCCAGTGGAGATGGTCCGGTACCATCCGTTAAAAGGAGTTTCCTCAATGGGACTATCTGCGGTGCTGGACCTATCAAGTGTTGTGGTGGCTTGTGTGATTGGAGTGGAGGAAGCAGTGGTAGCCTATAATGGGGCGGTTGCTGTGGCCTTTGATTCCATCGCACCCATTCATGTCCATCCCTTGTCCACTTGCTGGAGACCTAATTGCTCTGATGGGGATCTCCGGAGTTTAAAGACTAAGGGGGGGAGGTTAGAGAGATGCTGGAGGAGATCTGGCCTGCCAGAGAACAGGTTGGCCCTGAGGTTGCATTATACCAACTTTCAGGGGGCAATCTCCTGTAAGAAGGCAGAATATCTGTCTAGAGAGATTGCTGAGGTGAGGAACATACCAGCTCAGCTTTTCCACACAGTGGATGGGCTATTACATCCTGCCTGTCTCTGTGTTGGGGGAGCAGGTTTGAGCACTAGGTGCGAGGAGCTGTCTGTATTCTTTGCCTGAAAGGTGTCCTCTATCAGGGATGAGGTCTCCTTGAGTATCTCTCGAAGGGGATGCATGGACTGTCCTGGAGAGTGTCAAAACACTCCTTCTGTCTAGGATGAGTTTGAGCTGGTTGGGGTGGAGGAGGAGGTGAAAATAATCTTAAAGCTGCGGCCAACTCAATGTGAACTGGACCCAGGTCCAACTGACTGTTGGTTGGATGTTTGGACCTGATTGGGCCTGTGATTGCTGGGGTTGTCTGGAGTTCCTTGAGGAGTGGGGTCTTCCCAATGGCCTTGAAAGAGGCCTTGGTTAGACCCCTTTTGGAAAAACCCTCCTTGGACCCGGACTGCCTCAGCAATTATAGGCTGGTCTCAAACCTCCCATTTTTAGGGAAGGTTATTGAAAAAGTGGTGGCCATGCAGCTTGAGCGACATCTTGCCTCTTCCTCCACCTATGAGCCTTACCAGTCTGGGTTTCATTTGGGGCAAAGTACAGAGACTGCCCTGGTGAGGGTGCTTAATGATCTGGTAGCAAGGGACAGGAGAGACTGGACTATCTTGGTTCTCCTGGACCTCTCTGCAGCGTTTGACACCGTGGATCATGAGGTGCTACTTGACCACCTGCGGTTTTGGTGTGGCTTTCTGGTAATGTCATCAATTGGTTCAGGTCTTACCTGACAGGTAGAGTGCAGAGGGTGATGATGGGGTTATCCTCATCTAGCCCAAAACCTCTGTGCTGTGAAGTACTGCAAGGCTCGGTCGTGTCGCCCTTGTTGTTCACGGTGTACATGCTGCCACTGGGGACATTATCAGGCTGTACGGGCTGGGTTTTCACTGCTATGCAGATGATACCCAGCTGTACTTGTCCTGTGCGCCCAATACCCGGGTGTCAGACTCTGTATTTAACAGCTGTCTCGATGATATTCAGGCTTGGATGACTAAAAACTGACCTAGGCTCAACCCAGACAAGACAGAGGTACTTGTTGTGGATCCAGTTTGCCGGGGCGGAGGGCGATGTGAGGTGTTACCCTCTGACCTTGTGTTGGGGGGTGTTCCTCTTACTCCATCTAGACAGGTGAAGGATTTGGGCGTGATCCTGGATGACAGTTTGACGCTGGATGCTTAGGTGCCGGCCATTGTCAGGAGTGGATTTTATCATCTAAGGAACATTGCACGAATCCGAGCCTTGATCCCGCTGGAGGATCTGACCATACTTGTGCATGCTTTTATCACTTCCAGGCTGGACTATTATAATGCCCTGTACCTAGGATTATCTGGGGGCAACCTCTGCAGGCTGTAGCTGGTGCAGAATGCAGCGGTGAGATTATTGACTGGGGTGAGATGGAGTGATCATAGCACCCCGGTCCTCCATGGACCGCACTGGTTGCCAGTCAGGTGGAGGACTGTCTTCAAGGTAGGGCTCCTGACCTATAAAACCCTACATGAAAGGGGACCTGTCTATCTGCAAGATCTTCTTGCCCCCCACCGTCCACCCTGGGCACTCCGTTCTGCTGGGGGAAGCCTCCTTGGAGTTCCCAGAGTGAGGTTGTGGCATTCTGTGGATAGGGCATTTTCAGTGGCGGCACCCACTCTGTGGAACTCCTTTCCTGGTTATCTAAGGGAGGCCCCCTTGATAGAAGCCTGTAAGAAAGCATTAAAAATGTATCTATTCCAGCAGGCTTTTAATGACTGATGTTGGTTTTAATGGGATGAATAGAATTTAAAGTTTGTGTTGAGCTGCTGCCTATATGTATTTTGTTACTGAATTGTCTGTACAGCACCCAGAGTCTATGCAAATGGGTGCTTTATAAATAAAATATCTATCTATCTATCTATCTATCTATCTATCTAAGAACCCAAGGAGAGAATACTGGCTGGGGGGGGGGGGTTAAGCGTGCAGGAGAGCGGCTGCAAAAGTAAACAAAATGTTGGGGTGTATAGCGAAGGGGTTTTCATCCAAGCGAAGAGAGGTGATCTTGCCCCTCTACAGGGCACTTGTAAGGCCGCACTGAGAGTATTGTTTGTAGTTTTGGAGGCCATACCTAAAGTGTGATATCAGGCTACTGGAGGGGGTGCAGAGGAGGGCAACAAAGATAATATGTGGAATGGAGGGGAGAGACTATGACAGCAGGCTGGGAGACCTGAATATGTACACCCTGGAGGATAGAAGGGACAGGGGGGACATGATAGAGACATTCAAGTATCTGAGGGGAATCAATAAGGATGGGGCAGATGGGATCTGTAAGTTAAGGAGGGGGAGGGTCACCAGGGGCATGGGCTAAGAATAGAGGGGGGAAGATTTAGGAAGGAAATGAGGAGCCACTATTTCACAGAGAGGGTGGTAGCAAAATGACCAGAATGGGTGGTATCATGTAAATCTGTGAACAGCTTCAAAGGGCATGGAACAGGAACGGGGAGAAGTGAGGTGGGGAGGGTGGGGGTGGCAGTGGGATAACAAAGGGGAGGGGGTGGGGCAGCAGCAAACTAGTGGTGTTGGCTGCACACTCAAGCTGACTTAGATAGACCGGGCGGTCTGTTTCTGCTGGCACATTAGTATGTTCGTATTTTCTTAAGGAAAGGCTGAGTGCTGGCAAACATTTTCCATGCTCACAGTGTGACCAGGGTGGACCCTACAGTAGCCACTGCACTGAGATTGATCCTGGACTGTTTGATTTTGGGGACTCACCCGTACATGATTACTTCCTGTGGATCCTGAGTAGCAAGCTAGCCAAACACTGGAAAGTGTTCTCACTGCACAATTGGGACATGGATACTTTCATGGGGAGGAGCACCTTATTCAGTCGACAGACAACCACATTTTCCAATAGAGGTCCCAGAGACTGGCCCCTGGGGACATCGAGGATGTCTGGCATCATCTCTAGGAGCTACTGGTGGCAGAGATTATAAAACAATCATGGAGTTCATATGCTTCACCCATAGCGGTGGCCTGAAAGGAGAATGGTGCCATATGGATGTGCATCGACTACTGCACCCAGAACAAGAAGATAGTGCCTGACCAATACCATTCCTTGAGTCAAAGACTCCCTGTCTGGCTTGTGAGGGAGCTAATAATTTTTAGTACTGGACCTGTGTAGTTTCTACTATTAGATCCCTATGGTGGAGGAAGATAGTATTTGGAAGAACTTTGGAAATACACAAAGCCAGATTTATGAAAGTGTTGCACAGAGTGGAAGAGTTTGGCTTGAAAATGTCCACTGACAAATGTCAGTTCTGCCAGCCCTCAGTGAAGAATGTTGGCCACATCGTCTCTGCAGATGGCGTACCAACAGATCCAGCCAAAGCAGAGATCCTTACTACATAGCCCAGGCCACACAATCTCAAAACTCTGAAGTCATTTCTCAGATTTTATGGATACTACAGACATTATGTAAAAGACTAGTCAGTGGTAGTTCTTTTTTTTATTATTTTTTTATTTATTGAATACTAGGATTACAAATACCTTTGAAACAGAGGTTCTTTACCAAGGCTCCATGCCAGTAAAACATTGTGATTGCAAACAGTAGCGGATACAATACAGTGTAGAATCAAGATACAACAGAAAGTACAATTTGTTCATCCATCATACCAAAACCATAATTTTTATGTTTTTTTCTAATGCATTCGGGGGGGGGGAGGTGAGGACAGGTTACATGGTGTGAAAATAAACACTATGGGTGACAAGGGTAGGTGAGTGTGGAAGAAGGGATGGTGGTGGTGGAGGCAGGGGCAGACATGGGGAATGTCATTGTCATAAGTGCTAAGGTCACTGAAAGTGCAGTGGGGCAGGGGGAAGGGGAGGGTAGAGAGAAGGAGAGGTGTAGATAAGGTGATAGAAGGAATTGCAAATGGGGAGGGGTAGAGATCATGACAAGAGGGAGAGAAGCAGGTGAAGGGAGTAGGCAGGGGTGGAGTGGAGAGGGAAAGTGGTCAGGCAGCATAGGGACAGCTGGGGGGAGGAGGAGTAAGAACCAGTCGAGAGGATGAAAACAAGGGGGGAGAGGTTGTGGATAATCAAGGGTTAGGAGGGAGTAGTCAGCCCAAAGGTCTACAGCTTACAGTCGCACTTACTAAGATTAGCAAGGTGGAGGCTCAGTTTGCATATGAATGGGCCTAGCATATACTCATCTATAATTTCAGTAGGGAGACCATTTATCAAGGTTGGGGCCCTGATGAAGAAAGCACATTGAGCCAGTGAGGTACAGCAGAAAGGCACAAGATAAGTGGGGCAAGTGAAGTGTGAATTAGGGTAGGCATCATAAAGGCCTGCATTGCGGGGGGGGTGAGGCCAATGCAGATTTTCTTTGCCAGAAGGCAGGCTTGATAAGCTAATCTACCATCAAGGTTAAGCCAGTCAGAGTGTATGTAGAGGTCACAGGTATGCATGCGCTTACCTGCTCCTGTGACAAGCCTACAGCACTACAGCACTTATTCAGGGCAATCCTGACTCTTTTTAGGGTGCTATCTGTGGCAGCCCCATAGAAGACAAGCCCGTAGTCAATTATGGACAGGATGGCACTAGTTACAGCTGTGCACATGGCTTCAATGGTAAGACAGCGACGATGGTGGTAGGGCACCCCATTCTTGAGTTAATGGTATTCGTGATATGGCGTACATGTGAGTGGTAGGAGAGCGTGCCGTCAAGGGTAATACCAAGATATTTAAATTCCAGAGCTTGATCCAGCGGTTGCTGTTGACTGTTGAGGATAGTTAGGGAGGTAGTTTTAAGCTTGCCGTGGGAGTTGTGGTTACATGGTGATCATTCAGAGGGCGAACTTGACCTCAAACTACTTTCTCTCTCCCTAGATGTCTACAAGTAAAGGGAAAAAGGGGAGGGGGGAGAGGGAGAGGAGGGGGAAAGGTGGCAATGAGGAAAAGGAGGGGATAAAGAACCGAACACAGGGACTGTGATGAAGCACAGGGCTCAGGCAGGGATAAAGGATTAAAGGAGGGGAGAGAAGAATGAATCATCAATGGAAGCAGGAGCAGGATACTGATTCTGAGAGAGAGAGACACATACAGATTAGATTGAAACATGGGGAGAGAGGAGTAGGAGAGCACAGAGGTGGGAAGGGAATTCCAGTCTGATGTCACCACAAAAGAGAAAGACCTATGGGCAGCGGATTGTTGTAGTTTCAGAATAATGAGAAGTGGAAGTGAGGCAGATCGGTGGGTATGGAGAGCTTGTCTTAGTCATATAGTCTCACGGAGGCAAGGAGGCATGAATTTGTGGATGAGCTTGAACATGAATACCTCAGTTTGGCTTCATAAGGTAGCCAGCCCAGACAGGAGAGGATGTCACAGTGGTGAGAGTGGGCATTTGCCCCCAGGGCAAACCTCCTCACCCTATGGTAGGCCTGGGTTAGAAGAGACAGGGAGGAGGAATTTGCAGAGAGCAGTAAAGGAGCTTCATAAGTTAGAAGTGGAAGAAATGCAGTAGCTATCTTAAGGCAGGAGGCAGAAGAAAGGAAGGGACGGATGCAATAAAGTAGTCCAAGTTTATGGTACAGAGATTTAGAGACACAGGAGACATGCAGGCTAAAGGTGAGTGCAGTGTCCAAAAGGATACCCAGATATTTGAAGGACTGGACCCAATCAAGAGTATCACCATTGATCAAGGTAATGCTAAGGGGGAGAGGAGACTTGATGGAGGGTCGATGAGCAAATACCATATTTTTGTTTTTTTGTGTGTTAAGAACAAGGTGATTGCGGCTGAAACAGTCCTCAAGAGATGCAAAGTCGGATGCAAGTTCTCTGTTAATTAGATTAATATCTGGGGAGGAGTGATAGATGATTGCATCATCTGCATAAAGATGCAGAAGCCCCTCTGCAGGAGTTGGGCAGGACGTTATTGAAAAGAGAGAATAATAAAGGGCCCAAAATGGAGCCCTGAGGGACACCATGGGTTATCGGCCTTAGGTCAGAGGCAGATCCCACCCACTTAACCCTTTGAGAATGGCAGGACAGATAGTTTTTGACCCAGTTCAGTGCACCAGAGTCAAGGCCAAGAGCATGCAGCTGATGGAGGAGAAGACCATGATTTACCAGGTCAAACACTTTCATGAGATCGACAAATATGGCACAGCTAACAAAACCTTGATCCATAGCCAGGAATATATCAGAGGTAACTTTTATCAGGGCGGTTAGGGTGCTGTGATTTCTTTGGAAGCCATGTCAATAGCGAGAAAGTAGATTGTGGTGTTCTTGATAGTCCTGAGGGTGGTTATACACTATTCGCTCTTGAATTTTAGCTAATGGGCAGAGGATGAAAATCGGTCTATAGTTTTCTACTGCATTATTGGATCCCCCCCATGCACCAGAATGACCATCCACACTTTCCATTTATCAGGACTAGTACAAGAAAGGAATGATTGATTGAATAAGTCACAGACTGGATGAGCGGGGGCAGGAGCACCCAATTTAAGAAATTTTGGCTCAAGTGAGTCATGTCCAGGGGAGCTCTCTGCTTTTAATTTGGAGAAAAGCTTCTGCACCTCTCTGAGGGAGGCCAATTTCAGGTGGAAAGCAGGTCAAGCACCAAGGAAGCTTGGTAGGGATTGGTAGGAGGGAGGAGAAGGGGGGTTATGGAAGAGCAAGGTATATTTGTGAAGATCCATACAAAAATTGTTGAATCTGGATGTGATGGATGTGAGGTCAGCAAGGGTGGTGCCATTGGAAATAATGGAGCATGGGATTTCTGTATTCTTCCCTTTTACCAGGGAGTTAACTTGCCTCCAGAATTCCTTCGGGTTGCAAAGGTACTCCGTCTGTAGGGATTAATAATGGTGATGTTTGGCTTCATGGAGGGAATGTTTGCACTTGTTTCTGAATTGCCTGTAGATTTGCCAGTCTTGAGGGAGTCCACTCTTTTTATAGGTCCGCCAGGCTTTGTCATGGAGGGACATAAGCATTCTAATGTCCTTAGTGAGCCAGGGAGCCTTGACAACCTTTGATCTACATTTTTTCAGGGGGGCATGGTAATTAACAATTTGAGAGAGGGTTGATACAAAGAAATCCAAGGCTTGATTAACATCAAGAAGGGTATTAATAGGGAGCCAGTTGGTGTCATAGGTGGATGTAATAAAGCTGCCTACATCAAACCTAGACATGTCTCGAATCAGGGAGACCTTGAGGGGTGGGTTGGGATAGTTGTTCCTCCAAATACAAAAAGTGGGTGATGTCACTGATGCAGTCAGGGAGGACACCCATGGCTTTTATCTTCGGGGCAATTAGTGACCACCCAGTCAAGTAGGGTATGTTTTCCAGACTTGGAGTTGAGAAGGATGGGATCCTGAAGGAGTTGTGCCAGGTTGGCATCAGCAAGTGAAGCACACAGTTTGTCTGCATCAGTGTGGAGCCAATCAGTATAAAAGTTGCCACACAGAATAAGGTCTTGACTGAGAAGATTCATTAGAGAAGCAAGAAAGGGGGGGCAGACCTAGGGGAGCACTATTGGGGTGCAAGTATATGCACCCAATGGTAAGTTTCTTGACATTTCCAAGTGTTATGGAGATGAAAAGGGATTCAGCAGGAGACAAGCCCTTGTCAGGAGTAGGGAGTTTGATTATATCCAGATCATACCTAAAGTAGATAAAAACGCCACCTCCCCACCTACCCAACCTGTTGTTTCTAAGACAGTTATACCCAGATAGTGCTACCTACTGCTTTTTAACAGCTGGTTTGAGCCAGTATTCTGAAATGCATAAGACATCAGGTAACATCTGCATGGCCATGCCTCAAGTTCAGCCATTTTAGGGTGGAGGCTATGAATATTCATGTGCACAATTTGTAGGCCTGTCATCGGGGTATGGTGGTAGAGAAGTGAGTGTGGGTGAGGGTAGGACAGGGGGGCCCAGGGTTGAGCTCAATGTCACTAGCACGGGCAAGAAGGAGAAGAACTGATAGACGAACCCAAGACGTGGCACAGGAAGAGAGCATCATAGTGTAAGTAGTATCATGGGGTAAGCAAAGATGTTTGCAGTGCCAGAACCCAAGGAGAGCAGAGCCCAGCTTAGGAAGGCAGGGGAAGGGCACAATAGGTTTCTGGCCAGATGTGACACGGAGGAGGAGGAGGAGTACTGTTGGGAGAAGAGTGGTTTAAAGCCTCAGCAATAAACTGATCAGCACAGCAGCATAGAAAGAGATGGCAGGCAAGAGAGACTGGCCAACTTAGGTAACCCATGGCAGGGGGCATGGGTAAAGGACTCTTACAGAGTGGCACAGATTAGCACAGAGGAAGGATTAGAGGAGGGGAATGTAATAGAGGGCAGAGTAGGGTAAGCAGCACTGCGGGTGGAGCAAGACTAGGGAGGACATGAGGAGGCAGGGGTACTGGGCCCAGGTTTAGGCAGAAAAAAACAATACCAGGGGAGCAGATCTAGAGAAAAAGTGCAGGCAGAAAGCACAACACAACTAGCAGTACAGAGCAGGGTGCAAACACAGACCCAAGTGAGAGAGAGAGGCAGGTGCTTTCTGACAGATGCAGCACCAGGAAGAAGTTGACTGTTGTCAGCTATTAGCCTACAGGATGGGCTGCAGAAAGCCAATAGAAGACTAAAGGAATACAAGGGTGTGGCTTAATGTGTATTTAATAGAGGCCGGCGGTGGGTGGGCAGGACAAATTATAGATTATATATATATATACGTATGTATATATATACATATATATATATATATATATATATATTATAGTGGTGCAGTCGCGCCACTATAGTTAGGGTTCAGATGTCACTTCTATGTTAAAGTCAAAATTTTGCGCGTTAATAACATTGGACCTGTTCAATGGATTTTCCTGAAAGTTGGTATTCATGGTGGGGCTTGGTAGTTCTCTTGATTTGCCAAATTTTATTTCGGTCGGACTTACGGTCTTTGCATACGCAAACGCTGAAAAATGCAAAATTATCCGTTTTTGGAGGCAGCTCTTGGGATTTTGGACGTGGTCCTGCGCTGCCATCTTGGGGTATGCCACTCTGCAAGATGACTCGTTTGAAAGAGCTTTGGTGGCCGAACATGCCACTTTTCGTTTGGTGAAAACATATTAAGGCATTCAAAAGTTATGCCACTTTAAAGTTCCCATTTGTATGGTTTGCGAACAAAGAATGGGGGTTCTGGCCATCTCGTCCCACCTGGTGATCAAAGAATTTGCAGCCTTGCAGTTCAAGAATCTTTGTCCCCGAGAATTCTTTGATCGCTAGGTCTGCCGTCTTGGTTTTAGTTTTCCGATCGGAAAAACAAATATCTGGGCTCAGGGGTCACTCCTGAAGTAAAACTTGGATGGGTTTTACTCAGGGGGCTCCGATCTATCGAGCAATGCCTTTGGTTTCATCCAAATCAGTAAAAAAGAAGCGTTATAAGCTTTTAAAATATTTAATCACAGCTCGCTAACGATCTTTGATCGCGAGCCTGCAAATTCTTTGATCGCGAGATTCTTTGTTCACGATCTTGCATCGCAACCTAAATACACAAATATCTTGGCTCAGGGGTGGGCTAGGGACACAAATGAGGGTGGGTTTTGATCAGGGGCTTCGTTCCATCGAGGCTTGCCGTTGGTTGGGTTCAAATCGGTGAAAAAGTCACATTTCAGCATTTTAAAGTCTTTGGTCGCTAGTGTGCAATTTCTTTGATCGCGAGCCTGCAAATTCTTTGATCGTGAGATTCTTTGATCACAATCGTGCATCACGAGTGAGGGACAAGATGGCCAGATTAAAAATTCTAATTTCTTAGCAATGGGGTGTCCTAGGAAGACAAATTAGGGTGCGTTTTGCTTAGGGGGCTTCATTCTGTCGAACCATGGTGGTGGTTTACCGCAATTCCTTCAATTTTTTGATTTATAGCATTTTTTATTCTTTGTTCATGAGCCTGCAAATTCTTTGATCGCGATCTTTGATCGCAAAATAGGGACAAGATGGCCAGATTTTTTATAATGAAATAGATAGGGAAATTTTACCAATCTTTAACATTGAATATCTTGGAAACAGTTTGGTATTTTTACTTGAAATTTGGAGGGTGTTTACGGCATGTCCTGTGGATGTAAATTACAGTATTTACATGTTGGAAAATGTTTTTTGGGCGGAGATATGGCGTGGTGCAGTTTATGTTCTGTGGACAGTGTTTTGCGTGTGGTGGTGGCTTGAAATTGATAGGATACCTAGCCTTAGTGTCACGGATGTAGTTTTCAGTCATTATGTGTGTTAAAGGGGACAGGAATGGGTTAATAAGGTTACTTAAGCAATAAACCACAACAGGGTGTGGGTGATACTGAGTGTACCCATGCCTGGCGTGGTTCGGTCACGAAGCCGCAGGCTGAGTGACCAAACCTTGTCAGGCGTGGGTACACTCAGCATCACCCACACCATGGAGTCTTTTATTGTGATTATTTAATGTCCCCTTCACTTACTGTAAGATAAAATAAAATAAAAACATATTTTTCTGTTCATTTTATGTAAGCAATAATACACAACAGGGTGGGCGGTATTAGGATTTACCAGACCGCCTAGGGGCATAATGAGGCCTGACACTGCAGGCGGAGGGCCTTATAGCCCCTGGAAGGTCCCATATATCTCAATACTGCCTACCCTGGAGGGTATTATTGTGCTTAGAAAATGGGCCACTGCATTTTATATGTGTGAAAAAAAATATTTTTTTGTTTAAATGTTTCAATTCCTAGCTGTTTGCTTTACTTTATAATAAAATAGTTCCTCCACCTGCATATTAATGTTGTGTTGTTTTTTAAACTAGGGACTCTTGTCTAACAGGAGCCTCCATAGTTAAAGTTTTGAGCTTATTGACATAATTAACTCCCCACTCGCAGACATGAGCACCAGTGGGAGAAACACTCCCTTATTCTCTCTGTCTCCCTCACCCGCCATTTCTTGTTGTTGTTGTTTTATCCCCTAACCCCAGGCAAGCCCTGTTACCTCTGTTTCACCGTAATTCATGAGGACTCCTATCAGGATTAGGCAGGGCAGCTAAGAGACAAGAAGAAGAGGTTACTTTTTGTCTTGTTTATTTTTTTAAGCATTGGAAGTGTAAGAAACTAGTGCTATTTCAGCAAGTTAAGACCACTGTCAAGAGGAGTCCCCCAAGGCTCTATTCTGGGTCCTATCCTTTTTGCCATTTATATAAATAAAATTGATTCAACCCTTACCAAGTCCTCAGTACATCTCTTTGCTGATGACACTGTACTGTATGTCAGCAACCCTTCACCTAAAGTTGCTCATGAAATCCTACAAGCAGAATTCTCCCTGTTACAAACTCAGCTTCTCGCGAAAAAGCTTCTGCTAAATGCAAAGAAAACCAAAGCAATGATGTTCACAACCCAAAACTCCACCAACACATCCTCTTCAATCAGTCTCCCCAGCTATGCACTATACTTGGAGAAAATCTGGAGTATGTTGAAAATTTCAAATACCTAGGTGTGTGGATTGACAACAGACTTGACTTTACTCAGCATCTAGAACAACTGCTGAAAAGCTTACGCCCTAAAGGCTTGGCCTCCTCTGCAGATTAAAACCCTTCCTTAATAGAGATTCAAAGATGAGATTAGTCCAGGCCATCTTTCTATCAGTCATTGACTACATAGACTTCCTCTATAGTCCTGCCCTCCCTACCTTCAAAGTTGGATACCTTATACCATAGAGCAATAAGGTTCATTACAGACCTGCCATATAATACTCACCATTGTTCTCTCTATGATGCAATTGGATGGGTTTCCCTTCATGTCAGGAGGAGCAGAAATGCAGCTCTATGGATCTACAGAGCTTTATCAAAAAACTTCCAAGCTATATCCTGGACTGCTTCAACTGACCACTCCCAGCTCCTATGCCCTAGAAACAACAATATCATCCTGCTCAAATTGTCCAAAGTCAACACCAAAATAGGGAGGGCAGCAATCAGCTATTCTCTAGCCATAGCATGGAACACCCTACAAAAATCTCTAAAACTGTCCATTATCATTCCATTTACATCCTTCAAGCAGCACTGTACAGCTTTCTTCACAGAGAAATGCAGTTGTTACCGCTAGAGATAGAATAGTCATCCCACAAAACCATATTCCAATCACATATGGCATATTCCTTCCAGCCAGACACCGCCAGTATATGGCACCCAATATTCCCTTCACCATCCTTGTTCTCATTATGTGAGTGACTGTCATGGCCCTCATTGTGATATATATGTACTGTACATATTGTAGGTGTTAGTTTAACTTTCTCTTGCCAAGCTTTAATGTGAATTCTCTGAATATTATTGTGTTATAAATAACATTTTCTTTTTTCTGTATGTATAACTGTCTCATAAGTATGTGATGTAATTGCTGTGCATCAACTCGAACCTTGACCTATCAGGTCCATCTTGTAAATGAGCCTTGCTCAATGATGATCGCCTGAATAAATAAAGATTTGATTGATTGATTGATTAATTGAAGTTGTACTCACACTGACGATTCCCTCAGTTAAAATTGCAGATTTGGAGCACAGTTGTAAGTAAGCAAAGTAAAAAGTAAAATAAAAGTGACAGCAAGTAATTCAGAACGCCTTGTGTGTGGTACCTATGCTTAGTTCTTTTTTTTATTATTATTATTGGAGGCTTGACAGTTATTTTTCTTGCCAGTGGGAGATTGACCACTACTTTAGGGCTAAAGCAAGTTGCGCTGTTTAAGTGGAATTATAGTCAGCCAACAGAGGCCGATCAGCAGTTAGCACAACTGTGAAGAAATACTGAGCACTTGCAGAGTATCAGTGTCAGTCAGGTGGGAGGTACACCCAGAAGTGCACACAACGTTTGCCTTGTTATCTTTAAAAAAAGATAGATTATTAGGAACAGCCTCCAGTGCAATCTGCCTTTATGCTTTTAACGTAGCATCAGGGTATGTGGTCATCATGATTTCTTGGGAAGTGCAGGCACACATCAGGATGGTGTGCTCGAGATGTCAGAGCAGGTGAGCTGCAACTGTGGTCTGTTAGGGCTGTACTCACTTCCTTTTTTTATCAAAATAATGATTATGTTACCACAAATGTGATTTTTTGAGCAGTGGAAAGCGAAATCAAAACCTCACAGCATTACGGTAGTGATGGTTTTTTCAACATCATGCACTCGCCCCCTGTCACAGAAAACTAGTATACAATAACATGCCCAACCATGACATGCTAACGAAAGTCAATTTGTTGCACATGACAATAAAAAATACAAAATACAGTATTGCAAAATCTGTGAACAAGAAAGAAGGGTGTTTATATTGCTATAAATGCTTGAAAAGCATGAAAGTCAGTACTATTGAAGTTGTATTTATTGCACACTCTCTTGCACCCTGCATTAAATAGTACACAATTAATAATTGCACAAGCTCCAAAAAAGTGATTTCTGTGTTTGTATTGTTCAAAATGCTTGGAAAGCACTACATTCAGCATGATTCCATTGCACAGTGTTCCACAACAAGAAATCATTCAGCATAAATTCATTCAAAAGTCCGAGTTCAGCGGTCCACGGTTAGACTCTGCGAACAAATATAAAACAAAGGAGGCTTAGCTAACAAAATAGAAGACTTGCACAGTACCATTTCTATGTTGTACCACAGCACTCTACACCCCCCCGTTATGCATTTCAATTTCAGCATTTGAACAATATTGTTACCGCAGCATTTCACAGCACTGTGTTTTTGTTTTATTATTCTGTATTTGGGGGGCTTCACCTCCACACTCCCTGTTATGCATTTGTACCACCTGTGTTTTTGTTATATTTTTCTCCAGCGTTATTGATTCATGTTTGTACCATAGCTCAGGTTTATTATTTTAGTTTCTGTTCTAATACTGTTGATCTACTTTTTGGTATGTGGGCGTGTACTGGCAACCTCTGATGCAGCGGTGGGTGACCTCCGGTGTGGCGGTGGCAGAGCAGCAGCCTGCAGCTACGGTGAAACTGCCGTAATTATCCTCCAGCGCAAGAGGGGTCCTTAATCATCCAGTATTACCTACATTGTCAGGTAAATTACGCTGAAAGCCTAAAGCGATGGACAACAGTGAAAACAACTTTTTAATAAAAATACAGATGCAGAAAGCAGTTTGACATGGTGGGGGGATATCGCTCACTAAGCGACAAAACAAATGGCAGTCATTTCAAACTGAAGATTCTATTAGGCTCACTATTTGTAGTAAAAAGCAGGCTAGCACAGGGACTAGTTATTTACTGGTCTCTGTTGCCAGATACCCGCCCAGGTGATATGTGCTCTCCACCAATCAGGATGCAGGATTTCTCCAACCCATTTTCTAATAGTTTTTATTAATTTGATTGTTGCACAAAAATATGTGTTCCCCTTTGCTGAGTAGAATATTGCCCTTTATATGTGTAACAGAAGACCTTGTGATGGTTTCGTTTTTGTTGTTGTTATTGTTATCAACCCCTTCCCCCAGAAGACCATTAGGCTCTGACAGACACACCACAAAACAGATCCTGTCAGCAGCAGTTTATTTTGTTGACTCGTACAGCATGCCTGACTGCCACAGCACTGAAGCATTGTTTCTGCATTGGGAATGTTGGAGATGCCTGGAAGCACTAATAGGACACTCTGTCTCTCTCTCTCAAACAATATTTTTGTTTTCTGTACAGGTACAATACAGTGAGCTACTATCACAATATTTTGTATGTGTGTGTGTGTGTGTGTGTCTCTCTGTCTCCCGTGGCGGGGAGCTGGAAATGCCGACAGTCACCTGGGAGATGGAGACAGCGAAGAGTACTAGAGAGAGAGAGAGAGAGAGAGACAGACAGACAGAAGAGCGCAAGAACAGTGTTTTTTTTTTTTGCTTTTTTTAATGGGGAAAATGTGCAGCAATCATGGTATTGAAGGCTCTAATGCTTCTCTGTCTCGCTTGTGTGGTGGCGAATGGGAAACACATATAATCAGCAGCTCAGTTGGAGCGAGTTTTATTCTCTGAGTTACTGGGACAAGTATGAAGGTCTTCCTCTGTGTTGCGAGTGGGTGATCACAGGTGTATTTTTGTTGCTGTCATTGTTCAAGTGTACAGTTTACATTTAAAAGATATAGTCACCTGCTAACAGTTTGCACAGCATTCCGATTGCTTGCAGCAGGTTAATGTTGTGACTGAATGCTTGTGTGCTTGAAGTATCGGGCTGGTGTTGAATCTGTAGGACTGCAGCAGTTTCCTGTAGATGTGAATTGTGGTGTTTACATGTCAGACAAAATATTTTTTGTGGAGATATTGTGTGGCGCAGTTTAAGTTTTGCGGACAGCGTTTTCTATTGTTCTACTAGATTAACATTTTTTTTGTGGCAGGCCATGCTGTTGTCAATGTACTTTTTAGTCATTAGGTGTCTAATGTGGCCTGACACTTACAAGTTGGTGGGAGCGTGGTACCTGAAGGGCTCCCGCACTCCCACCAACTTGTGCAACTTTCTACTTTTCTATTCTTTCTTAAAAAGTAAGGAAATTCTATGAAAAAAACTTAATTAATGCATCAGTTAGGGTTGTTCTACAGTGAAAAAAGTGAGGAAATTTGATATTAGGGTTACCACCCCTTGCACCCCACCTCCACCCCGCCCCCACCAACAGGCAGAGTGGACCAATTGCCCCTGTCTGTCCAGGACTGCAGCCTGACAAGCAAGTGAATGTGAGTTCTCCAGATAGACAGCCTGTATGAAGAAAAGAGAAGTTTTTCATAGACTCTAGATTTTAAGACAGTTTTGGACCTGGGTCCCTGAGCCCCACTGACTTTGTCTCTTCTCTGGAGAGCAGCTGCTTTCAAGTCTCAGACCCCAGAAGCAGCACCAGCCTGTGCCAAGGTCCTGAGTCTGTATGAGACAACATCCACTTAGATCAACATCCAGTAACCCCACCTGTCACCCTGAGAAGGCAGCATCCCAGCCAGGACCACCACATCCAACCATCCTGCATCTCCAGTGGTATTATGTGTGGCATCAAACTGTGAGTTAATCCCAGGGTTCGACCCTGCAACTGTAACAAAAACAGTACTGTGCTAGCAGGAGGAAGGAGTCCTGCTGGGCAGGATTGTCTCTTTTCTAGAAGCCCAGGCAGAATCTCCTTATAGGACTGTATGTCTCTCAAACCCATTCGGATTTTAAATAGGGGCCCCTTGCATTTCAAGAATGTACAAGTTCAGGTTTGTGTCTGTAGCTGTGTTTTAAAACTTATTTTTCAACAACAGTTTAAGCATGCCATTGAGTTCCACACTGCTGACAGCAACTGCATTACCAGTGTGGTCCCGGAAATTTAAGTCGGGTGCACCCACACTCGGGGTCAAGGACTGCCCGGAGGTGAACAGAGTGTTCTTGGGGTAAAAGCTAATTGCCTGTGTTGGACTGTTGTAACTGCTTTAAAATATAAAGCTGTTACTACCCCATTTCTCAATTTCTCCTTGATAGTCCTCATAGCTTCCATGCCCTCTCCTTTAAATAAATTGTTAAACCAAATTTTATGGTGTGGGGCTCTCATTGTTTGAAGAGTCACCTGCTTTGGAGAAGGGATTTTGTGAGTAGTTATTGTATTTCTCCTGGGGGGTGGTAACCTTGTTTTTCAGTTGCCAAGTACCCCATATCACTACCCCAGGTGGAGGCACCACGCCACTTCACTCCAGAGTAGCACACCATTTTAGTGAACCCAGGCCAGCCCCCTTTAGAGGTGTGTATAAGTAAACTCTGAGTGCCTAGGTGAGGTGGCAGTAAAAGTTACCTTGGTCTGGTTACAATGATATCCTCATAATTAAACTTCTAAAACTTGGAGTATAAGGTTACCAAATGTGTTGTGAACTATATCTCCAATAGATCCTAACGTGTTTCTCTAGGAAACACTCTGTCCCTCTACTATAAAATATAGGTTGCCCCAAGGATCTATTCTACATCCTTTCTTATTCTATTTATAAACAATCTCCCCCAGGCCTGCAAACACCACAACGCTTTCCTGTACACCAATGATCTGATTATTTACGATAGTTCTAAGTCCTTGATTAACCTCTCTCAAACACTGAATGATTTTTTTTTTCTTTAATGAAAATCGGTTCCTGAGCAACATACTGCTGAATATCAAAAAGACAAATTAGGCTCCAAACCTAAACTCTCAGACCAATCCACCTCCTTAGATATTGGTTAAGATGAGTGCAGAGGCAAACCACATGAAGATGAGTGTCCTGGACTTTATGAGGGCAGATTTAAATGGAAAGGGAGACTGCCTCAGAAACTACCTAATAGGGGAATATTGCCATGGGGGTGGGGGTGTAGAGGAACAGGGGGGAAAAATAAGGGAGGACATAATTAAGGCAAGCAGCCTCAGCATGAAGGAAGTGAGCAAAAGCAAAAGGAAAAAAAAAAACTTATGGTACTGTAGAGCAGTGGCCACGGTGGTGAAGGAAAAAAGGCTGGCACTCAGAAAGTACAAAGGAACACAGAGGGAGGAACAGAGGGAGGCATACCAAGTAAAACAAAGTGGATCAGGTAAGGCAGTGAGAGCAGCAAAGATGCAGCCAGAGGAATGGATAGCCAAAAGGATAGTTAAAGGGGATAAGACTTTCTTCAGGTACATAAGTGAGACAAGGAAAGCCAGGGGAGGGATTTTATTTTATTTATTTATTAGGTCTAGGATTATAAACACCTTTGAGCCAAGGCTCTTTTACAAAGGTTCCACATTGGTTTATTGACAGTAGGAGACATGATAATATGAAAACAATACAATTTGAAAGAGCAATACAAATTGAAATGGGGAGAACAAGCAGGTTACAGTCATTTCCAAACAGATAAGTACATACATACATTCACTGTGGTATTAGGAGCCATAGGAAGAGTAAGGGATACATGATTATGAAGCTAGGTAGGGACAACAAAAAACAGGAGCAGCGGCGGCATTTTTCAGGTAACAGAAAGTGCTAGAAGGGATAGGGGAGGAGGGTGTGGAGGGAAGGGGGGAAGGAGTGTTAGAGGAGTTAAGCTGGGGGGTAATAAGTGCTAGGTTAAGAGGAGCAGATTATGGTTAACAATCACAGGAGCTGGAGGCAGAGAGGAGGAGGTGGAGGTTGGATTTGAAGGGGCCTAGCTTTAGGCAGTGAGGAAATGTCATAGCTGAGGCCATTTAACCAGCTGGGAGCTCTGTAAGTGAAGGAGCTTTGCCCCTGGGTGGTACGGCAATGTGGGATGTGCAGGAGCTGAGATTCAGAGCCCTTGTTGGGGTGCTGACTCTGCACCAAATGGAAGAGTGCTTGGACATTTGGGGGGGCTAGACCCAGTGTTATTTTTCTGGCCATTAAGCAGGTCTGGTATTTGATACAATTGGAGCCAACCAGTTTGGGCGTATAGGTCACAGGCGTGGGTGAGGTGGTGAGATCCAGTGATCAGTCTGCAAGCTTTGTTTAAGGTCAAGGATATGCACCTAAGGGCAGTGGCAGAGGCCGAGCCATAGAAGATCAGGCCGTAGTCGATTAGTGAGACCACCGAGCTCTGTACTGCGATCCTTAAGGCATCTGCGGTAAGGCAATGCCTATGCCTGTAAAGAAGGCCAAGGCGTGTATTTGCAGCTTTTGAGACATTGTCTAAGTGGGTGACGTAGGATAGATTACAATCAATAGTGACTCCAAGGTATTTGAATGATTGAACCTGTTTGAGGGCTGCACCAAGGCAATTAGTGATTAGGAGGGGTTGAGACCTGTGTTTGTTGTGAGAGCTGCAGAAAAGCATGGACTTGGATTTTTTATAGTTGAGGACTAATTTATGCTTGCTAAACCAGTTTTCAATTGCAGAGAAACCAAACTGAAGATTATTTTGAAGGTGGAGGGGGTCCTTGTGGGTGGTGAAAATGACGGCATCGTCCACATAGAGAAGGATTTGTTGAGGAGAAGATTGCAGGATACTGTTCAGAAGAGGCTGAAAAGGAGTGACCAAGGATGGAACTTTGGGGGACTCCTGAGCAAACAGATCTTTCAGTGGAGTGGACATTAGCAATCTTCACATGTTGGGAACGGTTTTCCAGGTAGCTCTTGAACCAAGAAGAGGATTCATGGGAGAATCCAGCACTTTGCAACGGTATGATTAATAGGCAATGGTGGATGGTGTCAAATGCCTTGGACAGGTCTACGAAGACCACCCCAGTGAGGAGACTATTATCCAGAGAGCTGTGGATAGCACCGGTGAATTTGAGGAGGGCAGATGTAGTGCCGTGTCCTTTTCTGAACCCGTGTTGTTGGGTGCACAAGATGTTGCATTTGTCCAGGTATTCCGAGAGCTGGTCAGCTACTATGCGTTCAAGGGCCTTAGAGAGAGGGGGTAGTATGGATATAGTTCGGTAGTTCACATGTAGTGCCCTGTCCCTACTCTTGTGGACCAGTGTAATAGTGGCGGATTTCCATTGCTCGGGAAACTGACCAAGGGAAAGGGAAAGGTTGAAGATCACAGTCAGAGGTGATAGGACTTCATCGAGAGTAAGGGACACCAGTTTAAGGTCAAGTGAATCCCCACTTGTCCTGGATCTGGCAATTGCCTTACTGATATAATTGCAGACTTCAGTCATCCTGACTGCTTTGAAGTAGAATGGGGGGTGGTTTGCAGGAGGGGGCGTGGTGGTGGAGGATGATGCTGGAGTATCATCATCGAAGAAGTCCAGTGGGAGAACACTACTGAGGTCTGAGAACGCAGTGTTGAATGTATTAGCAATAGAGGTTGGGTCGAGAGTTATGACGCCATCAACATCCAACATGGTAGGAGAGATTTGAGATGATTTCCCCATGATTTCTTTAAGATTACTCCAGAAGGATTTTCCCTTACCCCAGGTGTTAGTAAGGACTTCGTTGTAATGTATACTTTTCGCATTGTGGATGGATTTTGTACATTCATTACAAGCTCGTTTGTAGTTGAGTATGTCGGCTTGGTTACCTGTAGCCCAAGCCTGGTGCCAGAGATGGTCCCAAGCTTTTAATTGTGCTAGGAGTTCCATGGAGACCCATGGGTTACAGAGGCCTTTTACTTTGCGCTTTTTGATAGGGGCATTGGAGTCACAGACAGCGTTGAAGGAGTTGATGAAAAATCCAGGGCCAAGTTGACTTCAGTTGCGCAGCAGATGGCAGACCAGTCCTGCTGTCTGAGTTGAGATTTAAGGTGTTTCAGCTGACCCTGGGGAAGGACTCTGTTGCTGATTAATTTGGGGGGGGGCATGCTGAATTTATTCGACCATTCGCAGATGACTGGGGAATGGTCGCTTAGTGAGTCTAGAACAGACACATTAGAGATATGGGATAAGTGACTGGCCAGGATCCAGTCTAGGAGGGTACTTGAGCCAGTTTTGTAGTTGTGCCTGGTAGGGGAGTTGACCAACTGAGCAAGACTGGTTGCTGCAATGGCATCCTTGAGACCCCCTATATCTGGCACCAGCCAATTGATGTTGAAATTACCCATTAGTATTGACTCTGAGCCAGGAGGTAGTGAACGGATGAGGTCCAAGACTGAGTTAAGGCCTTTAAGTTGCTCTTTTGGAGGTATGTATACAGCCACAACAGTCAGAGATTTGTTGTGGACCCCAAGCAGGATTCTAATGGGAAGGATCTGTGAGGATGTATCCGAGATAGGGGTACATATTAAGTGGCCAAGGAGAGACTCTTTAAGGTATACAGCACAGCCATCCCCTCTTTTAGAGCTCCTATCAAGTCTGAACACGTTGTAGCCAGGTAGTGTGATTGCCCTATCAGGGATTTTGGATGAAAGCCAGGTTTCAACAACTGTAATAATATCGGGGTTGTGTTGGTTAGAGAATATTTGCAAGGCGTTGAGCTTAGGTAGGGGGCTACAAACGTTGAGAGTTGCGAGGGTGAGTGTCCCAGAATGACTCAGTTTGTAGTCTGAGTGAGTGGTTTTTGGGCAGGGGTTGGGGTGAATATTCCCAGATAGTAGCAGCAGAAGGAGCAGGAGCTTCAGAGTGCACCAACGCAGTTGTCTGAGGGTGGATTTGTTTGCTCGTTTCATGCAGGTGTGAGGGCGGAGAGGTTGTCTATGGTCCCAGAGAGAGGTCAAATGTGCCAGTGGTTTGAGTAGGAACAATCGGACATATGGCACCCCGCCATTGTTCCAGTGGTGCTGTCAGCCATTCGTGGTTATGGTTGAAACTGGAGAGAAAAGTCCTGAGGGATGAGTGCCGTTATTTGAGTAGGTGTGGTAAATTTGGTAGTCCAAAGGGCGAGCAGGGAGAGACGCTCTAGGCAAATAGAACAAAAGAGAGAGAAAAATAAACATACGGAGAGGTAGAAGGTACCAAGCCATTATGCACAGAAGGGATGGACGGGGTGCCCGAGGAGGACAAATGAGGGAGAAATTTGACTGTGATGGCAGGCTAAGAGAAGGGCAGAAGGGTGGGAGGGAGGAGGAGAGGGAGAAGCATTAGCAATAAGCTAAGAGGGTGAGTGGTAGTAGAGCAAGAGAGAGGGGGGGTTAGGGAAAGGGGAGGGAGAGTGGGCAGCAGAGAAGGAGGTCCAAGGATTGGTAGGTCCAATAAGGAACAGGCAGGGTGGTACTCTTGAGTGAGTTGGGTGGAGCTACAGCCTATTTAATCAAGGAGGGTGGGTGCAAATTTTCGGCAAAAGCTGTAGTGAGCATAAGGGGGATGACAGAGGAAGACTACACAGAAGAGGATCAAGAAACAGCAGACATCCTGAACAGGTACTTCTGCTCAGCCTTCACAGTGGAGGTATGTGGAGATGGACCAGGAACAATTAGGGGTTGGGGGGTGGACACAAGTCCATTTTCAGAGGAAAAAGTCCTGAAGGGACTTACAGATCTGAAAGTGGATAAGGCCATGAGGCCAGATGGAATACACCCAATGGTACTAAAGGACACCCAAGGGTACTAAAGAAACTCACAGAGGTACTTGCTGTACATCTTATTCAACAGCTCACTGGAAACAGGCATGGTTCCAGGGACTGGAGAAGAGCAGATGTCCCGCTGCATAGGAGCAGCAGCAGGGAGTTGCTTGCAACTGCAGGCCGGTCAGTCTCACATCACTGATGGGGAAATTAATAGAAACCCTGCTAATGGAAAGGTTAGTAGAGTATCATTAATTTAATGTGCTACAAGACTGAAGGCAGCATGGATTCATGGGGGTGGGATGGGGTCATACCAGACAAATCTGATTGATTTCTTCAACTGGATGACCAGAGAAATACATTAGAGGATCTCTCCACATACTGATGTACACCTTGGTGCAAAAAAGCAATGTCCAGTCTCCAGCTCTTGCTGCTTCATTCTTCTTATTTAGACTTTTAAAATGGACAAGCACTACCATACACACACCAAGACCCCTATACCCAAACACTTCGTCATAATGGTTTTGTCAGGGATTTAAGGGAGGTCAGTGGACATAGTCAAGTTTGAAATTTTAGAAGGCCTTCTATGCTGTGCTACAAAGGAGACTGGTAAAGAAATGGAGCAGCCTGGGGTGGAATCCAAAGTGGTAAACTAGGTAAGAAACTAGTTGCTGGATAGGCAGTAGAGGGTGGTGGTTAATGGCACTCACTCCAGTGGTGAGACAGTGACCCGCGTGGTGCCACATGGCTCAGTAGTGGGACCTGTCCTCTTCAATGTCTTCATAAAGTACATTACAGAATAATTGGAAGGGAAGGTATGCCCTTTTGTAGATGACACCAAAATCTGTAATAGCAGTAGTAGTAGTAGTAGTAGTAGTAACAGTAGTAGCAGTAGTAGTGAAATTGTATTCATGATTTGCAAAATACCATGAACATGGTCAACCCCAATTGAGTGAGAAGCTCATTTTCAATGGGTACCATTAACACATACATAAATATTAACATTTACAAACACATGTAGATAAAAACAACAATATTATAATACAGGTCTCATTTACAAACACATGTAGATAAAAACAACAATATTATAATACAGGTCTTAGTTACAATAATGTTCAGTACATACAGTGAAATAAAGACTAATTTAAAGTTAAAAGCAAACATACACAATGTTTGACCAGCATCATAATCAGGGTAGCAGATTTATGGTTTAGAGCCTTCTTGCACTAGCCAATTTATTATGTTGTTAAAATTTATACATTTTGTATTTACTCTAAGATGAATTGGCAAAAGATTCAACAAAATTTGGCCCTCTGAAAAAAAGGAGGCTCTACCTACGTTTATTCTTGTGGGCTGTACGCAGAATTCAGTACCATAGATTATCACGTTTGGTCTACTTACTCTAGTTACCATTTTTTCCAGTATGTCATTTGGCAGGAGTTTTTTATAGACTTTAGCCATCATGCCTAAAATATGCAGTTTTCTGTGATCTTCCAGTCTTACCCAAGTCAAATCCTTACAAAGAAAACAGTGATGTCTTTTACATGGGGTTCTAACACACATCTAGCTAACCTATTGTATAAAATATCTAATTTGTATAACTCTGTACTTGCTCCTCCCTCATAGATAATGTCCCAGTAATCTATATTAGGCAAAAGCATGGCCTCCACAGTTCTAGCTTTAACACCTATAGACAATTTTTTTAACACAATATAACACCCCCAATTTTCTATTTATACTTGTAACAGTTTGATCAATATGCATATCCCAGCAGAAAGCTCATCTATCCATAGGCCTAGATATTTATAAGACATAATCTGTTCCAGTCTGCCCCAAGAAAATGTACTGTAACAATGTCCAAGCTTTCATTAGGGGATGATGCTCTACTAGAATTACCAAAAGTCATAACTTTATATTTTTTGGACACTCAGGAGGGGGTGGAGAGAATGCTTAGGGAGCATGGGAACCTTGAGGCATGGTCAACGGCATAGCAGCTAGGGTTCAGTGCTCAAATGGGCAAAATTATGCACCTAGGGCCTAGACATCCAGCAGCTGAGTATACAGTGGGGGGGTACTGATAGTCACTAAGGAGGAAAAGGACCTTGGGGTTATCATATCAGATGATATGAAAGTGGCAGGGCAGTGTGACAAAGCAGTGAGTAGGGGCAGTTAGATACTGGGATGTATAAGGAGAAAAATCACTAGCAGGAGGCTGGAGGTGGTGTTACCTCTGTATTGGTCACTGGTTAGATCCTACCTAGAGCACTGAGCCCTGTTCAGGAGGTTGCACCTCAAAATGGACATAGACAGGGTGGAGGGATTTCAGAGGAGATCAAGTCAAATGGTACAGGGGTTGCATCAAAAGCCATATGAGGAGAGGTAAGGCAATGCAAATTTTATTTAAAAAAGATGCCCATCCTGGCAGCTCTGGGTGCTGAACATGTTAAAATTACATACAAAACACAATCAATAAATTATATATACAAAATAACATCATAATATACAAAATAAATATTTGACGCTATAAGTCATTATTATAAAATTTACAAATACTACTATCAGCAATAACTACTGGCTAAAATATAGCCAGGGACCAGTTTAAATGTGAAAGTCAGGGATCAGAAAGAACTATAAATCTAAGTCTGGGAAGGCTTGATTATACAGAGACTGAGGGATCTCAACTTGTTCCCACTAGAAAAGACGAGAGTGAGTGAGGACATGATAGAGATGTACAAGTACCTCCTGGGGTGACAGAGGTACAGGAGGGGATTCTCTTTCAAATTAGAAAAAACACAAGGACCAAAGGGCATGGGATGAAGCTGGAAGAGGGAACATTTAAAGGATGTGTGGAAGTACTACTTCACTAAAAGAGTGGTAGATGCTGGGAACAGATTGCCAGCAGAAGTGGTGGAGACAAAAAATAGTAAGAGGCTTCAAGCATGCATGGGACAGACATAGGGGAATATTAGTAAATAGGAAGGGATGCAGGAGGGTCACTGGAGACCATGAAGGGTTTCCAGAGACAGACTAGGCAGGGACCATCTGGGCAGACTGAGTGGGCCAAGGGGTCCTTTTCTGCTGACAAATTCTATGTTCTGTTTTTCTATGTTGCTCCAATAGCTCTACAATGGTGAAAATGTACAGTTTTAAATACCTGAATGTCACTTTTGATCCTTTCCTATCTATGCTGATCACACTGTTATACTGAACAAAATTGTTTAACAAAAATAGGGTATAGCCCACAGATGAAAGCACTCCATGACTCCTCCAGGAGCAAATGATTTGATACCTTTTATTGGACCAACATAGATGTTACAAAAAGAAAACAATGTCTAAGGTTTTGGACCAACCAAGTCCTTCCTCAGAGACTTATGCCCATAATTGTCATATGTTTCAGAGGAAGGTGTTGGTTGGTCTGAAAGCTTAGATATTGTTTTCTTTTTGTAACATCTATGTTGGTCCAATAAAAGGTATCAAACCATTTTCTTCTGGATCTGTTCTTACAAGGACCAGTACGGCAACTAATCTATTTCTGTATGTCTCCATGAATCCTAAAATTAATCTTACCATTGCCAAATGTACTCTGCTACAGTACCTGTATTTCACTATGCTGGCCCTAAGTATTCACAGGCTGCTGCAAAAAATATCTCTTGTCTTATCCCAGTCTACAGTAACATCTGACAGTTTGCATCATGGGCCCCTTTTGGAACCCCGCACTGTGACTTGCACCTGACTCCTAACTGGTTCACCTTCCAAACATGCAGAGACTTCACCCTCAGCTGGCTAATAGACAAAATTATTATGCACCCCAACCTCTCTCTTATCAAGGTTCATTAGGCAGTGACTTCACCCTCAGCTGGCTAATGACAAAATTATTATGCTCCCCAACCTCTCTCTCTCTCTTATTGAGGTTCATTAGGCCTAAATTCAGCCCACATGATGCACTCTTCTGACCTCCTTTTGCTTGACACGTCACAAATAAATTCTAACAGTCAAAATGGTCTTCTGAACAGCTGGACCATCGTGTTGGAACTCCCTTCCCTTGGGTCTAAGAACTACCCCTTTCCATTCTCTCTTTAAAACACAACTTGTGGCCTACTGACTGCATCTGTCTGCAACTGTCCTACAGAAACAGTTATCCTGCAGTGTAGTGTTTAAATGTAAAAATGTTGCTGCACTGTTACCATTATACAGTGCTAAACTATGGAAACCTATGATACCTAATACTTATAATCTTTTATCAATTTTGTACTTCTTTGTTGCTTTGTTGTAATTCTGTCCTTTTTACGTTCACTTGTGCACATGCGCAAGGAACGTTTTGGGAGAGTAGCACACTTTGGAGGTGTGCCTCTCCCATCCAATGCACTGCTCCCTTGAGCAGGCGTGGAGGTCCTGCACCAATCGGTGCGGGAGCTCTGTATGACAGCGGTGGTCTTCTGCTTCAAAGAAAACCACCACTGCCATACCGAGCACCGCGTCACGCCGCCGAGGCCACGCTGCCCCCCAAAGCTTTGGTGCCACGCTGGGAGCTCCACTCAGCGTGGCAAACATTGTTGTTTCCACGGGGTGCCCAATCCCCATCGGCTCTACGGCACCCCCAAGCCATCCTGCTGCCACGCTGGGAGCCCACCCCAGTGTGGCAACGTTGTTTGCCGACGGGGTGCCCAATCCCCGTCAGCTCCACGGCACCCCAAACCATCCTGCTGCCACGCTGGGAGCCCACCCCAGCGTGGCAAACATCCGCTTTGTTTTGCCGACAGAGGTGCCCAATCCCCGTTGGCCTCGGCCCCCAGCATAGTTTGCGGCGACGAGGTGCCCAACCTCGCCGGCTCCTCCCCCAGCCATCTTCTGCCACACTGGGAGCCCACCCCAGTGTGGCAAACGTCCCACGTCATCTTTTTTTGTTTTTACCTGTAAAGAAAACTGTCCTGCGGTGTATCTCCCAGTCCCTCCCACAACCCTCACCCACCCACTGCGCACCCAGTCTTCCCACACCCCCAGCCCATACTTACTCCGACTCTGGTGTGACGATCTTCAGTGGACTGGGAACACGTCTGCAGTCTTCAAAGGCGACCGTGAACTGAGGAAATGCCGGCAAGCTGTATAATGGGCAGATTGGGTGACAACTTTATTGCATATCTCAGGCATTTTGTGAATTTTGTCTTCACCATGGGTTTTGGGACCTCTTCTCATGAATGATGTCACTGTCATGGCGTTAGATTCGGCCTTCGGGTGATTTCGCAGTCACTGCGCCGAAATCACCCTTCAGGCCTGAATAGTGCCATGACAGTGACATCATTCGCGAGAAGGTCCCAAAACCCCCGTGTTGAAAATTTGGTGCAAAAAATTCCAAAAAATTACTTTTTATGAGCGCAGTGCTATGCAGTTCCTACGCAGGCTCGTAGAGGTTGTGCGATTTTCAATATTTTCACCCAGATTTTCAACATTGCCATTTTACCACCCTTATGAGCAGTACAGCTGTCATTTTTCACATCCTGCCCAAAACGTGTTTCTGCCCATGTAGTGCACAATGGCACAGTCGGTGTGCGAAATCAATGTATGGGACACAGTAAGAAAATCACAGTGACACTGTTCATTAGCAGAGGTTTTAAAATGGCAATGTTGAAAATTTGGTGAAAAAATTCCTAAAAATGACTGTTTTATGAGCGTACGTTGCACAGTTCCCACACACGCTCGTAGGTTTGCGAATTTTCAATATTTCCACTCCAGATTTTCAACATTGGCATTTTACCACACCTCCTCATGAGCAGTACAGCTGTCATTTTTCACATCCTGCGCAAAACGTGTTTCGCCCATGTAGCGCACAATGGCGCAGTTGGTGTGCGAAATCAATGTATGGGACACATTAAGAAAATCACAGTGACACTGATCATGAGCAGAGGTCTTAAAATGGCTGTGTTGAAAATTTGGTGACAAAATTCCTATTAAAAAATGACTGTTTTACAAGCGTGCATTGCACAGTTCCCACGCACGCGCGTAGGTTTGCAAATTTTCAATATTTCCACTCCAGATTTTCAATATTGCCATTTTACCACACTTCCTTATGAGCAGTACAGCTGTCATTTTTCACATCCTGCCCAAAACGTGTTTCCACCTATGTAGCGCACAATGGGGTAACAAAAAGGTCATGCTGAAAATTTATTGTGCAAATACCAGCAATCGCACAGGGCATTAGGGTAAAGCACCATACGTGACAAACACCACTGCAAATACCTGCAAGCGAATGTTCGGCATTGACAAATGTTTGTTATTTGTACATCTGTGCAACTATTTATTTTGCAAATTTATTCTTGTATTCACTGTTATTTTAACCCATGTAGCTCATTACTGTTACCACCTTAATACTTTGCCTCTCTAGGCCCGGTCATGCCTGCAAAAGGTCCCTCAGATCTGTAAAAGGTCCCTCAAATTAGTGTACTTACCCAGTCAACAAATTAATCAATAGGTAAATTTGATAGCCAATGTGGTTAATATGTTTAATAAGCACTAATTGCTATGTTATATTTATTAGACCAGTGTTACATTGTAAAATCCTACTTGTTTTCAGACAATGACACCCAAGTTTGCTGATTGTTATCAGTTACTTAAAGAGAAAGAATATTTATCCTTATGTGGCATTTCAGAGATATAAACATTTCCTTCTGATACTGCACCCATAATATTTCATATGTATGCATGCAGGTGATAGCTTTCACACAGCCTCACATTGTAGGTTTTCAGTTTGTCTTTAACCATTCTGGTTCATTTGGAGGGCTCATAAATGTTAAGAAGATTGCAAAGATAACAATAGAATGAAGCAGAATATCCTGATGCAGAGGGCATTTTTGGTGGGCTACAATTGTCTGGATAAAATGACAGCCTTTGTCACACCCAGGACCCTTAACTAACTGACTTACAAATCCACCAGGATTTGCCCTCCACAGAGAGCTCTGTTATTAGGAATTGTACAGTTTTTGGCCTTTAAAGGAAAGGTAAAGTTTTCAGAACGTTTAAATGACTGAAAGCCCATGAAAAGTTTGTTTTTTTCAGACTAGATGTTGGGCATACCTGTAGGTGTCGGCAGTTCAGAGATACTCATATCTAAGCCAGCCATAAATTACAATAGGCAGTAGCCATATTATGCAATGCTGAGACAGGAAATGATGTCTTGCTTGAACAAGCTTGTGCTAATTGAGTCAATGGTCATGTTTGCTAAGTACACAATTGGCTGTTGTATTAATTGTCTTTTTCAATGTGCTAGTAAAAGTCTTTCTACTTTTATAATAATTGAGTTATTTGTTCGGTGAACCTAGTGAGTTTTCACTTTTCCAACTCCTTGTAAAAAGAACTGAATATGGAATTCTGGTACTGTGATGTCAGAAAACCCAAGAATTATTCCCTTGTGAAGTCCTCCCAAGGTAATCTCGAAACTATACCAGGCCCTTTTTCATTGGTGGTTTGGAAGTTCCTATGGTCCCACTAAATATTGGTCCTCCTTCTTCCCCCATTATACTTTTGACTGGCCTGTATTATGGCGGTACTGCCATAAATTTGTGTCGTAAGACAGACTACGGCTCATGCAATACCGTATTTTACATAATCTTTATTATACTCTCTCAAAACTTGCTAGTTGGGGCCTTCTAGACTCAGATTTGTGTTCTAGATGTTCCCTAGATAAAGGGACACTTCTCCATATTGTTTGACAATGTCCTAAGATAATCCCCTTGTGGAATTCTATTAAGACCAAATTGGACCCCTTTTTGGGTCTTCAGGACTGCTTTACCCCAGAAATTTGTCTGCTAGGGGACTTATCCCCTATAGAGGTTACCACTCAGAGATTTCAAATTTCCATGATAGCTCTGTCTGTTAAAAAAGTCATTCTTAAGCATTGGGAAGATGACATTTGTCCTTCTTATCACGAATAGCTTCATGAAATTCTAGCTAATCTCAGAACAGAGAAAACCATTACGGGCCTCTATAATAGATAACAGAAATATATGCAAGTCTGGGATCACTTACACACTCTAATTACTATTGGTGGTGATAGTAATAATATGTCTTAGTTAAATGACTGGGATGATTTTCGGTGTTGCTGCTGTACTGGGTGGGAGGGGGATGGGGGTGGGAGGGGACAGAACATACTTCATACTGTAATAACGTTGTCTAATTGTTACTATTTCTGTCTCCTATATTATTGTAAAATTGCTAATAAAATTTGAATTGTAAAAAAAAAAAGAAGAAGAAGAAGCATTTATATAGTGCTTTTCATACACAGTATCCCAAAGCGCTTTACAAGTAATGCTAGACTGGTAGTGAAGTGACTGAATGTGTGGTGGCGGCCATATCACACATCATCACCCACACACAGCCTGGATAATTGCATGAACTGGTTTATGGGAAGGGGAATGTTGGCCAGGACACTGGGAATGTTCCCTGCTCTTTGCGAAGAGTGCCCTGGGTTCTTTTACTTCCACCTGGACACCCACCAGGATGGGCAGAAGGGACCTCAGTTTAACATCTCATTTGAAGGACGGCACACCCCAGCAGTACAGCACCCCCCCAATACTGCACTCAGATGCCAGCAATTTTTAGGTGCAAGTCCAATCCCAGTGTGGGACGAGAACCCATGACTTTCTGATCCAGAGGCGGATGCGCTACCAACTGAGCCACGCTGACACCTATATACTATATAACAAAACCCAAGAATTAAGGAGTTCAAGTAGATTTACTTCTCTCATTTTTCAAAAGAAATACACATTTATTCCAGTAAAACGTTGCATCTTTTTGCATGTTTGCAGTGTTCCTATCCATCTGTGTTGTTTTGCAAGTAATTATTTTGTTAAATGTTTTTTCCTCAAGTAAAATCTTGTTGCCACACTTGCCTTCATTTCAGACTAAAGTATAATGCCAAGAACTCCCTTGTTAAGCCTGGCTAAGAAGAAAAAAAAAAACAAGCAAAGAAAGAAAATGTTTAAACAATTTCCAGCCCCTCTGGGGCAGCAATGGGGATGGGGGTTGCTGATTTTGTTGCTAATTGATGTTAGACACCCACCATTGGCACGCCTGTAATATATATATGAATTGATTAGTTCTAATTAAAAAAGCAATAAGTATGGTTTGATTATGTTACCATCTTTATTATCCATACTATACATTATGAAAATGAGAAGAAAAAAGTTACTGTTTTCACTTGGTTGGTGGTTGAAAAAAATATCAACAATGATTTGATTGTGATTGCTTTGAATATGTATTTTATTACTCGGTTTATTATTTCTACTATAAATGGTTTCTGACTGCTGAAACTCTGTTGCTGCTACCTCAGAACACCATTGTGAATGAGATTGTTCCTATGTTTCTATGAGACTCCTGTCCCAATGGTTTGCTATCACAGTTACAAAAACATGATTACTCATTTATTTTAAATTGTTTATTTTATGTGAGACTTTTGTCATGGCATCAATATAACATTATATAGATACCAAACATTCATGAAACAGTCTAAGCAGTATTGTGTGTTTATTTACTAAAATATATTTTACAAGGTTAGCAAGCAGAGTCCTAGAAGGCTTGTTTGTAGTTGCGACCGAGGGGGGGAGGTGGGGGGATGGGATACAGAGGAATTCAAAGGAGTATATGCAACAAACAATTATCACAGCATAGGAGGCAAGTAGCACAGATACAATTACAAGTACAAGTACCATGACAAGAATCGTAGTAATATAGTGTACCAGATTTTCAAGTTACAGTCCATCTTCAGACATCATAAGCAGCATAAGGAATGTCAAATCCATAAGTAAAATCAGCAGCGTGATATATCAGCATGACTCAACTCAGACAATCAGAGCAGTCAGAGATAAGCAACAGCAGTGAGTAGCACATTCAACATTGAAGTGACAAGTAAGAGAGGGCAGTTAAGGTAACACTGAGGGACCCTATGATACCCCTTGAGATGGACCTTGGCAGGCCTAAAGTTCAGGCAAAGGGACAGGGTAATGGGTAGACCACTCTACAAGGAGGGGAGTCTGTGCTTTAATCCAAAAATAAATACAAATATTATACAGAAGTATAGGTGAAGTGGTAGATTTTTTTATTCAATGAAATACTATTTTTCTCATTTTATTTAATGAACCACTTTTTTATTGTTTTTCATATTTCTGACTGATAAACTTGGAAATTACACCATATGGTCTACTGTGTGTGCAAGATTTATCATACCAAAGCTTCTCCCAAAATCATCCTGATCTGTTCATTCCATTTGTTGGACTTGTCCCGTCTTAATGCTTGCTTGGTAGCCACTAAATGGTCCCCTGTTCCTATTGCTGGCAACATGGATAATGCCCTCAAATTCTTCACCTCCACATTTATGTATGGGATCATCATGCTCCCCCTCTGCGTTTATGGAGCACTCTACTCTCTTCATTAGTAGTCACAAAGAACTATTTTGCAGAGGTCACGGTAAAATACGGCACAGTCCGCCATGTCCAAGATGGCCACCAAACTGTATTGTGTATGCTCAACTACTTGCACATGCACAGTAGAGTTCAGAGGAGACTGTCTTGTTTACCAGAGGATCTGTTTTTTTTTTTTTATGCCATCTCTGGTCATCTGGTTTTCCCACTCCCTGCTTCAGTTTTCTGACCTCCTCCTAATTTGACTGTCAGACACCAGTGGGTTCCACCACAATGGCCAAAGTAAAAGAAAAAAAAGCACAAAAAACCTTCCATTGTAACACGAGTGATAGAGCAAGTGAGCGATACCATGGGGAGGAGAGTGCTTTAATTAAACCTCCGAGTTAGAGTCCTGAGCTGACTGTGTAGATCCTTCCCACCATAATTTCAGCTGCAAGCCTTAGGGAGCCTGGATGAGTCTTGGCTCAGTTTGTACATGGGTACTGCTATGGGTACAGTCAGGGTTCAGCTTCAGCAGCAGCACTGGGATGGGAATGACTAGAGTGGCAGCTGGTGGGCTCACTCAGTACAAAGAAAGCCACAAAACAAGTGCAGCAGCCAGGTCCAGCTTAGCCTATCCACCAGGCAGCATGATTGAGACTCTGAGGGGCAGGCAACACGACTCAAACACTGGGACTACTCTAGTGTGAGCTCTTACCTCCGGCTACAAGATGCATCTTAAGGTCAATGGCTAGCTTGTACAACTGGCTAATCAGGAGCCCAGATTTTTACAGTTAAATAATGCAGTGAAAGATGTTACTCGCCCAACTTTGAATTTGGGCTCTTTGGGTGAGTCACTGAATGAGTGAGATTTTTGACTACAGTAAGTCTTTACCACCCCAAATTGGATAAACTAGATGTTACAAAATCTGAAGGATCTGATGGACTGCACCCAAAGTTATTAAAGGAAATTAGATTAGAATTGGCTAACCCACTTGAAAAACTTTATAACATGTCTCTAGATAGGGGGGAAGTACCACAAGACTGGAGGACTGTCACAGTGGTCCCTATATTTAAAAAAGGGGATAAGGGCAGCATGATAAACTACAGGCCCATCAGTTTGACTGCCAATCTTGGAAAGACTATAGAGTCCATAATTAAGGACAAATTGGAAAAGCAATGTGTTGGTACAAGTTTTGCAGATCCTACCCAGCATGGTTTCAGAAAACACAGATCGTGCTTGACAAACCAATTAGTGTTCTATGAGGTTGTGAGTAAGGCATTGGACCATCATCAACCTGTCGATGTGTTTTTCTTAGACTTCCAGAAAGCATTCAATAAAGTCCCTCATGGGCTTTTGATAAAGAAATTGGTAGGTAGGGGAGTAAATAACAAAATAACAAAGCTGACAGATAGAAACCAGAGGGTTCGGATACATGGGTCAGTGTCCAGTTTGGGGAGGGTGATGAGACAGGTACTACAGGGCTCAGTACTTGGACTGACCCCTTTCTCCCTATTTGTATCAGAGTATGAATGCAAGCATAAAACCCTGGCTAACTAAATTTGCTGATGATTGAAGCCAGGGACTGTGGTTAACACAGACAGACAGGTACTAGAAGTGAAGAAAGATCTGAGGGCACTAGAGGATTGGGCTAAAAAAATGAGATGCTCTTTAATGCAGAAAAAATGCATAGCAATGCACCTAGACTCGCGAAAAAACAAACGCAAATACAGTATTAATAACACAACACTCAGAATGGTGGAACAGGAAAGAGACCTAGGCAATCGAATTGATAAATTCAATTGTAGTTCCCACTGTAATGAGATAATTTAAATAAAATGATGGAATCTTAGCAAGAATTTGAAGATCAACACAAAACATAAAAACTGTGTAGTGCTCATCTACTAGGCTTTTGAAAGACCCCATATGGACTATTGCTCCCTGTTATGGAGCCCGCTTCTGTGCTGGGGATATACAGTAGATAACCTAGAGAGGGTACAGTGTAGGAAAACAAGGCTGATATCAGGATTGACTGACACTTCTTATGAGGCTAGGTTAGAACACCTGGGTTTATATTCATTGGAGAGGAGACGATTAAGGGGAGGCATATTGGAGATGTTTAAAATAATGAAAGATAGACAGCTACTACATATCCTAGGCCTACAGATTAATAATAGAGAAGTTAATCTAAGAAGTCATCAATTCCAAATCAAACTAGCTGTCCCAAGGAGGAACATTAGAAGGAACGTCTTTACATGGAGGGTAGTAAATGTGTGGAATAACATCCCTATGGACATTATTGAGGTAGTGTCCTTTACAGACTTTAAAAGTAGACCTTGGTCCTTTTTTTTTTCAACCCTGTAAAAAGGAAACCATCCATCGATGTCTTTTGTGGTCGTTAATGTCCCCCCACCCGATCCTCCCACTCAGCACCCACCACCCCTGCACACCCCCAAGCCCTTACTTACCTATCGTGGGTCCAATGCCATAATCCTCTCTGGACAATAGACACATTTTCACTCTTCAAGACCGGACTATGAACTAAAGAAACAGGTATGTTATTCAATGTATTTCAATGGTGTTTTGAACTTAGTGGCATAACTTGGCCATTTATGCATATTTTTGGCCCAGATTTTCAACATGCCTTTTTTGGTATCTCACCTCATGAACAATTGTACTGACATTAGGCAAATCTGTCCTGAAAGGTGATTTTGCTGTCCCTGCACAAAATCACCTTTTGAGCAGGAGCTGAACATTTTTTTTCACCCTTGCTCATGAGGTGGGGTCACAAGAAGACTTTATTGAATATTTGTTGTAAAAATATTAAAAAAACAAAGTTATGAGCCAGCATTGAATTTTGTAAACGTACACTTGTAACTCTGGTAATTTTCAATATTTTTACCCAAAATTTACAACATAGTCATTTTTATACAGCATCTCATGAATGTGAAAGCTGTCATTTTTCATCTCCTGCCCCAAATATGTTTTTGCATTTCGAAAGGTGATTTCACAGTCCCTGCGCACAATTACCTTTAGGCCAGGAGTTGAAAATTTTCTCTGCCATTCTTCATGATGGAGAGTCATAACAATGCTATGTTGAAAATTTGGTGTAAAACTATTAAAAAAAACAAATTTATGAGCCTACATAACATTTTGTGAACACAGGTTCCTAACTTTAGTAATTTTCAATATTTGTACCCCAAATTTAAAACATACCCATTTCTTTACAGCACCTCTTGAATGTGACAGATGTCATTTTTAAATTCTGCCCAAAATGTATTTTTGCATCCTGAAAGATGATCTTTATTTTATTTATTTATTCATTTTGAAAGTCTGATTTACAACCTTTGAGTCAGGGACTCATTTACAAAGGCACCTCGTTGCAGGGAGGGTAAACATGGTTACAGTGTGAGATACAACAGTGGTAACATACAGGTGCAATACAGATAGCAAAAAGAACACAATATAACAGTGGTTTATGGGATAAAGTTACATGCAGTAAAAAAAAAAAGGGGGGGGGCAGTCCAACAGACATTGATTTCACAGTCCCTGCGTGAAATCACCTTTCAGACAGGAGTTGAAAATTTCCTCTGCATTTCTTAATGAGATGGGATCATAAGAAGACAATGTTGACAATTTGTGACAAAAATATTACAACATAAAGTTATGAGCCTGTGTTCAAATTTACACACAGAGGCTCCTAACTTTAGTAACACATAACCCACATTACATCTCAGCTTGCACATTCTCGATGTGGTTGCAAGCAGTTTGACATCACTGCTCCTCAGGTCCCAGTTCTGCGCCCTCTGCTGCAGCTCTATCAGCTCTAGCCAGGAGTCATTATTGTTTATAGTTCTGCTCCAAAGTCTACTTTAGCTCAATTGGACCCTCTCACTCCTTCTGTTGCTTTGTCCTTGACAAACTCCTACATACACACCATTGTACTCTGTCCACTCCCCTCTACCTCCCCTTTCTTGATGAGAGGCACCTTACCCACTGTGCTTCTTTTATTTCCAAATATTAGTTTGATTTTATCCCCTCATCTCTTGTTTCTCTCCTCGCTTCCCCACTTCTTACTTTTACTCCCTTTGCAATTCTTGCTGTCGCTCTCCCTCAAATGAAGTCTACTGCTGGCCAAACTGCCTTCTCATTCTGCTTCCCTAAACTATGTGGCTCGCTTTCCCCTTCCATTTACTGTGCTTCTTCTGTTTCTGCTCCGAAATCTTTTTTCTGTGAGTTCTCTGTTCACTCCTGCAGTTGTTTCTAATACTTGAGTTGACTCCTTTTCACCTGCTACGTACCTACCACTGACACCAGCACTGCCCCACTCCCCTGATAGCAGTCATTTCTCCCTTTTCCTTATTTTGTTGTATTCCTCACTGTTTAATGTTCTTTTGCCGGTTCCACAATTTACTATATGGTAATTTATTGTCTGATAATTAATTCATTAGCATTCCTGAATTGTATATTTTCATAGAATCATAGAAAATTGTCAGCAGAAAAGGACCACATTGGCCTATCTTGTTTGCCTTTGTCCTCTTTCCCATAGGTACCCCTGACTCTGCCTGCCTACATCCCCACTTCTGCCCCCTTCCCGAATCCAGGCCCCTTTTTCTCATCAGGGTATCCATCCCTTCCTCTCCTGTTTACACCCATGTAGTTATCCCATGCTCTCTTAAATGTCCCCACAGCTTCCCCCTTAACCACCCCCTCTGGAAGTCCATTCCAGGGGCCCACAACCCTCTCAGTGAAGTAGTGCTGTGTCTTATTGCATCTGAATTGTCCGCCCTCCAGCTTCAAGCTGTGCCCTCTAGTTCTTGAATTTTCTTTCAACTTTAAGATACTCCCTTTCCTCAACTTGTTTATTCCCTTCAGGTATTTAAAGATTTCTATCATATTCCCACTCTCTCTCCTGGTTTCTAGGGGATACAGATCAAGCTCTTCTGTCCTCTCCTCATAGGTCCTTTGTTGCATGCAATTTACCATTTTGGTCACCCTCCTTTGGACTCTCTCCACCCTATCTTTATCCCTTTGTAGGTGAGGTCTCCAGAACTGTACCCCATACTATAGATGTGGATGAACCATGGATCTGTATAGGAGCATTATCACCTCTCTTCTACTGCTTGTGACACCCCTCCCTATGCATGCCAGCATACTGCTTGCCTTTCCAACCGCCCTGTATTATTTGATATATTGTACTTTGTGTTTGTTCTCTTCTTTTTTCTCCATCTCCCAGAATGCATCTGGAAATGAGCTGATACCAGCACAGTATGACTTTCTTGGTCAAACTTTTGAAATGCCCAATAAATAAAATAATGCTAGAACTATAATACTACAGTATAGCAATAGAAAATATGCACACAAATCACCTTTAGGTGCCACCAATCATGGACAAGCTAAAAAATAATGAAGAAAAAGAGAGTGAAAAACAGCACCCACTAAGCAGTGATTTGCTGTAGGGGGAATTGGCTGGCTCAGTGGACTGGTTGTGGTTTAAGGAGCCTTTCTCCTCTAGATCACTGGTTCAGATCCAGCCTAGGTCTGTAGTAGCTGAGTCATTATCACCCGAGGGCTATTCCAGGACTTATGTCATATGAGTTATGATGGTATTTGTTCAGTTTCAAGTGGGCGAGTGTCCACATCACAAAACTGCCAACTCAGTTGGCACTAATTGGTACCTTGAGTGACAGTCTCACATGCAAGGCTAAGGACTGAATGGGTATGGAGTCTTAGTTATCCACTGATCTCCATGGTGGTCCCTCCATGACAAGGTTGAGGCACATTTATGGGGGCAGTGTGGAGAAGCTTGCACTCTGACTGCCTGTACTGTATCTGCCATGTGGATAAACAGAGGACTTCAGTGTCCAGTGGTGTCAAACCTGCACCATTCATGAGCACTAACATTCACAATATAAATAACATTCAAAAAGTATTTAAAAATAAAGGAAATAACTGCTGCAAGTGCTTTTTTAATGCTAACTCACCAACAATTACAATACACAGGATGGGCAGTAATCTCCTTTAACACAAACTCCCCATCTCTCCTCTTTCCTTAGCGTGCACCTGTTTTTACTTATTTTCTTCATGTACAGTAACACTACAATAGTAATGCTATGCAGTAGTACAACATATCAATGCACAACATGATTATATAATCTGCCCCATCCTTCTTCTCCCTCAAAATCCCTCCTTCCTGACTTCCCCACTCACTACTGTAACTGCCCTTGACTACATAATGGCCTGCCTTCTAATTCCCCCTCCCCAATATTTACCTTTGTTTACACCAGCTCCTAGGTTTACACTCATGGTCCATGCTGAAATTTTTATTTATTGCACTTGCCTTTTGACCATATTTACTGTGCAATTATTTTATGCTATGTATATCCCTTCATGACAACTGTTACTTGTAATTTATTATATATTATTTTATATTTTATTTTTGTATTATATTTATTGCTCATTGTTGTCAAGTTGCATTATACTCCTGTTCCCATTCCCCCCACATGACCATGCGTATATCAGAGCACAACCGCACACCTGCACTTTTACCCCCTCCAAAAAAAACAATTTTGCCATTTTATAAGATAGATAACCCACTCTAGGATGTGTGGTTGCGCTCTGATATACGCACGCCTTGGGTGGTTGACGCACACCAAGACATATGTATATCAGAGCGTGACCTCACACCTAAGAGTGGTTATCTATTACATATATAAATATATATATATGATATATACATACATATATATATATATGTGTGTGTGTGTGTGTGTTAGGGGTGCAGTAGCACCGCTATAGTTAGGGTTGAGTAGCATGTGTAATGTTAAACCTTAAAAATTTGCACTTTAATAACTTTGTAACCAATCAATGTATTTATTCAAATTTGTATGCACTGTCCCATGGGGTAGATCTTTTGATGTGGCAAGTTTTGTGCAAGTTGGATGCATGGATTCTAGGATCCAGACAGTGCAAAAAGTCATAAAGTCACCACTTTTTGCCTCTCATCGCCTTGTGTGGCATGTTTATGTGATTTTTTTATGTTTGCTTGCGCATGCAGCACACAAGAAATATATTGAGGTTAGTTGAGTATTGCAGAGGTGTGGCAGTATTTGGCCAATCCAGCGAATGCTTTCAGGGGCACGTCCCTTGGCCACCAATCAAAAGGGAAGCTGCTGATGACGGCAGTTTCAGAGCGAGTACCAGATTTGAAAGAAATCTGCCGCTCCAATCACAGACAGTTTCATCATTGCAGTGGCAGATCTCTTCCCCCCACCTTCTTGGCAGCCAGGCACATTCCAGTCATGCACATTACAGTGCACAGTAATGTGCATGGCTGGACTTACGAGCAACTCATTTGCTCAGTTTGCCTTTCCTGGTGAAATAAATAAATGAGCCATGCTGCCGCTTTGCACACTTGGCAGCTTCTGCCACCCACCACACATTCACCCCAAAGCCAACATTGGGGTGCCCAATACCCGTGTCAGCATGCCCCTCTCAAGCCCAAACATATCTCTTGCTGACAGTGGGGTGCTCAATCCCTGTGTTGGCATGCCCCCCCTCACTATTGTGGCACACTGGGAGCCCACCCCAGTGTGCCAAAGTAATTTCTTATATTTTTCCAACACCGGGATGCCCACTCCCAGTGTTGGACATGCCCCACCTTTTTTTCAGCCAACCTTGGGGTGTCCAGTCCCAGGGTCAGCATTGATCCCCCCCCCACTAGTCTGGCACACTGGGAGCCCACCACAGTGTGCTGAAATCTGTTTTGTAATATTTCACCTGCAAAAAAGATAACAGTCCCACAATGTATTTTTGTTTTTAAACCCGAAAAAAATGAAAACAGTCCCTCGTCATTCCTGCTGGCCCCCTTCCCCAATCCACACCGTACCTCTGCACACCCCACCTCCCCACACTCCCCGCACCCATACTTACCTCCGGAGGTTGGGAGCAGTGATCTTCTGTGGACTGGGAACACATCTACACTATTCAATGACCAACCAGGAACTGAAGAAATGATGGTAAGCCCTATAATGGCAGTGAATAGGGGGGTTTCAATTTAGGTTGATATCTCAGCCAATTATTGGAGTTTTGGTCCCAAATTTTCAACAAGGGGTTCTTGGAACCCCGCCTTGTGAACACTGATACTGTCATTTCATTTCTTGGTCCCAAAAGGTGATTTTATGGTCGCTGCAGGGAATCACCTTTCAGGACCAATTAATGAAATGGCAGTGCCACTGTTTATGAGGTGGGGTCCCAAAAAGCCCATGTTGCAAGTCTGGTGAAAAAAACTCCAAAAAATTACTACGTTATGAGTGTCCATTGTGCAGTTTGAATGCACGGTCATAACTTCACCAAATGTTAATATTTTCACTCCAAATTTCTAACATTGCCATTTTTTCACATCCCCTTATGAACAGTACAGCTGTCATTTTTTGCATCCTGCCCAAAACATGTTTTCGCACCTGTGGTGCAGAGTTGCGCATTCGCTGTGTGAAATCAACTTTTGGGACAGATTAATGAAATTATAGTGCCACTGTTCATGAGGGGAGGTCCCAAAAAGGCCATGTTGAAAATTTGGTGAAACAATTCCAAAACATGACTGTGTTACGAGCGTGCATTATGCAATTTCTACGCATTCTTGTAACTTTGCCACTTTTTCATATTTTCACTCCAGATTTTCAACATTGTAATTTTTTCACATCTCCTCATGAATGGTACAGATGCCATTTTTCATATCCTGCCCAAAATGTTTTTTTCGCACCCAGTGCACTGAATGGCGCATTTGCTGTGTGAAATCACCTTTCGGGATTGAGTAATGAAATCATAGTGCCGCTGTTCATAAGGTGGGGTCCCAGAAAGTCCATGTTGAAAATTTGGAGTGGAAATACCAACAAACACCTGGGGCATTAAGGTTTCCAACCGTAACCCCCCACCCTGTACAGACTGACAGGTGTCGGGGGTGTGGCTTGGGGTCATCAGCTGTAATGCTCACACCATTCCACCCCCACCCCATCCTGCAGCAAGTGACAGGCATCGAGGTGTGCCTGGGGGTCTTCGGCCCCAACGTTCATCCCATTCTCCTATACTGCACCCATCTCAGCTTACTTCCTTATGGAATGGGGTGAGCGTAAGGGCCAAAGACCCTAAGGCACACCGTGACACCTGTCAGTGTCTGTGGGATGGGGTGGAATGGTGTAAGTGTTATGGCCGATGACCCAAAGGCACACTCCAATGCATGTCAGTCTCTGCAGGGTTGGGTGGGGTTTGGTGTTAGTTCAATACTTTGCTGCCATTCCTATTATGCATCTCTCTAACTCAAGCAGTACCAATGCCAATACCAGCAAGCAAACATTCGGCATTGACAAATGCTTGTTTATGGTAGAAACAGCTTGGGTAACAGAATAGGCATGCTTTGTTTTGTGTAAAAATATTAATCTGTTGCAATTATTAAGTTTTCCATTTTTCATTGTTTTCAATGGGAACATCACTTTTCAGGATAGAGGGAGAAAAATCTATGAAGGATTTGATCTTGCAAAAAAGGATTTACTCTTGCAAGACCTATTCCTTTTTCATGAGAACAAAATCCTTTATTGTGAGAGAAAAATCCTCTTTTGTCAGCCGCCATCTTGTTTTTCAGTTAAAAAAAAATTCAAAAGCCACAAAAATGACATCCTGGAGAGAGGCCACCACACCTAGCTGGCTCATCGGGACCCCCTTAGGTGCAATCTGCACTTCAATGTTAGAGATATGCCCCAAAAATGTGTTTTATTTACTGCTAGAAATCATTTTTTGAGACCATGACATGAAAAAAGAATCCTTTTTCATGTCACGAGAAAGCATCTTTCATCGTGAATTCTGTGCTGTCCCCCATGCTGTAATGTATTTCCCTGGTGTCTAGTGGCACCCTCATTACTTCTATTTTGTTTTAAATATTATATTTACATAATCCAGTGACAGGATGCCCACCCCCAGTGTCAGATGCCCCCAGCCCATTGTTTTAATAATTTTAACTTACATCAGGGGGCCCAATCCCCATGTCAGCATTCAGAATCCCCTCCTGCAGCAGAGTAGGACACTGGGGAGCCCACCTCCAGTATCAAGAAATATATTTATTTGTTATTTACCTGCAATAAAGAAAACCATCCCTCAATGTCTTTTTTAACCTGCAGTAATGCCCCCCAGCCCCGTCAATAATTTTGCTGACATCAGTGGGGGGAAGGCCAATCCCAGTATCGGCATTCAGTCCCCCCAGCACAGGGAGTCCACCCCTAGTGTCTTGAAATATATTTATTTACCTGCAATAAAGAAAACCATCCTGACTTTTATTTTAACCTGCAATAAAGAAAACGGTCCCTCATTGTCCCCGCCACCCCCCTACCCATCCCAGTCTTTCCACTGAGCACCCCACACCCCTCCTTACTCTATACTTACCACTGGAGGTCCTGGGCTGCCATCTTCTGTGGACTGAACAACGTCTGTACTCTTCAAAGCCAAACTGCGAATGGAAGAATCAAGGTAACTGCTGTATGATATATTTCAATGGCGTTTTGAACCTATGTTCATAACTTTGCAATTTTTTTTGAATTTCTTCACCAAATTTTTAACATGGCCTTTTTGGGACCCCACCTCATGAACACCACAACTGTCATTTTGTTAATCAGGCCCGGAAGGTGATTTCATGGTCACTGCACAAAATCAAATTTGGGGCCAGACTATGGGGACAGATTTATGCATTTTATTTATTTATCAAGTCTCAGAAACAACCTTTGAGCTAATAGCTCTTTTACAAAGGCTCCACATCTTTGGAAGTGATTACAGTACAAACATTCAGTTGAACTAAGCTAAAAATAGTGACAGTACAATATATAATAACGAGGCACAAAAGATTGTTACAGTTGCAATACAGTGTACAGTTCCGTGATATTAAACAATTATTGTACAATAAGTAAAAGAGGTGATGCATACATGAGATACTGGGTGAGGTAAGGAAACAACAGTGGGTGGGGGGACACACAGGGAGCACATTACAGAGCAGAAGTGCAGTAAGGGTTGCAAAGCAATAAGGGGTTTATAAGCCTGCTTAGAAGTGCATACCATTTACAGTGAGGTTAGAGCAGTCAGAGATGACATTGTCAGGAAGTTGGGAGTATTAAGGGAAGAGTGGAGGGCGTCAAGGATGGTGGGATGGTAGGTAGGAGCAAATAAGAAGTTGATTTTCCAGGATAGTGCAGGAATAGTGGGAAGGGGTGAAGGGGGTTGGAGGGTTTAAGTATAAGTGCTAGTAGATGTAGATAGTTAGCTGGTAATTGCTGAAAATCTATGGATCAGGATATGCAGTTGCAGGTACTCAGCACGGTCTGGTGCCGCTTTAGTTTGTGCTTGAAAGGGCCAAGCTTTGGTTCAGATGCTGTGTTAACAGGAAGAGCATTCAGCCAATTTGGTGCTCTGTAGGCAAAGGAGCACTGCGCTAGGGCTGTTCGGCAGAATGAGATGAACAGGGCTTTTCTAGCCATCCCTCTTGTCCAGTGCTAACTGTTGGCTGAAATTAGAAGGTTTTGGATGACAGGGGGGTTAGTCCAATGGTGGATTTTTTTCCCCATGAGGCAGACCTAGTATTTGAGTCTTGCCTAGAGATTAAGCCAGCTGCTTTGTGAATACAGCTCACAGGTATGCGTATATTTTCTGGCCTTGAGTGCCAGCCTGCATGCTTTATTTAGGGCTTCCCTTACTTGTTTTAGGGCAGTGTCAGTTGCGGTGCTGTAGATTAGGATCCTGTAATCTATGATTGAAAGGATGGAGCTGTTGGTTGCTAGGGATAGGGCCTCAGGGGACATACAGTGGCGGTGTCTGTAAAGTTGGCCTATTTGTGTGTTTACCATCTTTACAATGTTGTCAATATGTTGGGTAAATGAGAGGTGAATGTCCAGAGTGATAGCCAGATATTTGAAGGTGGTTATGCAGTCAGTTGGTTCTAGTTTGCTGTTGAGTATTTTAAGCTGGTGTGATCTGTGTTTATTGTGGATGCTTGTGAAGATTGTAGTTTTGGTTTTCTGTGGTTTGGGATGAGTTTGTTCTGTGTGAACCAGTTTTCAGCTGAGGCAAAGCTTTTTTGACATTTGTTTTCAAGCAGGATGGGGTTTGCATTGCTTGAGAAGATGACAGCGTCATCCGCATAGAGTATCATTTTGTACTGGCATGCTTGAGGAAGTTGATTGAGGAATAAGCTAAAGAGAAGGGGGCTCAGGATGGACCCCTGTGGGATGCCCGTCTTTACCAGTCTACTATCTGAGAAGGTGCTATTGATTTTAACTTGTTGACTCTTGCCCGTGAGGTAGCATCGGAGCCATTCAAGCACGTCTGGAGAAAGTCCAGCGGCTCTTAGTGTGTTGAGAAGGACCCTATGTTTGACAGTGTCAAAGGCCTTTGTTCAAGTCTATATAAATTGCCCCAGATATGTGGCATTTGTCGAGTGCCTCATGGAGAAAGTGTGAGGATTTGATTAGCATGGTTATGGTGCTGTGTGAATTCTGAAAGCCATGTTGTTGAGAGCATAGGATGTTATATTTGTTGATGTATTCAATGAGCTGATCTGAGACCAACCTTTCTAGGGCTTTAAAGGGGGGAGAACTGAAATGGGTCTGTAGTTCGATTGCCATTTTTGTGAATAGGGGTGACTATGACAGCCTTCCACCATGTGAGGAACTGACAGATTCTAAGGGAGAGGTTGAGTATTTTAGTGAGGGGGGGATGCTACTTCATCCAGGGTCAGGGCTATCAGCTTTAGATCTAGGGAGTCGTTACTGTGTCTTGTTTTGCCTTGGGAGTATTGCAGGTATTTCTTTGCTTCAGTGCATGGGATTTCCTTGAAGTAAAAGGGAGGAATGTGGAGAGGGGCTGTGTGGTTGGTTTGTGTAGTCTCCTGGCTATCCCCACTAATGGCCATATTCTCAGAAGGGAGAATCTGGCTTAGGTCTGTAAAGGCGACATTGAAGGCATCCGCTAGGGTTTGGGGATCTTGGATAACTTCACCCTTGATCATTAGCATGGATGGTGAGGCCTTATTATCTATCCCGGTGAGTTCTTTTAGGTTAGTTCAAATCATTTTGCCATCACCCCAAGTCCAAGAGAAGGTGTCTTTAAAGTGTTGGGCCTTGGCTAGCCGGATCTCCCTTGTACAGGTGTTCCTTGCTGCTTTGTACTTTTGGATATCCACTGGCTTTCCTGTAGCTTTCGCTACCTAGCAGAAATGATCCATGGAATTCATTGACGGTATTATGGTTCCTTCAGTGAACTGATTGTAAGGTGCCTTTTGAAGAAGACACCAGGAGAAAGGACTGCTGTGTGACTGAACATCTCTGCTGGGACTCAAGTAGAAGAACTTTTGTATTTGACTTTTAATTTAGGGTAAAAAAAAAACTAACATACAAAAAAAAAAAAGTGTGTGTTTGGGTTAACTGAACTGAATGGGTATCTGAAGAGTTATCTAGGTGTAAATCTCAGGTGACTGAAAGGACTTAACTGCTGTGAGGTTTAAATTACTTGTAGAAAGATCTGGTAAGTAGGGGGAGTGGCTTAGCTAGAAGGAAGCAACATTTAAAGACTGCCTTAGAAAGTTTCTGCTAATAGCTTGGCAGAAGACACCAGGAGAAAGGACTGCTGTGTGACTGAACTTCTCTGCTGGGACTATATTGCGCTCCTTCCCTCCCCTCCACCCAAAGCTAGTTCTATTTTTATAGGCACAGAATTTGACTGACAACAGGAACTTCCTGTTTAGGGGCAGGAAGTGAGTGATCACAGAACCACCAATGACCCACCATCCTAGAAGGGCAAGAGTAGCCTCCCCCCTCTAGCTGCTGGAGGTCTGCCTCTGAGCAAGTAAGTGGTCTACTGCGAAATATAGGATATTCTTGTCTCAGAACAGGACAATCAGGAGCTTAAAGGGCACACAGGCAGAAAGTAAGGAGAGAGAGAAAAAACAGAGGAAAGAGTAAGGATTGCAAACAGTTAAGGGGCCAGAAATAAGACATGATTGGAGTGGTGCAGTGCAGTGGCTGTGGAGCAGCAGTCTTCGGGAGATGTTCTGAGGATGCGGTGTTGTCCCATCTGCAGGCACCCTCTGGGCTGAGGGAGGAGGTTGCTCATCTCCAGGCTGAGTTGGCCAGGATTTGTGGGACCTCCTCTTCCATCCAGGGACCACCAGTGCCACTGCCGTTGCCTCAGAGGTTGCCAAGAAAGAGGAGCGGTTGGACCACAGTGGGCTCAGGGAGGGTGAGGGTGGTGGAACAGAGGCGCATCCCTCCCATTGTACCTCTCCACAATTTCTATGCCATTCTGGCAAAGTGTGGTTCCTCTATGGAGGCACCCACAGTGGAGACCAAGGAGGATGCTGGGAACCTCCACAAAGGAGACCCACAGGAGGGTGGCAGGGGACCCTGCAGGGGAAGGAAACAACTCCTGGTGGGGGACTCCATTGTTAGGAAGGTAGAACTGGGGGAGGAAGGGGAGAGGGAGGTAAGGTGCCTGCCTGGTGCCATGGCTTGCAGGGACAGGAAGTAATCCTCAGATTGCCGGAGCAGCTGCACAGGGAGGAGTTGGATGTCATTGTCCACCTAGGGACAAATGACCTGGCTAAGAAAGGGATTAGAGAAGTGCAGGAAGAGTTTGTGGAATTGGGGAGGGGCCTTAGTCAAGTAGCATGCACGGTAACCTTCTCAGAGGTGCTACCCATCTATGGCATAGGAGAGGCTAGGGTGTTCCGCACCATGGGATTCAATCAGTGGTTGAAAAACTGGTGTGGAGCTCAGGGATTTGGCTTCATTGGGGACTGGGGCTCCACCTGGAGTGATGCAAGCCTATACTGGCATGATGGGCTGCATCTGTCTGGGAGGGGAACCAGGATCCTAGGTGATAGGTTTAAATGCTTCATTGGCAAGTTTTTAAACTTGCCAAGGTGGGAGGCACTGGAAAGGATCAGGAAAATCCTAGCCCCCCCAAATAATCACGGTAGTAAGTGCGGCAAACACCAACATAGAGGTGTCGATAGGGAGAAGGGCAGGGGTAAATGAAAAAAGTGACAAAGGCAAGAAGGACAGGAATGGGGCAAAAGGGAGTACGGCCATCAGGAAATGTAGGGTAATGAGTACCAATGCCCATAGTCTGGGCAACAAGCTCCCTGAGCTGATGGCCTTAATGGAAGAGGGATGCCTGGATATCGTAGCAGTCACAGAAACATGGTACACAGAGAACCATGACTGGGATGTTAACATACCAGGGTACATAACCTACAGGAGAGACAGGCAGGGAGAAGAGGGGAGGAGTAGCTCTCTATGTAAAGGAAGAGATAAAAGCAACTGAACAAAAGAGTAAACAGGGAAGAGAGGAGGCACTGTGGGTCACCTTGGAGACTGGAAAGGGCACCACAATCCGCACAGGGGTTGTGTACAGACCCCCATGTCAGGGGGAAGGAATGGACAAGGATTTGATAGAAGGCATTCTTAGACTGGCAGAGAAAGGGGAGATACTGTTGATGGGAGACCTGAATATGCCAGATGTTAACTGGAGCACATTTGCTGCAGCCACATCCAAGAGCAGGGCCATTCTTGATGCCCTACAGGTGGCAAGGCATTAGACAGCTAGTTTCGGAACCCACTCATGAGGGAGCAATCTTAGACCTCGTACTCTCAAACGGGGGCAGTGAGAGGATCTCAGATCTAGAAGTGGGTTGCCATCTGTGGACAAGTGACCATCAAACAGTGTGGTTCACGTTAAACTCAGCTACAGAGTCAAGCCATACAAAAGTGAGGGTACTGGACTTTAGGAGGGCTGACTTTGGCAAGATGGGAGAGTGCCTCAGAAAAGCACTAGCAAACAGGCTAGAAGGAGGTGGAGCAACAATGGGAATTGTCAAACTGCCATCACAGAGGCAACAAGCCTTTGTGTGAAGCAAATGAACAAATCAAATGAAAGAAAAGCCACTATGGTTCTCAAAAGAGGTGGCTGTGAAAGTCAGGAAGAAAAGATAGCATTCCGGAAGTATAAGGAAACACAGAAGGAGCAGGACAGAGAGCTGTACCAGTTAAGGCAGAAGGAAGCAGGAGGGAAGTCAGAATAGCAAAGGCCCAAACTGAGGAAAGATAGCCAACTCAGTTAAGAAGGGGATAAAACCTTTTATAGGTACATCAGCGAGGGTAGAAAGACAAAGGGAGGGATAGTGAGGCTGAATAGAATGAACAGTGGTGGGCAGAGGGACAGGAGAAGGCAGGAATACTGAACGAATATTTCTGCTCAGTATTCACAAAAGAGGAGGGGAAGTGCCTAATCCAATTAACAGAAGCACTTTGATAGGGGGTCGATCCCAGTCCTTTCACAGAAGAAAGGGTTCTGCAAGAACCCTAAAACTGAAGGTGGACAAAGCAATGGGTCCTGATGGAATTCACCCCAGAATTCTAAAAGAATTAAGGGAGGAACTAGTGAAACCACTGGCTACTCTTTTAATAAATCATGGGAGGATGGTGGTACCCGAGACTGGAGGAAGGGGATGTGATTCCTCTTCACAAAAGTGGGTCCAAGACAGAGGCAGGAAACTACAGACCTGTCAGTCTGACCTCTGTGGTAGGGAAAGTGATGGAGTCACTTGAAGGAAAGAATAGTCGAGTACCTAGAGGCCAGTGGAGCACAGGACCCAAGGCAGCATGGGTTCACAGCGGGAAGGTCATGTCAGACGAATCTAATAGATTTCTTTGACTGGGTGACCAAAGTAGTAGACAGGAGGGCTGTGACATGGCCTACCTAGACTTTAGCAAGGCATTTGACACAGTCCCACACAAAGATTATTGAATAAATTAACCAGCCTGGGAGTGGGACCCAGGTGGTAGCCTGGGTAAAACATTGGCTGGACAACAGGACACAGAAGGTAATTGTAAATGGAGTCCATTCTGAAGAAAGGGGTTACTAGTGGGTACCCCAGGGTTCAGTTTTGGGTCCAGTCCTTTTAATGTCTTCATCAGTGACATTGCAGAGGGACTGGAAGGAAAAGTATGCCTTTTGCAGATGACACAAAATCTGCAACAGGGTTGATACACAAGGAGGCGTGGAAAGGATGAAAGGGACTTGGCAAGGTTGGGAGGAATGGTCAGAAGTATGGCAGCTAGATTCAATGCAAAGAAGTGCAAATAATGCACCTGGGAAACAAGAACCCAGGGAAGAATACACAATGGGTGGGGAGTAACAACAACAAAAAGGAAAGGGACATGGGGGTAATCATATCAGATGACCTTAAGGTTAGCAAGCAATGTGAGAAGGCAGTAGGGAGGGCTGGGGGTATACTGGGATGTATAGGGAGAGGCATCAGCAGCAGAAAACAGGAAGTTGTTATCCTCTGTACAGACAGTTGGTGAGACCCCATCTGGAGTACTGTGTCCAGTTCTGGAGACCCATCTCCGCAAGGACACAGACAGGATAGAGGCAGTCCAGAGGAGGGCAACTAAAATGGTGCAGGGTCTGCAAGAGAAGCCGTTTGAGGAGAGACTAAAGGAGCTTAATATGTTTACCCTTGAGGAAAGAAGGAGAGGGTGGACATGATAGAAACTTTTAAGTACCTCAGTGGAATCAACAAAGTCCAAGAGGGTAGCATTTTTCAGAAAAAGAGACTTGCAAGAACAAGGGGACACAATTTAAAGATAGGAGGAGGGCGGTTCAGGGGCAATGTGAGGAAGTATTATTTCACAGAGAGGGTAGTGGATGCGTGGAACAGCCTTCCTGAGGAGGTTGTGGGGTCTAAAACTGTGGGAGAATTCAAGAATGCATGGGACAGACATAAGGCAATTCTTGTGGGGGGTAGGAAGAAATAGGCTGTTGGTTAACTAGGATCTGCGGCCTATCCTGTAGGTAGGGAAATGGGCAGACTAGATGGGCCTAGCAGTCCTTATCTGCCGTCAAAGTCTATGTTTCTATGTTTCTATGATGTATATACCTCTAGGTGGGAAGAGCGATAATCCACTCCCAACTACTCGCTCCCAGTCATTTCACTCCTGACATCTCTCCACCTCTTTAATTTGCTCCTGCACCTACTCGCTCCCAACTGATTCACTCCCCACACTGTTAATTCCCTCACTTCCCTCGCTCCCCAAGTGTGATTTCGCTCCCCACACAATGCTATTATTCCTTCGCGCCACACACGGTAAGTCATTGATAGTGCTTACCTTTTTCTCCCTCGCCTTGTTTGTGCTCTTATTCCAACAGAAGATATATTCGTATTTACCCATGAGTGTTTGAGAGTGATCAAACTGTTAAACTGCATCAAGTTAGGGAGTGCAGTGCTTGTGAATGTATTTGGGGCAATTGGTTTACAACGTTTTTGTTATCTGCTGACTTAGTGAGTGAGTGGCCCCTCTTTCATCAACAAGCTTGTGCCTATTCTGCTCAGACAATATGAAATGACCTGTCATTTTGCAAGCACTCGTAGCAGTATCACAGACAGAGATATAGTGTAAATAGCAACTGCTGACTGTATCCTGATAGGGAGGCTTTATGCAGTATACTGATTGCTGATTGGTACATTCACTGGGGGGAGATTAAATCTGGAATGAGACTTTGGGAGCTTGGATGGCATTCAGAAGTAGAAGAGAGATTCATGTATTCATGCAAAGCAGTGGGAGTAAATTAACAGTGGGAGTGAATTTTCAGTGGGAGTGAATTGACAGTGGAGCGAGTGTGTTAGAGAGCGTAACAGCGGGAGCGAGTTTGTCGGGAGTCAATAGTCAGGAGCAAGTTGTCATAGACCCCTCTAGGTGGTACTATTAAGAAATGTAACATGAACACCATTGATTAACTTGTTGTGTATGTGTAAACTTTATTGTACTCCCATTTCTTATATTCAGTGCTTGCCTTAGAATCTGTGGGGGGGGGGGCAGCAAGATAAGTCATTATCATTATAATAATGGCCACAGAAAAATATATGGCCGCAGAAAAATATATATACACACATCTATGGAGGGATGGGGTGGAGGGATCCCCGCAGGAAAATAAGCATGCAGTTATGACAATCTGACAAATTAAGTATCTATGAGACCACAGGGCCTGGAGGGCCCTGCGCTTCCAAGGCCAAATAAAGATTGGATTATGCTATCCCAAAAGTAAGGAAATTCATTTTGACAAATGTTGTTAATGCAGTAGTTAGAGTTGAATCGACAAAGGTTGGAAACCCTGACACCCCACCCCCGCCCTGAAGGCATTTATTTATTTATTTAAAAGTTGATAACTGGCAAAGGTACACTGAGCCGAGGATCGATTCTAGGTGTGACCCGGGGTAAGGGTACAGTTTACAGCTGATACAGAATAATACACAGCAGTTAAAATTGGTACAGAATACAATTGATACAAAAATAGTGCACAGTTAAAACTGGTACAAGACTGCTAGAGTAAAGGACAACAGATTGTAATAGGTACTGGTGCAGATCACAGGTCAAAACCGTACAGTGATGCAATGATGCATGAATATGTACAGTAGAGGATGTGTGATATACAACAGTTTGAAATTGGTACAGGTACAGTTCACAGGGCAATAACAAAACATCAAAGCAATGGTGCATGAGTATGAACAGTAATACAGAAGACATGGTTGCAATTACATGAGGCATGCAGCAAAGGGAGTAGAGGTTGATTTACAGCTAAAATACTTATACACAAATAAGAGCTTATGTTGGCGCAAGGTGATGGATGAGTCGGGGGTGTAGGAGAGGGGAAAGGGAGAGGGAGCAGAGGTACAAAAGGTTATGTGGGGGTGGCAGAGACAGGGGGAAGGGGAGATGCCTGAAGTAGTTTTTGATGGACACCGCAGTTGGCAAACTGTGGACAGTGAGGGGTAGTGAATCCCACTGGATGGGGAGCTGGTAGGTGAAGGCTTGTTTTTTAGTGAGGGAGTGTGACGTTGCTAGTAAGCATGAGCATGAGCATAAGCGTTGGTCACGGGAATGTAGTGCATAGCCAGGGCAGGGGGCTGGGGCTAAGATGGAGGAGAGGCAGGAGGGGAGAGTATTGAACCAGAATTTGGTGTCAAAGGATACACAGTGTGCAATCTGGCAATTCACTGGAGGAGATGAGGGAGACAGTATGGTAAAGAAGGCAGTGGTGCGTATGATAAGGGAGATTAGTGGTGAAGCAGCAGAAGGCATGGAACAGTGGGTCAAGCTTGGTGAGGAAGGATTGTGGGGCTGAACTATAGACCGTATCAGCGTAGTTGAAGGAAGGGAGGATTAACTTAGATAATATTTCTTTCCTGACGGGTAAGGAAAGTCAGTTCTTGTGCCTTTACAACATGCCTAGTTTTGGGCGGAACTTGCCATGAATGGAGTCAAGGTGTAGCGAGAAGTCCAGTTTGGGATCGAGACATACTCCTAGGTACTTGCTGCTATCAACTGCTAAGGTTTTGGACCCATCTAGGGCATGGAAGGAGGAAAGGGCAGTGAGTTTAGTCAGCTTCTGGGCAGAACCAAATGCCATGATGACTGCTTTTTTAGTATTATATTTTAGGGATTTTGTGTCAAGCCAATACAGCAAGTTCTTGAAATCAGCCTAGAGGATGGGTTTGATAACTGAGTCATCAGCATACATAAGGACCTGGGAGGCAGGGCAGGCAGATGGGAGGCTATTTATGAAGATAGAGAAAAGGGTGGGGCCAAGGATCGACCCCTGCGAAACTCCAGCTAGGATGGGGAGGGGAGAAGATTTAATTTTGCCCAACAGTACGAATTGAAACCTATCCAAAAGGTAGGTCTGAACCAGTCGATGGTGGGGAATGAAAGGCCTATAGATGCGAGGTCATCTATAAGAATTTTGTGGGCAATGGAGTCAAATGCTTTGGCTAGGTCTACAAAGATAGCCAATGTCAAGTGCATGGCCAAGTGAATATGGTTAGTAAGATGGAGGAGGGATGAGGAAGTGGAGTGGTGTCACCAAAAGCCAGATTGATATGGGATCAAAATGTCATTGGAGGACAGGAAGGAGCTTAGTCTTTTGAAAATTAGGGATTCCAGTATATTGGAGAGGGAGGGGAGGAGAGGAGGGAGATAAGCCTGTAGTTGCTGGGATTAGAGGGATCATTCCCTTTGTGTAGGGAGATGACCCTGGCCAATTTCCAAGCCTTAGGTAAGGTGCCTGGTGAGAGAGAGAGAGAGTGAAAAGATAGCTGATAGGAGGGACAATAGCTGGAGCTGAAATTTTCAAAAGATTGGGATTGATACTGTCCAGGCTCTGTTTGGAGGAGCTAAGAGATTTGAGGATGCAGAGTACCTCAAGAGGGGTAATGTGGGAGAAAGTATGGTTGGGTGGGGAAAGGAAAAGTGAGAGTGTGCGCAGTGGCACGAGAAGTGCAGGTGAGTATGGCTGGGTGCTGGGGGGGACAGATCGATGAGTACAGGGAGGTGGGGGGGATTCCCCAAGGGAAGAGCACAAGTGGTGAAGTAGTGGTTTATGGAAGAAGCAGTATCGCTGGTGCCATCTGGGTACTGGGAACTGGGTGAAGGGAGTTCAGTGTGGGAGCCTAGCATGGAGTGGAGAGTCTTCCAGAAGGTAGCCGGAGTGGAGCAGCAGTCGTCAAGCTGGACATGAAAGAAATTGGCTTTAGCAGTTTACACTGCCTTAGTGCAGGCATTCCATAGAGTGTTGTATTTTTGGAGGTCAGCTATGTCTGAGGAAGCCTTGTAGACTTTTCATGCTTGTTCTCTATTTTTGAATAGCATAATCAAGTGAGGCGAGATCCCAGGAAGGTGCCTGTGCCACATAAACAGATGTGGGGTGTGCCGGGGGTTGTAAATCCTACTTCTCAAACACTGTACCCATTTCAGCTTATTTACTCATGGAATGGAGTGAGCATTAGGGTTGACTACCCCAAGGCACACCCCACGCCTGTTGCTGCCTACAGGGTGGGGGTGGGGTGTTAGTGTTGGAAACCCTAACACCACATTTCCATACTTTTGTCACTTCAACCCTAACTAGTGCATTAAGAAAGTTTTTTTGCAATGAATATATATATTTATACAATGGGATGAGAAAGCTACTCATTGAATAAAAACACGTTTTCTCACTGCAGTGGAATAACCACTGTGATGACATCACCACAGTGAAAATAAATGGATTTATTTTAACTGTGGTGATGTCACATGCATTTATTTTCACAGTGGTGATATCATCAAACCAAAAAACAGCAGAAAACACACTCTTATTGTATAAATCGTATACATGACGTGTACTCCTGTGATATGGAAAATATTTTTACTCCTGCACAGTGACCTCTGGATAATCATGATTGGCTCTATTCAGAGGTCACTCTAAAGCAGTGAAAATATTTTCCATATCACACTCGTGCTCATCGTGTATCCTATATATATGTATGTATATATATATATATATATATATATATATATATATATATATATATATATATAGTGTGTATATATAGAGAGTGTGTGTGTATATATATATATATATGTGTGTGTATATATATATATATAGCTATATATAGATATATGTATTCATGGAAAAACTCCATTTAATATATCAATTAGGGTTGTTCCAGTGACAAAAGCGAGAATTTGGTGTTGAGGTTGCCACCTTGCCTCACACCCACACCCATTCTCTCCAACAGTATTAGGAGGATAAATGTCGTCAGCCCTAACTCTCACCCCATTCCACGTGTAAATAAGCTGAGGTGGTGCAGCATAGGAGAATGGGGTGAGAGTTAGGACCAATGACCCCAACGCACATCCTGATGCCTGTTGGTGGGGGCAGGGTGGGCATGGGATGCAAGGGGTGGCAACCCTAACATCGAATTTCCTCACTTTTGTTGCTGGAACAACCCTAACTGATGCATTTAACAGAGTTTTTTTGTCATGAATTTCCCTTCATTTTGAGAATGTGCACTATAAATAGTGAATGGAATTCACCTTTGGGCCCCATGCTCCCACCCTGTGAATTGTTGTCTCTTCGCTGTGCAAAAACTGTATGACTGACTGAAATGAAAATGGGTAAATTAAGACATGTACCATACACAGCATGTATAACAAATATTTATCAGAATCTGTTCAACAGTTGAGCAGCGTCACGCTGGGAAAACTGCACAGGAATGCCGCAGATAACATTTTTGCCACATCGCTACACAGGAACCATATATCCAATGGAACCAAAAATTGTTAAAAGAAGACATGTACCATAGCACACCGTGTGTCCAGAACTGTGTGTACATCCGTTCAACAGTCACACAGCGCCATGAGCAAACAATGTTACATGCACAGTTCAGCAACCGTAAGTGTCAGCGACCCAGAAATTGTCAAAGTCAAGGATATATTATAAATCTTTGCATATTCCAAATGCCAGGCAAATCAGACACATGGTTCAGAAGTTATTGAAGCGTAATGAACCAAATTTTCATTCATCGGAGTGGCATAATTCTGCACCTGTTAATGTTTTACACACCAAATCACTGCAAGGCACCTCCGTACCACTAGGGCTACCTACGCTATAAATTTCAAGCCAGTAGCACCATGCAGAATGCTTTACACAAAACGTTAACTGTGTCATGCAGTATCTCCACAATGAATAATTTTTTCCAACATGTAAACAGCATTATTCACATCCCCAGGACATGCACTCAACACCCTCCAAATTTCATGTGAAAAGACCAAACCATTCCAGAGATATTCAATTTTTATGTTTGCATCTTTAAGAAGTCTAACACCACAAAATGGCAGAAATCGCGGCCACAAATGCACTAAAATGACTGACTTAGTGCCTGAAAAATCTGTAACCGTGAAGGGGCCAACTTCAAATGGCAATAACTCTGGAACGGATCAACATGTTTTCACCAAACAAAAACGGGCATGTTCCTTGAATACAGGTCTTTCTATGTGGCAAGTATGAAGTTAATCAATCACACACTGGCTGCACTATGAAACTGTGCAGGAGTGCCACAAATAACATTTTTGCCACCTCGCTACACAAGAACCATATATCCGACAGAACTCAAAATTGTTAAAAGAAGACATGTACCATAGCACATTGTGTGTCCAGAATTGTGTGTACATCTGTTCAACAGTTGCACAGCGCCATGAGCAAAAAACGTAACATGCACAATTCAGCAACCATACGTGCCAGAGATCTGAAAATTGCCACAATCAAAGATATATTATAAATCTTTGTACATTCCAAATGCCAGGCAAATTGGACACACGGTTCAGAAGTTATTGAAGCATAATGAACCAAATTTTCATTCATCGGAGTGGCATAATTCTGCATCTGTTAATGTTTTACACACCAAACCACTGCTAGGCACCTCCATACCACTAGGACTAGCTATGTTATAATTTTCAAGCCAGTAGCACCATGCAGAACATTGTGCACAAAAACGTTAACTGCGTCACATAGTATCTCCATAGCAAATTATTTTTCCAATGTGTAAACAGTATCATTCACATCCCCAGGACATCCACTCAACGCCCTTCAAATTTTGTGTGAAAAGACAAAACCGTTCCAGAGATAGTCAATGTTTACATTTCTGCACATTTAAGAAGTCTTCCACCACAAAATGACAGAAATTGCGGCTGAAAATGTGCTAAAATGGTGGACCAGACAGATGAAAAATCAATAACTGTGAAGCGGGGTGACTTTAAATGGCAATAACTCTGTAACAGGCCAACATATGTTTACCAAACAAAAACTGGTATGTTCCTTAAACAAATGTCTTTCTACGTGCCAAGCTTCAGACTAATCAACCACACACTGGCTGCACTATGTGTCGTGGAAGACAGTGCAGAAAAATATCAAAAACAGAATGTTTTGGACTGCACTACGCAAACACAAAAACACAAACGGTAATGTTAACACAAACGGTGATGGAAACAGTGAGGTAACAGAAAATAGTAACGCTAACAGTAACACAAATGCAAGCACAAATGGTAACGCACATGGTGATGCAAACGGAAACAATAATGCAAACAGTAAGAGAAACGCAAGCGCAAACGTAAATGAAAACAGAAACAGTAACGCAAACTGTAATGCAAATGCTAACTGCAACAGAAATGCAAACGGTAATGAAAATGATAACACAAATGCTAACGGGAATGGAAATGCAAACGATAACAAAAATGCAAACGCTAACACAAACGCAAAGAGAAATGAAACAGTAATGGCAATGGTGACGGAGAAGGAAACAGTAATGCACTCAACGATGGAAACTCTACCGAAAATGCAAATGCTAAGGCCAACAGAAATGCAAATGGTAACAAACATGCAAACGGTAACGGTAATGCAATTGGAAATGCAAACGGTTATGGTAACACCAACGATGATGCCAAAGGAAACAGTAATGCAAACAGAAACGCAAAATGCAAGCATGTATGCAAATGCAAATGGTAACTCACATGGTCACGGTAATGCAATTGGAAATGCAAACATTTACGGTAACACCAACGATGATGCCAAAGGAAACACAAACCGAAATGCAAATGCAAGTGCATACACAAATGCAAATGGTAACGCACACACAGATGCAAAAGTAAACACAAACAAAGACAGTAATGGAAATGCAAAGGGTAACAGTAACGCAATCGCAAAAGCAAACGCAAAGGGTAATGCACATGGTGACGTAAATGTAAACGCTAACGCAAACGGTTATGGAAATGCGGGTGGAAATGCTAATGGTAACAGTAATGCAAGCACACACCCTTTGGTTTCACAAAAAGGTACATTCAGAAACAAAGTGAATACAAAGAATGTATGTACAATAATGGCCCTCGGAGCAGAAAATGAGCACTTGGAACACTGAATTCCTTATATCTCAGTAACCGTACAACATAGAAAAAAATTTTAAATCTCATATTATTTATGACTTTCCAGGCTAGTTTTGCACTTAGCCCCCTGGTGGGGAACTAAGCATTCTTTTGACAAAAAGTCTGTATCTTGAAGCATTTTTGAGATACGGGCCCCGAAAGGCGCGGCGGATGCCGTAATGTTAGCCTATGGGAAAAATCGTTAACTTCTTAATGCCGAAACTTTGCAGCCCTATAATATTTTGTTGCCATAGTGTCGTAAAGTACATTCGCAAATCACACTTTCACAAATGAAATCATGAAAGTGTCGCATATGCGTAAGTATTTTGTGACATTACTTTTTACAAAAATTTAAAAAACATATTTCTGGGGTGTTTTACCCCCAAAAAAATACATGGCTAGCACCCTAGCATCCTCAGGGCTCGACTAGGTGAACACAAGAAGAATTGTGTCCCTAGAGGGCCTCAAATTTAAATGCCAAGCATTTCTGCGACCACTAGCTGAAAACAAGATGGCTGATTTTCGACACTACAAGGGTCATTTGCAAAAGTAAAAAGTGCATTTGTGACACTTTCGCATATTTTATTAACTTTTCCCATTGACTGTAATGGGGAACTTGTTTTTTGAATCACCTTTGAACCGTTTAATATTGTTTTACTAAATCTTCAAAAGGTACACTGGGGACCCCAGCTGCATGTTCCCTGAAGGTTTCAGACTGGTCGCGCAAACCATGCAACCTGTAGGTGTGAGCAAAGAATGTGAAAAATTCTTAATTTGTGCATTATTCGGCACTCTGTAGCTCTGCAACTGTACATCTGACTGTAACAAATCTTGGCAGGTCCAGAGATCTATGGTACCAGACTGTGCATGCCATATTTCAGTCAAATCCGTCCTATGGTGGCAAAGTTTTTAAGCAGCCAAATTTCAGATTTAACCTTAAATGGGGTACTCAACCCTAACTATAGTGGCACTACCATGCCACTATAATGTACATCTCTATCTATTTATCTATATATCTATATATCTATATATCTATATATATATATATAATTTTTTGCCTAAAACTTTGTTAATGGACCAGTTAGGGTAACTGAATGCCAAAAAAGTAAGAAAATGTGGCGTTGGGGTTTCCAACCCTAACTCCCCCCCCCCCAAAACAAAAGGAAAAAACATTAAGGTTTTTGGGTCTCCAGAGTCTTAGCAAATCAGTGTTGCTGTTTTCCTTGAGGTTGTCAACCCTAACACTCCCTCCCCAGCAACTAGCCTTCAGTCTGAAGCACAAGGTAGAGCTCCAGCCAGTGCCTCAATGTGATACATATTTCAAAGGTAGACAAGTATGTTTCATCACATGTTGCCAACACAATTTTTTGTAGCTTTCTTCACACAGGGCCTGATGGGCCCTATGTCAGGAAAGGAGATCATGTGAGACATTGTTTGCTTAATGAATGGGGTAAGCATTAGGGTTGACAACCCCAGAGAAGACCCTACCACTGATTCGCCAGGACTCCGGAGACCCAAAACTGTAATGTTTTTTCCTTTTGCTGCTCAGGGGTGGGGGTGGGGAGTTAGCGTTGGACACCCTAATGCCACATTTCCCTACTTTTGTGGCATTAAGTTATCTTAACTGGTGCATTAATGAAGTTTTTTTGTGAATAATTCCCTTTCTATTTGAGATAGTGAAATCATAAACAGGTGCAGATGTGCAGAGCCCTTTGGGCCCTGTGCCATGGGAAGACTCCATCTGCATACAGATGTGCAGGGCCTGTCACATAAGCTCTTTGTACATTCATTCTTTACACATTCACTCTTTACACATTCATTTTTCACACATTCACTCTTCACACATTCACTCTTCATTCATTCTCTACACATTCAGTATTAACACATGCACTTTTCACACATATACGCTTTACAGACGTTCACTCTTCATATATTCAGTATTTTTTTAATTTAATTTTGACCCCAGATTTTCAAGATAGTCATTTTATGACTGCCTTTATAAACATGACAAGTAGCATTTATAGTATATTGGCTGAAATCGCTGGGCAGGTGACTTGGAGGGGAGGTGGGAGAAAGAAGTGGTACTGGGGGTGGGCACCCCGGTCAACTTAAAGGAGAATCACTTTGATTTCAGGGGACCGAATGTGCTTGCAGCTAAGCAGAATAGTATCTTTGGCTACTACTAACAACACCGCAAATTTTAACCCCTCTTTTTAGAACTATGGACAAAGTGTGCTGGCAACATTCAGTTCAGTTTCACACCATGTAGGTAAAGATGTGCATCTTGACCCACTGTAAAATACAGTAATTAAGAAGTGCAGTAAGCTATTAATCCCGTCCCATTCATAATTTTCAAAAGTGTGAAACACAATTTCATTTTTATTTATGTGAATGAGTGTTACTCATACAAGTACACCCTCTTTTTCCGAGTTGTCTTGGGTAAGTGTGTATGGGAGAGGGGGGTTTAGTGTGTGTGTATGTGAGGGGGTAATTTTGTGTGTGTTTTTGGGGGGTTGGAGGATGATTTTGTTTTGTGGGGAGAGAGCTATGTGTGGGGGGAGGGGTTGAGATTGTTCTTACATATTTAGGTAGGCTTATATTCAAGTACATGTCATAATTATGCTACAGGGTGTTAGGACTCTTGGCTCACATACATAGTGAATATACACTTTTTTTCTAGTTATCTTTTCTGGGGGGGGAGTTTAATTCCATTGGAGTTTTATTCAGATTCTTAAGACTGTTTCTGCTCATATAGTTAATTGATTATTTACTAACTCATTATTGAACTTTGAATATTTTAAGATGCATGAACTCATTTTTTAGGTGGCCCCTGAGAGAAGTATTTTTTTTTTTTTTGGCAATAATACTGACAATTGATATTATCCTTTAAAAATTATTATTACAGCACTGTAGGTTTTAATGTTTATGGAGTGTGTTAACTGGTTGAGAGTATGGTTTAGAAAATATATCCAGGCAGGTTTAATTATGTATGAATGTTTTAAACAGTTGTTCATACAAGGTACATACATATTTTTTTATTCCCTCTTATTTCCATACACAAATTTCTGCTGCACAGTTTTTATCATATAATACTATCAAGTTTTAACTTGGACATTTGTGGTATTAACTCTAAAGGTCCCGCTTTTTATTTTGAATGTATTCTCATAACACATTCATTAATAAATTTCAGTTAGAGGTTTTGTCTACTTGAATGTTCAGTTTATCTGCTTTGGATGTCATTTGACCTTGAAACGATTCTCATTAGTAGCAGGTTAATGGAATGTTGTTCATTCCATTTAAATCTGTGGTTGTTATTTTTTGAAATAGGCACTTTAAACCAATGAGAATTGTTCTGTTTTTTTTTTGTATGATCTGGGTGTTAATATAATTTTATTCTCTGAACAACTGTCATAAGACTCCGAGGAAGGACTTGGTTGGTCCTAAAGCTTACACATTGTTTTCTTTTTGTAACATCTATGTTAGTTCAATAAAAGGTATCAAATCATTTGCTTCTGGATCTGTTCTTACAAGGACCAATACAGCTACTAATCTATTTCTGTACATTAAACTGTAAGTTATCTTCCTGATTTCTCTGAATTGCAATCCATCACAGCAATGTTATATTTTATACTTATACTATTTTAATCAATGTTTCTATTTTCATTCAGAGCCTGTTGATGCTGGTTCATCAGTTTCAATTTTAGTGACAGGGTGGTTATGCAATTGAAATTCATATAATCAGCTCACAAAGTGTATTCTACTTCACTTGAATAATGCCAAAATTCAGCATGTTTTTTTGTTTTTTTTCAATTTTTGTGTAGCCATACTCTTATTTCACTTTGTATGGTCTTCTGCAATAATGTTAGTCTTAATGAATCATTCATTGTGTATAGGAAACTTACCATTTGAGATGAGTGCTGGTGTGCAACACAGTTTGTGTGTGGGGAGGGGAATTTTTAGTTTCTGTATTATGACTGTGATTGCTGCTGTTAACAGATTTTGCATACCCGTTATTTGCAGCCTGTTATACATACATACATACTGTACATACATACATATGTATAATGTCACCAGCAGATTAGACCTAATAGACTATCTCATCTGGCCTTGCTGCACTGTTAAGTTACCGGTGCTGGTCCACCTTCCTTTTTTATTTATTTATTTATTTTATTTATTTAGCGATTTGGAGAAAAACTTTGAGCACAAGCTCTTTTACAAAGGTTCCATGTCATAGATTGCAAAACAAAGTACAGTAGGAGAAAGCAAAGGTACATTATAGTGAATGATACAGCCTGGATTCAGAACTTACAGAATAACTCAAAACATAGGTACAAGTTAAATAACAAGAAAAAACACTTTATGAGGGTTGGGGGGATAAGCAGCCACAAAGTGCCTTCTCAGTAGTTAAGAGGGATGGGGATAGGTGGCAGAGGGGTGAAGAAGGGAGGTACTAGACAGAGAGAGAGAGAGAGAGAAAGAGAGAGGTACTGTGGTGGAGGTGAGAGGGTGGGGGAAGAGGGACGATAAGGTATAGGGAGAAATGGTGGGGTGAGGGGAGGCTGACCGGAGAGGACATGCTAGAGTAAAATGGTGGGGTTTGAGGGGGCATGGTCAGGCAGTCAGCATTAGTAGTGACTATTTGGGAAACTCACAGGACTGTGAGTTGGGGGAAGGAGTGGCAGGTGCTGAAGGAGCATGATGCAAACTGATTCTTGGGGCAAGTCATGAGAAGGGACAGAGGGACGGGGTACCTGAGGCCTGCCTAGTGCTTGCTGGGGGGCACAGAGAGCAGGTTGGCTGGACACAGGGGCAGGTACACTTAGAGAGTGTTATTAGGTGCTGTTTGAGGTCAGTTTTGAATTGTGTCAGACAATTGGTGGCCAAGAGGTTCCCAGGAAGTTCATTCATCCATAGGGGGGCCTCGTAGGCAAATGTGCATTGCCAAAGTGAGGTGCGATGGAAGGGGATCACCAAGGCCCCTCTAGTCCTCCCCCAACCTGTACCCTGCCTCTTACTGGTCCCAATCTTTCTTGAAACCCCCCACAGTTTCCATCTTTATTAGCTCCTCTGGAGGTGCATTCCAAGGTGCTACCACCTTCTCTGCAAAGTAGTGTCCCTTCACTTCCCCTCTGAACCTTCCCCCTACTAGTTTTAGATTATGACCTCTCATGGTCCCCTCCCTTTTTAATTTGAGCAGACCTTCCATTTTTAACCCATTGATCCCCTTCAGATATTTGAAGACCTCTATCATTTCCCCCCATCCCTTCTGTCCTCCAGGGAGTACATGTTAAGCTCACTACATCTGCCCTCATATGTCATTTCCCCCAGACCCCGGATCATCTTTGTTGCCCTTCTCTGGACTCTTTCTAACAGGCTGATGCCCCTCTTTAGGCGAGGGTGCTAGAACTGCACACAATATTCCAGGTGCGGCCTCGCCAGTGAATTGTACAGGGGGAGTATAACCTCCCTGCTCCTGAACGTTATCCCCCTAGCAATACACTAAAACATTTTATTTGCTTTAGCAGTCACTCTCCTGCACTGCTCAGAGTTGTTTAATTTGGCATCAATCTTAGATTAGATCCATTTCCATCATGGAGATTGCCAGCCGTTCTCCCCCCAAATAGTAACTATACCCAGGGTTCCTAACACCTCGATGCAGAACATTACACTTACAAACATTAAACCCTAGCTGCCACATGTGCTCCCAGCCTCCCCAAGTCATCCTGGTGTGTCCTCCTACCCTCCTCACTGACCACCTCATTTCCCAGTTTGGAATCATCCGCGAGCAGGCTAATTCTACTCCTAACTCACTCCACGATGTCTGCAATAAATGCATTGAAAAGAATAGAGCCCAATAACAAACCCTGTGGAACCCCACTGATGACTATTCTGTGAGTCGATGCCTAACCCCCCACCTTCTGTTGCCTATTGCTAAACCAATTTGCTATCCACCCCACCATTTTATCTCCCACCCCTAGATTCCTTTGTTTCCATATCAACCTCCCATGCAGGACTGAATCAAAAGCCTTGCTAAAGTCCATGTACAAGATATCAACCTGTTTTTCACCATCCAGGGACCTTGTCACCTGGTCAAAAACATTTGACTAGGTTGGTTTGAGACGCTGTCCCCCAGACAAACCCATGTTGATTTTCATCTTGAAAACCTTATGCCTCCAGGTTTTCCACCATCCTTTCTTTTAAGATGGCCTCCATCATTTTCCCCACTATGGAAGTTAAGCTGACCGGTCTGTAGTTCTCTGGTTCATCTCGAGGACCGCTCTTGTGGAGTGGCACTATGTGTGCCATCCTCCAGCCCAGAGGGACACATCCTGATTGGAGGGAGGAATTGAATAGATCTGTCAATGGAGCAGCTAAGATATCCACCAGTTCCTTCAGACCCCGAGGGTGGATGCCGTTTGGACCTGGGGCTTTATCAGTCCTCATGGACTTGAGAGTCTCCCTCACCCTCCCCACCTGGATCTCACCATCAGTGAGTGCCTCCCTCCCTATCCTCTAACCTGCCTCCCCCCTGTGAAATACCTATCACCAGTATCAGAACTAAGGTAAAATCCTGCCCTTGGTTCACCTCTGAGCTTAAAGCAGCCTTGAGAACCAGAGACAAACTGTGGAAAAAGGCAAGAAAAACTTAGGACACCAGAGATTGGCTAAATTTCAGAAAAGCAAGGAATTCATGTACAAAAAAAATAAGAACTGCCAAAACTGCCTACTATACAGCTGAATTGGATGCCTCCTACAATAACCCATCCAGACTCTGGGGTACAATAAAAGGACTTCTGGGCAAAATTCTACTCCTGCCTTAACCTCCAAACTGCTACTAAATGATACAGAAATTACAGGTAAACAAGAAATCTTAAATACCTTCAATGTTCACTTCACCACAGCTGGCCTAGCATTTGACTCATCACCTGCAAATATCCTGAGATCTTCCTTGAACCTGCAAACTACTGTGGGACAAATGGCCACTTCAACTTTTTCCTTCATCCCAATATCCGTGAAAGAAGTGGAAGATCTCCTCTCTAAATTAGACACCACTAAGAGTGCAGGTGCAGACTCCCTGGATCCCTATTTCCTGAAAATTGCTTCACATGTCTTATCTGCCCCCCTCACTCATCTCTTCAATCTTTCCTAACTACTGGATCCATTCCATCTACTTGGAAAACAGCTCAAGTAGTTCCATTACTCAAATCTGGTGATACTAGGGATCTCAACAATTATAGACCTATCTCCATCCTACCAGTACTATCTAAGATGCTAGAAAACTAGTAAACTCTCAGTTAAGGGACTATCTGGATAACAACAACCTTCTAAATTCTGCACAATCTGGATTTAGATCAAAGCATAACACCATTACTGCCTTAGCCAAGGTAACCAACGATTGGCAGACTACCTTGGACAATAAAATTTTACCTGTGCTGTGTTTCTGGATTTGAGTAAAGCCTTTGACACAGTGGATCATGACTTATTAATCACCTCCTTAACTCAATAGGCCTGGATTCCCTATCCTTCAACTGGTTTAAGGATTACCTTTCAGATAGGTCACAACTGGTTAAAATGGAAATTACCTATCCACCTCAAAACCACTGCTAAGGCGTACCACAAGGCTCTATTCTTGGCCCTATCCTCTTGCTATTTATATAAACAATATTGATGCCAACCTCACTCAATCTAACATTCATCTGTTTGCTGATGATACTGTATTATATGTCAGCAATCCTCACCTTCCAAAGCCTGTGAACTGTTACAATCCAGATTCTCCATTCTGCATCCAATCTACTTGACAAAAACTACTTCTAAATGCAAAAAAACAAAAGCTATGTTTCTTTTACACAAAGAGTTGCACTACCACTGCCCCAGCATCCACCGCCTACATTTATCCCTCCCTTGAGAGAAACTTGAATTTTTTGATAACTTCAAATACCTTGGAGTCTGGATAGATAACAGGCTTGACTATTCTGTCCATATTGAAGAGCTACTTAAAAAGCTAAGACAGAGGCTTGGACTATTTTTTAGAATAAAACATTACCTGAACAGTGATTCCAAAAAAAGGTTAATTCAGGCCTCATTCCTATCCCTCATTGATTATGCTGATTTTCTCTACTGCCATTGTTCACGTCATCTCTTACATAAACTGGACACCCTGTATCACAGGTCCATAAGATTTATTACTGACCTCCCTCCAGCACCCATCATTGCTCCTTTATATGGCAGTCAACTGGACATCATTGCAACACAGAAGAAATAGGAATGCTGTTATCTGGATATTCAAAGCGTTAACAGGCAAACTACCGACCTATATCACTGATTGCTTTACCCAAATTACAACTAGGCCATACACCTTAAGGATCAGTAAACTCATCATATTAAAGGTCCCCAATGCCTGCACCGGTATGGGAGGCTGCTTTCAGCTATACCTTAGCAGTTGCATGGAACTCTCTCCAAAATCCATGAAGCTAGATAGCCTACTACCTCTGGCATCCTTCAAAAGATTGTTCTCCGCCCTTTTTCCAGAGCTCTGCAATTGCTTTTATAAAGCCTAATCCCCTACCTATCTGACCCACCTTCCTTTTTCCGTCCATTATATTAATTCAATTTCTATCTTCCGAATCACCCATTATATTCTCATAAAAACTAATTAGACCATATAATTTATATTTTATGCCTGCTATACCCTCTGTCCCCTTTTTCCTTACAGGCTAAATGGTTCTACTGTTCCTTGTATATATGTAAATTGTTGTATATAATCATTTCATGCCATTGTATTGATATTTATGCTATTCTTGTCTATGTAATAATACTTGTATCCTCATTTGTATGACCACTCAGGTCCATCTTGTAAATGAGCTTTGCTCAATGATGTTCGCCTGAATAAATAAAGATTTTGATTGATTGATTGATTGATTGATTGATTGATTGAAATGGTCCATCTCTTTCCCTAATAAAAAATCGAGCTGAAATAATCATTAAGCACTTCCGCCTGTTCTGCCTTTCCCTCAACACATCCCCCATCCTTCCTTAGCCTGCTTATCTGCCCCCTCCCTTCCTTCACTCCCCAATATATCTAAAGAATTATTTTTCCCCCTCCCAAATCCCTTGTGCTAACCTAAGTTCCTTGTCAGCCTTCTCAGTTCTTACTGCCCTACTGACTTCCCAGGAGATCCTGTGATATTCCTCTCTGTCTGCCTTGCTACAAGAGCACTTATCTCTTTTAAAGGCCATTCTTTTGTTTCTCACTCCCTCCTGCACCTCCCTTGTCCACCAACAAGATTTCCAAGCCCTAGCCATCTTTTGTAGGGATCTTTCACAGGTTTTGGTGGCCTCCAAGGTGGGCCAGTTTTAGAATCTCCCACTACTCCATGCACATCCCTGGTCTGATTTTCCGTAAATATTCCCTGAGGATGGCAGTCATTGCCCCAAAGTCTGCCCTCCTGAAGTCCACCACTGTGGTCTTTGTTTGCATCATCCCTTTCCCCAGGTGTAGGGTGAACCAAAGAATGGAGTGGTCACTCCCTGCCAGCGGGTCTTCCACCTCCAAGTTCTTTACATGGTCATTATCTGTGAGTACCAAGTCCAGGATGTTACTCACTCTGGTCGACTCCCCTACCAGTTGAGTCAAGAATTCATCCTGGAGGGTGTCTAGCACCTTTGCTCTCTTGCAGATGTAGATGCCATGGTGTGCCAGTCTGTTCCCAACATGTTAAAGTCACCCAATATCACATTTCTACCCCTACCCTGCTGCAGTGCCTTTTCATATTCACAATCATTTCATTATCCAATTCCTCCATTGCATTGGAGGCCTGTAGACCACTCCGAGATTGATCTTCCTTCCCTTGATATCCTTTAGGGTCACCCAAATCTCCTTCATATTCACTTCCCATCCCCCCCTTCTGCTCTCTATCCCTTCTCTAATGAACAATGCCACCCTCACTCACCTGCCAACTGTCCTATCCTTCCTATGTGTGGTGTACCCCTGTGTCTTCATATACCACTCATGGCACTGTGTGGCTCAAGTCTCTGTGACTGCTGCCACATCTACCCCCCCACCAACATTGTCTGCAACTCTGGCATCTTATTCCCCAAACTCCTTGCATTTATCAGGAACACCTTCCAACCTATCTCACAAACTTCCCCTATCCTCCCTATTCCTATGGTCCTGACCCAGTTTGTTTCAGACTTTTCTACCACCTCTGTTCCTGATGGGGGAGGGGCCCACTCCCTCCTTTGCTTTGCTGTCCTGTTTGCCTCATACTATCAAGCCCCCCAACCAGCCCCCCACCACTAGTTTAAATCCCACCTATTTCATATATCATCCCCCAGTTTGTTCCTTATAACATCCTTCCCCTCCATACTCAAGTGAAGCCTATCCCTAGCAAATAGATCTTTATTGTCCCATGTACATCCCCATTCACCCACCAATCCATACCCCATGGCCAGACACCATTCCCTGAACCAATTGTTAAAATAACAAATGTTCTGCTTCTTCTCTAACAAGCCCTTTGGCACAGGCTGAACTTTGGAGAACATGACGGTGCTTCCCTATGCAATACAGATTTGTGCCATCTCCCTGTACCTGGCTTGTACTTCCTTCACACTATTCTCCCCCCGATCGTTGGTACCAATGTGTACTACAATGTGTGGCACCCACCATGTTTTGTTACTAAAGAATGCACTAGGTGTGTGATCCTATGCACAGTCATTCCTGGCATACATTCAACTCTAATAGAGCTCCTGCTGCTGTCACTAAAGTCCCCCCCATTTGATTTCCCTGATTATGGAGTCCCCCAACACTAGGACCCTGCATTCCACTGAGCCAAAGCTCTGTATACTATCCCCCACTGCTGACTCCCTGTTTACTAATTGTGCCCCTCCACCCCCGCCTTGTCCCCCCTCCCCATAGAACCCGATTTCCCATCTCCTTCCCTCTCACCATCCCCAACGCCTTACCCTGTTACACAGCCCCCCACCCTTGGTGGACACATCCATACTCCTTTCCAGGGACCCCTCTCTCCCCTTAATGCCCTCTCTCCACTACCCACTCCATTATCATTCACCCCATCACATTATCCCCACTTTCCCCAACCATTTTGTTCCCCCTGCCCCCAAATTATTGCTGACAACTAGCCCATTATACCCGTCCCCCTCCACTTCCCCCTTTTCGTGTACATAACCCCTTCCTGGGTCCTGTTTGACCCTCCTCTACCTTCCCTTCTCCCTTCCCTTCCTTCTCATTCCCTCTCCTGCCACTTGGAACACTACTGGCCCCCCTCCTAACACCCCCTCACTCCCCTGCCCACCTCTTTCCTTGACTGTTACCATTGTCTTCCGTTGGCCTTCTACGTCCTTAATATTTTTTGGAGGTATATACCTGTTAGTTAATAAGATCCCATTTACAGTTTCAAGCTCACTCTCCATCCTGACCTTGCCATTACTGACCACTGCTTCTCCTTTTGTAAGATCATCCTTATACCTCCCCCTTCTGTTCCTGACCACTTCCTGCCACCCCATTATCCCCATTCCATATCAAACATCAAACTTCTTGATATAATTATCAAAATGATTATTTTTTACTGTCCTTATAACAGCAGCTGCTGATGACCTACTGGATTAATTTCAGTTAAATTTCCTTTCAGTAAATTAATCTAAATTAATTAAATTAAATTTCAGTTCTGAGCATGCTCAGTATGGTATCAAACATCTATCCAAAAGACCTTACTGAGCATGCTGAGAATCGAAATATCAAATCCTTACAACAAGGGAACAGATTTTTTACTAAACCAATGAAAGGCACCATTCTGGGGCTAGCCCTTTCTACCCTGAACATTCTAGACCAAAATTCCAAACCATCTGGGCTGTAGGTGATGACAAAAAAAAAACAGCAAAAAAATTATTTTCCTAAAAATACACTATCCAGATATTGCAATCTGCACATCTGACTGGAACAAAACCTGGCAAATTAAGAGACCCTTGGCCCAAAACTGCACACAAAATTTCATGCAATTCTGTTGAATGGGGGCAAAGCTATAAGGGTGCAAATTTAGGGGTTTAACATTAAACGGCCTCCTCAATTCTAACTATAATGGCACTAACATGCCACTATAATACTGCATGTACTGTAGATATGTATACTGTATATAAATATATTAATAGCTTTGGCCCCATTCAGCGCAGTTGCACAAAGTTTGCATGTGCAGTTTGTGGGGCCAGGTGTCTTGATTAGCCTAGTTTTGTTCCAGTTGGATGGGCAGATTCCGAGACCTGGATAGTGCATTTTTAGGAAAAAATTTGAGTTCTTTTGCTATTTTTATTTGCTCATAATCTACAACCTAGCCCTTTATTCCCTGAAAGTTTCAGATCAAAATTCCAAACTGTCTGGGCTGTAGCAGGTGATGACAAAAAAAAAACTGCAACCCCTCCTGAATTTTCCTAAAAATGCACTATTCGGATCACAGAATCTGCACATCTGACTGGAATGAAAGTTGGCAAATCAAGAGACCTTGCCCCCGACTGCATGTAAAGTTTTTTTTGTACAGTTCCAGTTGGAGAGGCAAAGCTATTAAGTTACAAAGTTAGGGTTTAACATTACAACCTACTCAACCCTAGCTATAGTGCCACTACTATGCCACTATAATACTCTACGTAGATATACAGTATATAAATATATTAATAGTTTTGCCCTGTTCAATGGAATTGCTCAGACATTCTCTACTTCCATCAACATCTGAGTATTTTATAAATGTTTTAATTTCCTTTGTTCTCAAGAAAATGATGTCCACCACTATTGGCTTCGAAATAGTATTATAGACCTCAAAAGGGTTAAAGATCTAGAAAATAAAGAGATACACTACCTAGGAAAGTAGATTTGACTGGTATGATTATATTTGTATTACTTGCAGCTGAAGCTAGTTTTCCAGAAAAAACATTTTTCATTGCACTCTTGTTTTAAAAGGTAAGAGGCCTTCACGTGCAAGAAAATCCTTAGTACTGACATTTGTAGCATTGCCAGTAATTTAGCATACTTTAAGGACATGTACAGTCACGGGGCATATTTGTAGTTACAACCTTCCAGACTTGATCAAACCAAATAGCCATGCAAACTAGAGCTATCTTGCCCCATTCTTAGTCTAAATGGTTGTCAACACAAAAGTGGGCAAACCTGTCACCACACTATGACTCACCAATTTGCACTGTCTTGTACAAAAAGAAAGGCATTTGTAACAAGAAGGAAGTGTCCCCTCTCATCCCAGTTACAGTGGTGCAATTAAGGCTGGCTGAACTTTAAAGGAAATTTCTGATGTACAAGATGGCAGCTACCACTCATGTAGTGTGGTAGATGCCCTTGGTGACAGTCATTTTAGCCGGGATGTAATCCATTTCTTGAAGCCCTGTTTTAATAAAATTGCTTGTAATTTCGTTTTTCTGAGGGGCTGGCCGTTCATTCTCACAGCCCATTCCTGCTGACATGCCTCCATGCTCAAGGACATAATGACGTGTGGCCAGGGAGAGCATGGGGGTTCACCACACTAAAATGAATGGGGCTTAATTTCAATTCTGTTTTTAAGCTACAAAATGTTCTCTTGGGGATTAATGAAGGACACAGCTCGACTAACATGGCCCTTGTTAGTTGAACGGTGTCCTTCATTAATCCTCAAGTCACCATTTTGTAGCTTAAAAATAGAATCAAAATTGAGCCCTATTCATTTTAATGGGGCACACCCCCACACTCTCCCTGGCCACACGTCATTATGCCCTTGAGAATGGGGGCATGTCAGTGGGACTGGGGCTATGAGAATGAATGAATGGCCAGCCCCTCGGAAAAACTAAATTATGAGCAATTTTATTAAAACAAGGCTTCAAGAAACAGATTACATCGTGGCTAAAATGAGTATCACCGGAGGCAGCTACCACACAACGGTGAGTAGCTCCTCTTATTGGAAAATCACTTTAATGTCTGCCAATAGAATTCAGGTGAGTTACGATTCTGCAAAATTCTGTGAAAATTTTGCAAAACTTTGCAAAAAATAAATGTCAGTTATTTCTGTCTAATTTTAAAGCTACTTCTTCAAATTGTAATAACTTTGTTACATTTGAAGTGTTCTATGTCATGGACATAAATCTATATGGGCAGACTAGGTGGGCCAAGCGGTCCTTATCTGCCATCAAAGTCTATGGGCTGAATATTCAAAAGGGTTGCGCTATGCGCAATAGGGTTGCGCCTGCGCAAGTCCGAAATTGCGCCATTCTGTGATATTCAGCAGGAAGCAGTTGCGCCCCCCAAGTCATGCTGAGCAACAGTGCAATGCTAATGAAGGCATGCTCAACTGGAGGGGGAGGAACCATGCATAAACTGCACAGCCCGATATTCAGCCGGACTGTGCAGAGCTGTGCAGGCACAACCCCCTACCTGCGCCTGCACAACTTTGAGCCCCCCAAAATAAGGAGTAAGTCGAGGGCCACCCACAGGTGAGCTGCCACATTGCAGGGCTCAACACAGCAGCTGCCACCTGTGGGTGGCCCTCCACTTGTTCCCTGTGTCCCCCTGCAGCTGGATCTTGGGCATAATGTGAAATCTCCTCCCCAACTGGCCCGATCACGGGCATAACATAAATAGTCCCCGATCGCGAGGCATAACATAATAACAACCCCGCCACTGGCCCGATCGCGGCCGAGCGGAGTTCACCCCAAGAGCAATATCCCTGGTGGTCAGTGGACGCATGAAGCCCGATGCGGGCATAAGAGTCAAACACCCCCAAAGTCAATTTCCCTGGTGGTCCAGTGGCCCCCACCCACCCCCCACGGAGCCCACCACCGCTCCCCCATCAGCCCGGAGGCGGCAGCACCCCACCGCCTGCCGCCCCACCCACCAGACTGACTGCTGCTCGGTAGGGCTGCACACCATTGTTCAGGCAAGAGCCAATGGGGTGCAGCCACTCTCGTACAAAGCAGTCAGATATGTGATGAATGAATTCATTCACATATCGGATCTGCTTCTGCCGGAGCTGCATGCCCATTGGCTCTTGCTCTGAACCAATGGGCATGCAGCCTACCGAGCAGTCAGTGCGGCGGAGGACGCGCGGCAGGTGGGGTGCTGCCGCCACCAGCTGACGGGGAAGCGGGGTGGTGGGGCTCCGTGGATGGGTGGGGTGTGGGGCCACTGGACCACCAGGGAAATTGGACTTTGGGGTTGACTCTTATGCCTGCGATCGGCTTCGAGTCCACTGGACCACCAGGGATATTGCTCTTGGGGGACTCTTTCTAGCCAATGATCGGGCCAGTGGGGGTTCACATTATGCCAGCGATTGGGCCAGTCGGGGGTTCATTTATGTTATGCCTGCGATCAGGCCAGTGGGGAGTTTACTCCATGCCTGCAATCTGGCTGCAGAGGCGTCAGTCCCCGATGGCTGCTGCCTGGCAGGCGCGGGCTGCAAGTCATCGAGGATCGGCGCACCTGCATGCTAATGGCATGCAAATGGGGCCGTAAGTAGAAGCAAATGGCCCCCCATGCACCTTGCATGAATTATGGCCCCATTTGCATGTCACCTTTTGAATATCGGAAAGTTGCGCATGGCACAATGGAACTTGCGCCACCGCATCTTGAATGCTCCACTCTGACCACTTGCGGTGGCGCAAGTTCCAGTGCACCATGCACAGTGGCTGTGGCTGGGAGGGGCAATATTCAAAGGAGTTGCTCAATAGCGCAACTCCATTGAATATCGCCCTGGCCTCACCCCAGCGCAACGTTTTTGAGCAGCGCAAGGGCTTGCACCACAGAATGGTGCAGTTTGAATATCCAGCCCTATGTTTTTATGTTTCTATGTTTCTATAGCATTAAAGGTGTCTGAGTTAAAAGAAGCCGAATATAACAATATTTTTAAATGAAATTTCACAAGTATGTAAGATGCACAATTTTAAACCCATATAATTTTAAATCTAGAGTACACAGTGACACTAATGTTGGTAGGTTCATTAATCCAAAAAATGAGGTTGTGTTTGTCAGCTTCCTAATCTTTTGCTTAAAGGGTGACCAATAAGCAATCAAAAATTTGCAAAGTAACTTCAGCAATTGCAGTCACATTTTATGAGCATTCAGGATAATTAAGAAACTTTGTGATCCTTTTGTGGAAGCCATGTCCATATATTTTGTCCAGCCATACACTTGACCTTCCCTGAAAAGGCTGGGTAGAGTTTTAATAAGATTACATTCATAGGGAGTTCCATAGTAAAAGTGCAGTGGCACCCAGCATCAGGTACTCTTGTGTCAATCAATGAAAAGGGCAGTCAGGGTGATTTAAACTAAGGGATAGGGAAGGCAGCTAATTCAGGCTTATCAGTGGCAGATGTTAGTTGTGTGGGCTTGCTAAAAAATGGCAGCAGGTCTAGGTAGCACTAGAATAGTGGACCCCAGTTGGAGCAAGGAAGCATACAAGGGCATTTCTCACTTGAAGCAGGTCAGATGAGAATCACACCCAGCAAAAATGACTAGTCTGAGAGCCCAATACACATGGAAGTCCAGGACATGAAGAGGCAGTCACACAGACATGTTGTAGGAAGAAAATGACTGGGGCACCAAGAAAGATAAATTCCAGTTATTCCAAAGGGATAAGTTGGACAGGAAAAGGAGTAAGTGGTTTTCTTTTTGAGGGAGGGTGTCTGAAAAAAACAAAGAGGAAATCAGTGTGACAAGGAGTTCGGCCGAGACCATTTGGTCAAGGTCAGTGGATAAAGCAGGGTGTGGGACAACATTATCACACACAGAACTGGTGACTGTATATAGCTCAGCACAGCTAAATGGATTTAGTGGTGATAGTGCTTTGTGAAAGTTAAATTCCACAAGTGGAATTCTAGTGGCATTATGTAGTTTGCTTTCACAAATTCTTGATCACATTTTTACAAACAAGTAATTTCCAGTATTACCACTGTCTATTTTAAACTAGTAAAACAACATTTTCCAGCTTTATTAGATTCAAAAACCCACTGCCATTGAATACGCACGCCAAATTCTAGGGGTATATCTGCAATACCCAGGCAAACAGAAGTTACAGCAACAAAGGGATATGAAATGCTTAACAATCGAAAATTCAAAAGTTCAAAAGCCAAACTGGGGGCAGATGCAAAGTCTCCTCACAGATCTTTTGGCACCAAATAAACAGCATTTCTGTCCTTGGAATTATGGAAATGTCGAGTTTTGGAACTGCTTTTACTGCAGTCTTCAGCCAATTTGGCTTTTGACCTGCTTTTCCCAACCTCGGGTGTGAGCTTCTTTTTCTGGTTCTAGGTGGATTGCTGTTGCATACTGATATATTACACTTGTGAATTTAGTTATAAAGCTAATAAATGCAGACACCTTTATGCAATTTTCTGTTGCTGAGCAGTTCATATCCTTTTGTTGCTCTAACGTTTGTTTACCTGGCTTTACACACTGGGGTTAGAAGCCCCAGTTATTGAGCACAGCCCTGCACCACAGCATTGTGACTGCTGCTTGTTTGGTCTGCCTTTATAGCTGCAGTAGCAGTGCAGGTACATAAATCCTCAGTCTTGAAAAATTGTCATAAAATCTCACAAGCTATCTAATTGTAAAATTAAGAACCACTGTAATATACACTTTACTCAACCAAATCTCTCCACATTTAACCGTTTCCAAGTTTCTTCCAAGAAGGCTATGCATGTAAATTGTAAGGTATCTAGCCTCAAAAGTGGCCAAGTTATAAGCAAGAAAAATATTTTCAGAAAATTTGATCAAAACATTAATTGCCAGATTTTGAGTTCCTATAACTTCAAATCTTCTCATCTGACTATGATGAAATTTAGGATTCCATTAGCACCCTATACAACATGAAAGCATGTCAGTTTGCAGGTCTCTAGCTGCAAGAACAGCTACATTAGAACCAAATAAAGAATTTCAATACATTTTACAATATTTCACAGAATTCATGTAATTTTGTAAAACTTCTGAGAAAGTAGAATTTTCTAATTTTGCCCAGCCCTAACTACTTTGCTTATCACTTGACCAGATGTTAGAGGGAGTCATCATGGTCTGCACCCATTACCCATAGCCTTTCCAGTCTGATTTCAGGAGGCTCTGCTGCACCATTACTGAGCTTCCTTAAGCTTACAGGTTCTGGGTCCAATCCTCAAAGCCCCGCTGACTGGCACAAGGGACTTGCACCACAAGGAATGGTGCAAGGTGTGTCTTGCACCAAAAGATGTGCTGGAAGCAATTCACAAACGCAGCCTGCAGCGAACCAAAGGGAACTTGTGCCATCATTGTGGCACAAAATGGCATGGTGCTAGGAGGGCTTGTGGCAGATGCAGGCTGCCACATCCCCTAAGTAAGGATTCTCAAAACCCTCCCAGAGGGCAAATTTCTAAGGACTGTTAGACCAGCTAGAGCTGGCCTGAGAGTACTTAGAAGTGTATCATCTGGGAGGGTTAGAAACCTGCCCCATTGTGCCACGGTCCTCCCTCCCCATCCCTGATCCCCTGTGTATAAACATGATCACATCCCTGGTGGCTAGCGGTCCGCCCCAGCCCCGATCCCCTATGTGTATAAATAATCACATCCCTTGTGGCTAGTGGTCTCCCCAGCCTTGATCCCCTATGTATGACAATAATCATGTCCCTGGTGGCTAGCGGCCCCCACCAGCCCTGATCCCCTTTGTATATAAATAATCACGTCCCTAGTGGCTAGCAGTCCCCCCCCAGCCCTGATCCCCTCTATATATAAATAATCAGGACCCTTAATAATCAGGTGCATTTTTGGTACGTAGCACTACTTGCATGTTACCCAGCATGACTGCTGGTCATTAGTACAATCACGGTGCACTATTTTTTTGTGCCAACGGTGTTGTTTTCTTATGTTTGTATGTACTCGGCCGCTGTTATGTAATATTAATGCACTTTCTGGTGTTTTAAGCACACTTTTGCACTTTAATAAAGGAGAAGAAAACTCTGCAATTTGGTAAGCAGTTATTTTTATGTTCTCAATGGAAATCAATGTGCTTATTTGGTTAGTGCTACAGCAAGGAGTATTTTTACTCGATTCTGTTGTTTTTCAATATATCTGAGAAGCTGTTAAGCACCATGCTGGTCACCCTTTGAGTGAGTTGAGCCCCACTATTTGCTTGTTTTTTTGGCTAACAGTCCCACCCAGCCCCAATCCCCATTGTATTACAATGCATCATGTCCCAATTGGACTAGTGGACCCCATCTCCAATCTGCCCAAGGACAGAAATATATCATTCCCTGGTGGTCAAGGAGAACCCCACCCCAACAGGCAGTGCCCACCACCTCCCACCATCCCAGCCCTGACCTGGCGGTGGCCTTCCTCTCACCATAGCCAGCCACCGACTGAGCTGTCAGGAGTCGTACTGTATACAGTACGTGCTCATTAATTGACAGCAGCTGTCAATCAATGAGCACATTCTGTATACAGTATGTGCTCCTTGACAGCTCAGACAGCAGCCAGCCATGGTGGAGAGTGGAAGGCTTTGCCGGTTGCCAGCTCAGGGATAGGATGGGGGGAGCGGGGTAGTGGGGCACTGCCTGCCATAGCAGGGGATTATATATTTCTATTCTATGGGCAGATTGGAGATAGGAAGGGGGGTCCACTAGCCACCAGGGACATGTTTATTATTATACATAGGAGATTGGGACTAGGAGGGGACCGCCAGCCACAAGACACATAATTATTTTTATACATAGGGGACTGGGACTGGGCGGGACTGCTAGTCACCAGGGACAATGTTTATTTTTAAACATAGGAGATGGGGGCCAGGAGGGGACCACTAGCCACAAGGGACATCATTTTTTTAATACATAGGGGATTGGGGTTAGGTGGGACTGCTAGCCACCAGGGGCATGTTTATTTTTATACATAGGGAAGCAGGGCACGGGGGGACCGCTAGCCACTAGGGATATCCTAGAGTGGCGCACAGCTGCCCCACAGCTTGTGGCAACCCATCCAGATGCACTGTCTGTTTGGCACATGGCCACAGCTGCCACAAGCTGTGGGATTTTGCCACCAGGACCCTACCCAACAGAGAATCATGCGCAGGATCCCTGGCACACCAGCAATCAGCACAAGCCGTCATTGGCGTGTTTTATGACTGGTTTTGAGAACTGAGCCCTAGAGAGCTAAAGTAGGAAAAAAGTTATTACTTTTGTGAACAATGATTTGCAAAGAGAGCTAGATTCATGAAATATACTCAAACAAGTACAACTTTACAAACCATTCAAGCTTTGGTCTTGTGATTTATGATGTTGCCGCAATCCCATGATAGAATTACAGCTGTAATACTGATTGTTTCCTTTTATTCTGTTTGTAATAACTAATCAGATGTGTTTCTGTCCCATTTTCAGAAGCTCTAAATTGTCATTATGCACAAACATGATATCATGACAGATGGAGTTATACACAGTTGTGATGTCATACCGATATATAGTATAATGAGGTTTGTTTGAATGTTGAAAAAAATGTCTGCTGGCATTTTCTTTTTCTTCTGCCTCTCTCCTGCGCTTTTCCCTTGTATTTAAGTTTAAGTGGGCCACTACCAAATACCTCCATGCCCAGCAGGTGTTTCCAGACAGTCTTTAAATTTGATTTTGTAATATTCTTTTTAAAAACACTAAAAAAATGGTTAAGACATCAAATAAAATATGGTCCCTGTGTCAGCTTCTCATTTATACATACCCTCAATAAATAAAATTTTGGCGCAGTGTCAGCTTCTTATTTTTACATACCCTCGATTTGGGATGCCCCTGCAAACCAACATAGCTCTCGTGGTTTAAGAGGTAATCACAAACCCTGGGTGTGTAAAAATAGCTTGTTATACCTGGTACCCCATACATTATTCTATATGTCATGATGCTTGATTCAAAATGTTTTTAAGATGGAATCTTCAAAGAGTTTTATATTTTATAAAAAATAACAGCAAAGAAACCATTAATAACAAGGCTTATAATTCTGTTTTGTGATGCTGGTGATATTACTTGAGCTTTGCTTCTGTGGTTTATGATGTCACCACACTCCCTCAATGGAAGCTCAGCTTTGTTATTGTTGGTTTCTTATCTGTTATTTGATTTATGATACATAGACAGAAAAAAGTTGTACAGTGTCATGTGATAGTACCACAGCCTTTAAACGTTTTCTGGGGTGATTTCCAGTGCTGCAATGACTTAAAAAGTGCCATTGGTCATGATTTTGGTCAGCTACAGTCACTTTACCTCCCTATTGCATGCCTACTTATTTAGTAAACACTGCAGTACTCATCTTACCATGGTGGTTTCCACAGTGGTGAGAATATCGAAAAACCGTTTTGCAATGTTATCTGCTTATTTAATAACATTTGGAATGAAATGCAAATTTTTACCATATTGAATTCCTCATTCCTCGTAGTAAGGAAACCAAGAAGTAAGTTCCATCCAGTAGAGAACCCAGGTGGGGTTAGTGAGGCCTGGCTTTTGACAAGCTGCTGCCTTTTTTTATTCACCCAGAATAGTCTAACTAAAAAAATCATCTGATTTTCAGTGCCAGAGCTGCTTCAACTCTTCTAAAAGAGTACTCATCCGTGCAGTGCATCAAGTGACTTGTTCAACGTTACACAGTTGCCAGTTGCTTTTGTAGGATTCAAACCTGTGATCTAGTATCTTCTTTTTTTAAAGTTTTGCAGTTTATTTCTCCTAGAGGTCAGTTGAGGTACCACATCTCACCTTAAGTGAGGTCTTGCTTTTATCTGTTGTACAGAGGAATGGAGTGCTGGAAGGGTAAACAACTTTCCCAGGGTCTCCAAGTGAATAAATGGCTCTGGTTGAATTTGAGCCTGGGTCTTGTAGTTCCCTGTTCTAACCATTAAGTTATATTGTACTGCCTGCTTATTTAACAGCTTATTGCTCTATCCACTAGGACACAGTACCACATTGCCATTCTAGAAGTTTACAGTGAATGGTTGCTGTGATCTCAGTTCTCCCTACTTGGACTACAAGGTAGTGGATTTGAATCCCGTATCAGAACTTGGTTTAATGATACTGCAGTTCAGTACAGGGGGAAAGAGGTAACCACTCTCTTATGAGGTACTGTTCTTCAGATGGGATAGCAAAATGAAGTCATCTGTGTCTGTTTAAGGTGGCTATCTAGATGAAAGTTATATCACAAGGCCACATTTTCAGCTAGTCCTGAAAGCTATGTGAAAACTACAGTAGCTAGAGTGCACATATTTGTAGCCGGTTTGTGCCCACAAATGTTTCCCTGCGTGCAAATGACTTCCATGGAACCATCTAAATTATAATACAGTAGTTCATTCAAAAAAAAATGTCAATGCTGGCCCGGTGGCACAGAGGGTTGAGGCGCTGGATGCCACACCTCGAACCACATCGGTGACCCGGGTTCAGGAACGGACTGAGGTCACCGGGTGCTGGCTGGGGAGGAGAGGATTGAGCATCCGAAGGACTGCTCTCCTCTCCTGGGGTGGGTTAGGGAAAGTGCATCACTCTGTAGTGGCCCCTGGTGGAGACCGGGGGTACTACAAGGAGCATCGCAATGTGGGCTGTCCAGAAGGACGTGAAAGATGGCACATCTCCAACCAGATGACGGCAGTCCCACCTCCCCGCGCCTCTCTGCCACAAAGCATCCAGGCCTGCAGTATCCACACTACACCCAGAAGCAAGAGAGAGTGCTCAGGCACTCTGTACTCCCCTCCCTGTCACCCTCTCGGGGGCAGGGGGGCCCCCCTCAGTGAAGGGATATGCCGGATCAGTGGAGCTTTGGAGCAGCAGGTTGGTGGGTCAGCAGCAGAGGCATTGGCAGGACTGGCTGCCCGAAGGAGTGAATGGAATGTGCCCAGTAGGTGGGGATAAAAAAAAAAAAAAGATGGCAGCAAACAAAGTGGAAACAAAATCTGGAAGGCCATGTGTGCAAATGCTAGAAGTCTAGAAAATAAGATTCTGGACTTAGAAGCCATCATGGCAGAAGCCAGCACAGATATTGTAGCCATTTCTGAATTATGGTGCACTGAAAACCATGACTGGGACATGGCCATACCAGGTTATGCTCTGTTCAGGAAGGACTGGTGATATAGAAATGAGGGGGTGTGGAGCTCTATGTGAGGTAAAGCATAAAAGTGATGGAGACACAGTGAATACATGGGGAGGCAGAAGCACCGTGGGTCACACAGAGATGGGGAATAGAGACAGTATTCACACTGGAGTGATCTACCAATCTCCAGCACAGGGGAAGAAATTAGATAAGGTACCAATGAAAGCCATTGGCAAGATGGCAGAAAAGAGGGAGGTGCTGCTGGTGGGGGACTTCAACCTGACACATGTAGATTGGAGTCTCCCAGAAGCGACTTCAGCTAGAAGCAGGGACATCCTGGACTGTCTGCAAGGGGCGTTCCTCAGGCAACTGGTCAGTGAACTGACTCTTAATGGAACAATACTGGACCTGGTACTCACTAAGAGGGACAGTATTGCAGACAGCAAGGTGGGAGGCCACCTGGGGACCAGTGATCACCATATGGTGTGGTTCAGTATAACTACGGCTGTGGAATTGAATCACACAAGGGCAAGGGTCCTAGACTTTAGGAGGGCAGATTTTATAAAGATAAGTGAATGCCTCAGGGATGGCTTGTTGGGGGGTGGCCTGGGGGGGTGAAGGAGCAGTGGTTGAAGCTAAAAGGGAGCACAGTAAATGCAACAAACCTCTGCATCAAACAAGTAATCAAAAGCAAGAGGAAAAAGAGACTGCTGTGGTTCTCAAAAGAGGTAGCAGAAAAGGTAAAGGCTAAAATGGTACCATTCAGAAGGTATAAGGAGACATAGAGGGAGGAGGATAGGGAGGTGTATCAAGGGAAACAGAAGGAAGCAGGAAAAGCAGTAAGGAGTGCAAAGGTCCAAACTGAAGAGTGAATATTCCAGGAGGCAATGAAAGGGGACAAGACATTTTTAGGTATGTAAGTGAAATGAGGAAGACCAGGGGTTGGATTGTAAGGTTAAAAAGGGAAGGGAGGACTGTGCAGATGGAGACCAGGAAAAGGCAGATATTCTAAACAAACACTGTTGTTCATTGTTCATAGATGAAGGAGAAGAGGAGGGGGCACAAAAAAGTAACAGAAGCTTTGGAGGGAGGAGGTGAGCACAAGTCCTTTTTTGGAGGTGAGAGACCTCAAGGGACTCACTAATCTGAAGGTGGACAAAGCAATGGGGCCAAAAGGAGTGCATCCAAGGGTATTGAGGGAGCTCATGGAAAAACTGGCTTTACCTCTGACAGTTCTACTGAACAGGTCACTAGAAACAGGAGTGGTTCTGGAGGACTGGAGGAGGACAGTCAGATGTACTCTCACTATACAAAAGTGGTAGCAGGGAGAAGGCTGGCAATTATAGGCCAGTCAGCTTGACATCGGTGGTGAGAAAATTAATGGAATTACTGCTGAAGGAAAACATTTTGGAAGATCTTGTTTCCAGTGGATTACAATATGCAAGGCAGCATGATTAATGCAGGGGGAAGGTAATTTCAAACTAATCTGAAAGATTTCTTTGACTGATCGACAAATGATTTAGAGCAGGGTGGAGTGGTGGATGTAGCCTACATCCTAACAGTCTAGATTTCAGTAAGGATTTTGACACCATTCTACATGGGAGACTAGTAAGCAAGATGGGTAGTTTGGGAATGGGTCCAAAGGTGGTAAACTGGATAAGAAACTGGTTAGGGGATAGGTGACAGAGGGTGGTAATAAACGAAGTTCACTCCAAGGAAGGGAGTGTGACCAATGGGGTGTCTCAGGGATCAGTGCTAGGAACAGTCCTCTTTAATGTCTTTACAAATGACGTTGCAGAGGAGCTGGAAGGGAAGGTCAGCCTCTTTGTGTATGACAACAAAATCTGCAATAGAGTGGACATTCTGGGGACCTGAGAAAACTAGAGGAGTGGTCAAGGGTATGGTAGCTGGGTTTCAATGTGAAAAGGTGCAAAATAATGCACTTAGGTCACAGAAACCCTGGGGCAGAGTACAAAATGGATGGAGTCGTATTGACAACCACCAAGCAGGAAAGAGACCTGGGATAATCATATTGGATGATGCGAAGGTGGCCAGACAGTGCAACAAAGCAGTCGGAAGGGCTAGTGGGGTGCTGGGGTGTATAGGGAGGGGTATCACCAGCAGAAAGAGGGAGGCGATGTTGCCTCTGTGTATATTGCTGATAAGACCCCAACTAGTGTACTGTGTCCAGTTCTGGAGACTACAGGCTTGATTTTTAAAAGAAAAACATTAACTCATTCACACCACAAGAACTCTTTGAGACTTCCACCACTTGTGCCCTGTATACTCTTAGCACTGCATTCTGGGCCTTTCTAAACAAAATCAGACCATAATCAGCATGCCACAAACAAATGTGAATATCTCTTGAACCGTAGATGCTACACACAAAGTATGAGTGGCAAAGTTGGTCAGCACAACATTACCTTTCCAATGGTGCCATGCAATCAACTGTAATCAATTTGATTTTTTATTTTATACTATCTGAAATATCAAACTTTTTTTTTCAGATTTTTTCAAGGTGCTAAGTTGAGGCTTGAGAGACAAATGTCAGCCATGCACACCATACCTTAAACAAATGCAAATAACTCCTAAAGTATACATGATAGACACAAAGTATCAGTGACAAAATTATTCAGCACAAAATTACCTTTCTAACGGTGCTATGCAATCAATTGTAATCCATTTAGTTTTTATTTTATGCTAGCTGAAACACCAAACAACTGTTTTTTTTTTTCAGATTTATTCAAGGTGCTTAAGTGAGGCTTGAGAGACAAATGTCAGCCATGCGCGCCATATCTTAAACAAATGCAAATAACTCCTGAAGTATACATGATGGACATAAAGTATCAGCAGCAAAATTGGCACAAAATTATCTTTCTAACGGTGCTATGCAATCAATTCTAAGCAATTTGGTTTGTTTAATATTTAAGTACAAACTGCTGACTTCCTCAGACGTTTTCTGGCCTGAGTGAAAGTCAGCTGAGTACATCTACAGGTGTTATTGGCCTGAGTGGCTATGCTTTCAGACACCACCTACAGGCGTATCTAGGCCTGAATGAGTTAATGCAAGGTGCCAGCACCACAGAGGTATAATGCAAGTTGCACCTTGTGTCAAAGTTTGCGGCCATACCGATTTTTGAATGCCGGCTGCATCGAAATTGGGATGCCATGCAGCAAGGCCCCCCCGCATCACCCTTGTGGTAAAAGCACCTGTGCACCAGGTCACAAGGAGGTTGCACCATGGCCAGGGTTGCACCATCCTCTTGTTTGCAATTCTAGAAGCACCACCATGGCCGCAACAGGGGATTGACCGTAGACCAGCCAGAAGGTGATCTAAGGGCTCTGTGCAGCTGCTGGGCAGAGTGATGATTGGAGGCAACCTGGAAGGTGGGGGCTTCAGGCCGATGTAGCCCTGGGGTGCCATAGAGTACAACAGGGGCATGGAGGCACTGAAAGGGAGCAGAGGAAGCACCTGGTGGAGGTGCCAAACTGAGCAGCAGACAGCTGCTCAGACCAGGTGGGGGGATTAGCATGGCAACACCATCATGACATGGACCCGAGGTGGAAGCAGCCCAGGTACTTGCCCCGAAGGACCCACAGTCCCTGTCAGTGTAGTAGGGCATCCACAGGCTGCCATGCAGGGGAGCTGTGTGCCAGTGGAGTGTCATGGTGCCCCGGGCACATATCTATCCACTGCATGCACCCCACAGCCTGCACTCAATGCCACCCATCAGAATGTCAGCATGGCTCAGTTGGTAGCACATCCGCCTCTGGACCAGAAGGTCATGGGTTCTCGTCTCACACTGGGATGGGACTTGCACCTAAGACACTGGCATCCAAGTGCAGTATTAGAGGGGTGCTGTACTGCTGGAGTGTGTCATCCTTCAGATGAGACATTAAAACGAGGTCCCTTCTACTCATCCTGGTACTGTCCTGGTTCATGTCCAGGTGGAAGTAAAAGAATCCAGGGCACTCTTCACAAAGAGTAGGAGACACTCCCAGTGTTCTGGCCAACATTCCCATTCCCATTCCCATAAACCGGTTGATGCAATTGTCAGGCTGTGTGTGGATGATGATGTGCAATGTGGCTGCCACTACACATTCAGTCACTTTACTACCAGTCTAAGATTGCTTGTAAAGTGCTTTGGGATACACTGTGTATATAAATGCTGATTCTTCTTCTTCTTATTCTCCTTCTTCTTCACAAACCTCATTTAGGGGACTGTGGGTTCCTTGGGGCAGGTACTAGGGCTGCTTCCACCTTGGGTCCATGTTGCTGTTCTGTAACTCGCTGACTTTCAAGTGATGTTATCACTGGATACCCAGTCACTCTAGTAATAACTGTATAACTGAATGAAATTATAACAACATCAGTGACATCTGCAGCACTACATACATTCTGTGCCATGATACAGGTTCTGCAGAAAATTCTGTGGCTGTGTATTTGCAATTCCATGGGCTTTGAGTGTAGGCCATTGTCCCTTAGATACAGCTGAAGCATGTCCACATCTACTTTGCTGCTTGTGACATCTTACACTTCTTGACAGCAACAGACTGTGATATAACATACTTACATTGACTTAGATAGACAATAAGCTGCAGGAGAGTATGCAAGTAAAGGAAGAGATCTGGGGCTTGAATTTCAGATGCCCATTAAATTGACACATGATGTGCTGAACAGCCACTTGTGGCAAATTCCAGTGCACCAGGAACCCTGCACCAGATTTTGGTACAGTAGGGGTCCCAGTGCCAAAGTCCCTGAGTTTGCTGCAAGCAGTCCCATGGGCCAAACAGCTGGCTCATAGGAGGAGATTGATCGGGACAGATTTCCTCGCCTGGCATATGCACCACTGGCCCAGGGCCTCCCGAATGGGTGCCAGGTGGACGAGCACACACAAACACCATGAGCTGCTCCTGATTTAGAGCCATTATGCTGCAGAACACCAAAGCTGTGGCCAGTGGCATGAATAATGTTGCCTACTGCCTGCACTGAGGTTGGCATGTCACAGATCATCCAAAGGAACTGCACAGATACTATAGTGTGGCATCACTGGTGGCAGTCAGGAACAAGCGAACTGCAGGGGAACACTGTAACACAGCTGAAGTTGCCAATGCTACATCCTACCGCATGGACTAACTGGTATGGAGTTGCAGATTGGGAGAATAAACTGTACAGTACCCAACATTAGCGTGTCATGCCCCACCGTATATAGGACAACCAGAACAGTATCAGGTAATGTTTATCATATATGTCACTGTCAGCAGTGCAGTAGTCCCACCAGTCAATCACCCCACACTATGTGTTTGATTTGGTACACTGGTGACAGATTGCTGTTTATGGTATGCAACCATAAAGTCATACTGTGGGTACAGTACAAATGTCACTGTCGGGGAAGTACATGGAGACGGTGTGCCAGAGAGGTGACCTACTCCATACAGACCCACCACGTGCACACAGAATGGCGGGTCCATAACTAGCATAACGGCCATGCCTCAAGCATGCTCCCCAGTGCTGCAGTCCCCAGTAATGCCCAGCTGGCCTGCACAGAGTGCACTCACCTCCGAGGCAACACACAACCCCTTCACCTGGCAGTGCACTTGGCTGTCCCTGACACTCCCTGTGGCATGGTGCAGTCATCCCATTATACCCACAGCTCCTTCCTGCAGCAGTTTGCAGCTGTACCCTCCAGTATCCCCCTGCTGCAGCTGACTCCACCAGCTACTACCCAGAGCATGACTCACTTTCACAGGATTTGCCCCACATGCACTTGTGTCTGGGTATGTCGTGTCCCTGCTTTGATGTCTGTGTGCCTGCCCCAGCACACCCCTTGCATCACTACCCCCACACCCATGTTGGCACCAAGGACTTGAGGATGCTCATAGTGCCTGCCACTATTGGTGGCCATCCACCAGCTGTGGTCAAGGGTGACGCACAGGGCATCAGATCACCTCTGGCTGTTCTAACCCCTGGCATGCGCTGTGTCCTTTGGGGGACTGTGAAAATGCTGTTTATGTGTATAGTGCACCACTGCTATGGTGCAAGCCCCTATCAGCTGTGGCATAGCGGTACATTGGCTGCAAGCACAGCACAAGCTGGTTTCATCAGAGACAGCCCCCATTTTGCTGCATGCTCCCTTTCAAAATTTGGAATGGAGCGAGGTCTGATGCAAAATGCCTGTTGTGCCCATTCTGTTGGATGCACACACCTTGCACCATTCACGAACCTCTGAAAATCAAGCCCACTGTTGTCTTGTAAACAACTGGTATAAAACAAGAGACTACTGCAGAATACATATCCAGCAATTTGTCCAAATTTTACATTTTCAGTGTTTTTTTTCTTAAAGTTTTTTTTTCATCAAAATTATCATGTCATTATAGTAAAGGAGTAGCAGATAGTTTGGAGTCCTAATTCTTTCTCAGTAAAATGGCTTGCTGCAATTTCCAGTTGCTATTGAAATGTTGTGAAGTGCAAAATATCTGACCTACTTCCTGCAGTCCCTGCACTACCAGTACCTAATAATACATTACCCCATGATGCATTTGAGTTACTGAAAGTATTTTTAAAACAGGATATAGCTAAGCAAGTCAAGCCTATTGACAGAGTTGTCCTGTACCATTCATTGGTTATGTTTAGTTTAGTTAGTTTTTGTTGACTGGGTAAGTACACTAGACAAATCCTGCCTATTTTCAGGCACGACCCGGGGGAGGGGGATACAGATGAATGCTAACTGACCTTGAACCAGATTAAGCTGTTGGTGGTATGTTTTTTTTTTTAGTGACTGAGGGAAATTTGGCCAGGACACCGTGGAAATTCCCCTACTCTTTTCGATAAGTGCCATGGGATCTTTAACATCCACCTGAACTACACCAATCCAGGCAGATGGGACCTCGGTTTAACATCTCATCCAAAAGACGGCACCTCAGAAGTGCAGCACCCCTCTCGTGCTGCACTACAGTGTCAGTACTGGGATATTAACCCAAGTGCCAGATGTGGGAAGTGCATTTAGATATTTACAACATTTACTTTGTATTTGAAATGTGCTGTACAGTTAGAGAGGCACTATATAAAAAAAATCTATTTTTTTTTATCCTTTGCTAAGGTCACTCTTTGACCTCAGAGGTATACAGCTGCCAATCACACTGTCGAAAGAAATTAAATAGAATTTTCTAACACATTTACCCTCCATTTCCACAAGTTTCTGCTACATTTTTCTGGCATTCCACATCATTCTTTGAGCTTGAACAGTTTATCTAGAGAGTGTTGTTTTGAAGTGGAGTCCTGTTTGTCTTTCAATCAATCAATCAATCAATCAATCAAAGTCTTTATTTAACCAAGCGATCACCGTTGAGCAAGCTCATTTTCGAGGTGGACCTGGGTTTTTTAACAAGGAACGAGGGACAATATACATGGGATGCAACACACAAGAAAATTGTAATAATACAAATAAAGTGATACAATAATACAGTATATACAAAGTATCAGCAGGTAGCACTGACAGTAGTATATGTTTCGAACAGAAGATACAGCTAGTTTTGGGTAGGACACAATTTTTCATAAAAGTAAAGAAATATACATATCAGGTGCACCGAACACAAATAAAACCTAATATAAAAAGATATATAATGATACGATATGGAGAATTTAGAGCTGGAACCAGGGTCAAAGGAATGTGGAAGGGACAGATAGGGGGGTAGAAAAAGGGGAGAGGGAAGAGTCGATTATAGACATGATCAGTCTTTTAACAGTAGTAATTAGAGTGTGCTTGGACTTATAGGAGTCACTATTTAGGGTAGACAGGCACAGGACTCCTTATTATGATGTAGGTATAGAGATTTAAAAGCTGCTAGGCTGATGGGATGAGTTAATTTCAAAGTTTTTTGCAGCTTGTTCCACAGTTGAGGGAGCACAAAGCTGATGACCGCTCTGCCAATGCGAGATTTTGCTTTGTAAACATAAAGGTAGATATATGAGGTGCTTCTCTGGGCATACTTCCCCAGACTGCACAAAGGTAAACAGACAGAGATATACTGGGGCATTTTTTTTTTGAGATAGCTTTGTACGTCCAAACCGCAGCATTTTTTTGCCATCTGTAAGCAAGGGATGATCTTCCCACTGCCGTGTACAATGCACAGTGGTGGGTTAAGTATGGAAGACCCATTGTAAATCTTATGGCTCTGTGATAAAGTGTATCGAGTTTGGCTAGGATACCTGCAGGTCCCTGACTATATAGAAAGTCTGCGTAATCCAATAGGGAAAGAAAGGTAGTTTGAACCAGTTTCAGTTTAGCGTCTCTTGTGAGGAGATTACTAATTCTAAAGAACAGACCAAGTCTTTAAGTTTCTTTGCCAGTTCTTCTAAGTGATCTGTGAAAGTAAGTCTATGGTCTAACCAGACCCCCAGGTACTTGAACTTTGGTACGTAGTACAACTGCTCACCTAGAATGGTAGTGATCTGCGGGAGTGTCCCAGCAATTGCTGGATTTATTGCATTTTGAAGGGGCAAGAGGAACATTGCTTTGTTTTGTTTTTTTACATTTAAGAGCAGTTTCTGGTTTATAAGCTGATTTTGCAGCAGATTAAATTCATTTTGAAGGGCTTTACAGGCCACTTCAGGTGTGGGGCTACTAGCATAGAGTACTGTATCATCTGCGAATAGGTGTATTTGTGCTTCTTTGATAGGGGCATCTACATTGTTAATATAAATGGTGAAGAGCAAGGGACCAAGAATGGAACCTTGCAGTACACCCCTCAATAGGGGTTTTGGTGGAGAAACTTCCCCTTCTGCCTTTACTTGTTGAAGTCATCCTGAGAGGTAGTTGGAGAACCATTTAAGGGATAGGGAATCCAAACCAATGTTCTGGAGGGACAACAGAAGCAGTCTGTGATCAATGGTATTGAACGGCTTGCTTAGGTCCAAGAAAACTGTACAGACAAAGTTTTTTTTGTCTAATTCAACCTGGCAGTCGTTTGTCACCTTGGCTAGAGCAGAGATTGTACTGTGCTGTGCTCTAAAGCTGGATTGTAACGGGTTGAGCAATTTTTCTGATTCCAGGTATTTCTGAAGCTGGGAGTTCACTATTTTCTCCAGCATCTTTGACAGGATTGGAAGTAGGGAGATTGGTCTGTAGTTATTGAGGTCACTAGGATCTCCTGACTTAAACAAAGGAACCACAAGTGCATTTTTCCAAATGGGCTGTAGGTCACCCTGGGACAAGGATAAGTTGAAGAGATGAGTAATTGGGACTGCAAGGACGCGGTAGCCGACCTTCAAGAGAAATGCAGGTCAATGAGGTCACCCAGCACTCTTCCTAGTGTCCAGCTGAAGGAGAAGATCTTCGACTTCTTTCAGGGAGGTAGGCTGCAGAGAGAAGGATGGACTGGGGATGGGTTTTTCTTGTGTATCCAATCTAAGTTGTTGGCGGAGGTTATTAGCGAGAGAGGAGTCAAAGGCTAGCCCTGCAATGGCAAAATGATTATTGAGTGCATCGAGGATAGACGGTCTGTCGGAGATGACAGTATTGTCGATCAAAAATTTAGTTGGTAGGAAATTTACAGTGGTGTGACCTTCATTGTCTTTGCTAGTCTTCCAGAATTTGGAGGCATTTCTTGAGGAGCTCTCCAGCTGAGAGCGATAGAAATTAGCTTTGGCTTCTCTGACCATTTTGGTGCAGAGGTTCCTCGCCCTCCAGAAAGAATTCCAGTCATTTACTAAATTAGTTTTCCTAGCAGTTCTCCAGAGTACACCCCTACTCCACAAAGCATCTTTCAGGTCTTCTGTAAACCACCGACAGGATTTGTTTCTGGCACAAACTTTTACTATGGGAGCATACTTGTTGAGAGTCCCTAACACAATTTCTGAGAAAATATCATAAGCCATAGTCAGGGACTTGGCTAGATAGAAGCCCTGCCATTGTATGAAGTCTCTTAGGTCTGATATATACCATGTGGAGATCAGTTATGTGATGCACCTTTTTAAAGGAGAATTTTGGTACAGTTGTGGATTTAAGAGTGGATCTTACACACGCGATGAAGCAATGGTCGCTAATATCAGAGAAAAAGACACCAGCATGGGAGAATAAATGGGGTTTGTTAACTAAAATGATATCCAAGAGAGTACTGTTATTAGGGTTGAGCTTGTTAGGATGAGTAGATTCGTTTACCAGCTGTGACAACCCAAGGGAATCACAGAATATTTTAAGTGGTGTGGATGCACTGGAGAGTCAGTCTAAGTTGAAGTCCCCTAGTATGATACACTCTGAAGATGCCAAACCCAGGATGTTTTCGAGATGTTTTAACAACTGTAGTCCAGCTGATGGGGGTCTACAGCATCCTATTATACATAATGAGACAGGGATTTATTTAACTCTAAAAATTGATTAGCGTTTTGCTCATAAAAGTGCTAAATCTTTGTGAAAATGTATAGCTGTTGCCTCACTGTGTTTAACAAACACAGTACTTCTAGAAAATCTATATAAATACTTTCTGTACAGTTAGTATAGTCCCAAGAAAAAAACTGCTAATCAATTATTACTGGGAGGCAGTATAGTGCAGTGGTTTAATGCTCTGAGCTGCAAATCTGGTGACATCCAGCAGACCAGACCTGGGTTTGAATCCCACAGCTTCCACTTGCATACTGTGTGACCCTGAGCAAGTCACTTAACTTCCCTGTGCTCCCAGGTCACTCCTGTAAAAAAAACTTTCAGCATAGTGTGCTACTCCTGGTTAAACAACTAAAAAAAAAAATCCTTTGAGACACCGGTGGCAATTTCAATCTTTAATGACAAGCTTTCAAATTCTTTTGGGACAGAGGTTGAGTCAATTATGGAGGCAGGGAATTTATCCTTAATGTAAATAGCTACCCCACCACCTCTGGTTTGCCTGTCGGCTCTGAACAAAGAGTAGGAGGGGATTTTAACTTTGTTGTTACTGGTCGCCGGTCGGAGCCAGGGCTCCGTAATCACCAGAACATCTGGAGCTGTATGACATACCTAGGCCTGAACATAAGTGATTATTTTTAATAGGCTACATACATTAACATGCAAGAATGTAAGCCCCTTGAGGCTTTGTAGCTGTGCTGGGGATTCCATTGGTGCCAGAGGGCCTGGATTAAGCTCAACATTTCCTGAGCATAGTAAAAGCAGGAACAAGAGTTTCCTGCAGAGTCCTAGTAGAAGTGTGGGTGGCTCGGTCTTCTTTCGGTTACATGATTTGTCTGCGGCAGTATAAGGAGTTCTGAGGCTAGTTCCCAGTTTTCCTGATGCTGCATACAATAATACCCTGACCGAGAGAGTCAATGGGAGTGGGGGGGTGGAGTATGCAGAAGGTGGTGTAGCCCTGTGGGCAGGCTCTAGGAGAGTTCCTGTATGCCAGTGCAAGTGAAGGACCAGCAGCGGGCTAGGGGAAGTTAGAGCACATACAAGTTCTTCTACTTGATAGGGAAAAGTCCTGGTTGGACAATGTAAAAAGAGAGCCATTCTCCACTCTAGGAGTTATTTTTCTGATTCACATCAGGTCCAATACATGTAAGATGAGCAGAGACAAGTATAGAAGCAGGTAATATGCCCTCGTTATGAGACTATCACCCAATGGGCACTACAAGTGAGGGCAAGAGAAGGGATTCTCAATGGAGGAGAATGTCTTAATCTCTGCAGAATAATACTACAGGCAGTGGAGCCTGAAGCAGTAATCCTTAAGTACAGCTCCTAGTCAGGCTAATAAGAAAAGGGTTCACCTGACTATAGAGTAGTACTAGGGGCAGAGAGGCTTTGAAGCAAATTTCTTAGCTACTACTCTGGAGCAGACTAAGTACTAGAGAGATCACCTGACCTAAATCAACTGCCTTAGCAAGACAGGATATGCTAGTCAGCAATAAGCAAACCTAAAGTACCAAAATGGTATGCCTCAGCAAGACAGAATGAGATAAAGCTGCTAGAAGGCTTAGTTGCAAAAAGAGGATGGGAGGAATTGCAGTTGTTGACAGTAAACCAATAAATTGAAACATCAGATAGGAGTGGGCGGAGACTGTGTGCATTTAAAGGAGGCCTGGGAGAGGGAGGGGAACGGGGGGTGGGACGAAAAATCAAGGGGAAGTTTGCAGAGCTAGCACTGAATCAGTGCACATACAGTTGGAGAGAAACTGCAGCGGGGAGGGAATGATAAGTTACTTTACACAGGCCGAGCAGAACAGGCTAAATTAAAATACATAAATTAGAAACCGAGTACAGGGATGCAGACTTACATTAAGCCACACGTCTCGGTGTTCCTGTCTCAGGTGAGTGAGACCAGCCAATCTGGGAGCTCTACACAGGCGTGGAGCCAATAGCGCTACCCTGAGAAGGTGCTGAAATTGAAAACAGCAAATTGCAAGTGATGATCCGGTTCAGCATTCACACAGCCCAGAGAAATAGTGGCAATTTTTCAAGCGTCGTACCTTATCTATCTCTTGGGGGTGAGGTGGATCAGGCTTCTTGCACCATAGAGGTGCTATGGCTGGATCGTGACCGCTGCCCGTGGGGGCAAGTGGCACCTGTAAGGAAGGAGACAGTAGATTAAATAGGAGCAGATGGGGGTGTGTGTCTAAACAGAGACACACAAAGAGAGCTGAGCACTAACTTGAAAGACAAGTCAGGGGGTGGTCTCAGACAGAAGCAAGGTGCCGGCTAACTCGGGAATCCAAAACAAGCACAAAAGAACAGACTGGTGGGGGAGGGCAGGAGGGACAGAACAGAGACAGAGGGACAAAGGAAGATGATTAAGAATGAAAGTCAAGGGCAGGAGCCTTAGGCTCAAGACAGAGGCTACACAGATTTTACAATTCACTGAATTTTCTAAGTCCATAGCAGTAAGCATGTAAACCCAGTACAGTCTTAAATAGGATTAAAAAAGATATATTAACAAAGCCAGAAAAACTTTTTTACAAACTCAGTTCAAGGCAGTGTAAAGAGTGAAAGCTTAATTGGGGAAAATCAAGGGGAAGTCTGCAGAGCTAGCACTGAATCAGTGCACATACAGTTGGAGAGAAACTGCAGCGGGGGGGGGGGGAATGGTAAGTTACTTTGACCTTGAAGTTTCACTACTGCTAAGAAGGTCACCATATGCTGGCTTAATATAAGGAAAACAAACTGTGAACAAATTTTACTTCAACAAAACTAACTGCTGTCAACGGTTATCACCTGCAACACACAGAAAATGGTCCGAATCTTTGTATTTTAATTCCAGTGAGGGGACATCTCATTTCATTTTCTCTGCACCACGTGGTGGGCTAAGTGGGACGTGCAGGAAGCTTCAAACAGCAACTGTGAAGTTGTGAAACAGAAGGCTTTTTTTATGATACTTCAAACAACACAATCAGTAAATTTTATACAGTCCTTTACTGATCTGTATAGAGTCAGACTGTGTTGCACAATGCTAAAGTCACCCTCTTTTCTTGGAATCAGTAACCAGAGCACTTCTTGTTTTCTCCTGCATAGATGCCAAGGTCTAAACATCAAAATGAGTGAGATCAGGGAAAAGCAAGAGTGAGATTTAAACTTTTCCTTTGGAGGGCATTGTTATCTTTAGGAGTGACATTAAAAAGTAAAAGGGAAACTATATTGCATTGTATAAATTAAGCCTTTAATTTTATGAGTGAGACAAAAATTTCTCAAAAAGCGAGTCTCTCTCTCGAAAATAGGGAGACCTGACAACAATGTCAACTGGTATAAAAAACCCTGCCTAAATTAGTAATAATTAGGATCAATATTTTCTGGATATGGAATTTTCCCAGTTACAGCAGCGAATAATAGCCATTCTCAACAAGATAAGGTACAATACAGTCTATAGAGACAATACATTGTGCGATATAATAGAGTAATGTGGACAGACTGGATGGACCATCAGTCTTTTTCTGCCACTGCTATGTTAGGGTCTCTTCTGGGTCAATTTGCGCACTTAGGTGGCCTGATTTTAAACCCTCCTTAGATCAGCGCACCATTTGCCACAACCCTGACTGCGACAGACTTGGGTGCACCAGGGCCCTGTGCCAGATTTTGCAAAAAGTGGGGTCCCAGCGCCAAACCCCTGAGTTTGCCACAAGCTGTACTGTGTGCCGCACAACTTGTGAACAGAAAGAAAATGCCATAAGCAGCAGTACTGTCAGGCAGCAGTGGCGGTCGTGGCAGGGACCAGCCAGTCGTACATCTGATGGCTGGCAGGGCCTGTGGAGGGCTGACCAGGGTGGCTTGGAGGGTGGGGGGTGGCAATGGACTGAGGATAGGAAGGGCATGGCGGCCTGGTGCTAGGGACGGGGTGTGGTCATGTGAGTAGCAGTGGGGAAGCCCTGCAAGTAACTGCGTGAGCCACCCCTGGGACACTGTCCAGCGGAGAGGGGGGGCACAGATGTCCACTGACAGCGGCCACAATGAGGAAAGCACAGATCACCTCCCACCCTATCATAGCACCCAGAATGGCACATGGACATTTAAACCACCTGTTGGCTGGTCTAACTCCAGCAACCCATGCAGACTTTGGAGGGGTTTCTGGAATGCTTATTTCCCCACTATCATGTCACAGCCATGTGGCTGCCGCAAGCACGGCACAAGCCTGGCTGGTGCAGGGGGCCCCAGTGCTGCTGCAAGCTGCCTCTGAAAATCACAGTTGCCACAAAGTCTAACTCAAGATGCCCTTTACATCACTTTTTTGATGTAAAGTCCTGGCATCAGTCTCAGACCTTTGAAAATCTAATGCAGGATGTAAAAAACATTAACACCTAATTATTGTGTATCTTTTTCTTCTTTACACAATATAAATTTCCTCCCTCAAGTTACCACAATATATTTTAATGTTTTTCTTTTTGGTTTTGAGTTGCACACGGAGGACTTGGGGTCTCCTGGGGTCACTTCTGATTCAGTGTTAGACGAGGGAGTACAACAGTATCGAATCCTGGCCCATCTCAAGTCTCAAATGACCCGCTAAAACAGAAGTAAGTCCGGACCTGCATTGTGTGCTTTTTAAAATTTAAAAATATAAACAGATTGACAGGAAAAGTGCACACAGAGGGATCAGAGGCTCCTTGGGCGGGGGAGGGGTACTTCCAGCTTAATGCACAACCCAGTTAATGCTAAGAATGCTGTGAAACCAACAATAATATGCAGTAAAAAAAATTATTTGCCTCCAGTTTGTCAGCACATTCAATATTTAAATACATTTCATGTTTCAATTGCAGAATTGGAATCAGAATACTCACAGAGAGATTGAGAGCTTCCTGAATCTAGAGTTCACTTCTGGCACCTTTGTATGATTTCACTGGTCTCCCTTAGAAATGGTGACACTGTGGAGCATGGCTGAGCATGAAGAGTGAATTTGGAGCATCAGAGTGTAGGGAGAGCAATTCCAGATCTCAGGGACAACTGTTATTTTGAGGAGTGCTGGAATTTGCTCTTGATATACTCCTCCAGCGAGCTCAGTAACCCTGGACCCCCAGATTTAGGGAGTAAGGAAAAGACAAGCAGAGCTCCTTAACATCCACCCACAAGCTGCAGCTTCCATTGCCGGTTGCCTGTGAGCTGAGCATGATGTGCAGCTGTCATCATCAGCAGAACGCTGTCTGAACCACAAGCAGGTCTCATTAAAATAACCCCATGGGCTGGGCTGTAGTACTTTCAGCTGTTACTAGGAAAGGGCTTGATGCAGCTGGTGTGCATTGTGCAGCCACAAAGGAGACCTTGGATAGAGCCTAAATCCTCAATCCTCTCCCTGGGCCAGATGCGTGATACATGGGCATGACCACCAATCTGGTAGAGTGGAAATGGCCCTGACGTTGTTGGTGACTACTTGACATCAGCCAACCCCACCTAGGGAACAGCACTGTGAGCAGCCATGGGTTAACATTGGAGAGGTGGCAGGGACAAAATAGGCAAGAAAATCAGGCCCTGACAGGATGATAGGGCATGGATCACCCACCTCAGATGCTGCAGAAAGTTTATTTATTTAGTTTTTGTTGGCAGGAAAGGAGGGCTGGACAAGACTGCCTATTTTCAGCCTTGTCGGGCGGGGGCAGGGAAAAGATGCAAACCTACTGAAACTGAACAAGATTAAGCTGTCGGTGTTATTTTAGTGAATGAGGGAAAATTTGGCCAGGACACTGGGAAATTCCTGTACTCTTTTCGAGAAATGCTGTTGGATCTTTAATGGTCATGTCAACAACCGGCAGAGAAGGCAGACAGGACCTCAGTTAACATCTCATCTAAAGGATGACACACCCTGGCAGTGCATCATCCCCTTAATAATGCACTTGGGGTTCAGCATTTATTGCATGAGTCCAGACCCGGTGTGGGACTAAAACTCATGACCTTCTGGTCTGGAGGCAAATGTGCTACTAAGTGAGCCAGGCTGGCACCTATAAATTATGGAGAACAGTCTTATAGTTCTCCCTGTCCGAAGAACCCTCCTCATGGCAGACAAGCATGCATCAGTCATCAGGGCCTTGCTTGTTAGGATAAGCCACGGATCCCCAGAGTGAGCCATTGGGGTCTGGAGTCACCCTCTGTTAGTAGCAGACAAGAGAGGCCACTGGGACCGAGCAGCCTGAAGGAGTAGCAGAAGACAGAAGTCATTGGTGAGTGACATGGGAGAAAAATGTAAATTAAAAAAAAATGGCTTTGAAACTCTATGGGCAGCTTATAATTTCTAGCCATGAATTAACCGAGACGTAAATTGCACCAAGGGAGAAACACCACCAGCCCACCACAATCTGTGAACAGAGGGACAAAACCCACACCAATGGGTCACATTGAGAAACATTTAAACTGCGTGCCGCTTATCTCACAGCATCTGACTAAGGATTTTTTTTTCTGATCAAATAGTATTATCCACCCACAACAGGAATTTTCCAACAACTAGAGCTGTGTTTTCATATTTGTAAATACCAACAGAGTTAATAAAAATCCCCAAAGTCTATACAGTTCTGCAAGCTTATGGAAACACCAACTACAACATCTCAACCAAAGATCAAGTTTATGTTCTGTTTTGCATTTAAAAGAGTTACTAAATTAACAGTACAGCACCACCGTTGTTCATTATACAACAGCATTATTTGTCATATAGTAGAAATTAAACAGCAGGCCTGAAGGTCACAGTGCATGCGTGTGGAAGGTCTGTGAATGTGTGGGGGCTGTGGGTGACAGTACATGTGTACAGGGGTCCCTGAATAACAGTGAATGTTTATTGAGGGTATGAGGGTGACAGCACATGCATATGGATGGTTTAGGAGTGAGAATCCATGTGTTTGCTGGATCTGGGGTGTGATAGTTCATGTGTCTGGTGGAGTTTGTGGGGGACAGCGAATGTGTGGAGGGGTGTGGTGGTGAATGGCCCAGTGTAGGGGGTCTGAGCATGTCTGTGCATATGGGGTGTGTGGCTGACAACACGTGTGTGGGGAGGGCTGAGGAGATCATGCATGTGTGTGGGTGGTAATAATGCATGTGTGTAGAAACAGTGAGAGTGATATTGCAGGTACATTGGGGTGCAAAGAGGACATTGTATGTGGGGGATGTTACAGCAGCAAAGCATGCGTGAGCCCTGTATCTTGTGGCTGGAGCTACAGTATGCATGCATATTTTCTACAGCATGGTAACAGAGGTGGCCTACATGGTGCATTTCTCACCACATGCACTGTGAGATGAAGTGTGCATGAAATGTCATGTGGGTGGGGGGCAGACTCCTCATTGATCATGCCTACATCCATTTCAATGAGGGTACATTCCAAAATATCTTAATATCAAGATGAAAGCAAGGAAGAATGGGACTTCTGGGTACTGACCAGCTGACTCTGGTAGCACATGAGGTGGGTGCCTGAATCACGGCACCATCCGAAATGGCGATGCAATATGGATGAAAACCTGAAAGGCGAGGGGGCAGGGAGGGTGACCGGATGTTGTGGGGTGGGCGACCCTAGTGACAGGATGTCGCTACGTGTACACACACATGTGCATGTGGGGGGGAGCGAGCATGGCGAGCGTGGCCTGCGAGAGGGCGGAGGGGATGTAGGGGGTAGCGCTGCAGTCAGCTGCCGAGCTGCACCATGGCATTGGGGGTTGACCTCTGCTTGCGGTGCTGGGGTTCCGGGTTGGGGTCTGGGTCTGGGCGCTACTGTGCTTTTTCTTGCACAAGGCCCAAATCTTATTTTTACTTTTTACGCTTACGACATGCACCTGCCTGTAGTTGAGAATCCTAAAGTAGGGGTGCGAGTGCAAAGCCCCTGTGGGAGGGGTGTGAGGGGGCTAACCCCCGCTACAGAAAGCAAGTATTTTAGTCCCCGGAACTGCTTTTCCAAGGCCTGGGCTGTTGTAGGGTGGCAAAATTGTTTTCACGCACTCCCTGGCATTGCTCTTCTGCAGGTCGCCCTTTCGAGGTCACCCACATGACATAAAACTGCTAACTCTCCTCTCCACCAGATTCAGACAGGGAGAGGGGCCAAAATCAAGGAACCCCTGTGATGCCAACTCAGAGAGAAACATTAGGTGAGCCAGCCAGGGTGGGAATGGAATAAAGGTGTCAGGATAAAAAAAATATTCATTTTTCATTAAAGGAGGTCGAACAGAGTTCCTTTAGGTTCCTGTCCAGTTTAATCCTTATGTACTATAGCAATTTGCTAGGTATACATGTTACTGTGTTTTTTTTTTAAATTCAATTCTTTCTGCATGGGTATCAGTTAGAATTTAGCAATTTAACAGCTGAAGGGACAAAGTTGATATTCCTGGGAAAAGTCAAGATTTTTTATCAGAGGCAGACAAACTGGCTCTGAGGGAAATTCCTATCTCTGTTGTCCTGTTCCACATCAGGACTCCTAGACAGTTTATCTGAGAACTTCAAAGGGGAAAGTGTCTTTTCATGTCAAAAAGCTGCTAGTTATCCAGACATCCCTGCTAGACTAAACAGGACTTGGGACAAAAACAGATGTATTTGTATATTCAAAGTCCCAAAGCCAAATCAGACCGGTTTGCAAAGGGGACCAGCTCTCAAGACATAAAGGATTGGCAAGGGAGGGATGTCATAGAACATGTGTGATGAGGGTGGGAGTAGATTTGTTTTTGGAAAACCTTGTTAACCTGAGTTTTGTGAGAGCAAGTCAGTCAGGGTTTTAGACTCCAAACAGCTAACATCTAAGGTTCGAGACTGGCCTGATTCACCAAGGTGTCTTGTATGGTAAGCTATTCTACTTTGCTAAATAGAGAAGAGGGAGATAGATTTTTCTGTGTGTAACCTACTGTTCAAAGCATTTTCTTTTTCATTTCTGTAGAATTACTGTTCCCCATAGTCTTTGGGTAGTATCCTGTATCATGTATAAATATCTTGAAGTATTAAAATATTATTTTTTTATATACTTCATGCTTCTGTAACTGAGTATTTTGAGGTACAGATAGTTGATTTATAACTGACAAAAAGTGTATTTTCTGCCATTGAAGGGAAGGCCACAGTTACCATCTTTTGTTTCTAAAGTAAGGTGTTCTCAGCTGTGACAGAGAGAGTGGATAGTCTGCCCTTGAGCAGGGAGCATTGTACTTTCTGAGCAGTGGGTTTGAAGGGATTCAGACCTAGAGATACCCTGAGAGAGTGTCTGTGCTCAGTGGTGGTGGCTGCTTAGCACTCTTGCAGGTGTCTGAAGGGTTCAAGAACACTGATAGCTGTTGCAGGCTGAATCTGGAGAGACCAGTTTGCCATATGTACCATTAAGAATTTTTTTCTCCCAGACTGCAGAACATAAAGGACAGAGTGGCAGCTTGGAAAAATGAAAATGTAATGTCTAAAGGGATTTGAGTTAAAAAAAGGTAAATAAGAAAGATGCTCATTTTCATCAAATAGCAGGTGAGACCATACAGAGTTGTAAACAATGAAGTAACAGGGTGGAATGGTTAGCAGTTAGATGACGGGCAGTTGTCTTGTGCCTCCACCTGGCCTACAGAGGACTATTAATAGATAAAAGTGTTTATAGAAGGATATTCCTACAGCTTTTCCTTTCCCACTGTCTCTCCCCATGTCATCTTATCTCACTGCCACTGCTGGTCTCCAAGAATGTGTCCAGAAATTTCCAGATATTTGTCCCTATAACAGAGAAGTCCTGCACAGCAGATTCAAAGCCTGGATCAGTTATCAGCAGTAGTGGGCACTGGCACTGGAGAGCCCTGTTTGTTAACACAGCTGGTAGCTTTGGGTCCTGCCTGCAGAGGGCATTTTATATTTATATGGCTGGCAGTGATGGGTGCTGATACTAGAGGGTCCTATTTATTAACACTGCTGGTGGCAAAAAGAGACCTGGCTGGATGAAAATGATGCTCCCATTTTGGGGGCGGCAGTGCCAACCACGTACTCCATGATACACAGTCCGAGGAAGGATCACAGGAGCGGGGGGTGGCCATTTGTTTTAAATCTAGCCTGAACCTCATGGTACTGCCTGTGGGTCCTACATGGTCCTTTGAATGTGTGGCCACCCGAGGTGGTGCTGGTGCAGGCTTCAGAGTCCTCCTACTCTATCATCCCCCAAGAAGTGATGGAGATTTTTATGGGAGGTAGAGGAGCTTGTCCCTGGCCTGGTATTGGAGTCCCCCAGGTGGTTGATTCTGGAGGACTTCAATACTTGGGCACTACCTCAAAGGCTGCCAAGAATGAGGAGTGGTTGGACCATGGTGGGCTCAGGGAGGGTGAGGGTGGTGGAACAGAGGCGCATCCCTCCAGTTGTGCCTCTCCACAGTTCATTCGCCACTCTGGCGGAGCATGGCTCCTCTATGGAGGCACCTGCAGTGGAAACCAAGGAGGATGCTGGAAACCTTCACAGTGGAGACCCACAGGAGGGTGGCATAGGACCCCACAGGTGAAGGAAACAACTCCTGGTGGGGGACTCAGTTGTTACTGGGGTAGAACTGGGGAAGGGAGGGGAAAGGGAGGTAAGGTACCTGCCCGGTGCCGTGGCTTAGAGGGACAGGAAACCAATCCTCAGGATCATGGGAGTAGCTGCAAGGGGGAGTGAGCTGGCTGTCATTATCCACCTAGAGACAAATGATCTGGCTGAGAATGGGATCAGAGCAGTGCAATAGGAGTTTGTGAAGTTGGAGAGGGGCCTTAGACAAGTAGCACACATGGTAACTTTCTCGGAAGTGCTACCTGTCTATGGCATGGATGAAGCTAGGATACTCCACATCATGGGATTCAATGACTGGTTGAAAAAGTGGTGCAGAGCTCAGGGATTTGGCTTCATTGGGGACTGGGGTTCCACCTGGAGGAATGCAGGCCTATACAGGTGTGATGGTCTGCATCTATTCAAGAGAGAAACCAGGATCCTAGGTGATAGGTTTAAATGCTTCATTGGCAAGCATTTAAAGTAGCCAAGGGGGGAGGCACTGAGATGGAGAAGGGAAATACTAGCACCCCCAAAAAATAAGGGTAGTTAGTGAGGTAAACACCAAGATAGAGCAGTCCATAGGGAGAAGAGCAGGGGTAAATGGAGAAAAAGACAAAGGCAGTAAGGACAGGGATGGGGCAAAAAGAAATAAAGCCATAAAAATGGAGGGTAATGAGTACCGATGCCCGTAGTCTAGGTAAAAAGCTCCCCAAAATGGTGACCTTGATGGAAGAGGGATGCCTGGATATTGTGGCAGTCACAGAAACATGGTACACAGAGAACCATGACTGGGATGTCAACATACCAGGGTACGCAATCTATAGGAGGGACAGGGAGGGAAGAAGAGGAGGAGGAGGAGTAGCTCTCTATGTAAGGAAAGGGATCAAAGCAATAGAACTAAAGAGTAAACAGGGAGGAGAGGAGTCAATGTGGGTCACCTTGAAGACTACAAATGACACCACAATCCGCACAGGGGTTGTATATAGATCCCAGTCTCAGGGGGAGGAAATGGATAAGCAAATGATAGAAGGCATCCTTAGGATGGCAGAGAAAGGGGAGCTATTGCTGATGGAGGACCTGAATATGCCAGATGTTAACTGGAGCACCTTTGCTGCAGCCACATCCAAGAGCAGGGCCATTCTCGATACCCTACAAGGGGCATGCCTCAGACAGCTAGTTTTGGAACCCACTCTCGAGGGAGCAATCTTAGACCTGGTACTCTCAAGTGGGGACAGAGAGAGGATCTCTGATCTTGAAGTGGGTGGCCATCTGAGAACAAATGACCATCAAAAGTGTGGTTCACGATAAGCTTAGCTGTAGAGTCAAGCCATACAAAAGTGAAGGTACTGGACTTCAGGAGGGCTGATTTTGTCAAAATGGGAGAGTGCCTCAGAAAAGCACTAGCAAACTGGCAAGAAGGTGGGGTGGAGCAGCAATGGGGAAACATCAAAACTGCCATCACAGAGGCAACGAGCCTTCATGTGAAGCAAATAAACAAATCAAAATGAAAGCACTATGGTTCTCAAAACAAGTGGCGGGGAAGGTTAGGGAGAAAAATATATAGCATTCAGGAAGTTTAAAGAAACACAGAAGGATCAGGACAGAGAACTGTACCAGTTAAAGCAGAAGGAAGCAGGGAAGGCAGTCAGAATAGCAAAGGCCCAAACCGAGGAAAAGATAGCCAACACAGTTAAGAAATAGGATAAAACCTTTTATAGGGAGCAAAGAAAGACAAAGGCAGGGATACTGAGGCTGAATAAAGAGGAAGGTGGTTGAGCAGAGAGTGACAGTGAAAAAGCAGGGCTTCTGAACAAATACTTCTGCTCTGTATTCACAATGGAAAAGCAGGGGGAGATACCTAATCCAGTCAATAGAAGCACTCTGGATAGGGGGGGGTTGATATTAGTTCTTTCACAGAAGAAAGGCTTCTGAAAGAACTCTTAAAACTGAAGGTGGATAAAGCAATGGGGCCTGATGGGATTCACCCAAGAATTCTAAAAGAACTAAGGGAAGAACTAGTAACACCACTGACTACTCTTTTTAATAAATCATGGGAGGATGGTGTGGTACCTGAGGACTGGAGGAGGGTGGATGTGATTCTTCTTCACAAAAGTGGGAGCAAGACATAGGCAGCAAACTACAGACTTGTCAGTTTGACCTCAGTGGTAGGGAAAATGATGGAATCACTTCTGAAGGGAAGAACTGTTGAGTACCTAGAGGCCAGTGAGGCATAGGACCCAAAGCAGCATGGATTCACAGCAGGAAGGTCATGTCAGACAAATCTAATTGATTTTTTTGACTGGGTGACCAAAGCAGTAGGCCAGGGAGGGGCTGTGGACATGGCCTACCTAGACTTTAGCAAGGCATTTGACACAGTCTGCACAAAAGATTAATAAACAAATTAGCCGGCCTGGGAGTGGGTCCAGGGTGGTAACCTTGGTAAAACACTGGCTAGACAACAGGACACAGTGGGTAATAATAAATGGAGACCACAGTGAAGAAAGGGGGGTTACTAGTGGGGTACTGCAGGGTTCAGTACTGCGGCCGGTCCTTTTTAATGTCCTTATAAGTGACATTGCAGAGGGACTGGAAGGGAAAGTATGTCTCTTTGCAGATGACATGAAGATCTGCAACAGGGTTGATACACAAGGTGGGGTGGAAAGGATGAAAAAGGACTTGGCAAAGTTGGAGGAATGGATAAATGTATGGCAGCTTAGATTCAATGCAAAGAAGTGCAAAGTAATGCTCCTGGGAAACAAAAACCCAGGAGAAGAGTACACAATGGGGGGTGAGATACTGACAACAACAAAAAAATGGAAAGGGACCTGGGGGTAGTCATATCAGACGACCTAAAGGTGGGCCAGCAATGTGAGAAGGCAGTAAGGAGGGCTGGGGGGATACTGGGATGCATAGGGAGAGGCATCGTCAGTAGAAAACAGGAAGTTGTTGGCCCTCTGTACAGACAGTTTGTAGGACCACATCTGGAGTACTGTGTACAATTCTGGAGACCCCATCTCGGCAAAGACATAGACAGAGTAGAGGTTGTCCAGAGGAGGGCAGCCAAAATGGTGCAGGGTCTGCACCAGAAGACATATGAAGAAAGACTAAAGGAGCTTAAGATGTATAGCCTCGAGGAAAGAAGGGAGAGGGGGGATATGATAGAAATGTTCAAATACCTCAAGGGAATCAACAAAGTCCAAGAGGGTAGCTTCTTTCAGAAAAAGAGATGTGCAAGAACAAGGGGGCACAATTTGAAGATAGAGGGGGGACGGCTCAGAGGTAATGTGAATAAGTATTTCTTCACAGAGAGGGTTGTAGATGCATGGAACTGCCTTTCTGAGGAGGTCGTAGAGTCAAAAACAGTGGGGGAATTTAAGAATGCATGGGACAGACATAAGGCAATTCTAGTGGGGGGTAGGAGGAAGTAGGCTGTTGATTAACTAAGATCTTCAGCTTATCTGTTAGGTAGGGAAACGGGCAGATGAGGTGGGCCAAGCGGTCCTCATCTGGCATCAAATTCTATGTTTCTATGATGGTGGGATCTCGAAATTTGGAACTGATGTCCTTTGAGCATGGGGGCACTGAGCCTGACACAAAAGGTAACAACAGCGACACGCTCAGGTGGCCACACATTGGACCTGTTTTTTTCCTCTGGTTTATATTTTACTGACCTTAGTTTAGATCTGGTGGTTAGGTCGGATCATAGCACTGCGGGGTTCACGTTTAGGGCCTCCCCCAGATTGTCCTGCCCCTGTGGAGATGGTCCGATGCCGACCATTAAGAGGAGTATCTTTAGTGGACTTGTTGGTGTTACTGCACCTATCAGGTGTTGGGGCAGCTTGTGCAATTGGTTCGGAGGAGGCAGTAGTGGACTATAATGGGGCTGTTGGTGCAGCCTTTAATTCAATCATAGCCTTGCATGTCTGGCCCCTGTCTACTTGTCAGAGACCTCCTTGGTATGACGAGGATCTCCAAGGTTTAAAGACTGGGGGGGGGCAGAGGTCAGAGAGGCACTTGGTGGAGGACAGATTGGATCTGAAGTCGCATTTTGCAGACTGTTATGGGGCAATCTCTTGAAAGAAGGTGGAATTTCTGTCTAGGAAGATTACTGCAGCAAGAAACAGACCAGCTTAGCTCTTCTGCACAGTGGACAGGTATTACATCCAGCCTGCCTACATGCTGGGGGGGGGGGAGGTTCTAGCACTAGGTGCGAGGAGTTGGCTCTGTTTTTCACTGACAAGGTGTCCTCCATCAGGGCTGAGGTCTCATTGAGCATCTCTTAAATGGGATGCAGGGTCCGGACTGAGTTGTGCTGGAACACTCCTCCTGTCTGGGTTGAGTTTGAGCTGGTTGGGGTTGGGGAGGTGGTGGAGATAATCTCAAAGCTACGGCCTACACACTGTGATTTAGATCCAGGTCCAACTCACCTTTTGGTTGAATGTTTGAATCTCATTGGACCTGTGGTTTCTGAGGTCGTCTGGAGTTCACTGAGGAGTGGGATCTTCCCATTGGCCCTGAAAGACGCCTTGGTTAGGCCAGTTTTGAAAAAGCCCTCTCTGGACTCTTGACTGCCTCAGCAACTACAGACCCGTTTTGAACCTCCCATTTTTAGGGAAGGTTGCAGAAAAGGTGGTGTCCATGCAGCTTGAGAAACATCTTGCTGCTTCCTCTGCCTATGAGCCTTTCCAATCTGGGTTCTGGGTGAGGCATAATATGGAGATTGCTCTGGTGAGGGTGTTAAATGATCTCCTGCTGGTGAGGGACAGGAGGGACCGTACCGTCTTGGTCCTCCTGGACCTCTCTACGGCATTTGACACCATGGATCATGAGGTGTTACTTGACCACCTGCGGTTCTGGTATGGCCTGTCCGGTAATGTTATCAACTGGTTGAGGCCATACATGACAGACAGATTGCAAAGGGTGATAATGGGAATTGCCTCATCTAACCTGAAGCCTCTGTGCTGTGGTGTTCTGCAGGGTTTGGTCTTTTCGCCTCTATTGTTCACGGTGTACATGCTGCCATTGGGGGACATTATCAGGTGGTATGGACTGGTTTTCCACTGCTACACAGATGATACCCCGCTGTACCTGTCCTGTGCGCCCAATACCTAGGTGTCAGACTCTGTATTTAACAGCTTCCTCGAGGAAATCCAGTTGTGGATGTCTCACAGTTGGCTTAAGCTTAACCCAGACAAGACTGAGGTACTGGTTGTGGAGCCAGGTCATTGGAGTGGAGGGGGGTGTGGTAGTACCCCCTGACCTAGTGTTGGGGGGTGTGCCCCTAGCCCCCTCTAGACAGGTGAAGAATTTGGGAGTAATCCTGGATGATGGCCTGACACTTGATGCTTAGATGTCGGCCGTGGTGAGAAGTGAATTTTATCATCTCAGGAATATCACCCGAATTCAAGCCCTGATCCAGACTGATAAACTGACCACACTGGTACATGCTTTCGTCTCCTCCAGGTTGGACTATTGTAATGCCCTGTACCTAGAGTTATCTGGAGGCAACCTCTGCAGACTGCAGCTGGTGCAGAATGTGGTGGCGAGACTGTTGACAGGGGTGAAAAGGTGTGAACATATCACCTCAGTCCTCCACGGACTGCACTGGCTGCCGGTCCAGTGGAGGGTTGTCTTCAAGATAGGGCTGTTGACCTATAAGACCCTGCATGAAAGGGGTCCTATCTATCTGCAAGATCTCTTTGTCCCCTACCATCTGGCCCGGGCCCTCTGTTCTGCCGGGGAGGCCTCCTGGGAGTTCCTAGGGTTAGGTTGCGACATTCGGGGCATAGAGCATTTTCGGTGGCTGCACCAACCCTGTGTAACTCCTTGCCTGGTTATTTAAAGGAGACCCCCTTGGTAGAAGCCTTTAAAAAGGGCCTTAAAACATATTTGTTCCAGCAAGCATTTTACTGAGTACGTTTTAAATTTATTCGATTTATGGGATCGATAGATACTTGTGTGCTTGCAGTTGTGTTTTATATTTTTATAATGTCTTTGTTTTAAATGTATGTTTTATTGTGCAGCACCCAGAGTCTGTGGAGATGGGTGCAATAGAAATAAAGTATCTATCTATCTATCTACAGTATCTATCTGTCTATTGTGGGTGTGTGTGAAGGGTGGCATATGATGGAAGATGCTGCCAAGTGGCATGTAGTCAGAGCCAGAATGGCCTCTTTGTTTTTAGCCCCTGCTGTCACCAGAACACACAGACTCTGCAGTGACCAAAGCACTGCCATAGTTTGTGAATGATATGGAGCAGGTATGGTACAGCTTGATGTCAGGGAGTTACTTTTCTGGGCGGGGAAGTGATAGGGTAGTACTGGTCCTAGTTACCAAAGAATGAAAAAAAAGCATAAATAAGTAAACATGCAGCATACTGTGGCAGTTGGAGCCTCTCCAATTGTTTTATTTTTCTTTTTTTGGGTGGGTGCCCTGCCCCTGTGGCTCAGCCTTCACTGCCCCGGTCCTCGGCTTAGCCCTCCCGTGACTTACCTCAGGTGACGATCCTCCCAGGCTTGCCCCTTGAGGCAGGGTTACTGAGCAGGTGCTCCCCTGATGGAATACTGAATCAGGTTCCTGGTGGACCCCATAACCAGTGTGCCTCCCTGGCTTACCTCTCAGGGTGGGACCCCATGGGGTTGTGCCCATCTGACAGAACACTTGAACTTAACCGGGGTGAGACTGGTGGAATGGAGAATCATTGACAGAGCCAGCATTTTTGCTAATGCTTTATCACCCCATGGGAGTCGTGGCATGCAGTGACATAATGGCACAAAGCACCAATGTCTGGCATACCTCCCCACTATCCAGGCTGTGGCAGCTGCTCCCCCCCCCGGTCTCCACCAGAGTAAGTCATGCACAGAAAGTCACCCACCTCCCCAGAGAGAACAATCCTTCAGATGCTCCTCCTCCTCCCTTGGCTGGCCCTTTGACTCTTCGGGTCCGTTCCCAAACCCGGGGTACTGGCATCACGAGTGGAAGCCCTACCATTGCACTAGTGGGCCAGCCGCAGCTTCTCCAGTTGGACTGTTGGGCTGCCAATGTGCAGCAGCATGACCAGCAAGCCCTCTGACTGATTTGAAGCAGCAGAAAGTTACATCATCATTTTCCTGTGCTCTGACAGGATGCTAATATTTGCAGGCCATAAAATCTGGATCTGTGTGTACATTAGCAGTGATCTGCAAAGACCATTTTGTCCACCTGCAGCATGCACACATGCAAAAGTTAGAGATAAAAAATACTAGCACACATAACTGTTTCCAAAAATCATTTTTTGACATTTTACGACATACAATATAGTGGAGTCTGCCAGGATGCAGTGCAGTGTTTCAGGTCACTGCATATCAAAACACAAGAAATTAATGCAGCCCTTGATTACTTTATCCTAAAGTTCAGCAGGGTATGTGATAATGTTGCCTCCTATGAGTTATTAGTTAGGAATGGAAACTCTCAGGCATGACTCACCCCAGCAATTAACAACTGTGAGAGAAACAGAGTTTGGAATCTTTAAACAGAGGTAGGCCATCTAAAATATCTCCAAAAATACAAAGTTACAAAACTCTGTAACATTTAAATCAGGGAAGCCAAGGCAAAAAATGTGTTGAACCATCCCAGAAATCTCTGGAGCAACATCAGTGGACTGCTGGAGAACTCTAACAAATCCCTGCCTGACACTTTTATCCATGGAGGGCTTGCTATTAATGGTGATAAGAGCATAGCCGATGTTCTTAACAAAACTTTTAGTGACCGATTGGCATACATACCTGACCCTTGCTTTCTCACTGCCTCATCAGGGGACATACCTTTGGTACAAAACCTATCTAAATTTTTATTTTAGGCAACTTGCTTGGGCTGACGTTCCTGGCTACCCGGCTAAGCTAAAAATTAAGATCAGACTAGGGCTTGATAACATTGATATGAAACTCCTGAAGTCTGGACTTATGGATGTTACTTACTCCCTGCAGCTAATCTTAAACTTGTCTCTGAGCACTGGTAAAAGTCTGAATGTTTGGAAAAGGGCTTGTGTAGTCCCTGTATTCAAGGGTGGTGATGCTGATTTGCCATCCAGCTAGCACCCTATCTCTATCCCAGCCCCTCTACCCAAGACACTTGAGAGGATAGTGAATGATCACCTTGCTGATTTCCTGGGCAAACAGGAGCTTCAGGCAGAAGAACAGCATGGATTCAGGAGAAATTTTGATACGATGACTGCTCTACTTAAGTTCATAGACTCTATTCATGGTGAACTGGCAGGATCAATATTTATTGACTTAACCAAGGCCTTTGACCTTGTCAACCATGCCCTTCTATGCAAGAAAATACTGTCGCTGGGCCTATATATGGATATGGTTAGCTGGTTTCAAGGCTTGCTTGTCTTGCAGATCACAATCTGTAAAATGTAGAAATGCTCTTTCTGATGACAGATCAGTCTCTGTTGTGTTCACCAGGGATCCATACTTGGTCCTCTTCTGTTTAGTCTATTTCTCAGCAATCTCCCATCTGTCTGCAAATACACAGACATGATCCTGTACGCTGACAACATCTTCTCAAGTGACAAAAACTCAGATCACCTGAGACTGAGGCTTCAGCAGGACTTTAGCTTGATTCAGGCCTGGTTCACTCAAAACCTACTTGTTATGAATGAAAAAAAAAAGCATGCTGTTTGGCACACAAAATAAGACTGACTTCTTCCCCTGCACTCATTTTTACTACCTCTATGGGTCCTACTCCTAAACAGGTTAAAAACTTTAAATACCTCAACTTAATTCTCAACTGTACTCTGTCATTCACTGACTATGTGAACCATCTGTCTACGGTCATAAATCCCCACATCTAGCACTTGGGTTAATATCCCAGTACTGGCACTGTAGTGCAGCATGAAAGGGGTACTGCACTTCTAAGGTGCCATCTTTCGGATGAGACGTTAAACCGAGGTCCCATCTGCCTGGACTGGTGGTAGTTCAGGTGGATGTTAAAGATCCCATGGCACTTATCAAAAAGAATAGGGGAATTTCCCCGGTGTCCTGGCCAAATTTCCTCTTTCACTAAAAAAAAAAAAAAAATACACCAACAGCTTCATCTGGTTCAAGGTCAGTTGGCATTCATCTGTATCCCCCTTCCCCGGGTTGTGCCTGAAAATAGGCAGAATTTGTCTAGTGCACTTACCCGGTCAACAAAAACTAAATAAACAAATAAAATACCAGAATCGGCTTCCTTTACTGGCACAGGAGAAACTTCTTCCCTGAGATAAAGAATCTCCTGGTTCAGTGCTTTGTCATTAGTGTTGTTGACTGTGGCTTTGTGATCTACAGGTCTGTGAATGACAGTGTGCTATCCTAGGTCAAAAGACTACTGAAAAGTCCCTGCCAGTTTGGACTTGACCTCAGACTAGATGTCCATATCTGTGTCCTCTATAACAATCTGGTCTGGCTAAACTTTAACTCGAGGGTACTATTACATATCTTGGTCTTGGACAAAAAAGCTCTGCTAGAATTGCTCTCCCCTGGATTGCAGTCCATATTCAAGTATGTTTGACAATAAATATACTACCAGAGGCATGGCACATCACTCTCTGTTGCTACCATTCAGGAAATCTTCTAAGGGTCAGAACCCCTTCTCATTTAGATTCACCAGATTTTGGAATGACACTATTGACATGTTAATAGGGTGTGATTCTGTGGCCTCATTTAAAATCCAGCTGTTGGCCATGCTTACTACTTCCAGAATATGTACATGCTTATAAGATTCTATGTACTGTTAACAATGTATTCATATGTATACTGCACCTGTTCACCTAAACACCTTACATTGTATTATGCATAATCTTTGTATGTTTGTGCTTTAATTTCTGTACACCTGACTCTAGATCATTTGAAAATAGGCATTTGTCTAAAGGATTTAATGTAAAACGAAAAACTAAAAGGGATTAACTCTCACTGAAACTGCCTCATTTACTGTAGTTGTACAAACAACACAACAGCAACACATTAATGAGCAGTAGCTTTGTTGCAGAATGCTGCAGTATAACATTGCATCCCATCAGGTACCACTGTATATTGCTTCCACCTCACATGCAGTGAAGGCTGACTCTTGAGTATTCCCAAGTTGACTGGCTGAGGAAGACCAAGTCTCCAAATACAGCTCCCTGAATGGCTAGCTCAGCCAAGCCCCAGTTTTCCTTAAATTGATACCAATATGTTTGCTTGTGTAGCATCTCCTTCTGCCAGTAGAGGTCATACGGATTTGGTTACCAGAATGCCAAGCCCAGAGCATACCAATTGGTAGTGCATCTGACTAGGAAGTCAAGGGGGTGGTATGTAGAATGCCAGTGTGAAAGAAGGGTACCAGTTGTCACCTCTGAGAGGCCTTACTTCTGGTTGCTTGCCAGACTGCCTGAGGTGGCAAGGGCTTACACAATGCAGCAGTTAATGATACTTTTGATATCAACTTATCCTGTGCCTAATCAGCTGGGAGCCTCCAGAGACAGGACCATGGTAGCAGTGGAGATTCCTTGGTTCTGGGATCTAAGGGCATTTAGTGTTGATTGCTGTTGATTTCTGGAAGTATGTATTCAAACATATTGGTATCAATTTAGGGAAATCAGGGTAGTAAGTGAGGTAAACACCAAGATAGAGATGTCGATAGGGAGAAGGGCAGGGGTACATGGCGAAAATGACAAAGGTAATAAGGACAGGGATGGGATAAAAAGGGGATAAGGCCATCAGGAAACAGAGGGTAATGAGTACCAATGCCCATAGTCTGGGCAACAAGCTCCCTGAACTGGTGTCCTTGATGGAAGAGGGATGCCTGGATATCGTAGCAGTCACAGAAACATGGTACACAGAGAACCATGACTGGGATGTTAACATACCAGGGTATACAACCTACAGGAGAGACATGGAGGGTAGAAGAGGGGGAGGAGTAGCTCTGTATGTAAGGGAAAGGATAAAAGCAATGGAACAAAAGAGTAAACAGGGAGGAGAGGAGGCACTGTGGGTCACCTTAGAGACTGGAAATGGCACCACAATCCGCACAGGGGTTATATACAGACCCCCATGTCAGGTGGAGGGAATGGACAAGGATATGATAGAAGGCATCCTTAGGATGGCAGAGAAAGGGGAGATACTGTTGATGGGGGACCTGAATATGCCAGATGTTAACTGGAGCACCTTTGCTGTAGCCACATCCAGGAGCAGGGCCATTCTCGATGCCCTACAGGTGGCATGCCTCAGACAGCTAGTTTTGGAACCTACTCGTGAGGGAGCAATCTTAGACCTCGTACTCTCAAATGGGGAGAATGAGAGGATCTCTGATCTAGAAGTGGGTAGCCATCTGGGAATAAGTGACCATCAAACAGTGTGGGTCACGATAAACTCAGCTACAGAGTCAAGCCATACAAAAGTGAGGGTAATGGACTTTAGGAGGGCTGACTTTGGCAAGATGGGAGAGTGCCTTAGAAAAGCACTAGCAAACAGGCTAGAAGGAGGGATGGAGCAACAATGGGGAAACATGAAAACTGCCATCACAGAGGCAACAAGCCTTTGTGTGAAACAAATAAACAAATCACAATGAAAGAAAAAGCCACTATGGTTCTCAAAAGAGGTGGCGGGGAAGGTTAGAGAGAAAAAGATAGCATTTAGAAAGTATAAGGAAACACAGAAGGAGCAGAACAGAGAACTGTACTAGTTAAGGCAGAAGAAAGCAGGAAGGGAAGTCAGAATAGCAAAGGCCCAAACTGAGGAAAAGATAGCCAACTTGGTTAAGAAGGGGGATAAAACCTTGTATGGGTACATCAGGGAGCGTAGAAAGACAAAGGGAGGGATAGTGAGGTTGAATAGAAAGGATGGTGGGTAGGCAGGGAGGGACAGTGAAAAAGCAGAGATACTGAACGAATACTTCTGCTCAGTATTCACAAAAGAGGAGGAGGGGGAGATGCCTAATCCAATTACCAGAAGCACTCTGGATGGGGGGGGGTGGATCCCAGTCCTTTCACAGAAGAAAGGGTTCTGAAAGAACTCCTAAAACTGAAGGTGAACAAAGCAATGGGGCCTGATGGAATTCACTCCAGAAATTCTAAAAGAATTAAGGGGAGAACTAGTGACACCACTGACTACCCTTTTTATTAAATCATGGGAGGATGGTGTGGTACCTGAGGACTGGAGAAAGGCGGATGTGATTCCCTTCACAAAAGTGGGAGCAAGACAGAGGCAGAAAACTACATACCTGTCAGTTTGACCTCTATGGTAGGGAAAGTGATGGAATCACTTCTTAAAGAAAGAATTGTTGAGTACCTAGAGGCCAGTGGGCGCAGGACCCAAGACAGCATGGGTTCACAGCAGGAAGGTCACGTCAGGCAGATCTAATGATTTCTTTGACTGGGTGACCAAAGTAATGAGACCAGGGAGGGGCTGTGGACATGGCCTCACCTAGACTTAGCAAGACATTTGACAAAGTCCACACACAAGATTACAATCAAATTAACCAGCCTGGGAGTGGGTCCCAGGGTGGTAGCCTAGGTAAAACATTGGCTGGACAAAAGGACACAGAAGGTAATTGTAAATGGAGTCCACTCTGAAGAAAGAGGATTACTAGTGGGGTACCGCAGGGTTCGGTACTGGGTCCAGTCCTTTTTAATGTCTTTATTAGTGATATTGCAGATGGACTGGAAGGACAAGTATGCCTCTTTGCAGATGACACAAAGATCTGCAACAGGGTTGATACAGAAGGAGGCGTGGAAAGGATAAGAAGGGACTTGGCAAGGTTGGAGGAATGGTCAGAAGTATGGCAGATTGGATTCAATCTAAAGAAGTGCAAAATAATGCACCTGGGAAACAAAAACCCAGGGGAAGATTACACAATGGGGGGAGGTAGTGACAACAACAAAAATGGAAAGGGCCCTGGGGGTAATCATATCAGATTAGCTTAAGGTTAGCAAGCAATGTGAGAAGGCAGTAGGGAGGGCTGGGGGGATACTGGGATGTATAGAGAGAGGCATCACCAGCAGAAAACAGGAAGTTGTTATCCCTCTGTACAAACAGTTGGTGATGCCCAATCTGGAGTACTGCGTTCAGTTTTGGAGACCCCATCTCCACAAGGACATAGACAGGATGGAGGCAGTCCAGAGGTGGGCAACTAAAATGGTGCAGAGTATGCAAGAGAAGCCATATGAGGAGAGACTAAAGGAGCTTAATATGTATACCCTTGGGGAAAGGAGGGAGAGGGGAGTCATGATAGAAACTTTTATGTACCTCAGTGGAATCAACGAAGTCCAAGAGGGTAGCATCTTTCAGAAAAAGAGATGTGCAAGAACAAGGGGACACAACTTGAAGATAGAGCAGAACAGCTCAGGAGCAATGTGAGGAACTATTTTTTCACAGAGAGGGCGGTGGATGCGTGGAACAGCCTTCCTGAGGATGTTGTGGGGTCTAAAACTGTGGGAGAAGTCAAGAATGCATGGGACAGACATAAGGCAATTCTTGTGGGGGGTAGGAAGAAATAGGCTGTTGGTTAACTAGGATCTGCGGCTTGTCCTGTAGGTAGGGAAAAGGGCAGACTAGGTGGGTCAAGCGGTCCTTATCTGCCGTCGAAGTCTACGTTTCTATGTTCCTATGTAAGGAAGATACACTGAGAGTATAGGAACACTGAAGTCCCTTGAAGCCTTACAACACAAGGGGGTCCCACTGAAGATGGGATGTTCACTATTTGGGGCGTGTTTTCAGTCCTGTGCCTGAGAGATAATGCATGCTGAGCTCCTGATGGAGAGACCTTGTGAGAGAGAGAGACTAAGCTGAGGACTAAGGCAGGAGGTGTGCATGCATTGCGTACAGGAGATCCTGAACTGGGATGGACACCAGAGAACACAATGTCATGTTGCACCCAGCACACCTTCTGGTGAGAGGTGTTATGTTGATGTGAGGTGCCCATTGCAGGGGTAGCCTCATAGTACCAGGGGCAGAGACTGGCAGAGTTGTAGGTCTTACAGAACCAGAGTACTTGCACCAGATACCACCAGCAAGAAACGTCTGAGAGTAGAGTCCCTACAGCAGTGATTTCTCCTGCACCACCTGCTGACAAGACACTCTGGTATCACAGAGTATATGCAAACATTTTGTGGAAACCAAAGTGTATAGCAAGATAAGAGATCCTGGCAATTCCATGCAAAGTAGAATGGGCTCTGACCCAAGGTATGACCTTACCCACTTGTGTTAAAGAGGAATACATGGAGCTGTTTGGCTCCTGAGTTGTGTTTGGAGAATACATCCTATACAAAGGGATGTGAAAGTCTAGATTCATGTTCTGTATCAGGATAGAACCTATCTGCATAATGCTAACCAAGAGAACTTTTGAGTACAGGGCTCCTATATGTGCAGCTGAAGTTGTCAGTAAAGAGTGGCAACTGCTTAAAACACACTTGCAGTGTGATCATTTTTTTCCCCAACAGAAGTCTGGATTGAACTCACTCCTGAGCCAAGAGAAGGGGTACAGACGTATGACTGAGTTGCAGGTAATTCTCTTGTGAGTATACATCTTACCCCCCAGAGACAGAGGGTCTCCTGGGCTATAACTGACCCCTGCTGACACCAAGAGAAGGTTATCATATAGTGCCAGCTACAGCTAAATGGCAGTCCTGCAGCAGCTGAGTAGGTTGCATGTCATGTTGCACGTTATGTTGCATGTTATGCAAGCCAGTGAGGGGTTGCACTAGCACCTTCTGCAAGCAAACATAAAAGACGTGTGCACCTTTTTAAAAGACGAAATATATTGACCTTTAATGGCACACTCATGGAGGAGTGTTGGTATTTCAGTTATGGAATTTCATTTGGACCTGTGCGTCTGAATTTCCTTTTATCTTTTCATTTCACATTTGTAAAAATGTAATCCAAAATAGTAATAAATTTGTATGACAGTGGGGACAGGAGAGGATTATATAGTATGTATTTTGTTTTTTGTATCACTGTAATCCACAGACCATGCAGGACAATAAAGCATGTTCCAACTATACTTGTCATTAAATATCAGTTGTAAAACTCTGATTTTTATCAAACTACTGCTGTGTGAAAATATCACACTGGTGCTGCTTTTAAAGGGAAACACCAATTAGAGAGCAGCCCATCGCCATTCATACCATGCCCCCCTTACAGGATTAGCATTTTTATCCTAAAATGAAAGTTTTTTTAAATACATAAAGTCATTATTATTTTAATCATTTTCTTATTGTGCCATTATGTTCATTTCCAAAGGCTGCTTGCATTCATCTTGTGAGCAGTGGTGCACTTCCCTCGTGCACTGCGCCAACAAACCTGTCCTTGCCAACCAGTTGCTGAGTCCTCAAGGCTTAGTATCATATGAAGTATGAAGACATGTGCAAGCCGCCCATGAGGTGGCTGTAGTCAGCCTTTGAAAATGGAAGTTGCTGTGCAGTAAGAAAATTATTAAAATAAGTGCTTTAAGGTACTTAAAAAATTTTTTTAGGATAAAAACATTGAGCGGGGGCTCCACTGTAAATGGTGCTGTTCTTTAATATTTACACAGAACTGTCAAGCTTACTAAGAAATATATATTTGTTGATTTTTATTTCATTGGAATTTTACACATCGGGTCATCCTCATTTAGGCAAAACACATATTTTACAACAGGACCTGAGTGACTGATGCAGCAGTATTGTGTACCGTAGTAAGTAATGATGCAAGGAAGTCTCCTGGAATGTAGACTGTAAGGGAGCTGATTCAGCCTCTGTCCAACGTCAGATGGCCTCGTCACTCACATAACCTTTTAGCCAAAAAGATAACTTCAGAAATGAGTTCCTGAGAAGGATGCTGGGAAAAGACACCCAACAAGTCTCTGCATGTTTTATTAGGCATCATTGGATATCCATTCACTCAAACTCTGGAGTTTACCAGAACTGAAATCTTAACTTAAGTTTTAATTGAGATGGTTCCAACTGTGGTTTAAGAGTTTTACAGTTGTATCATTGGCATTCTATAATTGGACGACTATGTTTTGTCAAGTTGTGTAAACAAGGTAGCTCGTAACATTAATTTCAACCATACACATGTAAAGTCTTCCTCAGGCTGTCTTGCTCTGAGCACACTCGCAGTCCTTTTATAATAAAATGTGGTATTAGATCATAGCCACAGAAGTGAAAACTAGTAAAACTGAGATGATTGCACTGGGCAGGGATTCACTTACGTTTCATTTTCATAAGGCTGTAATATAAAGGTCTTTGTGTCTGTTGTCATGCTAATGGAAAAAGTTATTTGTAGTAATCAAGTTTTCACTCTCTCTCTGTCTCCTATTCTTCCACCCCCTCCCTTTCATTTCTGGTAATGGACAGCCACTCATGCCCAGTTTGTTTAGCTCTTTCCACGTGCTGACATGTCGTCATCAACTGCTGGCTAGGAGCCAACTGCCCACACACTTCCTTTACTGCAAGCCTGAACTTCTTCAACAGTACTAACCCTTATCAGCTGGTTTTGCAGGTCTCAAATAGCTAATACATTCATTACGTGGACTTGGATGCATGACAATCCCATTTAAAAGTTTTTTGTACTTTGCCTCGCTATTAAATAAGCATGCAAGTTCAATGATGTGTGTGCCATTCAATGTGTGTGCCCTATTCATGCAAAAGTTAAATGGCTATTAATAGAAAAATAGTGTGCTGCTGAACTGCACAGTTGATTATTCACTGCATGATTAGTATCATATCTTTTAACTGCCCTTGATCAAGAGGGGCATTTGTAGTGCCCCAGAGTTGGGGCCCTTCAGAAGCAAGCCAAAGGGAATGGTAATATGTGCCAGGATATAAAGAGGGGGCCATAGGAAAAGCAAGTGTTTATTTTGGGCACTGTATGCACTGTTCGTACATCCCAGCAGCCAGTTCATCACAATACAGCCAGTGATCCCAGCAGCCACCATTTCAGGTTAATCCCCTACAGCAGTTCCCTTCCCTCACAGCCAGGAAACCCTTCTCTGACAGCCCAAGCCAGAGCTGTTTAAACATTTTTTCCCTCTCTCTGTCCTTGCTACCTGCTCTCACTGACCCCCAATTAGGCAGCACAAGGAAAGGCAGGCCACTTGCCTGAGACTGCTGTCCCTGCCCAGCACATGAGCATTTTTCAAATTTAGTGAGCCATAGGTGGATTGCACTCAGAGTTCGAGTCTGGAACCCCAAGGACTAAAAGAAATGGCCGGCACGACCGTTAGGGGGTTCAGCATTGACCAGTGAGACAGAAGGCACAGGGAGTGATGGGGACCAAGAAAATGGCTTATCTTGAGGTTGAAGTGGGCTCTGTCAGCTCTGCATAGTGTTTCCCCTCTGGTCCAGTTCAATAGCAGCTCCTGAGCAGTGGTAGGCCATCTGAACAGTGTTGGTGGTCCTGAAGCAGCAGATTCCCAGTCAGCAGCAGTGTCAGTGGGCCCAGTGAATTGATAGTCTGCAGTAGCGAGAGAAACAACCAATGTGGGCTCTGTTTAGCACCATTTATTATTTTATATTTAAAGTATTTAGTCCTTCATTGGTGGCTAGAGTGGGCCATAGTGATGAGGAGCTGAGAGAGTGTGAGGGAGCAGCACCAGTCAACCCAACCCAAGAAGATCCAGGATGCCTGCACCCACCAGTTCTTACAATGCCCTATGTACCATGGCTCCCTCAGTACACTGGAGAGGCAACTGATGGTGGAACCAGCAGTCTAGGAGAATCCCCCCCTTCCCGGCCAGGCCCTCCTTTGCATCAGCTCCCCCAGCTCTGTCACCCGGCTTCTCAATTTACTATCTACTCTGTCCTCTACTTGTCTCACGACTCCCTGGCTAGGAGAGCAATGGGCCAAGCCTCTCACCACATAGACCAGGTCCCAAATTGAAGGCGCGCCACGTCACCACTGTGGGATTGTGGAGAGCTGGTGTTCATCCTGCCTGGTTGGGGCACTTCCGTATTCTGGTTCCCCCCTTCCTTCCTCCTATGCCACTCTGACTGCTCTACCACCTGTGGTCACTCAGGTGGCAGTAGAGCAGCAGAGCTGGTAACCCTCCCTCCCCAGAGGAGGAGAGCATCTTCTTGGATGCTCAGTCCTCCTCCCTTTGCCTGGACCCCAGTGCCCAGTGCTCATTCCTGAATGCAGGTCACTGGCATCATGAGTGGTAGCGCTACCACTGTGCCTACGGGATGGCTCATTCTGGAAGATTTTTCTGTGAAGATGCAATCGGTGTTTCAACTATACCACATCCCTGAGCACCAGAAGGTGGAGATACTGACTGGGCAGCTGGGTGGCGCAGTCCACCAAGAGGTCATCTTCTGGCCAGAGAGAGAGAGAGAGAAGGTCACAGCAAACCAGATCCTGTGTCAACTGCAATACACCTTTGACATCCAACCTGTCTTGGAATTAAAGATGAAGTTCATTTCTCATACTCAGGGCCCAAGAGAAACACAGAGAGTATACACTGAATCTTCAGGAAGTATTGCGGGCTATAGAGAGAGTGGACCTGAGAGAAGTTTGTGATCCAGACTGTGTCCTCACAGCCAAGTTCATTGAAGGAGTGAGCAGTGAAGCTCTGACACGAGAACTGTGGATGCCACACCATCAAGACCTGGAGACCAGTTTCTTAGACTTTGAAGAGAAGGCTATTAAAATGCTGGGATCAGGGAGGCCAGGAGAGGAAATGGCAGCCTATCAACAACTTTTGATGACCCCAAGTGCAGCATGGCCAGGATGTTTAATGGCCTGTCCAAAGCGAGAAAGTTTTTGGCAACAGGATACTTATTCCGGAAAGGCATCGCAGCCCGAAGGTGCATCCGGAGGAAGGCAACCATTTGGCTCTGCCAGTTTTCTCACAGGGTCCAATGTGGCATATAACCAACAACTCAGATGCAAGAACCTCACACAGCAGCTAACCCAAATGTAGACCCAGAGATAACAGAACAGATTGCAGCCCTGATCAGCAAAATGCTAAACTTTTGTCAGAATATGCAGAAACTCAAAGAGGATTGGAGGAGAGAACCTCCTGGCTATTGGAATGAGGGAGAGAGAAGGTATAATGACTCACAATAGCACCTTAGAAGAGGCACAAGAAGACACCCCATGAACCAGTTTGATTTACAGCAGAGACCAGTATGTCAAAAGTGTGGCATCAGTGGCCACATGGAAAGACGCTGTGAACAAGCCTCTTCTACAGCAGTGGCATTAAACAGGGTTTCTCCGAGAATGAGGTCTGATCCCTGGGGAGCAAAAGCCTAGGTCCACCAAGCAAGCTGCAGCAGTTCTGGTTTGCTGGCAAATGCCCAACCATTCCAATAAAGGTAGATGGCATCGAACCTATGGCCTTCCATGACACTGAATTTCAAGTAGCTACTTTGCAAGGACAATGTTTCCGCAAGTATTGGATGCCAGAATGACAATTCACCACCCATCATCCTGGGGAAGATCTTTCTTCAGCGTTGATGTGAGGATCTTGTAAAAGTGCTCTGAGATAAAGCCAGACAACTACCCCGACCTGACAAGAATGTGCTGCAACAAACCATTAACTTACAGCAGTGCCACCAGTGTTTTGCATGTCTGGATGGAGAAATTGACAAGGTCCAGGTAACAGACATCACACCCATGACCCTGAAACTGGAAGCAGAGATGACACTGTGGTGCAAGGCATAAGTAGGATCCTGAGATCACAACTATGATGAACTAGTGTAACTGCATCGGAATGGGAATCAGGACCCAGATATAGTGGCTCAGAGTGTGGTGACAGTGACCAAAGGGCAGATACCTCTTTGTGTCCCAAAATATGGCAATCACCTATACAGTTACACTGGAACCAGCCAACTGCAAAACTTCTGAAGGTAGGCTTTCAAGATATTGTGGAACTCAGTGGAAAGGCAGAGCCACCAGTGGCTCAGCAGGGTGTGGCAGCAAGTTCAGCTGCAGCTCCAGAGCAGATTACCAATCAGAGCTGGATGGATGAGATTGACCTCAGTATGTTCAAGACCTCAGCAGAGCAAAAAAGAGATGCTTTGCAAATGGTAGAAAAGCACAGGGGTGCCTTCAGCCAGCACCCTTTTAATTTTGGACAAGCCATCTCTATACAGCATCACATCTCTACGGGACAGCACCCTCCTATCTGGGAGAAATTTCATCCCATTCCTCCAGCTACATACCAACCTGTGAAACACTTGTTGCAAGAAATGAAAGAAGCACAAGTAATCAAGGAAAGCCATAGCCCATGGGCTGCACCTCTAGTACTTGTCATCACAAACAAATACCTATCCACTTCCATGAGTTGGAGTCTCCCTGACTGCACTTAAATCTGCTTCTCTCTTCTCGACTCTTGATTTTACCAGTGGATACTGGCAGGTTCAACCACCCTAAGGTTCCTAATATGATACATCATAAATCATCTGCAGAAGATTTAAAAATCACTTGAACCATATAAGGTAACAAGAATGCATGCAAAACATAGACTGTATAATTATTTTTGTAATACAGTATTATGGAAATGAAGCAATCTGATTTGAAGGATAGCCAAGCATCTTTGGAGGTGAGTGCACCAAAGAAAAAAAGCACAATGAACCCTCAAAAAGCAAAATTATCTCTGCAGGGAAATGATTCAGGTCCTTCAGAAAATGAGAACATTTATGACAGGCGTTATAGCACAATTGAAGGAATTATGCATAGACATGCAGATTAAACAGCAGCCAACACCTCCAGGAAAACTTTGAAAAACATAATATTTGAAGAGGTGGCCCCTGATTGCAGCGGCTACTTATTTGGACACAGATGAGCTTATGTTTGACATTAGTTCTATATTTCTTCTCCCTTTTTAGTAGAGATCATGTATATGGAAATAGGGCTCAATTTTCAAAGTCCCACTAGAGCCAATGGAAGTTGTGACCATGGGCCACTTGCACCAGGGACCCTGCACCAGATTTTGGAAGAATGTGAGCACTGGAGCCAAAGTCTCTACAGCTGCCACAAGTGGCCTGCTGCACCCAGCACAGGACACACAGGCAGGGATTGATGGAAGCCAAAGTGCTTGACTATCAGGAAACCCAGTGAGGGGCCATGAACTGACATAACCATGCAGGCCCTTGCAGTCACAGAGGGTACAAAGGAACAGCATAACAGTCCAGTGCTGCTAGCAGCAACAAGAGTCAGAATACACTGGTGGCGGGCACTCGCTGACATAGCCCAGATGACAGGTGCAGTGGTGAGCTGGAGGATGGATACATATGGGTAGTGAAGCTTGCAGTGGGCTCATGCCACTGTCACACTGCACCTGGGCATGGCCATGAGCTCTGATGGAAGACAACAACAGCAACCATGCAGGGTGCTGACCCATAGACACGGGTGAGTGTAAAACCCAGTGTAGATGGTGTCACACAGGTGCCAGCCTGGCTGGCATGAATGCTGCATATACCCCAGTGCTGGCTGTTTGCCCTATACTGTGAATGCGCATGACCCAAAACTGTATGGTAGGGTAGCACAACTGCAGCACAGCACCTCCTATACCAGTTACTTGGTATATCCGTGCAACTTGTTCAGTCCCGGTTGTGAGTTCTTTGGCACATGGGGTACTCTACTACCCTCCCTCTATGCTGTGCTCAGGACTACTGATAGGGGCACTTCTACAGGATACAACCCGTGGGGACATTATGCTGTAGGTCAGGTATGTGCTATGGATGTCCAGTGATGTATCCTAGGACACTGTCACATACTACACAGACAGTCATGGCCCATCAGAGGTGTCCACCATTGCATCCTGCATGGCCATACAACACTGTGCCATAGTACTGTGCTCACACACATTCCCATGGTCCATTGTATTGCCTGCTACTCTGCATGTGGGGCACTCTTCCAGCCCTCTACTGGTGTCCTCTTCATAGCACACCACCACCGTATAGTGTCACCCTGCTCGGCATGTAGTACCCCCTTTGGTCCAGGCATAGAGAGCACAGTACAGTTCCACCATGTCCTGTATGTGCATGCCTGACAGTCACAGCTGCCATGCCCAGGCCAGGGGTCAGCATGACAGTGCTTCCAGCCATGACCCCCCTGCAACAGCATGCTATACGGGGTCCTGTGGTCTGCTCTGCATGGTCACTGTGGGCTGTGATCATGGTGCAAGGTTTCATAGACCAGCCCTGGCTGGTCTAAACACAGGCAGGCCCTGCAAGATTAGAAAATCCCACAGAAGGGGATGGTGCAGCTGGGTTCTGCCACAAGCCCCCTTTCCACCATGGTGCAGCCCAGCAGGTGGTACAGGCATGACACACATCCATATGGTGCAGGAGGCTCCCCTGGCAGCACAGGCAGTGTTCAAAAATCAACCTTGCTACAAGGTTTGCTGCAGCTGTCTCCTTGTATCATTGTTCTGTGGTGCAAGCTTCTTATGTCAGTCACCAGACTTTGAAAATTGAGCCTAGGCTCTTTACTCCCTTAGAGTTCAATAGCTCCTATTGCTTATTCCCCATCTGATATCATAGTACTTTACTTGTGACATCACAGTTATTCCAAATTGAAACATCCCTTTGTCTTCTGCTCTTGCCCTAAGTGACCACGCGCTCTCAATATAGGTTTTGAGTTGGAGTTTACACTTTGTGGCTGTTTTTATATTGTTATTGCTTTGCTCAAAAATGGAGCACCTGGGGGTCTTGTCTGCCCAGATGAATTTGGAAATAAGTGAGTAAATGCATCTGAAAAAGGATAGAGGGAGCCAGAGACTTAACATGTTTAAAGGGTAGAATAGTCTGGGTAGGACATTCATTTTAACTATATTGATCCTTCCCCATAAGGAAACTGGAAGTGCTTTCCATCTTAGAAGATCCTGCTGTAATACAGTGACCAGGTCATCTATGTTTAGTTTTTTAGTGAGGGAGGAATCGGTAGATAGTGAGATCCCTAGATACTTGATCGAGCTGGGAGACCAGCGCATACCAAAATGAGTGGTCAGATTTATAAGTAAAATGATTCAGGGGGATATTTCTGTCTTAGAACGGTTTAACTTATAATTGGAGTAGAGACTGAACTGGTCTGTTACCTGTAAGGTTGAAGTAAGAGAAATGACAGGATGTGAAAGATGCAATAGTATATCACCAGCATAGACTGAGAGGGTTAGAGTTAAGCCTTGAACCGTTACGCCCGAACCCCCAGGTATTTGAATTTGGTTACGAAGTCTAGTGGGTCACCCAGAAGTGTGGTGCTCTGTGGAATAGAACCTTGGGTAGCAGGACTAGTAGCATTAATAAAGGGTGAGAAAAGCATTGCCTTTGGGTTTGTTTTGTATTCAAAAGAAGTTTCTGGTTCAGTAGGTGTAATTGCAGCTGATTAAATTCCTTGAACTAAAAGCAGCGGTGCATGATAGCAGTGAAAATTTGGACCTATACTGTTTGTTCTGTTTTAGATTGCCATTTCTTTCCTGTCTTGTACGACTCCCTTTTCCCTATTTTGAGTTGTAGTAAATTTTTAACTTTTTAACATTTTAAATTATAAAAGGAGCACACCTTTTAATGTGGCTCTGTTCATGTTTCCATCAGTATTCTCTGTTGTTTCTGAACATCCATTATTTAACACCATTGTTCTTGTGACTAAAATAAAGTAGCATGCAGTACTACCTAACCTTATTGGACAATAGGTTTACAACAGCTAAGAATACAGATGAAAATCTGGTACCTGCCATACTAAAAGCAAAACTCCTTTTAATATTTCAAATGTTAAAAAAAGTGCTTAAGCAGACTCAAAACTGGTAACTGCCAGAGAAATTCCCTCAGAATTTGCATTGCTGAAGAACACTCAACAATTTCCTAGTCCAAACAGGAAACAAATGTGGCATCTGGTTAAAGCGCTACAAATATTCAAGAGGATTACATCCCAAAAGACTCGCACATCTTGAATCAGAAGGACTAAAGAGTATGGACTTCAACTGAACTTGATGCATCTTTTAAACAGATGTTAAGCTGAATAAATATTATTATTCTTAGCAAGTCAGAAGATATAAGGAAAATATACATTTTTGCATAAAAAATTCTCTCACTTTTAGTAGTTAATTTGTATACAGGTTTATAAACAAGATGACAATTTGTTCCATTTTGTTAAGAAGAAACTTTCATTACAGTTGCCTGAGAATGTCAACGACAGAAGAAATTCTTTCACACTTACCATAATTTATTTTCCTGTTATCTCCAGCATTGTCATTTGGAAGTAATAACAAATGGATGAAATGCACCCTTACTAGCAACAGTGGCACAGCTCAAAGCTGTGACATCAGCATGGGATGTTTGTGGCATGAGGGTTTCACTGCCTCTAACTGATCAGTCTGCACCCCTTGCTATGCAGTATGACCATAATGATCATACTAATAATAATGATAGGAACCCCACTAATGACATAAGTATAACATTCTGCCACGAACTGTGAGTGACATAAAAGAAGAGAAAATGCACTGTACCTTTGTAGAAGAATTAAGATGACCTTTATCTGGTTCAGTTCTCTAGAAGACCCAGAATGCTTCTGATGATGGGAGTCATGATCAGACTGGATTTGCTGACTCCAGAACAGACAGGATGTTATTAAACATACTGATTAAATAGTAATTCTCCAAACAAAGATTGAAATGTTCAAATCTACAAGACATTAAAACAATTAACTACAGTGCGTGCCTGACAAAAGTATTTTATCTATGAGACAAAATGCTCCATTTTTTAAATTTAGAGAATGCCAATCTACTGAACCATATTGGTAATATTCCCTGAGAGTTTGAAAGCAACTCTTGGGTGTGGTCCCATGACAGTGCTGGATCTAACAGAAAACAAAAATTACTGTTAAGTCAAACATAATTTTATTTTTGATATGTTATTTTTGAGTATGAATGTTTTGTATTACTGTAAAGCGTTCCCAGCCTCTGGGAAGGAGTGCTATAAAAATAAAGTTCCTATCCTATCCTAGCCTAGCCTAGCCTATCCTATCCTATCCTATCCATTAGTGAACTGGTTTGAATCTTATCTTACACATAGATGTCAACTAGTGGCAATTAAACACTGGAAATCTAATTTGGGTTTTATTAAGTTTGGAGTCCCACAAGCCTCAATATTGGGTCCTATGTTGTATAATCTTTACATGAATTCTATAACATTTTCAAATTCTGAAATAAACTTTCATTTATACGTGGACAACACCATAATTTACTCTCAAGGTACTGTAGACAATCAAATACAGAATACTCTACAGGAGGCTTTTAATAAATCACAGAGTTTTTTGATATCATCAAAACATGTCCTGAATCCCAAAATGTCATATGTAATGGTTTTCCATAGAAATAAAGGGAAATGCCTAGAAGAAAGAGTGCTCCAAATTAAAACTATTGATGATCAGGTCTTAGAACAAGTATCTAGTTATCGTTGTTTAGGGGTGTATTTAGATAGTTAATTAAAGTGGAATATTCATATAGAGCAAACAGTTAAGAAGATTAATAGGTGTATGGACACTCTATCGAATTAAGCAATGTACAACTGAGGCTATTAGAAGACATGTGATTAACACCACCATTATTCCATTATTAGATTATACAGATTTAGTATATATGGGAGCAAATGTTACGCTGCTGACAAAATTGGATATTGTATATAACAAAATGGCATGTTATATTACTATGACCCCCAAAACAACACACAGAGAGGAATTGTGTCAGACCTTAGGATGGTATACATTGAGGGACAGGAGGTCTTTGCATACACTCCTGTATATGGAGAAATGCTTTGGTAACAAAGTTCCTGAATACATTACAGATTGCCTACAAGCAAGAGTGATTAAACCAGGTATAAGGTCTGCTACAGGGATGGAGTATCTTTTACCAAAGTATAATACCGAGTTGGGCAGAGCTAATTTTTTTTTATAGAGGCCCTTCTGTCTGGAATGCATTGCCTGTTGAATTTAGGATTCAAGATGGTAGAAAACACGCAGGACAGATAAAAACTGGTTTAGGAAAGGAAGGATTAAATAACTTAAGGGAAGTAATGGAATGGTATAATTGACTAGTTGTTGGTTGATATCCTGATATGTGCAATATTTGATAGAGTCTTAATATGCTGCTTGCTAAATTGTCCTACTAGTATGCACTACTGTTACCAAATCAAACTACCTGCTGTGTTGTCCTTGTCATATGTTTTGCTGACTCTGTAACTAATTCCATGTAACTTGTTCGACTGTTTCATTTTGCAAATGTCATACACTTATGCCGCTATACCCTGTAACCAACCCTTCTGTCTACAATACCTGAATCTGCACCTTATAATGCATTCAATGTAACCTGTACCCTGGATCCATGTATGCCTGCATCCTTATGCATATTGTTCTCTTTTATTATGTATTTTTGTACTTGTATTATCTTCTCTTCTCCTGACGAGGTGCCTTTGGAAATGAGCCTCTGGCTCAAAGGTTGTATACTGATTACATTATAAATAAATCAATAAAATATTTGTTATCCATGGTATATTTATGATATATATTTAATATCCTGGATTGTTGAGAGCCTGATGTATGATTGCATCGATTGTCTTTATATGTTATGTAGTTGATGTAACTATGATGTTCTACAGATCTCACAGGAAATGAGTTTTATTTTAAACTCAGTTGAGCTGCCGATTCATTATAATGAATAAAAGATTTTACTTACCCACCTACCCTAATTTCTTCTTGCTGTAGTGCTTCATGTTAACACTGGGAAGCCATAACAAATGAATTCTAATAAGTAGTACCCATCAAATTAAGGAGGAGGACAATATTGCTGTATGTATTCCGGTGAGAGTTCTACTTTCTGATAGTGTCCGGCAGCATTTTGCAGAGAAAATGTGCATCAGCTGAGTACTGAGTATCAAGATGGTAGTGCTTGGTGAAGGTCTGTGAAGGGAAGACTGCAGGCTGCCCTGCAAAGTTCTGAGACAGATGCATCTGCTCTTTTGTCCCAGGATGCTGTCATGGTCCTGGATGATTGCACCTTAATCAAAGCTGGTGGTTTTGGTTTTAATGCTTCGTAAACCTTTGTTACACAAACTCTGGCCCACCTCACCAAGGTGACCTAGGAAACCATCTGCCCTTTCTTTGCCACTATGCAGAGCATGAGGAAACCTGTTAGCTCAATTAAAAAACAAGCATGTGTCAATGCCGAATGTTGATTGCGTTGGTCTGCTGAGCATGCTCACTGGTCCTCTGTCAGTCGCTCAGTCTGTTTCTTCTGATGCTGCAGGCTGCTCTTTTGTACTGGACTCCTGCCTGCATTGGTACCTTGTTCTGCCCACTAAGAAATCTGCAGCTGTCCTGACAGAGCTCCGTTGAGGTGGCTCACTCCCCCTCTCTCACTCGCTCATTCTGTTTCTCCTGGCACTGCAGGCTGCCCTTTTGTACTGGGCTCCTGCCTCTGTTGGTGGCTTTTTCTGCCCACAAAGAAATCTGCAGCAGTCCCAACACAGGTCTGTTGAGCCTGCCTCCCCCTCTCTCACTCACTCATTCTGTTTCTGCTGGCGCTGCAGGCGGCCTTTTGTACTGGGCTCCTGTCTGTGTTGCCGCCTTTTTCTGCCAACAAAGAAATCTGCAGCAGTCACAACAGAGCTCCATTGAGCTCGCTCACTCCCCCTCTCTCATTCACTCATTGTGTTTTTCCCGGTGCTGCAGGCTGCCCTTTTGTACTGGGCTTCCACCTGCATTGGCACCTTTTTCCGCCCACAAAGAAATCCACAGCTGTCCCAACAGAGCACCATTGAGGTTGCTGACTCCCCCTGTGTCACTCACTCATTCTGTTTCTCCTGGCGCTGCAGGATGCCCTTTTGTACTGGGCTCCTGCCTCTGTTAGCACCTTTGTCTGGCCACAAAGAAATCTGCAGCAGTCCCAACAAAGCTCCGTTGAGCTCGCTCACTCTCCTTCTCTCACTCACTCATTCCGTTTCTGCTGGCGCTGCAGGCTGCCCTTTTCTATTGGGCTCCTGCCTGCGTTGCCACCTTCTTCTACCCACAAACAAATTTGCAGCAGTTACAATAGAGCTCCGTTGAGCTTGCTCACTCCCCCTCTCTCACTCACTCATTCTGGTTTCCCCGGCACTGCAGGCTGCCCATTTGTACTGGGCCCTCATGGCATTGCTGGCTTTTCTGCTCACAAACACATCTGCAGCAGTCCCAACAGAGCTCCGTTGAGCTCACTTACTCCCCCTTCCCCACTCACTTGTTCTGTGTCTCCTGCTGCTGCAGGCTGCCCTTTTGTTCTGGGTTCCTGCCTGCACTGGCAGCTTGTTCTGGCCAGAAAGAAATCTGAAGCAGTCCTGACACAGCTCCATTGAGCTCTCTCACTCACTCATTCCATTTTGGCCGGTGCTGCAAGCTGGCCTTTTGTACTGGGCTCCTGCCTGCATTGCTGCATTTTCTGCCCACAAAGAAATCCGCAGCAGTCACAATAGAGCTCCGTTGAGCTCGCTCACTACCGCTCTGTCACGTAATCATTCTGTTTCTCTTGGCGCTGCAGGATGCATTTGTGTATGGGGCTCCTGGCTGTGTTGGCACCTTTGTCTGTCCACAAAGAAATCTGCAGCTGTCCCGGAAGAGCTCTGTTGAGGTCGCTCAGTCTCCCTGTCTGACGCGCTCATTCTGTTTGTCCTGGTGCTGCAAGTGGCCCTTTTGTATGCATTGGTGCCTTTTTCTGCCCACAAAGAAATCCACAGCAGTCCTGATAGAGCTCTGTTGAACTCACTCAGTCCCCCTGTCTCAGTCACTCGTACTGTTTCTCCCACCGCTGCAGGCTGGCCTTTTGTACTGGGCCCCTGCCTGCATTGACACCTTTTTCTGCCCACAAAGATATCCGCAGCAGTCCTGACAGTGCTCCGGTGAGTTTGCTTACTTCCCCTCCATCACTTGCTCTTTCGTTCTGTTTCTCCCAGTGCTGCAGGCTGCCCTTTTGTACTGGGCTCTTGCGTTGGGGCCGTTTTCAGCCCATAAACAAATCTGCAGCAGTCCCGACAGAGCTCAGTTGAGCTGGGTCACTCCCCCCTCTCAGTGTTCGATCTTAATCTGTCCCAAACAGTGATTTCCCACAGCGTCCTTGCTATTCTCCAGCAGGAGTGCAAAAACATATTTTAGCCAGGATGTGAAAAATGGCAGCTGAACTGTTCATAAGGAGGTGTGGAAAAATGCCACTGTTGAAAATGTGGTGTGAAAATATCACAAAATTGCGAAGTTACAAGAGTACGTGGAAACAGTTCAACACACACTTGTAACATAGTCATGTTATGGAGTTTCATCACCAAATTTTCAACATAGGCATTTTAGGACCTCTGCTCATGAACAGTGCCACTGTCATTTTCTTAATCTGTCTAGAGCAGTGATTTCCCAGAGCGGCTGCGTTATTCTGTGCCAGAACTGTGAAAACACATTTTGGTCAGGATGTGAAAAATTACAGCTGTACTGCTCATAAGGAGGTGTGAAAAAATGCCACTGTTGAAAGTCTGGCGTGACAATATTACAAATTTACAAAGTTACAAGGGTGCGTGGAAAGTGTGCAATGCACACTTGTAACACAGTCATTTGATGGGCTATCATCACCAGATTGTCAACATAGGCATTTTAGGACCTCTGCTCATGAACAGTATCACTCTCATTTTCTTAATCTGTCCCGGACAGTGATTTCCCACAGTGACCGCTCTATTCTGCACCTGAAGTGCGAAAACACATTTCAGCCAGGATGAGAAAAATGACAGCTGTACTGTTCATAAGTAGGTATGGGAAAATGGCAATGTTGAAAATCTGGAGTGAAAATATTATAAATTCGTGAACTTACGAGCATGAGTGCAAACTGCGTAACACACGCTCGGAACACAGTCATTTTATGCAGTATCATTACCAAATTTTCAACATAGGCATTTTAGGACCTCTACTCATTAACAGTGTCACTGTCATTTTCTTATTCTGTCCCAAACACTGATTTCCCACAGCGACCGCGCTATTCTGCACCGGAAGTGCGAAAACACATTTCTGCCAGGATGTGAACAATGACAGCTGTACTGTTCACAAGGAGGTGTGAAAAAAATGTCAATGTTGAAAATCTGGCATGAAAATATTGCAAATTCACGAATTTACGAGTGTGCGTAGCAACTGCGCAACGCTCATAAAACAGTCATTTTTTTGGATTTTTTCCACCAGATTTGCAACATAGACTTTTTGAGAGCCCTCCTCTTGAATACTGGCACTGTCGTTTTGTTACTAGGCACCGAAAGGTGATTTCGTGAAGTGACCACGAAATCACCTTTCGGGGCTGACTAACACCATGACAGTTTGAGAATTCATGAGGAGGGGTCCCAAAAAACCCATGTTGAAAATTTGGTGCCAAAATTCCAAAAAAATACTGAGATATGCGTTAAAGTTGAAAAAACCCTATTTCTACCATTATACAGCTTACCGGCATTTCCTCAGTTCGCGGTCGGCTTTGAAGAGTGCAGACGTGATCCCGCTCCACAGAAGATCGTTGTGCCGGACTCCAGAGGTAAGTATGGGGTGGCGGGTGGGGATGCAGGGTGCACAGTGGGTGGCTGCGAGTGGTGGGAGGGGGGCCAGGGAGACCGCGAGGGACAGTTTTCTTATTTCACAGGTTTCAAAACAACAAAACAATCATCACGGGACAGTTTTTTTCTTCACAGAGGCATTAGGCACGCTGGGGTGGGCTCCCAGCATGCCACCCGACTGCTTTTTTTGGGGGGCCAGTAGCCGACAGGGGATTGGGCACCCCCGTCGGCACACAAGTAAAGGGGGGGTTCACGCCACCCGACTGCTTATTCTTAGGGGCCAGTAGCCGGCGGGGATTGGAAGGCACCCCCGTCGCACACGATAAAGGGGGTCACATAATGCCGACGGGGAGTGGGCTCCCCTGTCGGCACAATCAACATTGGGCCAATGAAGCCAACGGGGACTGGAGCCCCTGTCGGCAACTAAACATGGTGGGTCAGTTATATTGTTTGTGAACATGGTGGCAAGCCACCACCATGTTCCCAAACAATATCAGGGTTTTTACATCCCGCCCTGCAATGACAGGTTACTCCCTCATTGCAGCGGATGGCTGACGCTGCAATGAAGAGGTGGCCCCTGATTGCAGCGGCTACTTTTTTAGAAGATTGTGGCATGCTTGCTGAACTAGTGTCAGCAGCAGCGTGCCACGGCATTGGGGGAAGTGGGACAAGCCTTTGCAGGCTGTGGGGGCATTGGCCACAACAGTGCCATGCCTCCACAACCTGCTTGTGGAGAAACCTGCCACAACATGTTTCTTGCGCATGCGCGCAATCAACATATAAATTATGACCTTAGTTGGTTCATTCTGTTTGTCCTGTGCACAACCAGTTTCTGCTAAGAACCTTCCTTGAGATTTGTTAGTCTTGGCCAAAAGAATAGGTGGCACAATACTTGCTTCAGATGAAAGTCAGTGGGCTTTACCCAAAGAGGAGAGGACAGAACTGTGAGGATAACTTTGTTGTGGTGAAAGGTGAGATAAGACAATTTACAGGAAAGTGACGGAAGCTCACACACCCATCTGGCAAGACAGACAGCTATCAGGAATCCCCACCTAGATGTTGAGAATATCTTTTTTACCAGCGACCAAAAGGATCTCAAAAAATGATTTACACTGAGCGCTGAGATTCATATTAAAACTCTGTGGAGGCATAATCAACCAGAATGAGTGCTAGACTTTGGTGACTGCCCCCAAAAACCTGATTAAATCAGACTGTGTTCTAAGCTAGGGACCATTCATGAGGTGAAACAGCACACAAAGCTGAAAACTGGCCCTGAAGAGCATTTAGAGTTGAACTACTAACTACTGTGGTTTGTAGGAAAAAGCACAACCTAAACCTCAGGGCTTTCCTTGGATTGAATTCTGAACCTGGTGCCCAGTTGCTGAATGGATTCCAGAACCTCTCAAAAGGAGAAGATATACAGATTTACCTGGAGGACATAATTATTTTCATCACTTTAGACAAATAATGAAATCTTAGCAGCATCTTCCTTTCAGAAGCCAGTCTGTCAGTTAGAGGTTCTCAGGATTTGGGTGCAAAATGGGATCCTGCCTCAACCAGACCCCACAAGGAGGAAGAGGCCTTTAGTAGTTCTGGAACTGATAAGCTTACTAGATCTGAGAACCAAGGCATTTTAAGCCACTCCAGAATATCAGTAGTAAGTTTAATTTTTTTATTTCAAATTTTATTGTATTTTCACTTAATAAGTAAAATACATTTTACAAAGTCATTCCTAGCTGGGACATGCCCCATGGAGTTATGTACTAAAAACAGGCAAAGCACTATCATATTCAAGATTCAAGACAGATAGTAAAAACCCTGGACACTCCATGGATCTCCCAGACCCTACTAGACTGCATGAGAAGGAGGGATAACCTATGGCACAAGGCCCTTGCCTCACAACTCCCCCAAGACAGACAGAAGTACAGGGAGGCTCAAAATAGCTGCACATGGGCAATACGTCATGCCAAAGCAAAGTATTACAACCAAGCCCTTACTTCCCCCTTGGGAGCAGGTAGCAAATTCTGGAGAAACATTAAGGAACTAACTGGGAAAAATGTATCCCTGACCCCAGTGAAGCTTCAAGTTAATGGGGTCACCTCCCAGGACCCAAATTCTATCACAGAAGCCCTCAACACTGCCTTTACAGACCTCGGCCACATTCTCCCCCAAACTTCTTTGACCTTATCAGTGCCCACCCTATAAACTCCCCTTCCCATTTCAACCACCCTTCTTTCCGACTATGAATCATATCCTGCATAGAGGCAAAATGCTACCTAGGCAAAGCCCTGGCAAACTCACGTTATAGTAGTGACGGCCTGGACCTCAAACTCATCCGGCTAACCTTGGATGTGACTTTGCCCCATCTCACCAAAATATTTAACCTATCCTTATGTCACAATCAGTTCCCCTCCTCTTGGAAAAGAGCAGTTATCACCCCCATATTAAAGAGCGGGGACCCCACCTCTGCCAGCAACTACAGATCAATATCCATACTGCCCCCTCTGTCAAAGGCCCTTGAGAAAATAGTAGCAGACCAACTCACAGACTACCTGACCAAATACAATCTGCTCTGTCAAGAACAACATGATTTCCGGAGGGGTCAAAAAACCTCCACTGCCCTGGTCGAATTCACTTCCTATATACACGAGGCCCTTGATCATGGTTCAGTAGCAGGCGCCCTCTATGTCGACTTAACCAAAGCATTTGACATGGTCAGTCATGAGCTTCTTCTCCACACTCTTCCATCACTAAATATCTACCCTGAAGTCTCTGTCTAGCTCAAGGACTATCTCTCTGGCAGGACACAGCAGGTAAAAACTAATCAAACCACATCCTCCATGAAAACAGTCCACTCAGGGGTCCCTCAAGGGTCCATACTAGGCCCATTGCTTTTCACCTTCTTTCTGATCTCCCTCCCCAAATTCTGTAGTGGGAAGTTTCTGCTCTATGCTGACAATGCTGTAGTCTTTTGGAAACATCAACATCTCAACACACTACAGGCTGCCCTGCAGACCTACTTTGATGAGCTCGAAAACTGGTTCTCTGAACACCGCCTAATAATTAACTATAAAAAGACAAAAGCTATGATCTTCTCTCACCACCAAAACCCGGTCTGTAACATGCCACTAATCATCACAAACACACATGGCATCACTCTAGAACAGGTCGACAGTTTCAAATACTTGGGAGTCTTGTTGGACTTCTCCCTTACTTATCACGCTCACATTCAGCAAGTATCCTTCTCTGTGAATACAAGGTTAGGGATCCTTTACAGACATCGACACTGCATTCCGCTGCTTGCAATGCATCTAGCAGTGTCCTCTTCTATTCTACCCCTGGTGGACCATGGCATAGTAATTTATGGGTCTGCTGATCATACTGCCCTGTGCAACATCAACCTCTCCCTCAACAAGGCCTGCCGTCTAGTCTCAAACTGTAATAGGCTCACCCATACTTGTGAACTTTACAAAATTAGTGGCTGGCTAAACTTCCAAAATAGGGTGAGGTATCACACCTGCCTTCTAGCAAGGAAGATACTACACAAACAAGCTCCAATAGGGCTCCACCCTCTTATTCAAACAGCCTCCCTCAGGAGGGCCACAAGACACTCCTCAAATACCCCCATACTTGTGCCTCACTGTAGAACCTCCCTTGGGCAACGGTCCTTCCGTTATCATGCCCCATTATGGCTAAACAACCTACTGTCCACTATCTCCCTTACATCCAGTTTAGGTCAATTTAAAACTGTTCTAAGGACACTCCTCAACTCCACTACCTGTGACTGTAGATAACTCTTACCGGGTTCCAGTCGCCTCAAATATGGGGTTCTCCCCATCCCCCGGCTTTCTATGCTCTCCCTAAACCTGGATTCCCTATCTCACTCTAATCATATCTTGACTCAGAGCCTACTTTGTTAGACCCTATGAAACAAAGTACTGTCACATGAATCTAAAGTATTGACCCGGGACCTCCTTAAAATCCCAATGATATAACCAGCATCATACGTGGCACCAACTGTTTAAACCCTCTACCAATGTTTTAAGTTTAACCATGTCATATGATTTAAGTTTGAACTGGTGCAAATTGTATATAGTTGTACCTAATGTCTCAGTTTGTGATACTTGGTGTATGTTCTTAATGACATGGAGCCTTTGCAAAGGAGTCATCGACTCAAAGGATTGTAATTCCAATATCTTTCAATAAATAAATAAATATTAATTTCCAGTATACATCTACATGTAATGTTATATGTATTTTTTTTAACTATCCTTCTTTTTTGTATTACTGGTAGATGACTTTACACATGCTTAATATGGTATCTTTAATGAGATTCCAGCATGACACATGCTAACAGTCTACCCCACAACACATTCTGCCTGTCTAAGACTTCCTTTCTACTATTATAATATACAAAGTTCCATTGCTTTTCTTAATAGTTACATGTAAATATAAAGAAATACATAGTCTTCAGCATTACTTACCCTGGCTATTTCATTATAATTTAATGCATGTACCATACCTTAAAGAAATGCATACATTATTACCCAGATTCTAGTTAATCAGGAAAGTACCCTTTAAGATACAAAACTAAAACTGTAGCTCTCCCTTATCTATAAAGGCTATTAACATTTACCTTAGCATTATATCTACAGGGGTATTCTCTGTGGCCCCTATAGGATGTAGCAGCTCCATTTCTAGGGCCTTATTTGGGGTGCTTTGAAAGGACGGAAGTTTCCTCTTGATGCCTGAACGTCTATTGGTACTCTTTGAAGCAACAGTAGTTCAGGAAAGCATGTAGGTCAACCTGAATTCCCATGTCCAAAATCACATGCCTATTACTTCTACATGTGGAGACCAGAAGCATCTAAAGAACCTGATAACTTGAGCCCTCTCTAAAGAGGCAAAAGATTGACCTATGGCACCTGAAGCATCACCATGAGAATGCAGACCCTTCTGGGTTAAGATCACCCACTAGGATTCAAAGCCTTGTGACTGAACTGATCTGCTAGGAGTTTAAGCTGTCCTGGTACCCACTCATATGTAATTGTAAGTAGATGCAGTGACTGGATACTGTCTTGTTAAATGTGTAAATTGTTTTTTACTATGTATCACATGTACCTTAGTTTTGTTAAATGTGTATATCTAGTTTATTATTTGGAACTTGTATTTTAGTGCAGCTTATAGGAAACCAACAGAACAGTCTTGCAAACAGAGTTCTTCTTAACCCTAATGACATGTTTCTCCTGTACAAAAATAACGATTTTATCTGTCTATCTATCTATCTATCTATCTATCTGTCTGTCTGTCTGTCTGTCTGTCTGTCTGTCTGTCTATATATCTATCTAGCTATATACTGAGGCAGTATAGCGTAGTGGTTAAGACCACTGAGCTGCAAACCTGGAGACCTGGGTTAGAATCCCACAGCTCCCACTTGCATACTGTGTGACCCTAAGCAACTGACACCGAGCAAGCAAAGTGGTTTCAATCTTTTCTGGGGCAACAAGCCCAACAGGTGGAAGTTGCAGGTCAATTGTCATCCTCAGGTTTCTTGACTAGAGGAGTGCCTCAGGGGTCCATCCTGAGGAAATTACTATTTTTGATCTATGTGAATGACCTGCCCAACAACATACTGAGCACCCAGATAAGACTTTATGCTGACAATACTGTATTATTTGCATCAGCAAAAACTCACAATCAGATGGTAGCAAAGCTTCAGGCTGACTTCAACATACTCCAGGACTGGTTTGCTAAATCAAGATTGGTGTTAAGTGCCAAAGAATTCAGGTTATGTGCTTCCAAAATAAGAGAAATAATAAGCAAGTAACACCTCAACCAAAAATCCTGACTAAGAATGGACAGACACTTACAAACACAAACTATTATAAATAACTAGGTGTAATCATTGATGACCAACTGTCTTTTGAAGAACACATAAACTGTGTAACTAAGAAAGTTAATATGAGGATAGGTGCATTGAGAAGATTGGCCTCCAGTGTGTCTTTTCAAATGCGGAAAATAATAGCTACACCGCTGATTCTCCCAGTCTTGGAGTATGGAAACCAAGTCTATGGCTTTGCAGGGACCAAACTGTTAGGAAGATTAGATGTTGCATATAACCAATTAGCAAGATTTCTTTTGAAATGTCCATTTCAAACACATTATTGTGTTATGTATGAAAAACTAGCATGGGATAGTCTGTCTATGCACCTAAAAAAGCAATATGTCATATTAATATTTAAACTCAAGGAGGGTCTAATAAAGGGTAATCTAACAATACCATTAGAGAATGAGGGGCAATAATACAAGCTAAGAGAAGTAGCCCATCGAGGCTTAAATACTCCTAAAATATGAACAAGGTTTGGACAAATGACTTTCCAGCACTCAGCTGCACTCTTGTGGAATTAAATACCTCCATCAATCAGGAACCAGCACAGGCTATCTACTTTTAAGTCAGACATCAATAAATTTTACCATCAAGAATGTGCTTGCTTTTGAGCTAACCATGCATGTTTGTATTATCTATTGTATTTTGACAACAGCTGTTCTATAATGTATGTTTGATCTGCTTACTGTTCATTGTTTTGTGTTTTGTGCATACAGGACAAACTTTGTAGATAGGCCCTTTTGGACCTAAAGATCTATCCTGTCAAAAAAAATAAAGTTTTAACTAACTAACTGACTAACTAACTTCCTTATGCTCCCAGGTTGCATCTGGAAACAAGCTTCGGCTTAGTGTGCTTTTCCTGGTTAAACAATTCCCATCTGTCGGTCTGTCTGTCCGTCCGTCCATCTGTCTGTCTAGCTCTCTGTCTGTCTGTCTGACTGTCTATCTATCTAGTAGAAGAACAGCTGCTCAATAGGTAGTTCTCTTCTGCCCCTTGAAGCAGCGTTAAAGCTGCTGGGAGCATGAACTCCTATCTTATGCTTCCCTGATTGTCTGTGCATGTGACTTTCACTGTATTGTCTGAATGTACCATCTTCGAACTCTAGTCCTGCAAAATGGAGGAAAGCAGGAGCAAACCCCATCACTACTGTTTATCTGGAGAATCTTCTCCTATGGGTGCCAGACATCTACACTAGAAACTGGTTCAGAGCTGAACCCCAACTGAATAGACTGGCAACTGTTGTGAGAAGCATCTTTGATGGATAACGGCGAGAGAAAAAAAACTTTAGGAGGGAATCAAAGCAGAATCTGAAACTGCTCTGAGTCTGGGAACCAACTGGAAAGACGATGCTCCAGGAGATATCTCGAGCAGAGGTAAGCCCAAAGGAGTCAACTGTAACATTGATGCCATCATCCCTAACATGTGAAGACTTTGGTGAGTGGACCCTATTGTCTGAGATCTTAGCTGTCAGATGTCTTGTCAGAGATTCTGTACCTTGGTTGGGGAGGGAAAGCTGACTGTGATTCCATCTGAAAATACATTCTTAGTTGTTCCAGACTCTGGGATGGTGGGAGATAACTCTTTTCTATATTTGCCAGATAGCTGGATAGCTGAGTTGCTCCAGGTCTAGAGCTGTCTAAGGAACTAAGGTTCTGGCTAACTATTTGATGATGCCCTAATAAGAAGTATTAAAAAATGGGTACACATGTGTCCTTTCACCTAAATTCAGGCCCCAAAGTGAGATTCACAAGAGAGCCTGCATCCTGAAAAAAATAAAAACAGTCTGACAGCAACAAAACTCAGGAGTTACTTATGTTCTTGATACTAGGAGTTATACTAGGAATAATTTAGATGCACAGAGGGCTAATTTGCCCATTATGGTACATCTCCCGCAAAGCAAGTTATTTTTTCCCTGAGTTTGTAAGCAAATAATTATCTAATTTTACTTTGAAGGCATTGAAAGATTCTACTTCAACCACATCACTTGTGAGTGAATTCCATAAAGGTATTATTCTTTGTGTGTAGAAGTATCTTCTCTTATTACCCCTAGAGAATGTTAGCTTTAGCTAGTGACTATGACTTCTCAAACAAAATTCCCTGTTGTTTTTAATTAAACCCCAAATCTCTCATATGTTGCTCATCACAGGATATGTTGTACATTTGTAGCAAGTCTCCCCTGGTTCTTATCTCCAATGAGTAGAAATGTAATTTTGATAATGTGGACTCATAGTTCATGCTATGCAGTCCATCCACTAATCTAGTAATCCTTCTCTGAACAGCCTCCAACCTGGTGATGGAACTGAAAGAGGAAATCAGCATGCAACATGATGTAGGGCATATACCCCCCCCCCCCATGTACAGCTCTGATTATGGAATGGAAGGACTCCATATTAAATCTGTTTTGGCTCACAAATGTGTTTAAACTTTGAAATAACATTTGGAGGAAATTCCCAGATGTCTTCAGGACTATGAACTTTGGGTAGAAATCATAGTCCCCTCCACTGAGGAAGTAGAAATTATTGCTCCAATCTGGGTTAAGTAGGCCAGGGTCTGGTTCACTCTGTCTCATTTCCTGGAGACATTCGATGCGGGAAACTAAAATGACAATCTCCAGTAGGGCAAAGTAAAATGCTCAGTTGCATAACCTTGCGATATGATCTCTCAAAACTAGATGTTTATCATCATGTAGAGCAATCTTCCATAATAACTCCTATGGTGTCCTCACAGAACTTGAGGGGCAGGATGGGCCTGAAAAATCTTAAACAGATAATCCATCCCTTCAATCTGCACCATAGAAGCAACTTGGGGGAAACAGTCTCTTGTCTCTGAGTTCTTGAAACCACTGTTTGATCTTCTGTTTTACAGGAAGTGGTATCCTTGAAAAAATGCAAATTGTGTTTGGAAAAACTGCAGCAGGCAGACCCTGACCCTAAAATGAGGAGCTAGAATTCTGCTGACCCTTAAACACTTCTTATTCTTCATGTCCTTTAAATGTTTACAAATTTTGGCCCAATAATCTGCAACCAGAGAAGAAGATCCCAAATGACTGCACCCTGAAAGCCTGATCTGTAGACCAGTGACGTAACTGGACTGCGTCAGTACAGCAGCAGTCACATCAGAGCTCCTATCTAACAGCTGCAAGATATTTGAGGAAGAGTCTCTTTAGAAAGTAGATGCTGTATTGTTTATGATAATTAAGCTGATACCAGAGAGTTTTCAGGTAAACCATGCCCAAGACTCCATGTCACCAGACCCTGCTCAGCAGTGTGGACAGAGCAACGTATTCTCCCAAAGTGGAGCAGAAGATCTTGTATTTTTGTTCTTTTAATTTTAAGCTTTAAGCATTTATTCTTAGCTTTATTCTCCATATTTCTTCTGGTTTTATGTTTTTTGTTTGTTTTCCACAAGACTTCATGAGCTGCTGCATTTATTGCAGTGGCAATTCTAGAATTAATTAATCAGTAGTTAATTAGTACAACACTGTTGTGAAAGTTAGGATTCATTTGGGACAGGAAGGGATGGGTGAGAGACAAGAATGGGATGAGTAGGACGGGTAAGCAGGAGATAGGTCGGGTAGTATGGAAAGGTTAGGTTAGGTAAGGTAGTGGTAACAGTAGATTCTCGGACCTATGGTAGATTTGTAGTTATTTATGACAGCTTGCTATTCTGCTACTTCTTGATTCTTAATATACCACTCAATCTGTAAAACTGATTTACAACAACCTAACCACTTAAAACATGTTATTAAAAAGATGCTAAGAGTAGTGCATGTGAAAGGTGCAGTTTGACTGCTTAACTTATGCATCTTACCTTTAACAAAGTAGTGGAAAGGGATACACACTTTTGAATTTGGGACTTAGTCAGGAACTAAATTTAGTAAAACCAATTGAAGTGAATTGGATAAAACAAAATTAGAAAACAATACTTTGTATATATTAGATATATTATTGCTATAAACTCATTCTTCATGCAAAGTGTCTTGACATCTTCCTTTTCTGGAAGTAGCACTAGGTTGAAGTGCTTCACATGACATTGATGTTACCTTGAGGATATAAGAACCTCTCCCGAGCAAAACTGAACCTAGTCGGCAGTCAGAAAGAGAACACAACAGACGCACTGTAGAAGAGTATGCTGTTTTAAGCCGTGTGCAGTGATTATGAGCCAAATACTAGATGTTTTACATAAAATTGTTAGCTTATAGCTTAACTGGCAACTGAAGCTGCTCATCCATATATTGAAAACTAAATAGACTGAGTTTAGACAGAACTGAACTGAAGCTCAGCAAAGCCAAACAAAAAAGGAACGTATGTGGAAACAAACTCACTATCTTAGCAAACAAAGTTTGCATCAAAAGACTTGTTATTTTTTTGCACAATGTGGTTGTTAATTGCAACCTTTAAACCCCAACCACAAGCTTGGTACATCCAGGGCAGAGTAAAACTCTGTCAGAGCCTCGGAACGTAATGGATTTGGGAAGAAGCTTCAAGCTGACACATGTCTAGCAGCACTTCCTCAGCAAGGCAATATCAGAAGTTCAGTTCTTCATATCAATATAAATAAATTATTGCATTTTGTTGCATGTCATTTAATATGATTATCATACAATTATAAATAGATGAACATATGTGTAACAACTGAGAAGCTTGTTTCACTTCTCACCACTGGTTCTAAAATAAGCACATTTATTTCAGATTATTGTTATTTGAAGAGAAGCACACTTAAGCAGTTTAAAAGTGCTTTAGAGTGTGTCAAGCATTACTGCACTTTATTGCTCTTTAGTGTAATTGACATTTAACTGACTGGTTAAATATTAAATTGCATAAACACATGTCTGCGTCTTTCTGTTGGCACCCTTTGCAGACTGTGAGAGGCCTTTTGGCACCATGCATTTCTGCTTAAAATTGAACCAGCATAATATTCTGTGGTGATTTGCATATACAGCCCATGATGCTTTGCATTATGGGGTATGTGTGATTTTGTATTTATTTGAAACTTGGCTTCCTGGCCAATGCCCTTTGGGGTAACCATTGCCTCAGTGCTTATGTACTGAGGTTCTTTGTAAATAAATATATACTGTTATATGGGACCCTTGCTTGGAATAGACAAGGTAGCTGACTGACTGTTGGAAAATATACTTCCTAAATACATTTTGATCTCTTTTCAGTTCCTGAACTTTTTGATCTTTATAACCCTTTTAGGGCTCTGGTGTTGTACATCTTGAGATGGAAGCATTGGCAGGTATCCCGACAATAGAGCGGAGGAACAAGTGCGGTGTGATGAGGGTGAAGTCCTTAGGGCGAAAAGTACTCTTCGTGATCAGGACTCTAGCACTTGTGGCAAGAACTATTCAGCTATAAAAAAACTGAGTGAACATTGTGGGGGAGGTGGTATCAGATCAGATGAAATCAGATGAAACAACCTGAGAAAAAAAATCACAAGAGAAAATACTGGTCCCTCCAAATGACGGCTCTTTAATATGATTGTATTTTTTATATTATATTATTAATCCTGAATGATTATTTGATTCAGAAAAAGCAGAGCACACTCAAACCTCAAAAAAAATTTCAAGGGCACCAGTCTCACATACACATAATTTATTAAATAAAACAGCACAGAGGCATCAGCCTGTGCTGTTTTATTTAACAAATTATGTGTATGTGAGACTAGTGCCCTTGGAATTTTTATTTTGATGTTTGAGTGTGCACTGCTTCTCTTGAATAATGTTGTACTTTTTTTAGCATTGCAACACCTCTAGTCCTTGTGCTAACTCTGTGAGTATGAAAGTCTGAATGATTATACTTTGTAGTTTATACTTTATAAGATTGATAGCCTTAATATGTAATGACTAGCATTATAGAGTTTGAAACTTCATTTAATAAACGAGATTAATTGGAGTTATCTAAGGTTCATTGATGTCAATAGCCAGGGAATTACTATATAATATTGAATTTTCATATTGTACTTTAAGTAGTGTTACATATTTACTAAAATGAAGACCAGGGAGATATTGAGTAATGGGCAAAAGCAAAATGCAAGTGCTGCATTCAGTGGGATAGCACACCGGCACTATATAACTAGATATAGTGCCTTGTCAGGGCAGTACAAAGTCTAGTAGCACTGCCCCAACATGGACCTGGGCTGTATATAGCCCATACCGAAGTGCATAGAATTGCGACCCCAGAGCTATTAACACTGGGAGTCCCTGGCATGATATTCAGCCAGCACCATACAAATGAGCCTGTTGGGCTTACAAGTCACTAAGGGGTCATATGCATGCCTATTATGGGCATATTTACACAGGAAGCAGTGGCGGGTTTGAGCCCTTCCTGTGAGCAAGTGCCATGTCAGACATGGTGGCAACCAGCTCTCCCACCCCAATAGCCAATCCCCATAAATGTGTAGCTTTTTCCTGGTGTCTAGTGGCACCTATGCCCTCCAATCCCCTTCCCCCCCACATGCTGAAGTATTTCCTGGTGTCTAGTGGCACCCTCGTGCTCTCCGGTCCCCATCCTCATACTCGTATAAGCATTCCCTGGTGTATAGTGGAACCTCTCCCTGCCCTCCGATCCCTGTCCGAGTAAGCATTCCCTGGTGTCTAGTGGCACCCCCAGCCTCTGATCCCTATCCCTGTAAGCATTCCCTGGTGTTTAGTGGCACCCCACCCTTCAATCCAATCCCCATAGATGTTGAAGTATTCCCTGGTATCTAGTGGCAACCTTTGCCCTCCAGTCCTTGTCCTCCTACATGTTGAAGTATTATGTGTAGTCTGTTTCCATCACAAGAGTGTGGTGTGCACATTTATGGAACACATACAAACATAAGAGAGAAAGAAGTAAATACCTCTGTTGGGACTTGAACCCAAACCACCCAGAATACCATTCTGATTGCGCTACCAGCTGCGCCACCAAGGCAACTGGAAATTGGGCAGTCGCAGAGCACATTACTTTTTCTCCAGTGCACAACCTGGTGTTGCACTGATATTTACAGTTTTAATCACAAGAGTGCGGTGTGCACATTTATGGAACACATACAAACAGAAGAGAGAAAGTGAATGCCTCAACTGGAACTTGAACCCAGACCAACTGAAATACAGTTGCAATTGCGCTACCAGCTGCCACAAAGACAACTAGAAACTGGGCAGTCCTGGAGCACATTACCCTTTCTGCAATGCACAACCTGGTGCTGCACAGATAATTACATTTTCAGTCACAAGAGTGTGGTGTGCAAATTTATGGAACATATGCAAACTGAAAAATACACTGCAAGCACCGGTTGTCAAAAACAGATTGTGCAGGAACGAGGTTATGGCTACTTCAGCAACAGTGCCACAAATGTAAACTGTGGCTAGAATAAACTGCATAAAGTATATTGCTTGCATCACAAAAGCAGCCTACAACAGAACAACTGGTGCTTATAGCACTGATGTATGAGTGTGTTTGCATCAGTGTCAGAAAATAATGCATGCATGTGGCACTCACTCTGTGTGTAATACATGGCTGGCAGTACAGCCTAGAGGTTAGTGTAATAAGCTGTGAATGGGCTTGGTGCATCCAGCAGACCTGGGTTTGATTCCCACAACCTCCACTAACATACTGAGTGACTCTGAGTAGGTTACTTATCCTCCATAGTGCTCCCAGGTTTCACAGGTTACCCATGAAAACAAGCACTTGAGCCTAGTGGGCCTTACCCAGTTGCCAAAGGAAAAAAATAGTCAAGGTAGGCAGAATGGCAGCTTACAAAGACCTTCACCAATGGAGCCATTTGTGATAAAAAAGCAGGTTTGTTAATTTAAGATACTAACATACTAATTGCCAGCAGATTAGGCCTTATGGTCTATCGAGTCTGCTCAAACCTCAGATCCCTAGTTGGGTGCCGAGGCCCTTCCCCCCCCCTTGTGTTCCAGAAACCCCTATCATCCATCCCTACCCCCCTTGGCCAGGCCATCATCTGATACATCCGCTTTCTGTGTCTGTCCCACCCTCTCTTGAAGCCCTCCACTGTGGATCTCTGAACCAGCTCGCCAGGCAGCGCATTCCAAGGGTCCACCACCCTCTCAGTGAAAAACCTCCTCCTCTTCCCCACCTTTCCACCTTCCAACTTCAAACCATGCCCTCTGGTGATACCTCCCTGCTTTAGTCTAAAGATCCCCTCCATGTTTACCCTATTTATTCCCTTGAGGTACTTGAAGACCTCAATCATGCCCCCCCTGTCTCTCCTCTCCTCTCCTCCAATGAAAACAGGCAGAGCTCCTCAAGTCTGTCCTCATACGTCAAATCCCCTAGTCCTCGTATCATCTTAGTTGCCCTCCTTTGTACCCTCTCTAGGAGCTGTATGTCCCTCTTCAAGTGTGATCTTCAGTACTGTACACAGTACTTAATGTGTGGTCTAACCGGTCCATTGTACAGTGGCAGAATCACTTTCCATGCTCCTAGAGGTGATCCCCCTTACGAGGCATCCCAACATCCTGTTTGCCTTGCTAGCTGCTCTCCTGCACTGCTCAGAGTTATTCATACATGCATCCACCATGACCCCTAGGTCTTTTTCCCTTGTTGAGGCCTCCAGCACCTCCCTTCCCAGGGTGTACCTGTGTTTAGGGTTTCCCCGCCCAAGATGTAACACCTTGCACTTGGTGATATTGAAATTTAGTTTCCATGTGTGAGCCCAGCCTTCCAGGGTGTCCAGGTCCCCTTGCAGGGCCAACCTCCCCTCTTCCCCCTCAACTACTGCTCCCATCTTGGAGTCATCAGAGAACAGACTAATTTCACACCCTATACCCTCCCTGATGGCTGATATGTATGCATTAAACAGGATCGGACCCAGGACCGAGCCCTGTGGTATCCCACTAACAACCTCTCTAGGGTTCGAGAGCTCCCCACTGACCACTACTCTCTGGGTGTGTCCAGCTAGCCAGTTTTCAATCCATCTGACCAACAAGGGCTAATCCCAACCCGTCAGTTTCTCCACTAGACCATTGTGGGGGACAGAGTCAAACGCCTTGCTGAAATCCAAGAATAATACATCCACAGGCGTTCCCCTGTCCAGTTCTGATGTTACCCATTTGTAGAACTCCACAAGATTGGTTTGACATGATCTACCTGGCACAAACCCATGTTGCCGACTATCCAGACCTCCCACCTCCTCCAAGTACACCCCCAATCATTCCTTTAGTATACTCTCCATTAATTTTCCCAGAACCGAGGTCAAACTGATGGGTCTATAGTTACCTAGTACTTCCCTCGACCCCTCTTTATGGATTGGCACCACATGTGCCTCTCGCCAATCCCTAGGTACCCTCCCTGTCTCAACTGACCTGTTGAAGAGCTCCGCCAGGGGTGCAGCCAGTATGTCTGCCAATTCCCATAGTACTCTTGGATGAACGCCATCCGGCCCAGGAGATTTATCTTTCTTTAGGGCCTTGAGTGCTTACCACACCCTTTCAGTGGAGGTAGTATCATCCGTCCCCTCCACCTTACTGGCCTTTTTATCCTTATCCTGATGTGACACCCCTGGGGTACCTCCCCCTCCCTCTTAGTCCATTTCTGTTGCTCCCCTGATCCCACTCACTACCGCTTCTATCCCCATCGTGCCTTGATTTGTAGATATCCCATCCCCCTCCCTAGTGAACACAGAGGTGAAGTACTCGTTTAATACCTCTGCCTGGTCCCTCACCTCTTCCACCCACCCTCCTTCTGATCTCAATCTGCTGAGATGGCCCTTATTTTTTCTCCACTCCCCAATGTACAGGAAGAACCCCTTTTCCCTTCCATGTATCCCCTGTGCCAGCCACTGCTCTTTACTGGACTTTGCACCCTCACCATCCGGGTGGCTCTTCTAGATGCAAGATTGTACACTTCCTTTTCCCTATCCCCTCTTGTTGTTTTATATTTTTTGTAGGCCGCCTTCCTTTCTCTGACCACTACCTGAACCTCACTGGACCACTAGCATGGTTTATGTGACCTTGCTCCCTTACATTTCACCTTAGTGCAGGTCCTGACTGCCTCATGAAGTCCCTGTTTTATGACCTCCCATCTCTTTTCCACATTTGTCATTGATGTAATCCCCTTCAAGTGATCCTTGAGAATATTTCCCATGCCCACAAAGTCTGCTCCCCTGAAGTCCACTGCCAGTGTCCTAGATCTCCCCCCCCCCATGCTTATTTGAAACCAGACAGTATTGTGGTTGCTCCCAGTCAGGGGATCCTCTACAACCAGGTCCCTTACCAGATCCCCATTTGGCAGGTACTACTGTCGGTCCCTCAGCCCTGGTCATGGCCCCTGAAGCTTCCACCTACCATCTATTGCCATCCTCACCCAGTTACCCCTGGCTTACCCCCCCCGGAGGGTAGGGCTGCCGCATCGGTCCCCGGTAACCCAAGCTGCGTAACCAGTGATTGGTCAGGAGAGTGGTGGCTATGGTGGCTAATTGAAGCCCCAGGGAGGGTTTCACATAGACAGTGGACCCACCCGCCTTCCCCTTTTTGCTGTGATTTTCTTTCAGAGGCAGGGACGTGCAATGATGCCAGTGTCTGCCCCTCCTCCCGTACGTGCAAGCGCCAGTAGCTTGAGCAACTCTTGGCCTCCGCCAGGGGTCCTCCTTGCACCAGGCACTGCCCACCCTCCCGGCGGAGAGCCATCTGTAGGACGCTCCATCTTCCTCCCCTGGCCGGCCCTCCAGCGATCTGGTTCCATTCACAAACCCGGGTCACTGGCGTCGTAAGCGGAAATCTAACTGCTGCGCTGACGGGCCGGTTAATTAAAATTTAAAACTGGTACATCTGAGTTTAGCATGTACTGCTTGTAGAAATAAGCAACATCTTCCTGTTAGAATTACATTTTGGGATAAAAATAACAAAAATTGCAAAGATTCCAGTCACTTAGAAGCTACTTGAAAAGTCCCTGCTGTCCCCACTGGCTCAATGACTGCTCAGTTAGAGGCTGTGGAACCCTCATGCAGCCAACATGCCATGCTGCTGTCACAGCTTTGCACTGCAGCAGTATCCCCAGCCAGTGTGCATCTTACCCATTTGTTTAACTCATTTGGTTAGGAGGCGACTAAGTATATGAATAGAATTGTGCTTGTGCAGCTTAGTATGTTAATCTGTTAAGAACTTGTAACTTACAATTGTTTGTTTGAGAGTACAGTAGTAGCAGTAGATTTCATTTCTTTGTGGCACCCTTTCCCAAAGGTTCAGGGCACCAGTACAGCAAACAGAAATAGCAACAACTATAAAACAAATAAAATACTACATCTCAATTATATAAATAATAAAGTTAAATAAAATCTCAATAAACTAAGATAAAAATGTCAGCAGCTATCTAAAATCATACTGGGATGGCATTTAGGGACTCTCATTCCCTACAGACCTGCTCAAAAAGATGGGATTTAAGACCCCTTACAGTAAGTAGTAGTCTGAATGCTTACACAATATTACAGGGACTACCACCCTTTTGGGCTACCATGAAGGTGCAGAAGCCTTCTTGAGGAGGGTTCTACCCCTAGAGGTGCTGTTACAATGAAGTTCCTTTCAGCTAAAAATTCCTAAGGGAAGGAGCCCTAAACTAGAGCAGAAGATGCAATTGAAATGGACACTGACTTTAGGAATGATGCTGAAATGGTGGATGATGAAGATTACAGTGATGGTTGAAAGAGTGTAAGGATCCCAAATTGGAATGTAGGACCACCATCCAGCTCCAACTTTTGATGGACTTAGTAATATATATCTTATGTCCCTTGGCTACCCCATCTGGTTGTATGGCTTTGTCCACCTTCAGATTAGTAGGTGCTTACCTGACCCTCTCCTCAGAAAAGGGACTGGTGTCCACTTTCCTCCACTCAAAGCTCTTGGTGCATTTTTGTGGTCCCTACCCTTTCCCTTCTACTGTAAACACTGAGCAGAAGTATTTGTTTAAGATGTTTGTCTTTTCTTCATCCATGGAACCACTCGGGAGGAGCAATCTTAGACATGGTACTCTTAAAAGGGGACGGAGAGAGGATTTCAGATCTAGAGCTGGGTAGCCATCTGGGAACAAGTGGCCATCAAACAGTGTGGTTCATGATAAACTTAGCTGTAGAGTCAAGCCCTACAAAAGTGAACGTACTGGCAATCAGGAGGGCTGATTTTGTCAAAATGGGAGAGTGCCTCAGAAAAGCACTAGCAAACAGGCAAGAAGGTGGGGCAGAGCAAAAATGGGGAAACATCAAAACTGCCATCATAGAGGCAACAAGCATTTGTGTGAAGCGAATAAATTAAAATGAAAGAAAAAACCAGTGTGGGTCTCAAAAGAAGTGGCAGGGAAGCTTAGGTAGAAAAGACAGCATTCAGGAAATATAAGGAAACACAGAAGGAGCAGGACAGAGAACTGTTCCAGTTAAAGCAGAAGGAAGTGGGGAAGGCAGTCAGAATAGCAAAGGCCCAAATCAAGGAAAAGATAGCCAACTTGGTTAAGAAGGGGGATAAGACCTTTAATAGGTACATTAGGGAGCATAGAAAGACTAAGGCAGGGATAATGAGGCTGAATAAAGAGGAGGGTGGTTGGGCAGAGAGAGACAGTGAAAAAGCAGGGATACCGAACAAATTCTTCTGCTCAGTATTCACAAAGGAAGAGGAGGGGGAGGTACCTAATCCAGTCAATAGAAGCACTCTGGATAGGGGGTTTGATAGCAGTCCTTTCACAGGAGAAAGGTTCTGAAAGAACTGTAAAACTGAAGGAGGATAAAGCAATGGGGCCTGATGGGATTCATCCCAGAATTCTAAAAGAACTAAGGGGAGAACTAGTAACACCACTGACTATTCTTTTTAACAAATCATGGGAGGATGGTGTGGTACCCGAGGACTGGAAGAGGGAGGTTGTGATTCCCCTTCACAAATGTGTGAGCAAGAGAGAGGTAGGAAACTACAGACCTGTCAGTTTGACCTCAGTGGTAGGGAAAATGATGGAATCACTTCTGAGGGAAATAATTGTTGAGTACCTAGAGGCCAGTGGGGCACAGGACCCAAGGCAGCATGGATTCACAGCAAGAAGGTCATGTTAGATGAATCTAATTGATATCTTTGACTGTGTGGCTAAAGTAGTAGACCAGGGAAGGCCTGTGGACATGGCCTACCTAGACTTTAGCAAGGCATTTGACACAGTCCCGCACAAAAGATTAATAAACAAATTAGCCAGCCTGGGAGTAGGTCCCAGGGTGCTAGCCTAGGTAAAACATTGGCTGGACAACAGGACACAGAGGGTAATAGTAAACTGAGACCACAGTGAAGAAAGGGGGGTTAGTAGTGGGGTACCGCAGGGTTCAGTACTGGGTCTGGTCCTTTTTAATGTCTATATAAGTGACATTGCAGAGGGACTGGAAGGAAAAGTATGTCTCTTTGCAGACGACACAAAGATCTGCAACAGGGTTGATACACAAGGTGGGGTGGAAAGGATGAGAAGGGACTTGGCAAGGTTGGAGGAATGGTCAGATGTATGGCACTTAGATTCAATGCAAAAGTGCAAAGTAATGCACTGGAAACAAAAACCCAGGGGAAGAGTACACAATGGGGGGGGGGGTGAGATACTGACAACAAAAAAAATGGAAAAGGACCTGGGAGTAGTTATATCAGATGACCTAAAGGTGGCCAAGCATTGTAAGAAGGCAGTAAGGAGGGATGGGAGGGATACTGGGATGCATAGGGAGAGGCATCACCAGTAAAAAACGGGAAGTTGTTATCCCTCTGTACAGACAGTTGGTGAGATCACATCTGGAGTACTGCGTGCAGTTCTGGAGACCCCATCTCCACAAAGACATAGACAGAGTGGAGGCTATCCAGAGGAGGGCAACCAAAATGGTGCAGGGTCTGCACCAGAAGACATATGAAGAAAGACTAAAGGAGCTCAATATGTATAGCCTCGAGGAAGGGAGGGAGAGGGGGGACATGGTCGAAACTTTCAAGTACCTCAAGGGAATCAACAAAGTCCAAGAGGGTAGCATCTTTCAGAAAAAGACGTGCAAGAGCAAAGGGGCACAATTTGAAGATAGAAGGGGGAAAGGCTCAAAGGAAATGTGAGGAAGTATTTTTTCATGAAAAGGTTTGTAGATGCATGAAACAACCTTCCTGAGGAGGTTGTGGAGTCAAAAACAGTGGGGGAATTCAAGAATGCATGGGATAGACATCTGAGGAGGTTGTGGAGTCAAAAACAGTGGGGGAATTCATGAATGCATGGGATAGACATAAGACAATTCTAGTGGGGATAGGAAGAAGTAGGCTGTTGGTTAACTAGGATCTGCATCTTATCCATTTGGTAGGGAAATGGACAGACTAGATTGGTCAAGCTTTCCTTATCTGCCATCAAATTCTATGTTTCTATCCTCCTCCATACTGTCCCCCCCCCCCCAATCATACAATCCCTCCCTTTATCTTCCCTTTCTTGTTAACATACCTGAAAAATGTCTTGTACCCTTGTAATACTGCCTGATCTATCCCTTCCTCAGTTTTTCGCTTTTGCACTCCTTACTGCTTTGCCTGCCTCCGTCCATTTCCCTAGATACATTTTCCTATCCTCCTCTCTCTGGGTCTCCTTATACCTTCTGAATGCCACTCTTTTTGCCTTTATCTTTTCTGCCACCTCCTTCAAGAACCACAATGGTCTCCTCCTCTTCCTTCTGGATTTGCTTACTTGCTTGACATACAGGTTTGTTGCCTTTACTATGCCCTCTTTTAGTCTGGCCCATTTGCTGTCCACTCCACCCAGGACATCTCCTCCCCACCTGGTCCTTTCAGAGGGATTCTTCCATCTTTGTAAAGTCAGCCCTCCTGAAATCCAGGACCCTCACCTTTGTGTGGTTGTATTCCACTGCTGTTCTTACATGGAACTACACTGCGATGGTTGGTCCCCAGATGACTTCCCACCCTGATGTCTGCAACACTGTCCCCACTAGTAAGCTCCTCCTCCTCCTCCTCTACCCAAGACTCCTTTTCTGCAATAGACTTAACGCAACTAGTTACCCACCCTACCAGGACTAACCCCAAGAGAGGCTCCAGTACCCTGCTTGATGTGGTACTCGCCAACCGCCCTAATCGTATCCCCAATGTACAAGTCCTCCCAGACTCTCTCAGCGATCACTCCCCATTCTATTCCACTGGTCAACCTCAGTCCCAAACCCATAGCACAGTCCACATGCGGTGGCGTTTAATACCTGGTGGACTGATAAAACTAAGGAACTTCTGTCCCAAATTGACTGGTCTCCTATACAGGCAACTCCTGACATCGACACAGCTCTCTCCTTCTTTACCCAAACTTTTAATAATGCCTGTGATATCTTTGCCCCAGTGTTGACCCCCGTTCTAAAAGGAAGAATGCCCCTGGGTTACCCCAGCTTTGATCCACCAGCTCAAACATAGGGACAACCTATGGCACCGTGCCATTGAGACTGGCGGCCCAATGACGAAGCGGTTATATGCCGTCCCAAACAAGTGCACTCGGGCCATCAGAAAGGCCAAGTCTGAGCACTATCGGTCCTCACTCACTGCCTCATGGGGGAATCCCAGAACCTTCTGGGATAACATTAAACAGTTAAATGGGAGTGCACACTCCCCCCACCCACCCAGATCAACATTAATGGTGTGATCTCCTCAGACCCAGCCCTCATAGCCAACCACCTCAACACCTCATTCACTGACCTTAGCCCTATCCTCCCTACAAATTTTTTTGACCCTCCTCCCCAGCACCTGCAATAAATCTTTCTGCCCTTATTTTCTCCTCCTCCGTGTTTCTGCCCAAGAACTTAGGCGCACCCTATCACTGCCCTCAAGAGTAATAGTACAGGCAGTGACACCCTGATCCGTATCCTACGGCTGGTCTTAGACACAGTCCTTACCCGATCACATGCCTCATCAACCACTCTCTTTGCCTGGGAAAGGTTCCAACTGCCTGGAAAGTCGCCACTGTCACCCCTATCTTTAAAGGTGGTGATAGGACTGTGGCTGGAAACTATCGACCGATCTCCATTCTCTCTCTCCTCTCTCCAAGGCCTTGGCAAAAGTGGTGGCCTCTCAAATCTCTGACTACCTCTCCACCTACAATGTCCTTTGTCCTGAGCAGCATGGCTTCCGAGCGGGCCACAGTACCAACACAGCCCTCCTAGAGTTCTCCAACTTTCTCCACTCCTCCTTAGACACTGGTTCTCTGGCTGGTGCTATCTTCATTGACCTCTCAGCTTTCGACACTGTCTCCCACCCCTCCTTCTTGATGCCCTTAGTCTCTCTGGTTTGCTGCTGGGCCTATCTCCTGGTGCACCAGTTATCTGTCTGACCGCTCACGCGTTAAAAATTAATGGGACCTACTCAGACATCTGTCCCATCTTTTCTGGGGATCCCCAGGGCTCCATTCTGGGCCCCTTACTATTCTCCCTTTACCTTAACACCCTTCCACACTCTTGCTCGGGGAACATTCTATTGTACGCTGATGATGCAGTCATCTTTGCCTCAAGTCGTAACCGTACTGCCCTCCAGGACTCGCTGCAGAAGTCCTTCACTGAAGCCGAGGGCTGGGTCAAGGAACATAGATTGGTGATAAATCTTAAAAAAACAAAAACCATGTTCTTCACTCATCCCCAAAACAAGTCCTGCAACTTCAAACTCCTCATTCACTCTGGGTCCTCATTCCCACTCGAACAAGTTTGCTCCTATAAATACCTAGGGATCCATTTGACCCCTCCCTCTCCTTCCATGGACACATGCTGCCCTAGCCACTGCCACTATCCAATTGGGCATCTTACATCGGTATAAACACTGCCTCCCCAGAGGCTCTTGACTCTCAGTCACCTCCTCTATCCTGTCCTAGTGGACTATGGACTGCCGGTGTATGGTGCTGCTGATCAGACCGCACTCCATAAAATTGCCACTCTGAATAAGGCCTGCAGGTTAATTACTGAGCACCCAGGATGACACACACCTGTCTACTGTATGCTAAAGCGCTGGTACTTGATCTCGAGTGCGCTCAAATATCTTACCTGTACCCTTACAAAAAGACCCTCCTTGGGCTTTCCCACCAGGATTGACCACCACCACACGCTCTGTCCCACTAGTTCATACTCAGACCTCTGGGAAAACCTCTCTTGTTATCCCTAGAGCTAGGACCTCTACGGCCAAAGAGCCTTCAGCTTTAGGGCCCCCCTGGTTCAACACACTGCCCCTCCATCTCAGAGCTCCAACTATATCGTGCTTCAAAACTTCCTACGTAACCACCTTATTAACACCGATGCTGTAACTGCCACTCAGTCAAAGCCGACTAATACTTATGACAAAGCTTATTACTAAGCTGCTAAGGACGACATAACTCTGGTATTGTTTGCATCCATCCTACCTGTACCAGCTTGTTTGTATCTATGTCTTAATTTTACTGTTATACTTATGTGTTGTACTGCTATACTGTGTATTTTGGTTTGTCTTACTGTGACAAGGTACCTTTGTAAATGAGCCTATGGCTCAAAGGTTTTCCAAACTGCTGTTTAAATAATGTAATAAATAAATAAATAAATAAAGATCCAGATCCAGTATTGCCTCACCCTGAGTGGGTTCACTCACTAGTTGCCTCAGGAATGCCCCCTGCAGGGTACAGGAAGTCTACTTCTAGATGATGCTGCAGCAAGGAGTCTCCAGTCTATATTTGGCAGATTAAAGTCCCCGCCAGCACAACCTCCCCCTTTTCAGGCATTTTGCCAATAACTTCTAACAATTCTTTATTTAAATCTTTCTCCTGTGTCGGATGCCTGTAGACCACTCCTATCTGACTAGCAGCTCCATATTCTGACTTAAGGATGACCCATGACACCTCAGCCCCCCTTTGAATTCCCAGTACCTTTGTCTCTTTTATGTTTTCCTTAACATAAAGCACCACTCCCTCTCCTTTCTTTCCTACCCCATCCCTTCTAAACATCTTGTAGCCTGGTGTGATAATTTCCCAGACATGGCTGTCAGTGCACCATGATTTGGTAATGGCCACAATACACAGGTCTGTCTCCGCCAAGATGGCTTCCAAGTCTGGGATCTTATTTCCCAGACTTCTAGCATTTGCACACATGGCTTTCCAGATTTTGTTAGCCCTTTATTTGTCACTTTCCTCTTTTTCCAGCTGTTTTCCCTTCCTCACCTTTTTATTTTGACTGCTTCTGTTCCCCTCCCTCTTCCTTTGTTAACTCCCTGCCACATTGATTGTCTTGCATCCTGGTTGGATTTTCTCCTCTCAGGATCTCTCTACTTTCTATCTCAGCCTATGGGGGGCAGTTACTGCTTCCCCTTTGTCTTCTGCCACCCCCCTTGGCTAATTTAAATGTCCATCGAAGTAACATTTAAACCATTCACTGAGGACTGCTGTTCCCCTCCTGGATGAATGCAGACCATCCCCCTGGTATAATATCTGATCCCTCTAGGTGGCACCCCTGTCCTCAATGTAGCCGTACCCTCCTCTCTGTGCCATTCCTTCAACCATGAGTTGAAGTCCTTACTGTGGAGCTCCCTCTCCTTCCACCATAGTAAATAGACAGCACTTCCATAAAGGCTACAGTGGGTGCTATCTGCCTAAGACCCTTTCCCAGTTCCCTAAACTACTCTAGCACTGCTTCTGTCCCATCCATAGCTAGATCATTCATCCCCAGGTGGACAATGACATCCAGCTCCCCCTTTCTTCCTGTTGCCTTTGTGATCCATTGGATACGCTTCCCATCCCTCCGAGCCATTGTACCAGGTAGGCACTTTTTCTCCCTCTCTACCCCCTTTCCTTCCCCAAACTCTATCCTCCCTGACAAGACAGTCCCCCCACAGAAGTTGCTTCCTTCTTTTCTAGGGTCTTCCTTCCTCCCCGCTGGAGACTCCATTAAAGAGAACCTCCTCATCCTCACTGTCCACCACCTTGGGTGCCCCTTCTTGGCAGTCCCGCTCCACCAGAATGGCGTACGAATTTCTTAGTAGTACCAGTTGAGGAATGTGCCTGTGACCCACCCCTCCCAGCCTTCCAGATCTCAACACACCTGCCCTCCTTCAGCCCACTGTAGTCCAACTGCTCCTCTCTTCTGGCATCCTGTGAGGCAGCGGTATCTGGCTAGGTAGCCCCCGGGAGGGAGAAATGGTCCCCTGACTCCTAGTCAATGCAACTTTGAGTCTAACGACATTCTTCTGACTCTCAGTGAGCACCACCTGGAGCCTAGAGACCTGCTCCCTCCACACAGAGAGGCACATGCAGATGGGGAAGCACCGCAGTCTCCAGAAGGTCTCCCTGTATACTGCCGCCTCACAACCTCTGCATTGCATCACTCCCCATATTTCCTTTCTCCTGCTCTTCTTGTGCTTCCTGTCCTAGACCCCAGTAAGGATATCATACTAACACCTAGCAACAGTAAGACCTTAAACTCCGAAGTGCACTAATACTCAGCAACCATTTAACAGCAAGCCTGTAAACCCTGCAACACACTAATACCCATCAACCATTTACCAGTAAGCCCCTACGTTCAGAAACACAAAAACACCCAGCAACCATGTTTCCAGTGGGGACCTGCTTCTATCCATTTTTTTTTTTTAACTCTTTATTTATACTCCCAGCCCTGGAGCCCCACTCAGTTGGGAGACGCCTAGGCACATCTCGCTTCTCCACCTACCTGGAACCTCGGAGGATCCCCCATGGAGCAGTGGTTTAACCCCCAGGCGGGTACAAGGTGGATCTGTGCACCCTGAACTTTTTAGTTTTGTCGGTTTCCCTTATCGAGGCCAGGTAGGTGGGAGCAATCAGGGTTCGTACCAGCACTCCTTCCCCTCAGCACTCCAGTGCTCCCTTTTTCCATCATTTTCTCCCCTGCATGTGGTGTATGCGCAGACGTCTAGGCGCTGCGCTGACGATCGCCACATGCATCATGTGCTTGTGGAGCTTTTGTTCCTGAGCTCCGCCTGGGGTCGCGCCTGGCTGCGGCCATGTTCCCTCCCCTCGGAGAAGACAAGCAGTCATGGGATGCTCAGTCTTCTCCCCACCGGCTGGCCTCCAGTGATCTGGGCTTGTTCCCAAACCCGGGTCACAGCACAGAGATGGAAATCCAACCATTCTGCGCCTATAGCGGGCCGGACTTTTCTAGCCATTCATATTTCTGCAGCAGAGTGGACTGGAGCACTGAGAGATTAAGTGATTTGCCCAAGGTCACACAGTGAATTTGCTTGTAGGGGGGTTTGAACCTCCCAGTTTCAAAGCTGGCACTCTAACCAGTAGAATACACTGACTCTAGACTTAAAATCAGTGAGTAACCCCCGGATAGGATTAGTGCTCTAATTTTATCTGGGTGTATACTTAGACACCAGCCAGATAGGTATGAATGCAATACATTGACAGAATTTCAAAGCTTTGATAATTTTGATAATCCTTACCATAAAAAGTTAGTAATTTAGTGGTATGATGTTTTAGATTGTATTAAACATGTGGGGCCTGATATTCAAAGCTGCACAAAGCAAAGGGCAAAACTTTGCGCTGACCCTTGCAGTTGCCCAGGTGTCCCAAACTGCTATATTCAGTGGAATAGTGTATCGGTGCTCTTTGAGTGACTATAAGGCCACTGAGACCCAGCATTTGGCCACCTAGCACCAGGCAGACATGGCCCCCGAAACAGAGAGGCACAATGGTTTGCGCCCACACTAAATTTCCTATAATGAAATGGACCTATGCAAATGAGCCCATTGGGCATGCCAGGCTCTAAGGGACCATTTGCATGTCCAGTATGGGCTCATTTGCACAGGGAGCGAGGCTCGACATCACAGCGCCACCTCCCAAGTGTCTGTTCACTGAGAGCAATCCCTGGTGCTAGTGGTCCCCACCCCACTGATCACCGGCCCATTGTTTAAATGTAATGTTTCCCTGGTATTTAGTGGCACCCCTGCCAATTGCTATCCCCATGTTGAACAGTAAAGTGTCCCTGCTGTCTAGTGCCCCCTGCCAATTTTCATCCCGATGTTGAGTTGTAAAGTTTCCCTGGTGTCTAATGCCCCCCCTTGCCAGTCATCAGCCTGATCTGTATGTGTACACTGTCCCTGGTGTCCAGTGGTCCCTCTCCGCACCCTCACCCATAACCGAGGTGTAAATATATATTCCCTGGTGTCAAGTGGTCCTTCACCTCCACCCCCACCTTATATTCTCTGGTGTCTAGTGCCCCCCCCATCCCATGCCAGCTGTGTCTAGCAGTATTCTTTTTTTTTCAATTCTGTGTTTTTTTCCCCTGCATCCCACGCCTGGACCATCTGCCCGGTCACAGACTCCTGCTGTGGTTGTTCACATTTTAGCCACCCTCCCTGAACCCCCTCCCCCCCAGGGCAGGGTCCTGGCGCCTTGACCAAGGGTGCTAGGAATGTAGGAAAGGCGGGAGTTGGGCCTGACAGCCTATGCAGCTGGGAGCAGGATTTTTTTCCCCCTTGTTGTGCGCAGAGGGCGGGGACATGCAATGACGTCCTGCGTCCGCCCCGCTTCCGGAATCCTGGCAGGCGCCAGTAGCTACGTTACCCCTGGCTTATGCCACAGATCTGTCAAGTGCCAGATGGTGTCTCCATCCTTCTCCCCTGACTGGCCCTCCAGCGACCCGGGTCCATTCCCGAACCCTGGTCATCTGCGCTGCAAGCAGAAAGCTAACCACTGTGCTGGTGGGCTGGTGTCCAGCAGTATTCTCTGGTGTCCAGTGGTCCCCCATCCTGATCCCCTGTATTACAGTATATCGTAATACCATTCCCTGGTGGCTAGTGCCCTCCCACATCCCCAATCCCCTGTACATCAAACGTAAATCCATTCCCTAGTGACTAGCAGACCCCCCATCCCTGATCCCCTGTACATCAAATGTAATTTCATTCCCTGGTGGCAAGTGGACCCCCCCACCCTGGTAGGTAGTGCCCCACCACCCTGCTCCCCTCCAACCTGACCCCAAGCTGTCAACTGCCAGCAGCCCTCTGTTCTACCACGGTTGGTCACCAACTGAGCTACCAGTGAGCACCTACTGTACAGTATGCGCCCACTGATTGACAGCTCAGAGTTGTCAATAAATGAGCATGTACTGTATACAGAAGGCACTCATTGATAACGTGTTATAAAGTGATAAAGTCATGTTTGGCCCTGACAGCCTATGCAGCTGGGAGCAGGATTTTTTTCCCCCTTGTTGTGCGCAGAGGGCGGGGACATGCAATGATGTCCTGCGTCCACCCCGCTTCCGGAATCCTGGCAAGCGCCAGTAGCTACGGTACCCCTGGCTTCTGCCATGGATCTGTCAAGTGCCGGATGGTGTCTCCATCTTTCTCCCCTGACTGGCCCTCCAGCGAACCGGGTGCTCGTAAAACAGGCATTTGTTGGATTTTTTCCACCAAATTTGGAACATAGGCTTTTTGAGAGGCCACCTCATAAACACTGGCACTGTCATTTCGTTAATGGGCCCGAAAGGTGATTTTGTGCAGTGACTGCAAAATCACCTTTCGAACTGATCTTACCATGACAGTGATAGAATTCATGAGGAGGGCCCAAAAACCCCATGTTGAAAAATTTGGTCAAAATCCAAGAAATGCCCGAGATATGCAGCAAAGTTGAAAAACCCTATTCATTCCATTATACAGCTAACCGGCATTTCCTCAGTTCGCGGTTGGCTTTGAAGAAGTGCAGGCGTGTTCCGGTCCACGGAAGATCGTCGCGCCAGACTCGGAGGTAAAGTATGGGGTGGGGGTGAGGGCATGGTGCACAGTGGGTGGGTGCAGGTGGGGGAGGGGCATCGAGACTATGAGGACAGTTTTCATTTTACAGGGTAAAAAACACAGGAAAAACCATCATGGGACAGTTTTCATTTGCAGGGCATTTGGCATGCTGGGTGGGCTCCCAGCATGCCACCTAACTGGTTTTGAGGCGGGGGGTGTCAGCGCCCGATGGGGGATTTGGCACCCCTTGTCGGCACACAACACGGGGAGAAAGTAATGCCGACAGGGACTGGGCACCCGTCGGCAAACAAAGCGGGCGCGAGCCGAGGGGATTGGGCACCTCGGCATTCAAGGACAGGGTTTATGCCGACGGGAGTGGGCCTCATCGGCACACAACACGGGGAGGAGAGTAATGCTGACGAGTTGGGCACCCCTGTCGACAAACAAAAGCGGGGGCATGAGCCGAGGAGGATTGGGCACCCCCTCAGCATTCAACATTGGGGAGGTTTATGCTGATGGGGAGTGGGCTCCCCCGTCGGCACACAAAGACAGTGGGGAGGGTTAACGACAGGGGGATTTGGCACCCCTGATGTCGGCAAACGTTAGGCGGCCACCTGTTCACCGACCATGCTCATAATGGCGGCGAGCACGGCAAGAAAAAGACTGCTGCATATGACGAGCTTTGCTCGGATTGCAGCGGACCTTTTCTTAGATGTGCTCGCCCCATTATGTATGCATGGTGTGGCACCAGGCATGCAGGCTGATTGGGGAATGAGGGACGCACCTACTGATGTGTGCCCTGCATTCGCCTAACAGCGGCCGCGCCCCCAAATCTGCACTCTCCCAAGATGTTGACTTGCGCGCAAGCGCGGCAAGCCAACATAAAAACTAGGTGCCAGATTCTCAAAAAGTTTTTGGACTAAGTCCCACACAACAACTCCAGTTGCAGACCATATGAACAGATGAAATTTGCCAGCAGATAAAGGCCTAGAGGTCTATCAAGTCTGCTTGAATGTGCAGCTAGCACCCCATTATTCTGCAGCTGCCACTCCCTTCCACCCTTCCCCTCCATTGACCCCCACTTGTCCTGTCCCATCACCTTTTGAAGCAATCCACTGTTCTACTGGATACCATTTTTGCAGGTAATACGTTCTACCCAGCTACCACCCTCTCTGTAAAAAAGTGTCTCCTCATCTCCCTCCTGAACCTTCCTCCCTCCAGTCTCATATCATGGCCCCTTGTTTCTCCACCCTTACTTTGAACAGCCCCTTTTTACCTGTTTTGTTTATTCCTTTCATGTACTTAAATGTTTCAATCATGTCCCCCCCGTCCCTCCTCTCCTCCAGCGAGTACATGTTCAACTCCCTCAGCCTCCTCTCGTATGATAAGTCTTCCAGCCCCTTGATCATCTTTGTTGCCCTGTGCTGCACCCCCTCCAGTAACTTAATGTCCCTCTTCAGATACGGCACCAGTACTGCATGCAGTACTCCAGGTGTGGTCTAACTAATGACCTATGCAGTGGCAGAATCACCTCCTCCCTCCTCGAGGATATACCCCTTGCAATGCAACCCAGCATTTTGTTGGCCTTTGTAGCTGCCTTCCTACATTGTGCCGAGTTGTTCATTGACCCTGTAATGAGCACCCCCAGATCCTTCTCCTCTGTCTGGGCTAGCTGCACTCCCCCTAGCTGGTAACTCCTCCTTGGGTTCCTCACCCCAAAATGCAGCACCTTGCACTGTTTGGCATTAAACCCCAGTTGCCAGGTGTCTTATCAGATTTCAAGCTTTGCCAGATCATCCTGCAACCTCTGCCACCCCCCTAGGTCGTCCACCACCGCTCCCATCTTGGTATCATCAGCAAACAGACTGATCTTGCTCTTGGTCTTGAGACCGAAATCTCTGCAGCTGTGCCATTAACTACCGCCCTCTGTCTCCTATTTGTTAACCAGTTTCTTTTTTTTAACTTATATTTTATTGAAAGTTTAACATTTTTGTATACAACAAAGAAAAAATTGAAGTTGATTATCAGCAACTCAATATTGTTACAGAATCAAAAAGGAAATCCAGCCTCACGCTTCTTACATAAGGCATATGCAGACCAAAGCAAATGGAGAGTGGAAAATATCAATCCAGCTTAATCATATACTAATTTTCAAGCTATCGCTGCTAACTACAATGTAACCAATATTTAATTTGTTAAACTAAATGAGTATTCTGCCTGTTATTGCCCCTTTACAAAGACATACACAGTGCATACCTAAGCAACTTACCATACACATCAAATCTAAAATAAAATAAAAAAATATATATATATATATATATATATATATATATATATATATAATGTCACTAGACTTCCTTCCTTACCACTGAAAAATAAGTTTTCCAAAACTATTATTAAGCTATTGCATTTTGTTTGGAAAAAAATATAAAAAACTAGATGAGCAAATGCATAAAAGTCCCACTGTGTTTAATTATTCCACAGTTCATATATTCATCATCTCATCTTCAGAGTGTGTAAGGGAATCTGTTTCTCTCTCTTTTTCTCTATCGTGATCATACTGAGCTCTGATAATTTATGATACTTGATCAACATCAAAAAATATATGTTGATTTCCTTTGAAGATAATTTTTAGTTAGCAGGAGCTAACAATCAGAACGTTACTCTCAACTCAAGTAGTACTTGTCTATACAACAAGAAGCGGCATCTACGTTATTATGTTGGGTATGAATACTTAGGGTAGACAGAAAATTTGTATGATCTGCAAATCAGGGGATCCTTAATTCTGGACAGTCAAATGATTACATCTCTGAGTCAAAGGCGATAGTCAGCATCATTGTGGATTTCTTTTGTAGTAATATGTCATTTTCTAGAGTTTCATTCTAGGCAGATTGTGCAGAGGGACTTCTGTACTAGATTTAAGGTAGCATTTGTGGGTACTAATCTATATGCATGGATTATGAATGGCAAATTATTCTCTGGCAATTTGAAAACATTAACGAACATATCTTTAATTAGATATCGGGTGGTCTGAAATTCTTGATCCAGTAACATAGTTAATTCCAGTAGTTTCAAATTTTTGTATTGTTGCTGGTTTTCAAGCAATTTAGTTTTCCTAGACATTGTGAAATTGTCCGAAATCAAATTAGAAGTAGCGGCTTCAACAGCTACTATTTTAATTGATTTCTCCCATCTCCTTCTTTGTTACCTCAACTTCCTTTGAAACCTCCTCAGTCTTACCTCAATTCTTCTTAGTATGACTCTGCAAAAAGTCCACCTTTTGTGAAAGAGCATGAAACTCCAAAAGACTGTGTCAATGACAACAATTTTCAAGTGTTTCCCCTGAAGAGTCTATAGAGTGATGACCCCCATTGACCATCTCAGGCAAACACTGTGTAGTTGGATCTTTACTCCCTGAGGTACAGTAGTTGTAAGATTTTTAGGAGATGCAGAAGAGGAAGGTAAGGGACATTGTCTTATAACAAGCAATGTCCTATTTGATAAAACTGAAACTTATAGGTTTTTTGCAGTTTCTGCAGTATCTGCCAAATGTGCACATGCAGTCATTTCCAGTAATGCAACAGAAAGAGCTGCAGCTGCAATCCCATCAGCCAGAGAGACAAGGTTAACTGGTGATGGGACTTTCTCCTGTGCTGTTAACTCAGAGTGAGAATAGCCTGATTTTGCAATTTTACCAGCAGCAGCAGTAGCTTCAATTTTAATATCAGTGTCAATGTCAGTGTTTGATGAGTTGTTAGGAGCATGAGAGGATTTGATATGCACTGGTGAACTCACATGAATGGGAACATCCTGTCATGTCATGAGCCAGCTGTCAGCATGACTATGCCAATACTGGAGTTTCTCTCACCAGTTCTTCTCACACTCTCCAAGCCTGCTTCCAGTCTGAAATACATTTTGAGCAGTCTGATACATGGGGACACTGACACATATTCTTTGGAGGAACATAATGCCTTATCTTTTCTCTTGTCTGCCATTGATTGAAAAATGAAAAAAAAATGCTAAAATCACATGTAACTCCTGTACCAAATCAGGGGTTACTAAGTGCAATGCCCTGTTAGCACTGGTGAGGTGCATGTGCAGCTGGGCACTGCTCAGGCGGCATGCGCGTTGTTTTTGAAAAGCACCAACCAGTGTGAGTTCTGTAGTCAGTTGATGGTTAGAGAGAGTTCGAGGAGGAGAGAAGCACCTGCTTACAGGCCCACTGGGAAGGCCTACAGTCAGGGCTGGAGAGGCCCAGAGCCGATGTGGGAAGATTGCTCACCGGTCCCAAAAGATGAAGAGACCCCCACGAGCATCGGGTGGGGCAACAGTAGAAAAGAGCAGCAAAATCCAGAGAGTCATCAAGAGCCTGCTAGGCTCTTATATCTGAAGGAGTGAGTGGCTCCCATGGAAAGCCCGTCGACGACTGAGGTGGCAGTGATGTTTCTGGTAGGATAGGTGGCAGAGCTACCCCTATGCTTGAAATGTCCACTCGAAGTAAAGTACTGTTGGGATTTGGGACTGCTGATGTAGAGAGAGTTTGGTCTTGTCCTCTGAGAACCCTGCCAGTGGATCTACAGGTGTATAGGCCACTAGAGGAAAGGACTAGTAGTGCCTGTAATTTCTAACATCGTACCCCCCTTCCTCCCCTTTAGAGGAAAGTATGTGCCTGAGTTCAGTAAATTGTTCCTCCGCTCCCACAAATGAGGAATTCAAGGGAAATAGAAAAAAGGGACAGAGACAAGGTCTCTAAGTGGATCAGAGCCCATTTGGCTCAAAATGGGACATTGAGAAGTGTGTAGGGCTCAGGTTTAAAACCCTGATCCCTCAAGAGATTGTGCCATGTCCGAGCGCCACAGAAAACCTGGAAACTGTTCTAGAAGCTAAATGAGGATCCTCAGAATTGTTTGTGTGTACAGCTTGAGCTTTTGGGAGAGAAAAAAAAATAATACCTGAATGCATTTGAATCTTGTTTGGGACTGAATCATTTTAAATCCTGGAAATGTGTTACTGTGCTGCCTGCCTAACCAAATGTTTTACAGCTAAGCCTTGGATCCTGTGACCACCCGTTGTGTTGGGAGAAGAGTTCCATCTGACCTGCATTTTGACGGAGATCATGCTGTCACCAAGAGGAATCCTAATCTTCAATTCTAAGGTACCGTGTTTTATGCTGTCATATATGCTACTAGACGAGATAGTACTTCTCCCCTTTCCTAGAGACCATATTTCATCTAAAACCCCTAGCCAGGGATGGGAGGGGGGTAGTTTCTGCAGATGTGATCTGTGCCTGGACTGAAAGCTGCTGCCTGCTTGAGGGAAGCCCCAGAAGTGCTTGAGCAGGAGTGAGTAAAATAGACATTTAATCTGCTGAGGAAATTTAAAATGTACCAACTCTAAAGTTAAGTAGGTGGAGGGATTACAGAAATGGAGGCTGTCATCTGGGATTTGAAAAAAAACGCAATCATCTACATGGCACGAGGAATGGCATTAACAGTGATGGAATGTTGGTGGGCCACAGCCTGTTGCAGAAGTTTGAGATACAGTTTTAATTGCATCATGAGGAGACAAAATGGTGCCTACCTCATATAAAGAGAAAACGTGATGACTGTAAATGAGGAAAGGCAGCAATCTGATTGGTGGATGCGTTTAATGAGATACAGCACTAGACAAGGGAGATCAGGTGGTCTGAGCACCCGGATTGCTAGAAACTCTCAAGGATAAAGGAGTGTTGTTATCAGAGTTAAAGAATCTTAGTATCCATGTTACAGAGTGGCTCTGTGAGATGTAAAATGGAAAAATATAATTATATATGGGGCTAGATGTTTGTTTTCTTTTTGTACTGGTGTAATTGGAAGCTCTCCCTTTAAGAGGGAAAGTACGTTGAATTTGGAGCTGGTAATATTACTTTCCTTTGTTTTCAGGACATTAATCTTCAGTGTGGACCTTGGGGGGGTGTAAGGGAAAGTTGTTTTGCTCCTGTGAATAACCTTGTCATGTTTTCTGTTATTGCTTGAACGATCCTTATAGCGGCACGACTACGCGATTGTGCGCACAGTCGTGCAGCTCAAAAATATATTCTTGTAGTGAGAACGTTCAGCTGACAGCTTAGTTTTATTGGTTTATCTACAGCTGTCCTAAAATTCAAGGTATGTGTAGAGTTGGGCTATAATGTTTAGCCTTTTTGTTCCAATAGAGGAATTCCCTCTTAAAAACGCTACAGGTAACAGAGGGTCCTGTTAGTCTTTAGATGCAATGGTTTAATAAATTAAAGAAAGTGGCAAATTGAAATGTATGCCGATGAGCTGAAATGTCAGCCGTCGGGAAATGGGTTAAGTGTTGTGCAAGCTTTGTAATTAAGTTTGTTGCATTTCGTTGGTCAGGAAATCCCTGAAATTCCCCTTTCCCCTCGTAGCAATTGTCAAGATAACAGTGGAGGCTTTACAAATTATGTTAAAATATATAGCCCTTCCATTTACAGTCAAAGCTAGGCTGCTAGCAACTTAAATAAAAGGTAAGACTGAAGTTTTTTTTAAAAGTATTTCCTCTTGCTGGTTTAATGTGCCTCTGGCGTCTCGATGGCTCACTTGAGCGCCCGCTGTTAAGCGCTGGCGTTAAATCTGTATTTCTAAGCGCTGCTTAGTTTATTTGGCATATAAAATCATTAAAATTCTTCCTGCTTTATAACAGGCTTTGTAATGCCGAGTAATAGGTTAGCTAGTAGCTGATTTTAGCTCTGTGAATGTCAGAAATTCATGCAGCCTGTGGTTAGCTGAGCTATATGCTGCAAAGTTGTACAAACTCAGAATGTTTCAAATCTGTAAAACTTAAACACTTTTTAAGTTAACTGAGCCCCGTTTATAAAACCCTTTCGTAAGCCCAGTCTGGTAAACACCCCCCCGTGCAGTATTTGCTTTATAATGCTCTATGTTTAATTTAAGTTTAGGTTTACCTTGTGGATTAAGTGAACAATCCTTTCTCAATGTCAAGCTGTTAAGTTAGCCTTCCTTTTAGAGCTGGCCGGCTGGAAACTGACTAAATTAAAGGAATATACTAGAGGGTTGGCGTTGTGGAGCGCTGAGTGTCATGGTCTAGTTCCTGCAGGTTCTCTTAAGAGCCGGCTGGCAATTCTGTGTATTATTAAATACTATTGAAAAGGGGTGGTGCTTCTTTACTACCAGAATTAAAGCTTAAAATACTTAAAAGAGGTTTGAATTACATGAAAGCTGGAAAGGATGTTGTTACATCAATTTAAAGGGGTATCACTACTTTAAATAAAATAAATATGTAGTAAATAAAGAGATATTGTTAAAACAACATGTAGGGGTGGAGTTTTAAGGTCACCTGACCCCTTCTGGGTATAAAGGTGGAACTTTGTTCAGTTAGGTTAGATCGACTTTGGGTCTGGAGGTGAACTCCGGGGAATGCCGTTAAAGTGCCATTTTAAAGTGCCCTGAGGAGTAAGAATGTATCTATATCTTGTACCAAATGGAAGAATAAAGGTATTACAGGATCACGTTCTATGAGATAAAATGTGGATGAAATTTGGAAATACCGCTCATGGATGAAGAAGCTTGAAGTAAAATGACTTTCCTCTGATTGTTTGGAGCACCAATGACGGTCACTATAAGAATATGCATCCTGTTAATATGATGAAATTTCCTGTTATATAATAAAACTTTGAAGCACATGAAGAACTACTGTGGTGTCACGTTAACTGATTGCCCACATACACCTGCGCCCTACTACAATCCACCACCCAGTGGTGGAGAGAGTTGTTCTAAAAGCTAAAAGTTCTGCTGACTGGTAAAAAAAGAGAGAAAATTACACTCAGATCTTTGCAGTTGGAGAGACTTGTGGAGGCAAATCCTTGTGGATTAATCCACTAAACTGAACTTTTGGAGCACAAGCATGGCTTATGTCCCAGGATTTGGAGGTCGGACCATCAACGTTCCAAAAGGATTGGTCAACTGACTGTGGAGCGTAGGGGAAAGGAGCAGTTCGGGTGAATCCTGCATCTTTTGTGGACAATGTGGGAGCGGGAATATAAGGCAGCCTATATGTTTGTCATGCACTGGTGGGAATGTTCCCAGGGTGCTGAGGCCTTCAGATGTGCAGCAGCAAGAAGGACAATATGTGGCCCCTGAGCCACCAACTCCTGCACCCTGGCAATGGCCACAATCAACCAAAAGATTGTCCCCTGCAACTAGCATGGCCACAACTGTGGAGCCATCTGAGCAGTGGGAGGAGGCTGTGATTATTGAGAAAAAAGCAGAGCCAGAGGTGGTACCAAGGCCTAGCCATCTGCCCAGCCCTGTACCACCTCCAAGTGCCCCAGAACTTCCCAGTGACAGATGGAGGGGCCAAGGGTGGGTCTCACACATTCATAGTACTGCTGCAGGGTACATGAGGGATGTGACTGAGCAGTCAGGTTCATCTGAGGCTGTGTTGTAAGGTGAGCAGGAAGCCAGGAAGAGTTCACCTAAAGCCAAACCCACCCAGGAACCCACGGTGAGGGTGAAAACCTTGCCAAAGAAATAAGAAGAAGCTATGCCTTTAAAATTGTGTTCCTTGCTCCCCAAGGTGCTGGAAGAAGTCAGTGGTCCTGATAATCCAGAGGTGGTTGTTGAAACAGTGGAGGAAGATGATGACTCAGATGAGTAAAATGTTGCCAGATCTGTTGAAGCCATTTCTATTTTTGACCAACCAGACAAAGGTATTACCCGAATGTTTGAGGACATGGTGATAGAAAGGGATATTCCCATGCCTTATCCAATGCCAATTTTAGGAATTCTGGAACTCACCCCATTGCTCCCAGCCATCTGTAAGAGACCTTTAATAGACATGGATGCTAGACATCAGCTGGGTCTTATGGTAATCAATTACAGGAAAGGAATGTGATTGCCTCGAGGAGTGGACCCATGGCCCAGCATTAGGTCTTTGCCCAATTGGAGCCAGGCAGAGAGATGGGTGAGGTGTTATCTCAAAGTAGAGAACCCTGAAACCAATTATCCTTACATCAGTGGGAGACTTTGGGACTTGATTGAGTGCCGGAGAGCAGATTGGGTATTCCACGGGGTCATGGAAAAGGTGCATTTTAGGCACAAGATGGACATCAGAAATGGGGCTTATGACAGAAACAAAGTCACTAGACTGGCTAGATCAATGTGCAGTTCCTCAGCTTGGGAGTGACTCACTTTATTCAAAATGTTTGCTCTGGTACAGGACAAAATTGGACACAGACATTACTGTATGTCAAAAGAAATACTCAATAAAAACGTTGTAAGATAAAAAAAAAAAAAAAGAATTGGACACAGACTAAAGTATGTTGTAGTGAGCCATGATTGCAGACGAGGAGAGTGCACCAAACCAGACCCTTGTTTCTACTTTGCACCAGAGGACCCTGCAGCTAAGTATCATACCCCCCAGAAACCAAAAGCACCTTAGATGCCAAAACGGCCCATGGCATCATTGCAGAACCTGTGTCTGAGGGACTACTGCTACTCCTAGACTGCTTGTTTTGTATTGAAATTGAAAAAAATATAAACAATTGCCTTTAGCATGGACAGTAGCCTGATCAGCTTGAGCTGGGTAAGAGGAAAAAAACAAACATACAAGAACTCTTTAGATAGTGTTTTGACTTTGTTTCCAGTTTTTACAAAATTATAACTTTTACTCTTATGTACAATCTTACTGAAAGTTATTTGCGATGTGGCCTAAGTAGTTAGCCTAGGAATTCTATAGGAAATGTTAAGTAGGGACCCCATGGTAACTAAGCACACTTACCCACTGGTGCTGTACATGGGATTTCTTGGACTTTAAAATTGCAAAGGCAGTTATCCAGATACTTTTATGTGCATCTGAGCAGTTTCCAAAGGACAGTAAAGGGTAAAAGTGTGCTCCCCTTCCTACTGTTAAGTAGGTTAGAATATGGAAATGTGGAAATAAGGTAGATTTAGTGAGAGTAGTAGCTTGACTTTCTGTGGGGGGAGCAAGTCCAGTATCTAAGAGGTGTAGTTAGATTATAGATAGACACCTGTATTTTGCAGTTAGTAATAAGTGTAGAGGTTAGCCTGCCACCCCCTGGTGGTGTAGTTTAACTTAGGAATTACTAACAGTTAGATGGATAGGAAATGTTTTGGTGTTAGAAAAATGTTTGGGGTGCCAATTTACGCCTGGTTGGGTACTGCTGAAGGGTCCAATAAGGAACAGTGTTGGAGCCAGAAAAAGTCAGATTTGGGGTGTCCCTGGGGGGCGGGACATCAGCCTGGTGAAACAGCCATTGCTGGGAAAGTCAGGTCAAGTAGCTGTGCTCCTTGTAGAGCCAGAGAACTTCAGGTAAGTGGGTTTGCCCACCCAGTTCTAGTTAGACTGCTGTCAAGCAGTCAGCCTGGTGGAGCCTGGATGCGATGGCATGTGGAAGAGTGCGCGTTATCCCACGGTGCACAGCAGCCATGGTTAACCGGGGTGGAGATGGCTTCCCCAGGAGGTGAAGCATTTCTGTGGGGAGAAAGTGTAACCCCTGTATCAAATTGCGGGTTACTAAGCGTGATGCACTGTCTACATCGGGGAGGTGCGTGAGCAGGTAGGCACTGCTCAGGCAGTGCGCGCATTATTTTTGAAAAGCGCCAACCGGTGTGAGTTCTGTAGTCAGTCATCAGTTAGAGAGAGTTTGAGGAGTGGTGGGGCATCTGCTCACAGGCCAGGAGAGGAGGCCTACAGTTAGGACCAGAGAGGCCCAGGGCCGGGGTTGGGAGAATGCCCCCCAGTCCCAAAAGATGAAGAGGGACCCCCACGAGCATCGGGTGGGGCAACAGCAGAAAAGAGCAACAAAATCCAGAAGGTCACCAAGAGCCTGCTATGCTCTTAAATCTGAAAGAGTGAGTGGCTGACATGGAAAGCCCGTCGATGACTGAGGTGGCAGTGATGTCTCTGGTGGGGTAGGCGGCAGAGCTACCCCTATGCTTGAAATGTCCACTCGAGGTAAAGTGCTGTTGAGATTTGGGACTGTTGATGTGGAGAGAGTTTGGCCCTGCTCTGTGAGAATCCTGCCAGTGGATCTACAGGTGTAGAGGCCACTAGAGGAAAGGACTGGTAGTGCCTGAAATTTCTAACATCGTACCCCACTCCCTCCCCTTGAGAGGAAAGTATGTGCCTGAGTTTGTTGTGCCTCTGCTCCCACAGGCAGGGAATTAAAGGGAAATAGAAAAAAGGGACAGAGAAAAGGTCTCTAAGTGGATCGGAGTCCATTTGGCTCAAAATGGGAAATTGAGAAGTGCATAGAGCCCAGGTTTAAAACCCTGATTCCCCAAGAGATTGTGCCGTGGCCGAGTGCCATAGAAAATGTGGAAACTGTTCTAGAAGCTAAATGAGGACCCTCAGAATTGTTTGTGTGTACAGCTTGAGCTTTTAAAAGAGAAAAATAAATAATGCCTGACTGCATTTGAATGTTGTTTGGGACCGAATCATTTTAAATCCTGGAAATGTGTTGCTGTGCTGCCTGCCTAACCAAATCTTTTACAGCTAAGCCTTGGATCCTGTGACCACCCGTTGTGTTGGGAGGAGAGTTCCATCTGACCTGCATTTCGACAGAGATCATGCTGTCACCAAGGGGAATCCTAATCTTCAATTCTAAGGTACCGTGTTTTATGCTCTCATGTATGCTACTAGTCGAGATAGTACTCCTCCCCTTTTCTAGAGACTGTATTTCATCTAAAACCCCTAGCCAGGGAGGGAAGTGGGGTAGTTTCTGCAGATGTGATCTGTGCCTGGACAGAAAGCTGCAGCCTGCTTGAGAGAAGCCCCAGAAGTGCTCGAGCAGGAGCGAGTAAAATAGACATTTAATCTGCTGAGGAAATTTAAAATGTACCAACTGTAAAATTAAGTAGGAGGAGAGGTTACACACAGTTAAAGATTAGTTTTATCAGAACACTGTATGGAGTTCACACCAAGAGCAGCTACCTGCAATCATACTGAAAGCCTTACTAAAGTCCAGATAAAGTCCAGATAGACGTGTCCACTGCCCTTCCATGATTTATTTCCCTGATCACTCAATTGAAGAAATCAGTCAGATTTATCTGGCATGACCTCTGCCTCACACCTATGAATCCATGCTGCCTGTAGTCTTGCAGCCCATTGGATTCAAGATAATAAGCCAGCATTTCCTTTAACTAGGTTTCCATTAATTTCCCAACACTGAGTTGAGACTGACCAACCAACTGTATAGTTGCTAGCCTCCTCCCTTCTGCTGCTGCTGTTATGTAGAAGGACCATGTCTACTCCCCTCCAGTCCTCCGGAACCATGCCTGTTTCCAGAGAGCTGTTGAATAAAGCTGTCAGTGGGACAGCTAGCTTCTCCTTGATTTCCTTTAGTATCCTTGGGTGTATCCCATCTGGTCCCATTGCCTTGTCCACTTTCAGAGCTGCATGTCCCTTCAGGACTCTTTCCTCTGAAAATGGACCTATGTCCACCACCTGCTTTATTCCTGCTGATCCTGGTGGTCCATCTCCCCCCCAATCCAAAGACTGAGCAGAAGTACTTCCTGAGGATGTGTGATTGTACTTGGTCCTCTTCTACGCAGTCCCTCCTGCTGCCGTTCTTATCCTCATTATCTGTCCCCTTGCCTTCCTCTTCTCACTTATGTACTTGAAGAAAATGCTATTTCCTTTAACTACCCCATTGGTTTTCCTTTCCTTTGCTTGTGCCATTGCTGCCCTCACTGCCTTTCCTGCTTCCCTCTGTTTTACTTGGTACGCCTCCCTCTCTTCCTCCCCCTGCATTTCCTTATACCTTCTGAATACCACAATTTTTTCCTTTGCCACCTTGGCTACTTCCCTAGAGAACCATAATTGTCTCCTTTTCCTTCTGCTTTTACTCACTTCCTTTATGTAGAGGCTGGTTGCCTTAATTATGCCCATCCTTACTTTCCCACATTGTACTTCTAACCCTCTCTAGTAATCACCCCCTCTCCCATGAGGCAGTTTCTGAGGCAGGTTCCAATTTCTTTAAAATAGAAACATAGAAACATAGAATTTGATGGCAGATAAGGACCGCTTGGCCCACCCAGTCTGCCCATTTCCCTACCTACTGGATAAGCTGCAGATCCTGGTTAACCAGCAGCCTACTTCTTCTTACCCCCACCCCCCAGAATTGCCTTATGACTGTCCCATGCATGCTCGAATTCCACCACTGATTTTGACTCCACAACCTCCTCCAGAAGGCGTTCCATGCATCCACAACCCTCTCTGTGAAAAATACTTCCTTTAATTACCTCTGAGCCACCCCCATCTTCAAATTGTGCCCTCTTGTTCTTGCACACCTCTTTTTGAAAGATGCTACCCTCTTGGACTGTTGATTCCCTTGAGGTACTTGAAGTTTCTATCATGTCCCCCTCTCCCTTCTTTCCTCGAGGCTATACATATTAAGCTCCTTAAGTCTCTGTTCATATGTCTTCCGGTGCAGACCCTGCACCATTTTAGTTGCCCTCCTCTGGACAGCTTCCATCCTGTCTGTGTTTTTGTGGAGATTGGGTCTCCAGAACTGCACACAGTACTCCAGATGGTGTCTCACTAGCTGTCTGTACAGAGGGATAATAACTTCCTGTTTCTACTGGTGATGCCTCTCCCTATGCATCCCAGTATCCCCCCAGCCCTCCTTGCTGCCCTCTCACATTGCTTGCCCACCTTTAGGTCATCTGATATGACTACCCCCAGGTCCCTTTCCATTTTGTTGTTGTTAGTATCTCACTCCCATTGTGTACTCTTCCCTGGGTTTTGTTTCCCAGGTGCATTACCTGCACTTCTTAGCATTGAATCTAAGCTGCCATACATTTGACCATTCCTCTAACCTTGCAAGTCCTTCTCATCCTTTCCACCCCACCCTGTGCATCAACTCTGTTGCAGATCTTAGTGTCATCTGCAAAGAGATACTTTTCCTTCCAGTCTTTCCGCAATGTCGCTTATAAAGACATTGAAGAGAACCGATCCTAATACTGAACCCTGCGGTACCCCACTAGTAACCCTCCTTTCTTCTGAGTGGACTCCATTTACTATTACTCTCTGTGTCCTATTCTCCAGCCAATTCTTTACCCAGGCTGTCGTCTTGGGACCCACTCCCAGGCTGGCTAACTTGTATATTAATCTTTTGTGTGAGACTGTGTCAAATGCCTTGCTAAAGTCTAGGTAGGCCATGTCCACAGCCTCCCTGATCTACTACTTTGGTCACCAGTCAAAGAAATCTATCAGATTTGTCTGGCATGACCTCCCGCTGTGAATCCATGCTGCCTGGGTCCTGTCCCTCTGGCCTCTAGATACTCGACAATTCTTTCCTTCAAGTGATTCCATCATTTTCCCTATCACTGAGGTTAAACTAACAGGTCTGTAGTTTCCTGCTTCTGCCTTGCTCCACTTTTGTGAAGGGAATCACATCTGCCCTCCTCAGTCCTCGGTACCACCCCATCCTCCCATGATTTGCTAAAAGGGTAGTCAGTGGTGTCACTAGTTCTACCCTTAGCTCTTTTAAATTCTGGGATGAATCCATCAGGCCCCATTGCTTTGTCCACCTTCAGTTTTAAGAGTTCTTTCAGAACCCTTTCTTCTGTGAATGGGTTGGTATCAACTTCTGTATCCAGAGTGTTACTACTGTTTGTTTTATGTACCTCCCCTCTTCATTTGTAAATACTGAGCAAAATATTTGTTTAGTATCTCTGCCTTTCACAGTCTCCCTCTGCCCACCTCCCTCCCTCCCTTTATTAAGCCTCACTATCCCTCCCTTGGTATAGAAAATACACCCTCGTAATGTCTAGGACCCTCTTCCTCATGCAGTTTGCCTCTGTTCCCATCTTAATGTTAAACCACACTGTAGGGTGATCACTGGTATCTAGGGGACTGCCCATTGTGATGTCTGCAATGCCATCCCTGTTTGTAAGCACTGGGTTCAGCACTGCCCCAACCCTAGTGAGTTGATTGACTAGCTACCTGAGAAAAGTCCCTTGTAGGGAGTCAAGGATGGCCCTGCTCTTTGCTGAAGCTGCAGTTAGAAGACTCCAGGCCACATCTGGTAGACTGAAGTTACCAACTTGCAGCACCTCCCCCTTATTTATCATCCTGATGATGGCTTCTCCAAGTGCCTTATCCAACTCTTTTCTCTGTGCTGGAGGTCTCTATACCATCCCCGTATGGACAGCAGCCCCAGTACTTGTCTCCAGGATGACCTGGAGCACCTTCAGCCCTTCCTTTTCCTCCCAGTACCACTACACTTCCATGGCCTTGATTCCCTCACTTACATATAGTATAACCCCTCCTCCCCTCCTCTTGTCCATATCTGTCCTGAACAGCGAGTAGCCCAGTATGGTCCTGTCCCAGTCTTTGCTGTCAGGGCAGCACAACTCCATTATGACCACCAAACCCAAGCTAACCTCTGCCATGACAGCCTTATGGTCCAGAATTTAATTTCCCAGACTCCTTGCATTGGTACAAATCATTGTTACCTTATCTTACTCTCTTCCTGCTGGCTTCCCTGCTTCCCCCATCTGTGCTATTCCCTGATGCTCCCCCAGACTCACCTCTTCCCTTGATACTACCCCAATTAACTCCTTCCTTCTTGCTTCCCTGACTTATACGGCCGTTGTCCTCTGCCTTGTCCCCTCCCCTGTCTTCTTGTGCCTCTGCCCCAGGGGAGTTTTCTTCCCTTATCTCTCCCTCCCTCCCTGCTGATTCATCATCTGTGGGGAATTGTTGCCTCCTTTGTTCTATAGCCTCACCCCCCCAGCTAGTTTAAGTACTCATACAAAAGCATTTAAACCTCCAGCAAAGGACTGTTGTCTCCTTCCTGGAAGGATGCAGGCCATCTCCCCTCTGGAGACCCATATCTTCCCAGCTTGACCCCCAGTCCTCAATGTAGCTGAAGCCCTCCTCCATGCATCATGCTTTCAACCAATTGCTAAAAGCTCTGGTGCAGAGTGTCCTTTCCTCTCCTTGGCCATATACAGGTAACACTTTGGCAAAAGCCGTCATGCAAGCCACCTGCTGGGGGCCTCTACCTAGCTCCCTGAAATGTTATTGTACTACCCTTACCCTGTCCCTTGCCAGGTCATTTGTCCCCAGGTGGACAATGACATCTAGCTCCCTCCCATTTCTTGCTGCCTTAGCGATCCTCTGCATACATCTAGCTCCCTCCCATCTCCTGCTGCTCTAGCGATCCTCTGGATCCTGAGTAGTGCTACTGCTTGTTCCAGTGGTGACCCAGGTTCAGGATTTGACTCAGGTCACTTGGGGCAGGCCAACAGAGGAAATACTGAGCATCCTCTTGTCATCTCTCCTTCCTATGAAAGGTAGGGAGGGACATCCCGCCTTGGTACTTGACTGCCACCTGATGGAGACTTGGGGAAGCACAGTCTGCACACATCAGGGGAAGAAGAGTGGCCGCTAGACACTGGTAGCTTACACAAACATCACCATGTGTATGTGTGTGTGCATCTTTGCTAAACGGCCACCCTCAAGGGGAGAATAGCATTAGCACCCCCATCTGTACTGCAAGATGATGTTGGCACCATTGTAGGACCCACAACACTGACTGTGGCACCACCCACCATATTCTGGTCCTAGACAAGTGGTGGTAGTAAGTCCCAGGCAAGGTGGGTGACAGGGTGGGGGGATGCCTTTAGATGGAGGCAGGCTGGGCAGACCAGGAGAGAAACACAAAATTAAAAAAAAAAAAACAGTGCCTAGATAAAATAAATAATGCAGTCATACATGCAACATTCAGTAATGTGTAGTCATGTACCAAAAGCATTTTTAAAACTGTTAAATTATAAAATTAATTAAGCAGTAGGGTATGATAGTAGGCTATATAATAGGAACAAGAGTGAAAATACTGCATTATGTCTGTACATTCTAAAATACACAAGTATAATACAGTAGTTTCACTCTTAACTTCCTTAGAGGATAATGACTGCAGCCCTCTAATTACTAGTTGTCCCCCTTGCTATTCTCAGACTCTGTGCAAGTTTATGTCCAAAGGTGTGACTTTCTGTGATATCCCATATTATCATACCCTATTGTTTAATTAATGATATCATGATACTTAGCAAAAGACAGTAGCAAGCATATAATGATGATTCAGAAGGCACATTTTTCATAGTGGTCAAAATGAAGGGAAAGAGCCTGGTACTTCTGGAGTAGGACAATGTTTATTAGTCACTTGCCAAATGTCTGTAAGTCTGCCAATGTTCTTGTGTATGCTGATGATGCAGTAATTACAGTAATAACTGACATTGATAAATTCACTTCTGACCTACAATGCAATTTTGAATTTGTAGAAAAGTGGTTTTCAGGCAGTAATCTGATCATTAACTATAAGAAAATAAAGTCCATTCTCTTCACTAGCCCACATCTAAAAAAGGTACCCTCCCTTGACATTTTTAATGCCAAGGAGTAAAAGCATGAATAAGTTGAAGTTTTTAAATATCTTGGGCTACTACTAGACGATACCTTATCCTTTGTCCCACACGTAGATAATTAGGCATTGACAGTTAACAGGAGGCTTGAAATTCTATTCAAGAATTGTAACACTCTTACTGCTAAACATAGAAACATAGGCTGTGACAGCAGATAAGGGATGCTGGGCCCACCCCATCTGCCCATTTTTGCGAAACATTTTTTTTTTTTTTTTTGCTGCTGCAGACCCTGCTTGATCTACAGCACAATCTCTTCCCCCCTTCCTTACCCCTATGAGTCCCTCAAGCCTGTCCCAGGCATGTGTGAATCCTACTACTCTTTTCACCCTCACCAACTCTGCTGGAAGACTGTTCTAGGTATCCATCCTTTCTGTGAAGAAGTACCTCCTCACATCCCTCCTAAATTTACCCCCCCCCCGTTTCATATCATGCCCCTTTGTTCTTGAGCAACTCTTCTTCTGAAAAATGCCCCCTACTGTACCTTAATTACCCCATGATATATTTAAAGGTCTCTATGATATCCCCCCCTTTTCCCCTCTCCTCCAGGGTGTACATATTTAGTTCATTTAGCCTCTCCTTGTAGGGCTTTTGATGCAGACTCTGCACCATTTTGATAGCCCTCCTCTGGACCACCTCCACTCTGTCTATGTTCTTCTTGAGATGTGGTCTGCAGAACTGGACACAGCACTCAAGGTGGGGTCTTACCAGGTGGCAGGGAAGGTTAAGGAGAAAAAGGCTGCATTCAAAAAGTATAAGGAATCACAGAAGAAGCACGACAGGGAACTGTATCAATTAAAGCAGAAAGAAGTGGGAAGGCAGTCAGACTAGCAAAGGCCCAAACTGAGGAAAAAATAGCCAACTCAGTTAAGAAGGGGGATAAAACCTTTCATAGGTACATTAAGGAGCATAGAAAGGTTAAGGGAGGGATAGTGAAGATTAATAAAGGAGAGGAGAGGGGAGGTGGGCAGAGGGAGACAGAGAAAAGGCAGAGATACTGAATGAATACTTTTGTTCAGTATTCACAAAAGAAGATGAGGAGTAGTTACCTAAACCAGACAATAGAAGCACTCTGGGTAGGGGGGTTGACACAGTCCATTCACAGAAGAAAGAGTCCTGAAAGAACTCCTAAAACTCATGTTGGACAAAGCAATGGGGCCTGATGGGATTCACCCCAGAATCCTAAAAGAACTAAGGGAGGACCTAGTGATACCACTGACCACGCTTTTTAACAAATCATGGCAGGATGGGGCGGTACCTGAGGACTGAAGGAGGGCAGATGTGATTCCCCTTCACAAAAGTGGGAGCAGGGCAGAAGCAGGAAACTACAAACCTGTAAGTTTGACCTCAGTGGTAGGAAAAATGATGGAATCACTTCTGAAAGAAAGAATTGTTGAGTACCTAGAGGCCAGCGGGGCATAGGACCCAAAGCAGCATAGATTTACAGCATGAAGGTCATGTCAGACAAATCTAATTGATTTCTTTGACTGGGTGACCAAAGTAATAGACCAGGAAGGGGCTGTGAATATGACCTACCTAGACTTTAGCAAGGCATTTGACACAGTCCCGTACAAAAGATTAATAATCAAGTTAGCCAGCCTGGGAGTGGGTCCCAGGATGGTAGCCTGGGTAGCAAACTGGCTGCACAACAGGACACAGAAGGTAATAGTGAATGGAACACATTCCGAAGAAAGGGGGGTTACTAGTGGAGTACCTCAGGGCTCAGTACTGGGTCCAGTCCTCTTTAACATCTTTATAGGTGACATTGCAGAGGGTCTGGAGGGAAAGGTATGCCTCTTTGCAGATGACACAAAGATCTGTAACAGAGTTGATACACAGGGGGGTAGAAATGATGAGAAGGGACTTGGCAAGGTTGGAGGAATGGTCAGACATATGGCAAATTAGATTCAATGCAAAGAAGTGCAAAGTAATGCACCTGGGAAACAAAAACACAGGAGAAGAGTACACAATAGCAGGGGAGGTACTAACAACAACAAAAATGGAAAGGGACCTGGGGTAGTCATATCAGATGACCTAAAGGTGGGTAAAGCAATGTGAAAAGTCGGTAAGGAGAGCCAGGGGATACTGGGATGCATAGGAAGGGCATCACAAATAGAAAAAGGGAAGTGGTTATCCCTTTGTACAGACAGTTGGTGAGACCCCATTTGGAATACTGTGTGCAGTTTTGGAGACCTCATCTACGCAAGGACATAGACAGGATGGAAGCAGTCCAGAGGAGGGCAACTAAAATGGTGCAGGGTCTGCAGCAGAAACCATATGAAAAGAGACTGAGAGAGCTTAATATGTATACTCTTGATGAAAGGAGGGACAGGAGACATGATAGAAACATTCAAGTACCTCAAGGAATCAACAAAGTCAGGAGGTAGCATCTTTCAGAAAAAGAGATGTGTAAGAACAAAGTGGCACAATTTAAAGATAGAGGGCGGCTCAGGGGTAATGTGAGAAATATTTTTCACGGAGAGAGTGGTGGATACATGGAACAGCCTTCCTGAGGAGGTCGTTGGGTCTAAAACAGTGGGGGAATTCAAACATGCATGGGACAGACACAAGGCAATTATAGTGGGGGGTTGCTGGAAATAGGCTGTTGGTTAACTAGAATCTGCAGCTTATCCAGTAGGTAGGGAAATGGGCAGACTGGGTGGGCCAAGTGGTCCTTATCTGCCGTCAAATTCTATGTTTCTATGTTTCTATCTATATGGATCAGCACCACCTCTCTCTCTTCCTGCTGGTAATACCCCTTCCTATGCAACCCAGCATCCCACTAGCCCTTTTGACTGCCTTGTCACACAGGCTGGCCATCGTTAGATCAGTTGATATGATTACCCCTAGGTTTCTTTCCTGCTTGGTCTCTTTTTTAGTATCACTCTGTCCATTTTGTACTCAGTTCCTGGATTTCTATGGCCCAAGAGCATTATTTTGCACTTTTGCATTAAACCCAGCTACCTTACCCTTGGCCACTCTTCCAGTCTTTTAGATTCCTGACGATTCTTTCCACCCCGGAGTGTCCACCCTGTTGCAAATCTTAGTCTTATCTGCAAAGGACAGACCTTTCCTTCCAGTTCCTCTGCTATGTCACTTATAAAGAGATTGAAGAGGACTGATCCCAGCACTGATACCTAAGGTACCCTGTTGGTCACCCTGCTTTCCTCGGAGTAAACTCTGTTCCCCACTGCCCTCTGTGTCCTATCTGCTAAACAGTTCCTTACCCAGTTTACCACCTGATTACCCATCCCTAAGTTACCCAAGTTGCTTACCATTATCTTATGTGGAACGGTGCTGAAAGTCTTGCTGAAGTCTAGGTGGGCCACATCCACTACTCCTCCCTGATGTTGCTTCTTGGTCACCCAGGAAAATAAATCTATCAAATTTTTCTGGGATGACCAACACTTTCTGAAACAATGCTGCCTTGGGTCCTATAATTCATTGGATACAAGATATTTCACAATCCTTTCCTTTAATAGTGTTTCCTTTAACATACCCACCACTGATGTCAGGCTTGCAAGCTGATAATTGCCTGCCTCTTTCTTGCTATGCTTTTGTGAAGTGGGACTACATCTGCCCTCCTACACTCTTCCGGGACCGTGCTGGTCTTCAGTGATCTGTTAAATACGTCTGTCAGTGGTGCAGCTTGTATCTCCCTGATCTCCCTCAGCACCCTTGGGTGTACCCAATCTGCCCCATAGCCTTGTCCTCCTTCAGGTTAGCAAGTGCCTTCTGGAGTCTTTCCTCAGAAAATGGACTAGTGTCCATTTCCCTCCCAGCAAAGTTCCTAGTGCTCTTGTGTGGTCCCTCCCCTTCCCCATCTACTGTAAACACTGAGCAGAAGTATTTATTTTTTTTAACCAGGAGAGACACACTAAGCTGAAAACATGTTTACAGGTGCAACCTAGAAGCACAAGGAAATTAAGTGACTTGCTCATGGTCACACAGTATGCAAGTTGGGGCTGTGGGATGCAAACCCAGGTCTCCAAGTTTGTAGCTCAGAGCCTTAAACCACTGCACTGTACCGCCCATATTTGTTTAAAATGTTTGCTTTTTCCTGATCCCCTCCATACAGTCACCCCTCCCCCTTTAACCGTATAATCCCTCCCTTTGTTTTCCCTTTTTCACTAATGTACCTAAAAGTCTCGTCTCCTTTTGATACTCCCTGAGCTATTCTTTCCTCAGTTTGCGTCTTTGCGCTCACTACTGCTTTGCTTGCCTCCCACTGTTTTCCCTGATACACTTCCCTATCCTCCTCTCTCTGGGCCTCTTTATTTCTTCTTAATGCTACTCACTTACCCTTCACCTTTTCTGTTGCTTCCTTTGAGAACCATAATGGTCTCCTCTTTCTTTTACTTTTGCGTATCTGCTTAACACAGAGGTTTGTTGCCTTCACTATGCCCCCTTTTAGTTTGGACCACTTTTCTTGCATGCCCCAGGTCATCTCCCCTTGTTAGGTCTTTCCTGAGGTATTCATCCACCTTAGTAAGCTCAACCCTTCTGAAGTCCAGGACTCTTGCCATTGTGTGGTTGGATTCCACAGCTGGTCCTATGTTGAAACACACTATATGATAATCACCGGTTCTCAGATGGCTTCCCACCTTAATGTCTGCAACACTGTCCCTGTTAGTGAGCACCAGGTCCAGTATTGCCCCATCATGAGTGGGTTCCCACCCTCTCAGTGAGTCCAGGATATCCCTGCTTCTGGCTGAAGCTGCAGCAGAGAGGCTCCAATCTACATCTGACAACAGAACAAACAATGAAGTGCTGCGATCAGCAGGAGCCTGGGGGTGCTGGTGGATAAAGGTTGAAAACCCACACACAACAGAGCAGTTCCTTCTCCTGTGGCCTCTGGTCTGGTTGTGGATTAAAATTATTTTTGATTCATCATTTGACTGGACCTGAATTATTTGAAAGAGGCAGTGAGTGCTGGTGTTAACTTTACTGTTCTGTCCAATCTACATCTGGCAGATTGAAGTCCCCCCACCAGCAACATCTCCCCCTTTTCAACTACTTTGCCAATTGTTTCTAACATTTCTTTGTCTAAGTCCTCCCCCAGTGCTGGAGGCCTGTAGATCACACCTGTCTGAGTAGTGGTTCCATTATCTCATTTGAGTGTGACGCACAGCACTTCTGCCCCCCCAAATTCCTTGTACAGTATTTCTGTTGTTTTTATGCTTTCCTTCACATAAAGCACCATTCCCCCTCCTTTCCTTCATACCTTGTCCCTTTTGAACTTTGTGTAGCCTGGTATGACCATGCCTCAGTCATGGTTGTCAGTGCACCATGACTCAGTAATGGTCACAGTATCCAGGTGGGCCTTTGCCATGATAACCTCTAGGTCTGGGATCCTATTTCCCAGGCTTCTAGCACTGGCACACTTGACCTTCCAGATTTTGTTAACTATTTTCTTATCACTTCCCCCTTTCTCCTTTTGTTCCCCCTTTCTCCCTCTAAATCAAGAAGTCTGATTGTGTCCAGCTTCATACTGTCACTCATAGACTATGGTCTCACTGTCTACTTTATAGCAAGTGACACCGTGTTGAGCAGAATGAGATGAGCTGTAACAAGGCCTGCTGATTCATACTGGGGGCAGATAAACTAACCCAGAGTTGTGTGTTGTACACCCAAACCAACTGGCTACTGCTATCTGACAAAATCAAGTACCAAACTGGCCTCAGGGAAAAAGGCATCATATAGTCTCACCCCTCCTTCGATAAGGAACTCCTTCTGCTTTGTTGTTAACCAGTGCAACACTAGGAGTATTACATGCAATACTCTAGAGCCACCCTTCCATATAACTAAACAAGGTCAGTGCTTCTTTGTGTTTAGAGATGCTGGTTGGCAGAATGAATTGCCAGACTCATTGTTTAATCTCCTCAACATTGCCCAATTCAAAATATCCCTTCAGCTACTGGTGTTGCTCTTTGTACAGTACTATTGTAGTTGCAGTTTTCTTTGTGACTTATTGCTTGATGAACTGTTCTGTTCTGTTTATTGCTTCACTGTGTTGTTATGTTGTTTTAATGTGTTGTATTTTGACCTTGATGTGGAACCCTTTAGAAATGAGCCCTTGTGTCAAAGGTACTTGCCTAATAAACTAAATAAATAAATAAAAGTTTAATTGACCGTAAGGACAGGATGTCTTATAGTATACTGCTGCTAGTGTACTGCTGCTTTGAACCGCTAATCTATCAAGCTGTCTAGATGTAAGAAAGACTTAGAGGACCCATGTCTTAGCCACATGGGACTTGTGCTGAATCACTACAGTATGATTTAGTGTGAGACTCTTGCCTGTGACACCTTGAGTTATGCTCAGAGGGGGCTGGACAGCCCTGCCATGCCAATGCACATCAAAGCGCGCTAGTGTGCAGGAGCAAGTAAGGTTGCTATGTAAATGGTATGCTGTGCTATTCACATAGCCAACTACTGCTGGTGCACTGGCCTGTGCAAAGCATAGAGAGAGGTATCTCCCAGGGAGGTGGTGTTGCCACTGTATTGCTCGCTTGTGAGACACCACTTGGAGTACTGTGTCCAGTTCTGGAGGCTGCATTTCAGAAAGGACGTAGACAGGGTGGAGGCAGTTCAGAGTAGGGCAACTAAAATGGTGCATGGGTTGCAGCAAAAGCCGAGAGAGAGTGAGGATCCCAACATCTACACCCTAGAAGAAAGGAGAGTGAGCAAGGATACGATAGAGCTCTACAAGTATCTCACAGGGGTGAACAGGGTGCAGGAAGGGAGTCTTTTCAAATGAAGAAGAACACCAGAATATAAGGGCATGCAATGAAGCTTGAGGGGGGATAGGAAGGATGTGCGGAAGTAATACTTCACTGAAATAGTTGTGGACACTGGGAATAGACTGCTAGTGGCAGTGGTAAAGGCAAAAACATCAAGAGTCTTCAAGCATGCATGGGATAGACATAGGGGAATATTAGGAAAGGAGGAGGATGAGTCCCCAGAGACCAGTAATGATCTGTGGAGCAGACTAGACAGGGACCATGTGGACAGACTGGTGGGCCAAGTAATCCTTTTCTGCTGACAAATTCTATGTTTCTAAGTTCAGACACCATAACACCATACCTACCAAGGAGGAAAAAAAAATTCTGGGCAGAAGGCCAGGAAGGCTGCAGTTATAGAAAACTCCCTAGTTGTGCAGTAGGTGGTAGGTAGAAGGGGCATTACTGGACCAGAATGGCAGCTCAGCTGAGGTAGTTTGCTTGCCTAGAGCACAGATCAAATGACTGCCACCAAGGGCCAAGCAACACAACTGGTGGAAATGAACCATCATTCATGTTGGCATAAATACCATAGAGAGTACAAGTCCCAAGGAGATGAGGAGGTCAATTAAAGGAACTAGAGATGTCCCTGAAGGGAAAGGTACCAGTGTGATCTTCTCTGGGATCCTACTAGGCCTGGGCTAATGAGGAGTGACTGTAGTGACTGTACCATTAGGGAAGCTAATGCTTGGCTAAGAATCAGCTTGAGAGCCTTCTGGGGTGTGGAACACCTGTATGTCCCGGATGGTTTACATCTGTAACAGGTGGAAGTAGGGGTACTGGCTGAGGAAATGGGCAGGGCAATCAGGAATGATTTACACTGATGGCTAGGGGAGGGGGGGCTTGAGCAGGGGATCACCAAGGAAAGATGCAAACCACAGATAGATGCACAAAGAACTGTAGTGTGTGCACCTCTCAAAGTGGCTAATGCTGTCCAGGTACTAACAGGAATGGTTTGAAGGCACTGCCATTAGCAAAAGGAAAACTCTGCACCAATTATGTCAGGTGCAATGAAAGGCAGATTGCCTCCACAATCTTATGGTACAAAACCAGAGCCAAATAATACAAGCGCTAGCCAGAGCCAATATGACTGTGGTGAGCTTGCAGGGCTCTGAAGAGTGAGTGCTGCTGACCAGTGGCAATGCAACTGCACATGCGTGACATTCGTGCATGCATAGTTGTGGTGAATGGCATTCTACCATTCACAAGATGGCAACATCATCAGAACTGCACATGCGCACAAGGTCCACATGTGCAGTTCTTGCCCTGGAATGCAGAAGTAACAGCCAAAATAGTGCAGCTGTTACTCCGTAGTGTCCGAGTGTGATGGAGTGTTACAAGCTCCATTGGAATTTCACTAGGATACTTCCAAAAGTCCAACAGAAGGTGCCACGATTGGCCTTTTTAAGGCAACAACTCGCAAAATGGCTGTAGGCCCTGCCCACAGCCATAAAAGTTACAAACATGGCACCTTCAGGTATAGAAGACTCCCACCATGCCCCACATAGAGTACCCTTATTCCATACTCAAATTCTACTGTTGTTATAAGAAATACAGTACAGTGGGTATACATGGTTGCATATAGCATCATAAAATGTTAAAAAACTTAACATCTATTTTTAACTCACAGTCCGTTAGAGGTCAGATCAAATGGGTTTGAACATTTCCAGATTTTGTAAGTATAATTGTGTCTCCTTAGCATTTCTTAAGTAAAAACGGAGTTCTATGTCACATAACAAGCAAAATCTGATTGCTTTCGGCATCAGCTTTGATTACAGGTTTTAAAATGAATCACCCCTATTATGAATAAAACAAAAGGAGGGTATAATGCTGTGGAAGTTGCTATATGTACCCCTTTTAAGAATGCCCCAGTTTTCTTTAGAGTTTTTAGTTAGATATATACAGCTGCTGCGTTTAATCTGCTAGTGACAACAAGTAGTTATTCATTCTGTTCCTTTGACAGCCATTTTAGTTCTTTGGATGTTGAATGCCACCACTGTCTTCTACAGACAGGAAGGTTCTTTTTGATCTACACTTTCATATGATTGTGTAGTGGACAAAGGCTTTTTTTCTGTCTTTGATTGTGTACTTGCTAGATTTTAGGCTTACAGCCAAAGGAAAATAGTGAACTGTACATTCATAAAAATTGAGATAAGCCACTCTTTTTAGCAGGAAATTGATGCTGACAAACTTAATGAAGGCAATTTTATTTTAATAAGATAGCAAAAAAAGATAATTAAGATACTTTTAATCATTTCATTTATAATTTATGCTATCCTTTGTCTTCCTCTTTCAACCAAATCATACAGTTAACTACTGATAAATAGGCTATTATTTTGCATTAAAATAAGTTTCTTTTGTTTATAAAAAATGATGGAAATTCAGAAGAACTTTGGAAAATGTAAACATATTGGGCACAGAGTAAAATACAAATGCGAAACCGGAAGTGTGATCAAAGATCACATGCTTGTTTACAGTAGGCACAGTGCTACCTTAGGAAATACAATTTCCTTCTCTCCTTGAAGTACAACATTGTAGAGCTGCAAAGCCAAAATCAAATCTTTTTTCCTTATGGAAAAAATCTGAATTAGTTAGAAATATTTTCTTTTTTGAAAGAGTAAGTATCCACTTTAGTTTGTGTTACCATGAACATATTTCATTTGGCTAATTTAATTTACTATGGACTACATCTTTTTTATATCAGTTGTACTTCTCAGAGGTCACAGTATTTTTTTTTTCCAAACAGTCCATCAGCTTTGTATGAAAAGCTTTAATGAGGATTTTTTGGCCACATAAATGTGAATATTTATGGCGTCATAGCCCTTGAATAACAGACAATGATTTCGCTAATATAGCAATTATGTGATCAGTTTTGACAAAAATGTTTTTCCAGTTGCACAGTGGAAAACATATTAGTGTAGTTTATGTGAAATAATCAAAAGATGAATAATGGGATACTAACAGATACCTAAAATAATATTATGCTAATACAACTGTTATGGTCATAATGGTTTTGCAGTTGTGGCCTAAGTAGATAATATACTTGTTCTTTATTTGAAAATAGTCATAACCTTTTGTTTTTGTGCATTCGTGTAAATACAGTCCATGTATGTAGTAATGGAGTGCTGGGTATAGCCAACACATGTTTTAAATTTGTTGATTTAAGATGCAATCAGGCAGTTCTGGAAAAGGGGTTACTACATTAATAAGGGAAAATATCCTATACAGTAATATTTATTTTTTTCACATTTTAGCCTTTATTTTTTGTCATGAAATATCTTCCTAGCAGGGATTCAAGAAAAATAAATCCATGTCATTGCCTCACAGTGAGATACACTGATCACCCACTACACCAGTGCCAACATGCTGGGGTTTCTATTATCAAAGCAATTAAATTACTGAAGAAGTCTAATGCAGCAAAAAAAGAAACAAACAAACAAAAAACTTACAACTAGAGTTCAGTATATCGATCCATGAACAGATGCCATGGCGTCTGTGGTGAGTATTGTTACATAATGAAAGTCCAAAATAAAAAATAAAGTGCTTCTTCTGAGCAGAATTTACTACCCTGGACCAGGCACACAGGAAGCTGGACAGCAGAAGGAACTTCAAAAATCTCATTCCAAAAATGGCATGCACTTACTAGTAAATATAAGGCGCTTGAACTAGTAATGCAGATTAAACACAGGCATAGCCAGCTGGGTGGACAGTACTCAACTAGGCACCATTAAAGCACAGGCACCATTCCATAGTTCATATATTTGCATGGAGTAGAAAGGAGTGATGGCCATAATAAGGATGCAAGCTACTATGAATAGCACCATATAAATTCAGCCATATAGTTACCAGCTGATTCCCTAAAAAAGATACACTAATAGTCCAACACTAACTATATGAGTAATAAGAATTATCCACCCCAAACCATATTGCTGAATGTAATTTAAAAACAGACTAACCTCAAAACATATGAGTATTAGTATAATCTCACAAAACCTTAGCCCACAGAGATATTAAAGTCCTGCTCTTTTTGAAGTTTGTTGTCAAACTGGTCCTCCAATTTAACTACATCTACAGCACCCTGGAAAAGGTAAACCTTACCACTGTAGTTTACCAGGAGTTTGGCTGCTGGCATAAGGCTAACAGTAATGTCCAATGCAGTAAATTTATGGTGCACTACATTGAACATCTATCACTTCTACTGGGTTGCCTAGCTCAAGTCCAAAAAGATTCAAACTGGTGCTTAGTCATACTGCAAGCCTCTGATACTCTTCTGTACATCCAGCAGCTGAACTCTGTCCCCCAGGCTGGAAAAAATTATTTTTCTAGGGATGTGGATACGATGTTCTATCCACACTTCAGGCAGTGTCTCTTTCCCCATGGAAATCAGCCTGAACGCCTTCAAGCTGCCTCCTCCCACCCATCCAGGTGGTAACTCCCCTAGCACTGCCCCGTGACATCAGATCTTGCCCGCTGGAAGCATATGCCATTCCTAGAACTACTGTTACAGGTGAGTAACCTCTTTTTCCATGACCCCCACTTTCAAGCCCAAAACAGTCTCGATGGAAGAAGACATGCATGTCTTCGTCAAGCCCTAGCAGGAAGCATACACCATCGATATTAGCAGCGTACAGCCTCACTGATACTCTAACCCATTCTTGTGCTCTGTCTCTGGCTGACCAGTGATGTTAATGATGGCACTCACCTCTTGACTGAGTCTGGCCCCACACTGATCCCATTTCAGTGCCATCCTTATTTGCCATCATGCATGTCACCTTTCTTCCCAACCATGCAATTGCCCTACTATCTTACCTTACAAGGGGAGATTCCACCAGCTGGAGGCACTCGGCTTCTTCCTGCTAAAAGCTCATGTGCTGCACACCAGTCCCACTCCACCTGGCAAAAGCCTACAGAGCCCTGACATCTATATAGGCACATGGCCAACTATGGATCTGGAAGTGTGCCAGTATTGCGAAACATATTACCTGATCAGTCTGACCTCACATTTGAGTGACCTTGTCAATGATGCATATATGAGAATAATGACATCTTTCAGTGAGACTGCAGAGTGACTCTTTTGCCCCTTCCCTCAGTGAGACTCCAGTCACGTCAACAGGAGTAAGTAATGACTGACTGTATTTCAAAAGTTGGGGGGGGGGCTCAACTTCATAGTTTACTTAGGGCCACATTAGTCCATAAAGAGTCTCTGACATCTCAAGAAACTTTTAGAGAAACACCATTTTTAGAATGATTTCCACTGAGATATCAGATATTTTCTACAGTTGCTATCTTTTTATTATTAGAAAAAGTGTTTCAAAAATGCTGCACTGTCATTAGCCATCACAACATTTTGAGACCATTACATTAATCTCTGTTATAAAGTGAGCATAAACATCAAAGAAATGTAGTTGGGTAAAACCAGTCAGGTCACAGTGCATTAATACAGCATAATACATTGCCATCTTGGTCCTAAACCTGACTGTATTTGTTAGCAGCCATATTACATTGTTACAACCCCCCCCCCACGACACTCAGAACTAACCTGCCATCATAAACATGACTGCCACCTTTACTTACTAAAAACCTCCAACAAGGCCCTAAAGATAAAATTACCTTAAATAAAACCCAAAACAAATTAAACATTTTATTTTATTTTTCTCCTGTATTCCACTATTTTGTACTTTATGTTATTTCAACGTATGTTAAGGTCATCTGGTTTCTTCTCCCTATCTGTTTAATTTCCTCCTTTATCCTTCTGTCTCTCTTCATTTTACTTGTTACCTACTTGTGTAGATTGTTTTTGCACTTTTTTCTCCACTATGCTGTTAATTTCTCTGGTGTTTCTTACTCTGCTCTCTCCTTTCATCTCTTTTCCACATTCTTCTGCCTTCCTCTCCTCCCCCTATTTTAGGCATTTTCACTCCTCATCCCTTGCTCTCCCCTCTTCCTCTCTTTCCTCTCTCCTCCATTTCCCCTGGCATCCTTGGTGTCAGATTTGTCCTGCTTCCTGGTTTCACCTTGAATCTCTCTGGCATTTTATTTCCCTTCTCTCTCTCTCTCTCCCCCTGTTCTCCCTCCTTTTGGTCCCTCCTATCTCCCTCTTCCAGGCAGCACTCTGGTTCTTTAAAACTCCTTGTTACCTTGCTACTTTTATTAGCAGGTGACATTGAACTTCATCCTGGTCCCTTCACTACCTCATCCTTACAACCTCCCAAAGGAATGAGAGTTGCCTATTTAAACATCAGTAGCCTCCTTCCAAAAATTGACCAATTACAGCCTATCATGAAACATAGAAATATAGAAACAGAGAATTTGACGGCAGATAAGGACCGCTTGGCCGACCTAGTCTGCCCATTTCCCTACCTAACGGATAAGCTGCAGATCCTAGTTAACCAACAGCCTACTTCCTCTAGCCCCAACTAGAATTGCCTTATGTCTGTCCCATGCATTCTTGAATTCCCCCACTGTTTTTGACTCTACGACCTCCTCAGGAAGGCTGTTCCATGTGTCCACAACCCTCTCTGTGAAGAAATACTTCCTCACATTACCTCTGAGCTGTCTCCCCTCTATCTTCAAATTGTGCCCCCTTGTTTTTGCACATCTCTTTTTCTGAAAGATGCTACCCTCTTGGACATTGTTGATTCCCTTGAGGTATTTGAAAGTTTCTATCATGCCCCCCTTTCCTTGAGGCTATACATCTTTAGTTCCTTTAGTCTTTCTTCATATGTCTTCTGATGCAGACCCTGCATCATTTTGTTCCCTTCTCTGGACAGCCTCCACCCTGTCTATGTCTTCTGAGCGGGGTCTCCAGAACTGTACACAGTACTTCAGATGTGGTCTTACCAACTGTCTGTACAGAGGGCCAACAACTTCCTGTTTTCTACTGGTGATGCGCCCCTATGCATCCCAGTATCCCCCAGTCCTACTTACTGCCTTCTCACATTGCTGGCCCACCTTTAGTTCATCTGATATGACTACCCCCAGGTCTCTTTCCATTTTTGTTGTTGTCAGTATCTCACCCCCATTGTGTATGCTTCCCTTGGGTTTTTGTTTCCCAGGTGCATTACTTTGCACTTCTTTGCATTGAATCTAAGCTGCCATACATTTGGCCATTCCTCCAACCTTGCCAAGTCCCTTCTTATCCTTTCCACCCTGCCTTGTGTATCAACCCTGTTGCAGATCTTTGAGTCATCTGCAAAGAGACATACTGTACTTTCCCTTCCAGTCCCTCTGCAATGTCACTTATAAAGACATTAAAAAGGACCGGCCCCAGTACTGAACCCTGCTGTACCCCACAAGTAATCATCCTTTCTTTACTGTGGACACCATTTACTATTACCCACTGTGTCCTGTTGTCCAACCAGTGTTTTACCCAGGCTACCATCTTGAGACCCACTCCCAAGCTGGCTAATTTGATTATTAATCTTTTGTGCGGGACTGTGTCAAATGCCTTGCTAAAGTCTAGGTAGGACATGTCCACAGCCCCTCCCTGGCCTACTGCTTTGGTCACACAGTCAAATAAATCAATTAGATTTGTCTGACATGATCTTCCCGCTGTGAATCCATGCTGCCTTGGGTCCTGTGCCCCACTGGCCTCTAGGTACTCGACAGTTCTTTCCTTCAGAAGTGATTCCATCATTTTCCCTACCACTGAGGTCAAACTGACAGGTCTGTAGTTTCCTGCTTCCGTCTTGCTCTCACTTTTGTGAAGTGGAATCACATCCACCCTCCTCCAGTCCTCGGGTACCACACCATCCTCCTATGATTTATTAAAAAGGGTAGTCAGTGGTGTTACTAGTTCTTCCCCTAGTTCTTTTACAATTCTGGGGTGAATCCCATCAGGCCCCAATGTATCCACCTTCAGGTTTAAGAGTTCTTTCAGAACCCTTTCTTCTGTGAAAGGACTAATATCAACCCCCCTATCCAGAGTCCTTCTGTTGGCCAGATTAGGTATTTCCCCCTGCTTTTCCATTGTGAATACTGAGCAGAAGTATTCGTTCAGTATCCCTGCGTTTTCACTGTCGCTCTCTGCCCAACCACCTTCCTCTTTGTTCAGCCTCAGTAGCCCTGCCTTAGTCTTTCTTTGCTCCCTAATGTACCTATAAAAGGTTTTATCCCCCTTCTTAACCGAGTTGGCTATCTTTTCCTCGGTTTGGGCCTTTATTCTGACTGCCTTACCACTTCCTTCTGCTTTACTTGTACAGTTCACTGTCCTGCTCCTTCTGTGTTTCCTTATACTTCCTGAATGCTATCTTTTCTCCTTACCTTCCCGCCACTTCTTTTGAGAACCATAGTGTTTTTTCTTTTCATTTTGATTTGTTTATTTAGGCCACACAAAGGCTTGATGCCTCTGTGATGGCGTGGTTTTGATGTTTCCCCATTGTTGCTCCACCCCACCTTCTTGTCTGTTTGCTAGTGCTTTTCTGAGGCACTCTCCCATTTTGAAAAAATCAGCCCTCCTGAAGTCCAGTACCTTCACTTTTGTGTGGCTTGACTCTACAGCTAAGTTTATCGTGAATCACACTGTTTGGTGGTCACTTGTTCCCAGCTGGCTACCCACTTCAAGATCAGAGAGCCTCTTTCCATCCCCATTTGAGAGTACCAGGTCTAAGATTGCTCTCTCCAGAGTGGGTTCCAAAACTAGCTGTCTGAGGCATGTCCCCTGTAGGACATTGAGAATGGCACTGCTCTTGGATGTGGCTGCAGCAAAGGTGCTCCAGTCAACATCTGGCATATTCAGGTCCCCCATCAGCAATATCTCCCCTTTCTCTGCCATCCCAAGGATGTCTTCTATCATTTTCTTGTCCATTTCCTCCCCCCTGAGACAGGGGTCTGTATACAACCCCTGTGCAGATTGTGGAGCCATTTCCAGTCTCCAGGGTGACCCACAGTGCCTCCTCTCTTCCCTGTTTACCCTTTAGTTCTGTTGCTTTGATCTCTTCCCTTACATAGAAAGCTACTCCTCCTCCTCTTCTTCCCTCCCTGTCCCTCCTGTAGATTGTGTACCCAGGTTTGTTGACATCCCAGTCATGGTTCTCTGTGTACCATGTTTCTGTGACTGCCACAGTATCCAGGCATCCCTCTTCCATCAAGGCCACCATTTCAGGGAGCTTTTTACCTAGATTATGCTTAACATTTGGCTGGATGTCCTAGTTATATCTGAATCCTGGCTCTCTAAGGAACAAGATTCTGCTGTAACTATTCCTGGCTACACTGCAGCTAGACAAGATCGCATAAAGAGGGACAGTGGTGTTGCTGTTTACATAGCCACTAGTATCCAGTTTGTGACTGTTCTTGATGGCACAGATATTCAGACTGCACCAGACAGTGGCGCAAACCTGGGTGCAGCACAACTGGGATGCACTGGGGCCAGGGCCAGGCGATGTTCAATGGTGATGCGCCATGGCACAGCACTGTTGAATATGGCAAGGTCAGCACATATACTGTGCATGGTGCAGTGGCACTGCGCCAGTATAAGCCACAGATAGGGAGCATAGGGATGCGCCAGCACAAGTGCAGTTGCGCTTGGCACATCACCTGTGATATTCAACAGGGGGCATGCAAATGAGGCCATAATATATGCAATGTGTAAATGGGTCCATTTGCATGTCATCATGGCCCCATTTGCATGCCTTGCTCAGGGTAGCCTGGCGACTTGTGCCTGGTGCCCTGCACAGCATGACGTATGCAGTGGGGATCCCGGGGCATCCCCCGGCCCGTAGCTGTGAGTGTGGTAAATTGCAAACGTAGCAATCCCTGGTAGTCTAGTGGCCCCCCACCCGAGTCCCTGGGATATGTATATCTGACAATCCCTGGTGGTCTAGTGGTCCCCTCCCACCTGCTCCCCCGAGGAATGTAGGTAAGACCATCCCTAGTGGTCTAGTGGAATCCCCCCCCACGTGTTGCTGCGATCGTGGCACAGCTCCCTCATGGAAATCCATAGTGATCAGTGGCACCCCACCCCTCCACCACACACGGACCCTTGCCCCCCTGCTCCCCATCATCGAGCGGTGGCTGTGACCCACCTGCATACTGCCCAACCGCCTGCCGGAATGACAGTATAGTTTCGTAAGCCCATTGATCCCCAGTGTTGACCAATGGGCTTGCATGGCATACTATACTTGATAGTCCCAAATATGTGAATGACTTCATTCACATATTTGGGATTGATCAGTATTAGTATGCCCTGCAAGCCCATTGGTCCACACTGGGGAACAATTAGCTACAGCTCATACTGTACCTGTGCATTCAAGCGGGCGTCAGGCAGTATGCGTAGCAGGTCGCAGCCACCCACCTATGATGGGGAGCGGGGTAGGCAAGGGTCCGTGTGATAGGAGGGGTGGGAGGTCATTTATACATATCCCGGGGGATCGGGCAGGAGGAGGGACCACTAGACCACCAGGGGTTTGCGGTGCTGCTGACGGTGTTCTAGGTGGGCGGGTAGCCACCCACATCTGGCAGCTGCTGTGTTACAACATGCAATACAGCAACCTGCGTGTGGGTGGCTGGGATTTGTTGCCTTTTTTCCAGGGCTCAACTTTGAGCCCCCCATGCAATGCAGTGCTGGGCTGCACCGGCATATGCGCCACACATCCTGGGCTGAATATCGGGATGTGCCGCATATGCATGGGCATGCCCCCTGCATCTGCACCACATACAATTACATTGCGCCCCAGTGCATCGAGATTTGCACTGCACCTGGCAGCCCTTTCAATATCCCAACAGGGTGCAATGCGGGGTGCAACCCCTTTGAATATCCCAGCCGATGTCTCTTCCCCCTCTTCCTATGAGCTGCTCCTACTCAAACTCTCCCTTCCTTTGTCTCACCCCATCTTTATTGCTGGTGTTTATTGTTGCCCATGTGTTTCCTCTCCTTTAGTTACTGAGCTCCTTTCATCTGTCTGTTCTAACTCTTCCGGAGGTGAACTTTATATTCTTGGTGACTTTAATATAAATTGGCTCTCCCCAGGATAAATAAAATTGTTCAAAATGTAAAGTCACTACATTTGACTCAGTTGATCTGTGACCCCACTTGCCTAAACTTTAAATCATTGAATCACTTTCTTTTAGACTGGGTCCTCTCATCTCATCCCCACCATGTTGTGGATGCAGGAATCCTTCCTGATGCCCTCAGTGATCATAAGATTTACTGTATGTGCAAAATACATTGTCCTAAGCCCCCCCCCCCCGATTTATTCATCTCTGGTCCTTTAGGTCACTAGACTTGTCCTCTGTCTTAGCTGGCCTACGAGCAATTGATTGGTCCTCAATCTCAACAGCTAACAATATAAATTCTGCCCTACAATACTTTCAATCCAAATTTATGGCTGTTTGGGATCTTATGCTCCTCTGAAAAAGACCAGAGTACAGGGCTGTCGTCTTCCCTGGATTACAGCTGAAGTTATGGCTTGCATCCGTACTACAGATCTTCCCTGGCATTCTTTTAAGATCTCTGGTTCCTGGCTGCTTTGGCCAACTATCATCACCTTTGTAATGCCTGTACCAAAGCCAAAACACTTACAAAGTCTGAGTGTTTTGCATCTACATTCCAGAATAATATTAATCACCCCTCTAACTTCTGCAAGGATATCCATTCCCTATTCTCCCCTCTGACACAGTCTCCCAGTCCTGTTTCATGGTTCATGACTCCCTCATCTCACATACTTCTATTGTTGCCTTATCCTTTAACTCCTTTGCTACCTGTACCCTCTCTTTCATCCCTTCCTCCTCCTCACTTTCTTCACTCTCTCTCTACCTTCTCCTCCTTTAAATCTTTCTTTTTCCTTCACTTCCACCATCACCTCAAATTCCCTTAAGTCCTTGCTTGCTCTTAATCCTCACAAATTTGTTAGCCCTGATGGCCTTGATCCCAAACTTCTACTTCTCTCAGCCCCTACCATTGCACTGCCTATTACCTTGCTTCTTTTTCCTCTGCTACTGTTCCTGATATCTGGAGGCAGGCTACTGTCTTTCCTATCCCTAAAGGTGGTGATCCCTCTTCTCCTGGTAACTACTGTCCCATCTCTCTCCTTCCTACTCTAGCTAAGTTACAGGAATGCCTTGTACTATTTCACCTCTTTACCTTCCTTGACTCCTCTTACTTCTTCATCCCCTTTCAATCTGGTTTTAGGAAATCCCACTCTACATCTACTTCCTTCCTATGGCTCACTGACTCCATCCTCACAGGTATGAGTCAGGGCCTGATCACATCTTTTTGATCTTGCTAAAGATTTTGACACAGTGGCACATCCCCTCCTTCTGAACAAGCTTACAGCAGCAGGTCTTTCTGAGTCTGCAGTCAGCTGGTTTCACTCTTATCTTGGAGATAGGTCTCAACCTGTCTGGATAGGTAGCTCCATTTCATCACCTCTCCCTATCTGCTCAGGTGTCCCTCAAGGGTCTGTCCTGGGTCCTATTCACTTTTCTAGATTCTTAAATGACCTCCCCTCTGTCGATTCCTCTTTATCCACTCATATGTATGCTGCTAATACAGTTAATTTTTGCCTCTGGCTCCTCTTCCTGTAATCTAACCTCTCAGCTTCAGCTGGTTTTCCACAATATTCAGTGCTGGTTCCAGTCTAAGCAACTATCACTCAATGCCAAAAAAACAGTCTCCATGACTTTTGGCACCCATCAGAGGCTTTCCAGACTCACCCCTTTCCCTTCATTTCATACCCTTGTGGCACTGTTATTGAGGATGCATCCTCTTTTAAGTACCTTGGGAGTTGTCTTCACCATCATCTTGATTTCTTGGTTCATATTGATGCCATTCACCAGAAGCTCCACTCCAAGCTTGGTGCACAATGTAGGAACAACGTGAGTATCCCACTTCCTGTCTGCTGTGAAATAGTTTCAAAGATGATTCTCCCTATTTTTGATTATGGTGACATAGTCTATAGTGGAACTCCCAAATCCTCCCTTGCCAGACTGGACCCACTATTTCACTCTTTCTTTCATTTTGCTTTAGATCGTTCCCCTCATATCCACCATTGCTCACTCTACACTGCCCTTTCACTACCCTCTCTTGATGCCAGGCACCTTTCCCATCGAACCTCCTTTATATCTAAATTTTGATTTGTTTCCCTTCCCCCACTATCTTACATCCCTCTTATCCTCTCCCTCAGTTTCCTCATACTTTATATGCAGTAATACTTCCCATTCCCTCACTATTCCTTCTAGAAAATCTATTGTTGGTCAATCTGCTTTCTCATACTGCTTTCCAAAACTTTGGTCCTTCCTTCTCTTGGCAATTCACTCTGCCTCTTCGGCTTTCTTTTTAAAGTATCTCCTTCATGACTTTTCTTCTCCCTTCTGCAACTGTCCATGACTCTCTTCCTCATCCACCCATTCACTAATCCTGCCCTGGAAACTTGTTTCCTTCATTACCTGTACATATGATATTCTGATTTGTTTTAAATTTTTGATTATGCTCCTTGATATATTGTATTTTCTGTATATGATTTTTCACATCCCCTATCCCCAGGACGCATCTGGAAATGTGCTGTTAGCAGCTCAGTATGTATTTCCTGGTGAAACATTTGAAATAAATAAATAAATCTACTGGAAGGAGTACAGAGACAAGCTCCTGGGATGATTAGGTCACTTAGACATATGAATTACAGAGATAAGCTAGATACTCTGGGGTTATACTCACTTGGGTATAGACGTTTGAAGGGGCATGTATCTGTTCTTGAGGGCCTTCACAAACAGCAACTTGTGGGGCTGCCTAGGACTAGCACTTAAGACCAGTTATCATACCATGAGAACACATGAACTTCAACTTAAAGGGGAGTTATATCACACCAGCAAAAGAGCAGCATGGCTCACCCAGAGAGTGGTACACTGGTGGAATAGGCTTCCACTGGAGGTGGCGGGCAGTGCAGATATGACTGCTTTAAAAAAGGGTTTGGATACTTACTGCATTTCATATGCTGTATATGGCTGTTCCCTTTGAGTTAAGGGTGAGCTTCACATGGGCTGTTGCCTGATTTGGCTCGAACGCTCTATTTTCTTAATACAGCCACGGATTTTAGATGTCTTTGCAATGATTTAGTGTTGTTGATTCTAAAAGTTAGGTTTGATTGTATTTTGACCCGAATGTCCCTCTCCTCAGTAACCTCTTTTAGTTCTTCACCACCTGGGAAATATTTGCTACTGATGTAATTATTTCCCACATGAAGTACCACAGGAGACAGAGGGTGGTGGTAAATGGAGTTCACTCCGGGGAAGGGAGTGTGACCAGCAGAGTGCCAGATGGATCAGTACTGGGACTGGTCCTCTTTAATATCTTTATTAGTGACATTGCAGAAGGGCTGGAAAGGAAGGTATGCCTCTTTACAGATGACACTATAATCTGCAATATGGTAAACACTCTGGGTGTATGTGTGGAAAAAATGAATAGAGATCTAAGAAAGCTAGAGGAGTGGTCAGGAGTGCGGCAGCTAAGCTCCAATGCAAAGAAGTACAAAATCATGCCTTTGGGGTATAGAAACCCAGGGGCAGAGTACACGATGGGGGGAGTGGTGCTAACAACCACCAAACAGAAAAGAGACCTGGGGTAATAACATCTGATGACCTAAAGGTGGCCAGACAGTGTGACACAGCAGTGAGGAGAGAGCAGAAAGAGAGAGGTGGTGTTTCCACTGTATGGATCACTAGTGAGACCTCATCTAGAGTAATGCGTCCAGTTCTAGAGACCACATCTCTGGAAGGACATGGAGTAGAGGTGGTCCAGAGGAGGGTGACTAAAATGGTGCAGGGTCTGCATCAAAAAACCCTATGAGGAGAGACTAAAGGACTTCAATATGTACACCCTAGAGGAAAGGGGGGGGATATGATAGAGACTTTCAAATACCTCACGGGTATAAATAAGGTTCAAGAGGGAAGCATTTTTCAGAAAAAAGATGCTCAATAACAAGAGGACATGCTATGAAGCTGGAGGGGGATACACCCAGGGGAGATGTAATGTGAGGAATTACTTTTTTCACAGAAAGACTGGTGGATGCCTGGAACAGCCTCCCAGCAGAGGTGGTGTGGGCAAAAATGGTAACGGAATTCAAGAATGCATGAGATTGACATAAGAGAACCTTAGTGGTAAGGAAAGGGGTGGTAAAGACAGAGATAAAGAAGGGTCTAAAACACTCCTCGGATGTGTGCACAAATAAACCTCGGTGCAAAGCATGGGGTTGCTAGCCCCTATCAACAACAAACTATAGTCCAAATGCACTCTGCACTCATGTGCCAGTGAAATTCCAAATAAACACCAACCTTCTTTTTCTTTTCCACAATGCAGTGAGTTTTTATTATATGGTGCCTGGATTCACAATTATCACTTTCTGCTCCATCCCAGCGCTTCGACCACATGTGTGGTCTTCCTCAGGGGTGATTAATGCTATAAGGTACTTCCTTTTATAGCCAATCTGCCAGAGAATTGACTACCCATATAGGTTAACTGGCAGAACTTCTCTCAAATTTTAAGTGGCTCTGGTGGGATCTGAACCTTAAATTTCAAAATTCATTTTTAGTGGATTTTTAAATTTTTTAACCTTCTTTAAAATTTAATCAGATATTTTTTATCTAAATATCAAGTACAAAAAAAAAAATTTAAGCCATTTTTCCACAATATATAGTCTGCGGTGTTGCAGTAGGTAGGTAGGAAAATGGGCAGACTAGGTGGGCCAAGCAGTCCTTATCTGCAATCAGATTCTATGGGCTCGATTTTAGAAATGGTTGCGGCTATGCAGCAGACTTGCGGCATTGTGTTTGACGCAAGTTGCAACTTGTGCCAAACATTGCAGCAAGCGCAATTTTTGAAGAAAGAATTGTGCCGCAAATGCCCACTGCAAGTCCAGAACCTGGGACAGAGGGAGTTAGACCAGGTACTCCCTGGTCTAACTTTGTGTCCAGGATCACGGCACTTGCACCAGACCTGTGGCGCAAGGTGCCGTAAAGTGGAAAAAGTGTCCCAACTGCTCCAGCCCTTTTAAAATCAAACTGCACTGCATCCAAGGGGCTTTGGTGCAGCTGCATCAAATTTTGCAATGGATGCAGGGCTTGAGACAAGCCCTGCATCCACATTGTAAAACTGAGCCCTATGTTTCTATGTAGAGGTCAAGTCGATGGGCATATAGTTTGTAATGTGCTATATATTGCCTTTCTTATGTATTGTGGTTGCTATTCCTTCCCTCCAATCAACAGGCACGACACCAGAAGACAGTGATGATCTAAAAATATCAGTAATTGGTTTGGACAAGGCTTTGGCTGAGTAGTTTAGTACAGCTGGGTGGACACCATCTGCACCAGGTGCTTTACGGGGGTCAATTTTACCCAACTCAGTACTAATTTTATCAAAGTTAAACAGAAGCAGGTCAGTATCTTTAGTCATTTATGACATTATTTCAAAATTATCCCCAAGTTCATCAGCACTATTACAGGCAGATGCAAAATATTTATTTAACCTATCAGCTACCTCTGCTGTTTGTTCAGTTATATCCCCATTTATTTCTAGGGGCCCTATTTGCTTTCCTCTCCCTTTTAGGGAATTAATTTAACCAAAGAAGACCTTCAAGTTGGTTTTGTTAGTAGCCAAGTGAAATTCATATTTATGTTGTTTTTTTTTTTAATAGCATTTCTCCATTTTTTAAGATCTGTCTTGTAAGTGTCATAGTTAACGTTAGTGGGGTCACTCTTTCATTTTATGTGCAACTTCTTATGTTTATTTTGATTTTCGTTTCTTTGGTCTTCCATCTAGGTCTAATTTTTTTTTTAATTATGGTCTTCTTCCTTTTAGGAATGCAAATATTTTGTAATTCTAGCAGTTTCTCCTTAATGCAAACCCATTTCTCAGTTACTGTTTTCTTACCAAGTAATACTCTCCAATCCCAGTCCCCAAGTTCTGTAGTCATAGCTTTGAAGTTGCATCCACCCTCAAATCAAGGCATTCAAATGTTTTTAAGGGATGTCTAAGTCTTTGGTTTATGTTTCATGTATCATCCTGTGTGGTCACCATTTCCTTCGAGTTCAAGTATGGTACAGACCATATTATGCTTGTTAATGTTGGTTAATACTGAACCTAGTAGAGTTCCTGATCAGGTTGGTTCTGACACCATTTGGCCTAGAATGCAAGGAAGTATTTTTTTCATGGAGAGGGTGGTGGACACATGGAACGGCATTCCCGAGGAGGTCGTGGGGTCAAAAATAGTGGAGGAATTCAAGAATACATGGGACAGACATAAGGCAGTTCTGGTGGAGGTTAGGAAGAAGGGCTCTACGATGCTGGTTCAACAACAATTTTGTCGAGCGGCATCACGGCGACAAGATTTATGTCGACCATGAGTTGCGGTTGCCATAAATCCCATTTGGGTAAGTTCATGAAATGGGGGTACCAATGTGCACAATACATTGTATGTTGATTTAAAAAAATAACAACAGCCACTGCTGTCAAAACAAGTAAATTTAAAAGGTAGCCACAAGTACAGATACATTTCATAGTTTGAGAAACCTAGGTACACCCATTTTATTTTTATTCCATGTCCAGCTCCAAAATGTCACATATTTTCCCTAGCAAAATGTGACAAGCAAAACCACAGTACATTTTATTGCTTCTATGAAGACTTTATTTTAGTTGCACTTCAGTAAATTTATGTTGAAAACTGCCTCAGGTGTTGTCTTTTGTTAATGAAAACATTTTCACCCTAGTTTTTCAGTACATATAAAATTTCTAGTTCACTCAAAGTTTTGTGTGGCTTGTGCAACTGTGGTGTCCAAGGAAACTGCATTTTTTACATGTTCCCAATTTTTCAGCAAAAGCATCCAGCTTCTTTTGAGTGGGTGATTATCTTTTGGGACAAAGTCTTAAAAGTACTGCAGGACATTGGGTTAGAGCGGGGTGCAGGCAATCCTTTTTTTAACTTAAACAGCTGTGTGGTGTCCACTGTTGCATGTGCAATGTTTGGTGGCCCCGTTGCACATGCAACACTGAAGGTGCTTTTGTCTCAAGGTTGATATGGAGTTATTTCACAACATAGTCCCTTTGTCACTCTTGGGTCATAGTGTCTTGAAATGCTTAGTAAAATAAAGTAAAAAGAAAAGGAACATTTATATTTTCAAAGGAAACACCTGTTGTGTCCACTGTTGCACATGCAATGTTTGGTGTCCCCTTTGCACGCACAGCACTGAAGGTGATTTTTCTTAAATCCCTGCCTAGGGAGTTATCTCATAATCTGGTTCCTTTTTGACTCTTCAGTCACAGTGCCTTGACAAGCTTAATAAAACTGATCTATTGTGGATTTGAAAACTTGACCCTCATGTCACACTTTGGTAACCCTTTTTCATGAACTTACCCATTTGTCTCCCAGTTGATTTTGTTGACAGCGATGTATGTCGATGTGTTGGTGTCGCTGTCAGGGGGGTACACCAGGAAGAAGTGCAGAGTATTAAAGCATAGACCAATACATCAGGAGGTCCCTTCCAAGACAATATTAGGTCATTTACAGCGATGTCATCCAGGAGGCAACACAGTACCTTGCAGTATTACTGCAGAGAGCTACAGTATGCTACAAGGAGCAGTGCAATTCAATAGCAGTTAGGCCATTTTGCTATGCAGTATTTTGTCACATGTCGTTTACTGCAAGATACTGTATTGCATCATTGCTGGCTGCACTGTCTGTGCCTATCAATCTGTTTGTGCATCTATATAATGTTAACTGCAATAAACCTTTTATCCCTAGCAAAGGTCATGGTGCAGACTAGTGGCTAAAGGGTAACAAAAATGGACCTCCAGTATAATAGTGGGGAAAGGGAAACTCTAGGAAGCTACAGACCAGGGAGCTTGACATCTACAGTTGGCAAGCTACTAGAGGAAATCATAAAGGAGTGGATAGTTGAATTCCTGGAAGTAAACAGGCTTATGTCTAGGTATCAACATGGGCTCATGAGGTTTGTTGTTGTTGTTGTTGTTGGGTTGGTGACACAAATGGTGGATAGAGGCCAGGCAATCACCATCCTGAATGTGGACATTAGCAAAGTATTTGGTTCAGTATCACATAGGAGACTAGTGATGAAGGTGGGAGATATAGGATGAACGGAGGGGTTATCTAAATTGATTGGAGATTGGCTGAGAGATAGGAATCAGTGGGTGGTCTGCAGGGGAAATTCTCTGACGTCATGGAGGTAATATATGGAATCCTCAGGGATTTGTCCTGGGGCCCCCACTCTTTAACATGTATATAAGTGATTTAGGGTTGGGGCTGCCAGGGAAAGTTATTCTGTTAGCTGATGAGAGTTGACAGTGAGGAGGGAATTAAAAGTATGAAGAAGGAGGTAGAGGGGATAGAGAAGCTGCAGAAAATTTGGCAATTGAAATGCCAATCATGAAGGGAGGTAATACTGCCATTATATAGGTCACTGTGTTGACCACACCTAGAGTATTGTGTCGATTTCTGGCACTCATGTCTGAGAAAGGACAGCAGTACATTCAAAACCATACAGAGAAGGGCAGGAAAAATAATCCAGTGGGAGCAGGGTAGAACTAATGAGGAGAGACTGTAGTACCCCAACATGTGCTTTCTGCAGGACAGAAGCGATAGGGAAGATGTGCTAGAAATATTTAAACACATAAAATGGTACAATAAAGTGAACACCACAGAGTTGTTCAAGTTAAAGAACAGTTCATCCACCAGGGGGCACAATCCCAAGATGGAAGGGGGTAATTTTGATAGGACATTTTTTTTTCATACAGTGGATAGTAGATGCATGCAATAGTCTACCAAGTAACGTGGTCAAAGCTGGGACTATAGCTAAATTCAAAACACAATGGGAAAACTTTAAGGGCATTATGTAAGGAACAATCCATGGTCAGGTGACAATACAGTAATATAATAACTGGTGACCCCCTATAATGATTGGATATGCAGTCCTGATAAAACACTGTAATAACCCACTGAATTCCATAATAACTCAATAGTGGGTTATTATGGGATTTTCCTCCTCACGCTGTCACTTCACTGAAGTGCAAATGAAAGCACAGTGGCTCAAGACTGCTTTTTCACTCTGTTCCCACAGCAAAGTTGTACTCTATGACACTAACAGTTCTTCCTTCAGCTAAACAGTCTCCCCAAACCTTGCACCAGTTATTATACAAAAATAATGCCTGTTTGTTTAATGAGGCTTTTTCACACATCCTCGTCATGTGATAATCTCATAAATTGAAAGGTTTATGGATTATCACTCACCTCGAGTGTGTAAAAAATCCTCATAATACACACCGAGACAGGCATTATTGTCTATATCCGAACCATCTGGGTGGGATATTCAACCACCCAGGAAGTGAGATTATTTCAGCACTGACACACACTTGACCATTAGTAAAATGGTCCAAAGTGTTATAGCAGGAAGTAATATTGTAGGGCTTCAGGAAAGACTCGATGAACTTTTATGGTCTTTATCTTCCTTGTTCTTCTGCATTTCCATTTTTCCATTTGTGGGAAAACAACCTTGCAGATGGACAACAAAGGAAACGTGGTTGAGGAAAAAAAAATTCTACCACACAAAAGTGCTTAAAATTCATTTAAAATGTAGAATCTGCCAACAAATGAAACTGCGCCAGAATTTTGATTTTCTTTAACTTTGCAATAGATTTATGGCTTTGAAAGTCTGTCCTTGAATCTTGCTCTCCATTTTAAGACTTCCAACCTTGTTCCATCAGCAGTAAGAAAGCATTATGAAAAGTGAACTTACTGTGTGAGTTGTTTTTTTTCTGAAACTTGTAGTAGATTTTTGAATTTTGTAATTCTAGATCCTGTTTGATAGGAATTATGGCTTTAATTAGTTTTGATTAGAAGATTTGGGGGTGGGGGAAAAACTGGGAAGGTGGGTTACAAGAAGAAGAAGAATCAGCATTTATATAGCGCTTTTCATACATCCAAAGTGCTTTACAAGCAATGCTAGACTGGTAGTGAAGTGACTGAATGTGTGGTGGCGGCCATATCGCACATCATCACCCACACACAGCCTGGATAATTGCATGAACCAGTTTATGGGAAGGGGGAATGTTGGCCAGGACACTGGGAATGTTCCCTACTCTTTGCGAAGAGTGCCCTGGGTTCTTTTACTTCCACCTGTACACCCATCAGGACAACACCAGGATGGGTAGAAGGGACCTCGGTTTAACGTCTCATCCGAAGGGCGGCACACCCCAGCAGTACAGCACCCCCCAATACTGCACTCGGATGCCAGCGATTTTTAGGTGCAAGTCCAATCCCGTTGTGGGACGAGAACCCACAACCTTCTGGTCCAAAGGCGGATGTGCTACCAACTGAGCCATGCTGACACCTGGCTCCAAGACAGGAATCAGAAGGTATGGTCGGAGGGGAATTGTCAGAAAGCTAGACCAATCACTAGTGGCGTCCCACAAGGCTCAGTGCTTGGGCCAGTGTTATTTAACATCTTCATCGGCGACATTGCAAATGGGATAAAGGCAAGATATCCTGTTTATGGATGACACAAAGCTCTGGGAGAGAGTAGACACAGAAGAGGGAAGACGAGACATTAGAGAGGACCAGGCCAAACTGGAGAGGTGGTTAGGTATTTGGCAACTGGGATTCCACAAAGCTCCAGGAGAGAGTAGACACAGAAGAGGGAAGACAAGACATTAGAGAGGACCAGGCCAAACTGGAGAGGTGGTCAGGTATTTGGCAACTGGGATTCAACACCAAAAAGTGGAAGTAATGCACTTGAGGGCAAAGACTCCAGGGGACGAATACTGGCTGGGAGGTGTGGAAGCTACCAAGTCAGAAGAGAAGAAAGACTTGGGTGTGGTCATTACGAGTGACCTAAAGCACTTAGCACACTGCAAGAGAGGAGCAGCCAAAGCAAATCGGATGCTGGGATGTACAGCCAGAAATATAACCAGTGGGAAAGCAGAAGTCAATCTGCTATTGTACAGGCCACATGTTCAGCCACATCTTGAGTACAGTGTGCAGTATAAAGAATGACATCAGCCTACTGGAGATGGTCCAGAGGAGGGTGGCCAAGATGATTCAGGGACAACAAGCAGACTGTACAAGGAGAGACTTAGAGATATCAACATGTACTCCCTGGAGGATCGAAGAGAGAGGGGTGAAATGCTCAAAACCTTTAAATACCTTAAGAGTTTCAACAAAGTGAACTCTGAGGGTCCCATCAACCTTAATGCGAACAGGACCACTAGGAGACACTTCCTCAAGCTGGTGGTGGGATGATTCAAGAGGGAAATGAGGAGACATTTTGTCACTGAAATGGTGGTGGCAAATGGAATGAGTTGCCAGAGGAAATTATCTACCTAAAGACTGTGGACAGCTTCAAGAGAGGTTGGGACAGAGTGAAAGGGAAAGCTGCATGGAGGAGGAATGTAAGAGAGAGGGGGAATATTGAAGGGAAGAGAGGAATGGATAGTGGTGGTGGGGGGGGGGGCGGCAGATCCCTCAGTAGATACTGGGAGGTCTGCAAACTGAAGCACACAAGATAGATCATAAGGTCTTTTCTGCTGGCACTAGTCATATGTTCATAGTTTCATTATAACAGTCTTAAGTGGGATTTTTGCTGCCTGGATTAAGTTACCTTATAACATGAGTTTCAAAAACAATGTCTTCTAATTCATCCAAACAGGTCACCTGACCATTGATTAATCCCTGATATACCCACAGTTGCATGTTCACAGGGCTTTATTTTACTATTTCTTTAGGTAAACCTCTAACATAACATTGTCCATGCTATAACAGGATTGACCCACTCCAAGGTATGGGTTTAATGAGCATTAATTCATGCCTTGGTGGTTAAAGTCACTTGACTAACCCCCACCCACCCAGGTGTGGATTAATACTCAGTAAAGCCATACCCTGTCTTGGGTTAAATCCTCCTTGCTCTTCTGTGGACAACTCCTAAACCTTTTCTGTTGCAAAGGCTTTAAAATTCTTCTCCGTACTAGCAGTAGCGTAGCAAATTCTTAGAGGGCCTGGGTGCAAGGCGATGTTACAGGGCCCCTCCTCAGTTTTGAATAAAGATCAAAATTATGATTTGGGCCCCTCAAACCTCATGGGCCCGGGTGCCACTGCACCCCCTGCACCCTTGTAGCTACACCCCTGCGTACTAGAGCTCTGTGAACTTTACAGTGTTTGATCTTGTGAAAATGGACCATTGAATCAGTTAAAGTTTCCCAGAGTCTGAACAGTTTTAAACAATTTTACACTAGTTTGACTAACAAAATCTTTGCTTTATGAGTAAGACTCAAATGGAAGAATATTTCCTTTCTGCTGCACCACATCAAACACACAACACATCAAAATAGTTCAGCAGCCCATAATGAAGGCTACTGGTTCCAAAACGTACGCCCATTCAGCACAGACAAACTTGACATCTGCTGTGACAGAAGTGCTGGACATACAAAATAGTCATCCCACTTTGTTTCCTCTTTTTTTTTTCCATTTATTCATACATTTTTGTGACCTGGAAAGGTACTCTGAGTGGTGTTAGTTAATTTACAGGTACATCCTGGGCAGGCGGGGAGTTGAATCACCCTTGACTAGAGGTGACTCACTCTTGACTCACTAGAGGTGAATCAGTAAAGCAGGTTCACATACCTGATTTACTGATTTGAGAATGTTGGCCATAACACCAGAGAAACTCCCCTGCTCTTCTTCGGTAAGTGCCATCGGAGCTTTAACTTCCACCAGAAGGGATCTCAGTTTAACATCTCATTTGAAGGATGGCATCTCCATAGTGTAGCACCCCCACTGGTACTGCACTGCAGTATCAGTTATGGGTATCACCCCAACTACCCATTGTTGGTCTAGAACCCCTGGCAATGGAAAATACAGTGTGGCTGCCCCCTTTGTCTCTCAGAAAAAAAAAGAAACAGAAGTAGGAGGAATCTCTTCCAATATAATCAGTCTAATACCAGCCACAGATATTGGAAGAATTACCCACTCACCACTGTAGTTATCATTCAAAAATTGTTGTATTTAGCCTAGGACAGGGTGTCAGCACTGTACTACATTGCCAATGTTTTGAGGACAAATGCTGAGACCTGCAGGTTGCCATGCAGGAGGGTTCCTCCTGAATGGTCCGAGTGAAGGTCAGAGGTTGTCCAACACAGCAGAGTACTTACAGTGCACTTGCATCATATATCATAATTTGATTCTGCCCGAGGGTGCTGCCAGTTGAACAGGGTCAGTAACTGAATGCCCTAAAGAAAAGGCTTATTCTCGAAATGTTGGCAATACAGTGCAGTGCTGACACCCTGAGTCTAAATAAAACAATTTTTGAATAATAACTAATTGAGTTGGTTATTCTTCCAATATCTGTGGGTTGTACTAGAACCCATGGCATTCTGATCTTCTGGCCCCTGAGGCAAGTATGCTGTCTACTAAGCTGTTGATACTGACCGACACTGATGAGACCTATGTAGCCTAGAAAGGAAGAATAAATAAACTAAAGACAGCAGTTGTGCAGCAGCTCTCCATTAGTAAAGGCCACTGGTTCTAAACATTACCGTATATTTGTTCATCACTGGAAAACCTTCTAGAGAAGGCTTCAAGTTAGGCAGAGATTAGATACTATGCTGACACAGAAGAGCTGAACACAGAATATAAATCACTTAGCTGATTTCAGTCAGTCAACACACAGAGTCACTGTAGCTCTTATCCTATGTACAGCTTGCTCTTGTGTGGATGCATTAGCGGGAGAGTGCTCCAATGCCAGGAGAGGATGGCATAAGTAAATTTAAAAAAAAAGCTCTAAACCTGTGATAAATCTCTTGAGCTAGACTTGAGCAATTTATAGCAAGCTAATAGGGCCTACAAGGGGTGTCTCTTATGGCATAAGAGACACCTGTCATGAGGTTTGGACAGACAGAATGACTCAGCTTTGCTTTATGGTCCTGTCATCCAAACATTGTACTCGGTGTCTCTTATACCATAAGAGACACCTTATGGAGGCCCTAGTAACTTATAGTAGATGCAACTTTGCCAAAAAATTAAAATATTTGTATATGGTTTATGGAGGCCAAAACCTGAAGACAATGGTGCAGGGACACACAGTGAAGGCTACTGATTCACAACCTATGTGCCATTTATCACTGTCGAACCTGGACAAGGCTTCAAGTTACAGTATGTCTAGGATATGTACTGAACACAAAGTACTTGGCAAATTATGCCAAAAAATCATATGTTTGCAATTATTTGTAAGGCTGACAATGACAACAGCGCAACCATCAGCTCATATCCCTTACAATAATTTCTTTGGAATACCGCTGTTATACTATTGGTTTGCCATTGCAATACCACTATGATTACCACTGTACTACCATTAGGGGGTTTTATGATGTCACAGTAGATTGTTCCAGTTCAGTTGTGATACTGTTGTACCACTGTCCTACCACTGCACCAAGAAAAAATCGAAATGTAAACTACAATTGTAATACCAGGGTACCAATAGGCAATACCATTGTAAATTTTGTAGCCTGCCTCTGTGTTGTCATTGTGGTTCTGTTGTGTTGACATTGTGTCACATTTCGTAAGGGATGTGATAGGCCACTGGTCAGCAGAGATTTTCTTAAGAATTTTTCACAGTACATAACTGAAGTAATCTAACTTTGCATATGGTATAAATGACCAACCAATATGGGTTGGTCCTCCCAGCTGAAAAAAACATGATTCCAAGAGTTTGACATGGGGCTGTACAGCATGCACAAGATACCATAAAAAGTTAGATCTGTCTCAGACCCCACATGCATGTACAGTAAGTGAGGCACTGCTGAGCGAATGGATCATTTAACTGAGCAATGAGTAGCAAGAAAAGGAGAGCAGTCATTGAATGGCAGCCAGTAAAAAAACCTGACTTTGATGACAAAGGTGCTGTAGCCTGGACTGAAAGAAAAGACCGCATTGGCAGAATGACGGTGGACTCATGTTCTACAGTAGTCATAACTAATGGACACAGTAGCCCTCACCTTATTATCCTCCTGTGTCAGCGATGGTCAAGTAGAAGACTGTCCATAAACCTTGGAGCAGAGTAGATCTTTTTTAGACAGTGTCGCAGGAGCATATATACGTCCAGAATCTGTAGACGTTCAAACATATTCAGCAATAAGGAACAGGCTTACTTTTATAAACACAGAATCTCTACCTTTTTTGTAGAAAGGCACATTTCTTTGTTGCTGACTATATTGCCTGCAGTGCTGAAGATACTGTCTGAATATATATATATATATATATATATACTGTACTTGCAGGGGGAGAAATGAAGTACTCAAGGGCTACCAGGCTTATCTTCTTCTGCCAGTGTCATGTTCTGATCCAGATACTCCTGGACCATTCTGTTTACTGGTATCTCTGGCACCACTGTGGCAGACATTGACTTGCTGATTAGTCAAGCCAGAGTTATACAGCTGTTTCCATGGTGGTTTGTCATCAACTGGTATCTTTTTAGCAGCAGTCAACAGTAATTCTGAGTTGACTTGGGAACAAGAACACATGTCAATCAATCAATCAATCAATCAATCAAAAATGTGTTTATTAAAATAAACAGGATGATGACAAATCATATGAGCTATCATGCTTGTTTCCAATGTCATCCTAATCTCAAGTATCCATTATATTGTTACATGATATTAACTACAATTATACATATAGCATATTACAGACATTATAAAGCATAATTATCACATTTATATTAATAGTTACATGCAATAAAAACTCCTAAGTAAGAAGGTGATTATCTCTGGCACCCACAAGCCTTTATGTCCCTATCTTACAGCCATTTTATAATGTGACTAAAGGGGACTGGGTCTCTAAGATGTGGCCGTATAAGTTAATTGCAGTGAGTTCTACAAGTATGGTGCCCTTACCATCAAATTACTACTACTCTTTACACTGCTGGCACAACAAAATCCACTCTGACTATGGACCATAACCACAACTTAATCAGTCTCAATTGTAAAAGTTCTAAAATATAGCTTGGTACTATTTGTTTTAAACAAATGTGTAGAAACCTTAATGCATGTGCATTTCATCTTACATTAAGAGATGTCCATCCTAACATACATAGACAATAGACATATATAATGACAGCAGAAAAAGGCCTGTCAGCCCATCCAGTCTGCCCACCCTACCTAACTACTCTGAACTGGCACTAATGGCCATCCCTCCCCTTTGTCCCCCCTTTTCTAACTATCCCCATATACCTGTCCCATGCCCATTTGAAACTGTTCACTGATTTGGCCTGTACCACTTCCTCTGGCAGTTTGTTCCACTTGTCTACCACTCTTTCTATAAAAATGTGCTTACAGACATCCCTTTAAATCTTCCCCCTTGAGTTTGTGAGTTCCTCCTCATCCCAGTATTTGAACTCAAACAGAAAAATTCCATGACTTCCACATTAATTTATCCAGTGCAGATACTTGTATGTCTCGATCATGTTACCCCTTTCCCACCTTTTCCTAAGAGTGTACATGTTCAAGTCTTGTAGCCTCTTCTCATATGTTTTGCTCCCTAGTCCATGGACTATCTTGGTTGCTCTGTACTGTACTGCTTCCACCTTGTCGCAGTCTTTTCATAGGTGTGAACACCAGTACCTTACACAGTATTCCAGGTCAGGATGCACTAGTGACATGTACAATGGGAGGATCACCTAGTGACTCACTGCTTAGCCCTCTCTTTATGCAACCCAGCATCCTGTTTGCCTTGACCACAGCTCTGTTACAATGAGCTGTAGTTTTTAGTCTCTCCAATATCATGACCCCTAGGTCCTTTTCCTCCATTTTGCTTTCCAGCACCACTCTCCCCATTTTATATTGCACTCTGGGGTTCCTCCTCCCAGTGTGCATCACTTTACATTTTTTGCATTGAAGCCCAGCTGCCAGATCTTTGACCAGCTCTCCAACCTGTTCAGATTCTCCTGAATTCCCTTATCCCTTCCTCCATGTCCACTGTAGCACAGAGCTTTGTGTCATCTGTGAAGAGGCAGGTCTTATAGAAACATAGACTTTGATGGCAGATAAGGACCGCTTGGCCCACCTAGTCTGCCCATTTCCCTACCTATTGGATAAGTTGCAGATCCTAGTTAACCAACAGCCTACTTCTTCCTACCCACCACCAGTATTGCCTTATGTCTGTCCCATGCAATCTTAACTTCCCCCACTGTTGTTGACCCCACAGCCTCCTCAGGAAGGCCGTTCCATGCACCATCACCCTCTCTGTGAAAAAGTACTTCCTCAAATTGCCCCTGAGCCATCCTCCCTCTATCTTCAAATTGTGTTCCCTTGTTCTTGCACATCTCTTGCCCTTGATGCCTTCCTGTATGTCACAAATGAATACATTGAAAAGGACCAGGCCCATATTATATAGTGTACACCTTGTAAACCATATGGAGCACCAATAATAAATCTTCACATGCAGTTAAAAATAACATCTAATCTTCTAAGGTGGATGGCAGCAGATATTTTATTTTATTTATTTATTGAAATGTTTCACCAGGAAGGCACACTGAGCAGCCAGTTGTTCATCTCCCGGTGTGACCTGGGGAGGGGATATCCCATAAACAAGGTCACTGCTGTTAGTCAATTAGAGGTAACAACACTATATTGACAACTTGGAGTCTCCCTTCAAAGGGCAGAGCACTATATAACCTATATACTGCCCCTAGTCTTTGTCCAATCTTATCAATTATGGATGAAATATAAGCTTCCCAGGTCATATGGGAATCCAACCAGACTCTGAAGTATCTATACTTGTCCACCACCTCAAATGTGACAAGAGTCCAATGTCTTGATAAGCAATTTAGTTTCATCTGGGCCACCGCTGGTAGAAGATTTAAAAACAATAGCTTGGGTTTTCTTTAAATTTAGCAGGACTCTATATTTTACAAGATTTATTTATTTATTTCAGTTTCAGAAATAAAAACCTTTGAGCCAAGAAGGCTGTTTTACAAAGGCTCCATGTCAAGGAATCAAAACAGTACAATATGTAGAAAAAAAATGGAAAACATTCAATACAAGAATTTGACTGTTTGTCAGTTATGATTACATTGCAGGACATATTTGTTAACAGAATACAAAAGCAGATTGCAATACGAGAAGACAATATAACATATACAGGATAACCAATATCCAGCAATTTAGCAGCAAAGCAATATAGACCTGTTACTAAGTGCAGATAACCCGTTAGTAAGTGCAGTGAATTGGGATGTAGCAGCCAGTGGCGACTTTATCAGGGATGAGAATGTATGGGTGAAAAAGAGTAGGGAGGTAGTGGGGTATGGGTAGCAGCCAGAAAAGGCATTGTCTGTATGGATTGAGTGAGGGAAAAGAGAGATAGTAGGGGAAGCAGCAGAGAGTGGCAAGTTACGGCCTGACATGAGCAAGTAATAGAGGGTGGCTTCCAGTAGGTGGTTGAGACAGTGGACATGAGGGGTGCATAGTTCTGAATTTTATTAAAAGTTAACTTGGAGATATTTCTGGACCATGCTCCTGCTCTCTCCAACACAGTAAACAACTGTATCATCTGCACCATCAGTATCTTCCCTTATGTTCATCATCATCAGCAACAGTAACACCTTGGGATCCATGGGCACCTTCCTCCGACTTCTCCACCTATCCCATCACTGGCCATGCAAGTCAAGTCTCTTTCTCATCACCAGCCTTGCACCACTAGCCTTTTTTTCAGTTCATACATGTAGAAATTAGATGGGTAAGCCAGTCTTTCTAAGACCTCTCATCCTTACCACTTTCTTCCATATCAAAGAATGTCCCAAATGTGCCCCAGAAATGGGTATCTAACTGGGTGGCCAGGATGTAGTGACCAGCTGTATGAATTTCAGAAAGGCAGGTGTCACCCAAGAAATGGGTTCTTAGACTTTCTACCACATAACCAGAAAGGTATCTTCCTTCGCCTCATATTGAGACTTCATGTGAACATGTTGCAGGTTTATCAGGGCAGTAAGGGGGCATATCTACATTAGACTAGCTGTAGTAGCACAAACGGCCCATGTGACCTCCTCAAAAGGCTTCCACATAAAGCAGAGGGTCTCCATCAGTCACCATTGATAAGGGCTGATGTTCCTCTCTCCCTTTACAATACCATACTGAACTGGATACTGGTGGGTGGTCTTTTGTTGTTCAGGCAGCCTCTGCATCATGTAATAGGTTGAATTCCACCTTGTTGCAACATCTTGTTTCAGGTGGTGGAAGGAGAGGTGGTTCTACTTCTGGGTCTTGTATAATAGCTGCTGCACCATAAGCCTAATGGCTAAAGTGACCACTGACTTTTTTTGGCCACCCCATGTTGTTCTGCACACTGAAACATAGAAACATAGAAGTTGACGGCAGATAAGGACCGCAAGGCCCATCCAGTCTGCCCATTTTTTTTCTACCTTATAAATGTGCCATCGGCCTTTGCTCTGTCAGTGGCCTATCTATTCATAGTCATTTGTATTGCTCCCTTATGCCTATCCCATGCCTGTTTGAAGCCCTGCACTGTATTCATAGCCACCACTTCTTGTGGTAAGCCATTCCATGCATCCACCACCCTTTCTGTGAAAAAGAATTTCCTCACATTCCCCCTTAATCGGCCTCCCTCTAATCTCATGCTGTGTCCTCTTGTCCTGCTATTCCCTTCTTTAAAATCACTAAAGTACCAGGTTCATTCAGAGAGCAGTGCATGGAGCATGTGTATTGTCTCCCAGACTGACTGTCTTTATAATGTTCCCTGCATTACCTCACACAATAAAACTTTTGATTAATGAGTGTGGCGTCAGTAGTTTCCATCAAATTTCAAAACTGCTCATCCATATTGTACTTAGTTTGGCAAGTGTGAAGCCCTGTACCACATGTGTATGCAAGCTAAGTGGCAGATCTGTAGCTTTCAAAGGGTCTATAGTATATGGGAGTCCTCGATTCTACACCAATTTCTTCAGTTCTCGAAAACTTGCTGTAGTACAGTTCAAAGGTCAAAATACATGCTGTAGTGTCATACTGACATCACACTGATAGTACAAGAACTTTTTTGTCTTATCTGCCACCTCACTGGCCAAAGACACTCCTGCGAAGAAGAAACCTTGGGGGAAATGGTGGCGGTAGTTAGTGAGCAGTGAACTGTGGATCAAGTCAGTCTGGACACAGACAGCTATAGACAGCTCCATGTTACCAAACTGAAGGGCTTATCAGGTTTTTTTTTTCTTTTAAAAAATTAACACTGTGGCCACAGACAATTGGGATGATGGAACACAGTCAATCACGCTGTGATGTGTCGGTGCCAGTGGAAACAACGAACGCAAGTTAGAATGGATGCAGATAAGTTCAAATTTAAAAAAGAATTTGAGCTGTCTTTGTGAATCGAGGGCTCACATATATTATATAAAACAGTATATGGGTAACCATACACAGCAAGGCTGTGTTTAGTTACCCATACACTGTTCTATATGAGTTAAAAGCAGCCAAGTGTAATCTCCCCTACAAATGGGGGTTCCAGAAATGTCTGCCTGGGCTTACCTTAGCCAAGCCACTCTGTCTCCTCCTGCTCTTCCTGAGCACCTCCAGGAAAGCCTGTAATTTTTTTTGTAACTCCCAGGTGTTGTTCTGCCTCTCTGGTGCCCCAGCCTGCTGCCCAAGTACTTAATCCAGCCCTGCAGGGCTCGAGATGTCCACTACAATGTCCCACTATGCTGTCTGCCCTCAGGGCAGTGGGGATTGCATAGGCACGAGCAGCGCCTTTGATCTGCAACCACGCAGATTTGCAGTCACTTCGGGGAGAGTTCCATCAGTCCTGGGATCCCCCTTCCCTAATCGGGACCCGCTGACCCCAGACAGGCCGCTGAGAGGTTGCGCCCATAAAAATAAAGGGAGTATTGCGAGGTGTTGGATCAGGGCTCATTTAAATATTCATAAGCTGAGCCTCGGTCCTTTGAATATTCATTAAGTGCCTGTCTGCCCCCGGGGCAGCTGTTCTCGGCTATGGCCGACAAAAGAAAAAGAAAGTGTTTAAAAATAATAACATATTGTAACTGCTGCAAGTGGGGAAAGTGTGTTACAAGGGGAGAAAGTATTTAAAAGTGAGTGCTTTGCTCCTGGCTGAACCAGACAATTTGGGACTCAAAGTGTCAGCCTCTTAGCTGCTGCAAGACATCCTTAAACAGTGGTAGCAGCGACAGAAAAACAAACTGAGCAATTCAGTCACTCCATGCAGTGACAGCAAGTACCCATTCTGGGCTAAAGAACTGTGGGGCATTGGGGCAAATATTTATTTATCTCTGGCTGCACCAGGACATTAATCATGACTGTATCTGATCTGCTAAAGGAACAGTGGGTTAAGCAGCAATTACCAGCAGTCACAGCCAATTGGGAAGCCAGGAAAACAAAGCCAGGACTTGTGGGACATTCACTAAAGCTCATTGGTAAATGCCAAGTGCTCATGGGGACTTTCAGGGACCTAATTGTAGGCACCAGACCAACAGTACATCGAGTAGCTTCATGTATTATTCATTTCTGTGATTGACAGGTCCTCCAGCCATTTGGAGGCCAATCACCCCATCCACTGCAGCCAATCAGGAGCCTTGGAAAAGCCCTATAAGAAACAGTGTAGGCCAGCATTTTGCCAGAGTCTACAGAGGATGCTTGAGAAAAGTATTGGTATATAAATGTACTGGAAGAGACTACACCTCAAAATAGATATGCTTGAGAAAAGTATTGGTATATAAATGTACTGGAAGAGACTACACCTCAAAATAGATATGCTTGAGAAAAGTATTGGTATATAAATGTACTGGATGTGATTCCAATTTACACTGTGCTGTACTGAAATGTTCAGTTTCTATGACAAGCAGGGCCATCCCTGCCTTTCTGTGACCAGCAGGGCCACCCCTGCTACTCTGCCAAATGCAGGGCAATCCCTGCCTCTTTGATAAAGATCAACAGCCATTGTTGAAAGTTCTTTTCAAGTTTGCCCTCTTCCTTCTAATCAGAGCTGACCAAGTTGACCAGCTGCAACACCCTTCAGGCATGCAACATCCAAGACTTTGATATCTGGGTACCCAGGGTATAGTGTAAGATTGTAGGGTTTCAGCTGTATCTGGGACTGGTACCAGTGTGGGGAAAATAATTATTGTGTAACATCAGATTTAGTCAACAGCTTAGATAGCTAGGGTGCTTGGTATCATGTTCGGTCATTCGCACTGTGATTTGCCTTTTCTGTAATCTAGTAACCACCCAGCTGGAGGGTTCACCAGCACCAAACTAACATCTTGTACATTTTGTAAATAGTAAGAAGTATAACCTCTGTTCCTCCTGTTTCCCCATCCTAACTCCTATGTCTGCCAAATAAAACTTGTTGTTACTGTTCTTGAAAATCATTGTGTGTGAGCATATTATTAGAGAGTGTCATTAATTGAAAAATGTTTGAAATGTGGGGAAATGTCTATTGGGTCATGTCTGGGGGTGGTAAATGGTATTTGTGGGTGGTATAACATCTCAGGGGGTTATACCAGGTAACAGCTAGCCCATGTAAAGTATACTCTGAGTGGAGGCACTGCACAAATTGGTTTAGACTTATAAGTTAGCGAACCCAAATCCCATTAGCCTAGCTCATAGGTAGTAGGCAGGGGGGTAACACTAGGAGTAGCTCCACCTAGGGGTTACACAAGTATTCCTGAAAAGTTTACAGATTTTCACACGCAAGTAAACTGTGAGGTTTTAAGCCCCTGTAAGTAACTTTAAAACTAGATAACACAGTGTCACCAATTTTGGTACATACATAACCCTTAGAAAGGAGACTGTGTATGTCAACTTTCTAATCTCTTGCTTAAAGGATGGCCAAGTTACTATCAGCACAACATTACAAAATAACATAAGTATTAAAGTAGAATTTAATGAGTTTTTGTGAGAATTGTGGAATTCTATGATAGTTTTGTGGAAGCCATATCAATACATTTTGCCTAGCCATACACCTGACCTGCCACGGAGGGGGAAGAAATGGCCAAGTCCAGTGGAAATAAGGTAGCATTCCTAAGGGATTCCATAGTAAAGCTGTTGGCATAGGCAATGGAGCCAGTGGTGGGGGGAAGGGCAGGAGGATCAGCAGACTCACTTCTGTAGCTGGGGGAGTTAGCCAGTGCATACTGACCTCTCTTCATTTCGGTCAGTGACGCAGCATTACTTTTAAGGAAAAGAAGTTGATGAAAGTTCGAAGGGGACAGTAGGCAATCGGCTTTTAAATTTTTTTTTTTTTTTACTCAACATACCTAAAATCTGGGCATCATTAAGTACTGTATATATTTAAAGAAACTGGAAATTGAGTGGGTTGCACCTGATAGAGTAGTTGTTTGGGCTTCCTTTCCCCTCTAAAAACTCTCTAACTTCCATATCCAAATCCTGTTCTGCTTTGATAATCATGAATATTCCGTACATTTCTGTTAATACACCATGGAATCTACATGAAAAATTGTAGAATATTCAGAATTATTAAATGCCAACCATGCTGACTGTATGTATATTTGAAATGGCTATTGTTGCTCCAGTGCCCATGACTGTGGTGTGGCACAGTTGTAGCCTATATAGTTCTAACCCCCTACTTTCTGGTGCAGACCCCCACCACTGGTTGTGGAAGAGTTGGAAGGACACTGCAGGATGTCTTGCCTTTACAGACATTTTCCTATTTTCATCACCTGCTTGCCTATCAGCATTGTTTAGTTCCTGCTCTGCTATCTGCTGTCCCAACGCCTTCAACTACTGCAAGCTGCTGACGAGAGGAGGGGAGGCGTGGGTGACCTACACCGAGGGTCCCCCCTCCAGCACACTAGTTGTGGTGATCTGTTCCTTTTGGGGCCCTACCATAGGGGGTGTCCTGGTTTGCCCCTTTTACAGGTTTCCAGGAGCCCTGGTTTGCTCCTTTTCTAGGTCTCCAGTTGCCTATAATCTGTGGGGGTGGTTACTACTGTCCTTACCATGGAAGAACTGGAAGCCACCTCTCCTATGTTCAGGAGGGGGCGGCAGGTCGGTTTTACGACACTAATAATTATGATACTGGCCCTGGGGCCAGTCCTCCTTTATTGTGCTACCTCGACTCCTAGCCTATTTATTGACCCAGGGTTGTGGCCCTCCTCCCATGATGATACTGATTTCTCCTTTTCCAACCTACTTGTAACTAAGGTAATGCACTACGGTACTATGCTTAGCCTTGACACTAGATGCCTTATGTGTACGGGTCAGGTGAAGAAAGTCTGAAGCATGCACAGGCCTGGAGGTAGGCCGTCTGTAAGATTGTTCCTCCCCTGGCTAGCCCTACTCTCACTTCTAATGGCTGGAGATATTGAGCTCAATCCTGGGCCATCTAAGCTGATCTCTAATATTCCGCCACCTGGAATGGGAATAAGGGACTAAAAATAGTGCATATGAATATTAGGAGCTTGCTTCCTAACCGAGATGATCTCCTAGCATGGACTGAGCTATACAAGCCAGACATCCTAGGGATAACTGAGACTTGGCTCAAACCTCGATTCTGACTCTGCCTGCTTCCTAACAAGATACGAGTGCATTCTGCCTAGACAGGACTGGGGTAGGAAGGGGGTGGCACCTCATCTACTACAGATCCCATCTGAAAATCTCCCTGGTGGCACAGAGTAAACCTGATCATCCACCTTGTGAGTTTCTTCATGTGCTCCTGCTGCTGGGCGATGCTAAGAAGCTGCACTTGGTGTGCGCCTCATAACCCTCCTGGGGGTCTAATAGGACTCACTTACCTCTTAGATGCAGTTAGGCCCAGTATAGGTGACAATGAACTCATTATTATGGGTGATATCAACATGAACTGGGAGAGGGCAATATTAGGAAATGCTAATCACAACTTGCCTGCCTATCCCTTAACCAACTAATCCATGACCCGATGAGACAGGCAGCCAATGGTTCCTCAAGTTCCTGCTGGACTGGATCCTGACCAACCGGCCGGAGAGGATTGCCTCATCAGGCACGCTATCAGACTCCATATCTGACCACCCCGGTATACTGTGTCTGGAAAATCCCCTCCCCTAGAATTCCACACAAAATCATTCAAGTCAGAAAATACTCCAGTTTTGACCCTGAGGCTTTCCTGGCCAATCTAGGATGTACTGACTGGACCAGGGTGCTTGAAGCCTCTGACCCCTCAGTGGCAGCCTCCTGCTTCATACATTCCCTTGGTGTTCTCCAAGATAGACACGACTCCCAGGTCACCCGAGGGTGAGGGAACAGCCACCTTCTGGCTGAATGGTGACTTACTTGCCCAGATGCGGAGAGAGACAAATGCTGGGCAAGTACTAAGGGTTCCAGAGATCCTGCTAATCTCCTGAGATATCGGCAACTCAGGAATCGTGTAAAAGCCATTAGGGCTGCCAAAAGTAACTTCTGTAAATCGGCACTACTTAGCTCTGTCAGAGATCCTAGGAGGTTCTGGAGGAACATTAAATCCCTCATCAGTGGGCCCTCTCACTCGGGTGTCATGGACATGATTATTGATGGAGTCTCGTGCAATAATCCCCACACTATAGCCGACCACCTCAATCTCCACTTCTCCAACCTTTCGGGCCCTCACCTCTCGTTTCACGACCAATGGGGGTCGCTCGCTTAATATCCCTCCAATGCAGAGTGAACATCCTCCTCGGAGAGTATTTAATCTCAAGGCTGTGTCTGTCCTTGATGTTCGGAACCGCTTGGCTGCCCTCTCCCAGCACTCCAGTGCAGGGCCTGACAACCTTGAGCCCAGACTTCTCAAGCTGGGAGCAGCTTACATTGCCCCTCTGATTGCCCATATCTTTAACCTATCCCTTAGCTCGGGGATAATCCCTGACATCTGGAAGGAGGCAAGGATAGTCCCTGTTTTGAAGCAGGGAAATCCCAAACTCCCTGACAACTATCGCCCTATTGCTATTCTCCCATCCCTTGGTAAACTCCTGGAAAAGGTTGTGGCGGAGCAACTCTCGGAGTACGTGGATACCCATGAGCTGCTTTCTGGGGCCCAACATGGTTTCCGGAAGGGTCATAGTACCACTACTGCCCTGATTACTGTAACCTCTAGTATTAGATCCGCCATGGATCAGGGCAAACTGTCAGGTGCTATATTTATTGACTTGTCAAAAGCTTTTGACCTTGTCAACCATGACCTACTGTGGGAGCAGCTTAGGGCTCTCGGGAGGGGATCTTTAGACTTAAGCAGGGAGGCATCACCAGAGGGCATGGTTTGAAGTTGGAAGGTGGAAGGGTGAGGGGGGAAAAGAGGAGGAGGTTTTTCACTGAGAGGGTGGTGGACCCTTGGAATGCTCTGCCTGGTGAGCTGGTTCAGAGATCCACAGTGGAGAGCTTTAAGAGAGGGTGGGACAGACACAGAAAGTGGATGTATCAGATGATGGCCTGTCCCGGGGGGGTTGGGATGGATGATAGGGGTTTCTGGAGCACAAGGGATGGGAGGGTCTCGGCACCCAACTAAGGATCTAGGTTCGAGCAGACTTGATAGACCATAAGGCCTAATCTGCTGGCAAATAGTATGTTAGTAGTATGTTAGTATGTTCTCTCCGCATGCCATGAGTTGGATGATGGGCTACCTAATGGGCAGAAAGCAGCGCACCTGCTTTAACAAGGTCCTCTCAGAGCCTAGGGCTGTGACTATGGGAGTTCCCCAGGGATCATTACTTGGACCTCTCCTATTCTCACTTTTTATTAATCAACTCCCATGGGTGATCTCTCGTTGCCAAGTCACGCTTTATGCAGATGACCTTGTGCTAGTGGCCCATGCTCGTAATGCTGCTGACCTTAACCAGTACCTATCTGAAGACTTCAGCACAGTCTTGGCCTGGATTACCAACCATAGACTGGTATTGAATCCTAACAAAACTCAGGCCATGCTCTTTGGTTCCACGGCTGAGTTAAAAGCCCCATCAGCTATGCTCAAAATAGCTTAGATGGAGGCCCCTGTTGCCAACAGCGAGCTCAATTAAATATCTTGGGTCACCCTTGACCCACAACTTGACATGGGAAGCCATATCCACAACATCTGCAGAGCCACCAGGTGTAAACTTGGCCTTGCGTACAGGGCCAAATACAACCTGACTCCGGGAGCGAGGCTGGCACTTGCGAGGGGAGTGCTTCTCCCCTCCCTTAGTTATGGATACCACCTATTTGCCAGGTCACCTCAAATCCATCTTAATCGGTGGAACACGGCATATAATGATATCTGTCGGTTTGCACTTGCTGCTCCCAAACTCACCCACCGATGTGAGCTCTATGACAAACTCAACTGGCTCCCCCCTGCGGAATTCCTGATCCTTGGTGTAGGAAACTTCACCAGGAAAGTGCTTGCCATGGGCATACCGTCGGACTCATGATCTCCTCCCAAAACTGGACGCCATCCCCTACCAGCTCAGGTCACAGACTGCCGAGTTGCTTAAAGTTCCTCACTCGACCCTTATGGGGATCGTGACTTTGCCGCTTTGTGCCTAGGCTCTGAACTCCATTCCGACTCTGTTCGCTCTGCCCTTCCCATGGGACCTTTCGCCCTCCCTGTGGTCCCACCTAAAACAAACGACAAGATGTGACTGCTCCTAGTCTCTGTAATGTAATACTCCGCAGTCCACTATTGTCCACTCTGAGTCCATGATGGTCTATGAAATATGTATTCAGTGATTCTAATGTCTATCTTTGTCCTGTAACAATTTGTACTATGTGTGGCAGTATCTCTGCCCTTATACAAGCGTTGTTATAGCTGTTTTTTTACTGTATCATGCTGTTTCTCCAATGTTGCCATGTATGTATACTGTATGTTTTGTGCTCTCCCGGGTCGTTCCTGAAAATAGGCATACTACTTGTCTAGTGTACTTACCCGGTAAACAAAAGCTAAATAAATAAATGATGCTAGCGCAGGTAATTAGATTTGCCTGCCTGCAGTACAGGTCAAATGTGTGTAATGCACAGCCAAGAACTGCAGCTTGAGTATGGAGCTGTTGTTGTTCATATAGACATACATGATATAGGGAGAACATGTCCTGACACAAAGAGGTCATTTACAGAACTAAAAATATCCTTTAAGGAAAAGGTATTCACGGAGATCTTCTCTGAGATTTCATGGTCCTGGAGCCTGTCTGGAATGACAGCAAACTATTAGGAAAGCTAAGTTTTGCTAAGAGTCTGTACAAAGAGAGAGGGTCTTCCTTTTCTAGCTAACTAGAGGGCATTCTGGGGCAAGGAAGGCCTGCATGCCCAATATGACCAACACTACAGTTGCATCAGTAGGGAGAACTCATTAAGATACAATTAAAAGCAGCACATGCTAGTGATACCTTTAAATGCAAATGCTGAGGAAGTGCCAGAGTGGCACCAATCACTGGGGGTACTGGACTCCCAAGAATCATAGCTGTTTGCATTAAATAATGTTGTATTTGCACTTAATCTTATCTCTAGTGTGTGATGCTTTTTGCTGCTTTTGATGGTATTTTGTCTTTACTAACAGGTGCACTTTTCAATCTTCTGAATGCAGTCCTCTGTGCATTTGTTTGGGTCCTGGTAAACATAATGGATGGGGGGGGGGCAGGAGAGAGCTAAATAGCTGGGGAGGTAGTTAGTGTAGGAGATCACAAGTTGCTGGAGTTTGATGCATGGGTATACCAAGGGACAGGCAGCAGAGCTTATTAGCACATAAATAGCAGACCCTCAGTTGGAGTTAGGAGGCACAGAGAGGCAACAGTTCTGTCTTGAGTGCAGACCATATGAGAATCACATCCAGCAAAACTGACTAGCCTGAGAACCTGATGCACTTATAAGCCAAGGACTTCGAGGCACTCAGAAAGACCTAGTAGGGAAAGGAAATGATTGGGACACCAATAAGAAAGAATTCCAGCTATTCGGAAATGATAAGTAAGACAAAAAATGGAATAGTGGACTCTCTTTTTATGAAAGGTTGTCACTGTAAAGAACAAAGAGCATATCAGTGGAACAAACAGATAATGAGTCCACCTGGCCGGGCCGTTGCCAGGATTTTCACAAGGGGGAGGGTCTTTTTATGCAGTCTGCAACCTTTTAAAAAAAGCTGTGGGTCTTAGGGCCACCAGGACCCCAGAAGCCATGGGGTCTTAGTTGCTCTGTGGTGCATTTTGTGGTTTATTTTGAAGCTAAAGAAGTTATATCTGAGATCCCCTACACCCCTTGCTCTAAGCAAAATTCATATCTGGCTGGCTGCAGGGTGAATACATATATGTATTCAGTACTGGAGGGCAGCAAGATGCTGCTACTGTGATATACCTAAGGCATTGTCTCAGATATATTATGTTATCAGCTTTAATATCTGCAGCTGTATCAACTGGTGTGTAGGTAAGGGGTCTGGGGGCTGCCAGGCCCCTAGACGCTCTGGGGTACTAGATGATCTATAGCTCATTTTGTGGCTTATTTTAAACCAAAATAACTCATCTGTGAGCTCCCTTCCACCTCCTGCTATAAGGACAATTTGTACTATCTGGGTGGCACAGATTGTATGTGTGTGTGTGTGTGTGTGTGTGCGCGTGTGTATAAATATATGCACTGAACCTCAATGAAGAGTCTGCAGCTGGTTTTGGCTGGGTATTGTACACTACTAACTTACTGCAGTGCTGGCTTGCTTCTAGGGCAGGGGTCTGGGGCTGATAGGCCCCCAGAAACCATGGGCTACGTATACTCTGTGGTGCACTTTTGTGGCTTATTTTAAGTCTAAATAACTAATATCTGAGCTCCCTCTACCCCTTGCTGTAACCCCCACCCTCCCCAACTCAATATACCATTTAAGCAATTGAGTCAGTGCAACATGGCCTATAGCAAGGCTAGCAGGATGTTGGGATGTATTGGTATAGGTATTGATAGCAGAAGAAAGGAGGTAATACTTCCCCTCTACAGATCCCTGGTGAGGCCTCACCTTGAGTACTGTACCCAGTTCTAGAGTCCTCAACTCAGAAAAGATAAGGATAGGTTGTAGACAGTGCAGTGCAGAGTAACTAAAATGATTCAGGGACAGCAGGGCAGATCCTATGAGGAGTCTCTCAAGGCACTAAATATGTACTCATTGGAGACCAGAAGGGAGAGGGGAGATATGATAGAGACCTTCAAGTTCCTTTTTTGTTTTGAATTTCTATTTTTTCTCCCCTACCTTGTATCTCGCTGAACTCTCTCCAGCGACTGCCCAACACCACGGACTCTACCTCCTTGTGTGGCCTAAGCTCTTCTCTCCCCCAACGCTGGGCATCCCATGGGTCTACCCTCCAGGGAAGGGCCACCTCCACCCAGGGCGTTCTTTCTATAGGGTTGAGCACCGGGCCGAGGAGGAGGAGGCAGGATGAGGAGAGCAGTGCCCGACTACAGGAGTGTGGTTCAAGGCTGGGAGGCACTTTCACCTATCGGAGGGAGGAGGCGGGGTTTCTTACTTAATTATGCCCCTATGGAGCCTGGCTACCAAGGAAATGTACTGCCGTGGCTCCTCCCCCCCCCGGCATATGCCACAATGCTATTTTCGGGCACCTCCAGCCTCCGCCAGAGGTCACTCCTTGAGCGGTCGTCTCCCCAGCCTTCCCCAAGGAAGAGAGAGCAGTCCTCCAGACACTCAATCTCTTCCCCCCTCCACCAACCCCTGGCTGCCCAGGCTCATTTCCGAGCCCAGGTCGCCGGTGTGGCGTGAGGTGTGGCATCCAGCGCCTCAACCTTCAGCGACACTGGGCCAGCTCTTCAAGTTCCTTAAAGGAATTAACAAAGTGAACTGCGGGGTACTATTTAGCTTGAGTACCAATTCGCGGGGACGTGGACACGAATGGAAATTAACAGGAGGTAGGTTCAGGAGAGATGTGAGGAAGTGCTACTTTACGGAAAGGGTGGTGGAACTTTGGAACAGTCTGTCAACTGAATTGGTAGGTGCAAAAAATCAGAGGATTCAAGCAGGGCTGGGACATAATGAAGAGAATAGTTGTTACTGGGGATGACAGGACCAAGGAGAAGAATAGAGAGAGGATGGAGAAGGTTAGTACCCTGGAGAAACAGTAGGTTCCAATGATTATAGGGAACTTGGGCAGACTGGATGGACCTCTATGCCTTTTTCTGCCATCATTATCTACGTTTCTATACCAGGCACCCTGCTTGGAAAAAAATCTGTAATATAATTCTTAGTTCATTATTGGGTACTACACTTGTTGCCCCCAATCCATTCTCCAGTGTGGTAGGCATGACAAAGGGAGTGAGGAGAAAGGTAATTTGACAGTGACGGGGATTCCCAGTGCAGAGTTACCATCTCCTAAATGCCTACCCCCACCTCCGCCATGCTTCCAAAAGTATAGTGGTTATGTTCATAACACTGAACTGTAGCAACAAATGTCATTATAATGACACATGCGTTCATCTGGAGAAAACGCTTATCACAACTTATTTGTTTTAACGGCGTCTGGCACAGATGACACAAACAACAGTGAAACTGAATGTCAATGAAAATGGGACCACAGTGAAGACCTTTCTGAATAGCACAATTAGCAAGGTGGCAGTGTAGATCCCAGCCAGACCCTTCCAAACACATGCATTGCCTTTCCACTGTGGTACCTCTTTTGCTTAACTTATGAAAACTTAAAACAGGCATATGAAACATGACAACTTTGCATTTTGTATAGAGGAGGATTTAAGTAATTTATTTCTAAATCTTCAGCCCGCCCACCTGAACAGCTCCCTTGTCCAACTGCATAGCCTTTCCCTTGATATGCAGTTATTAAGGGACACATCTTCGGCAATAGTGGCCAGCAAAATTTGCCTGCTGGTGACTGATAATATTATAAGTTGAGGTCCTCTTCTTCTTTTTTGCTGTCTTGGAGACGTTGTCTCTGAGCCCGCTGCCATGCTCCATCTTCCTCGAGTGCTAGCTGACAGTGTGAATTGTGGGCAGCAGCCGTGCTGTATTCCAGTCACATTCACAGTGCTGACATGAGCTCCAATTGGCCAGCCAGTCATAGGGGGAGGGTGCAGAGAAAGACTCACAAAGCAGCTCCAGTCTTACTGGTACTGAGGGAGTGGACTGGCAGCAGAAGTTGGGGGGGCGCATGCAGAGAGAATATGCTGGGGTTCATCATGTGTGCATAATCACTCTGTGACAGTCACAAAATAAAACAGAAATTATTACATTTTTTGTACAAATGATGAAAAAGGGGGAGTTTGAAAAGTTGTTTTTTTTTTCGAACCAAACGATCCCCCCTGGCAATGGCTATGCCTGGTCAAGCTCAGAGAAAGGATCATGGGTGGGTGGGTAGGGACCAAACAGATAATCATCCAGAGCTGTACTACATGACTACAAACAGTTAAGCTCAGCTGGCAAAATTAGGAGAGCAAGCAAACCATATGCAATCGTGAGAAGTGCTTTGCAGAATTAAAGTTGTACAAGTGGAAACATGGTGGCATTACTTATTCTGCTTCCATAAATGTTTGAGAACATTTTAACAATTAGTGATCCACAGTATTTGAACAGTAAATGTAAAGCTACTAAGGCACATGTGTTCAGCTTAGTTTCATTTCAGGTGCCACTGACAGTGAGTATGCTTGTCAAATGTCAGGTCTGATTCTGCAATGGAAACTGAGCTATGAGCATCCACATTTTCACAAACATTTCACAAATAATTATATTTTGAAATTAACAGCCACTGTGACTTAAAAATTCTTTTATCAAATCTTGCCACATTTAGCAATTTCAAAGACCCTTCCACATCCTTAGTAAACAAGAATTCTGCATTTATGATCTTGTAATATCATGTAAAGAGAACTTTTGTGCATTCACTAGATTAGGACTCGTAAAAAAAATTGACTCTTGCAGGAGTTACTTGGGGGAAGGGGTATTTTTGGTCATATTCGATACATCAATATTGGGAGGAAAAGCAGCAGGTAGGGCGTAATTCTTGACCCTAAATGAAACTGTCATCCAACCCCTGGTGAAACTGACAAGAGCAGTGGTCTATAAACCTCCAGCATCAACTCAGATCTTTATGGATGAGTTTGAGTCCTGACTAAGTTATTTCTGGCTTCATTCTCCCCAACTGTCATTATGGGAGATTTTAATTTGCAGATGGAGGTTTCTAACTCAATGGCGAAGAGAAATTCCTAAAGCTGACTGAATTCTCCAATCTATCGCTTTAAAAATCATTACTGTGTGTTCTATTGGACATCGTCTTGGCATGATCTTAACTAAATATGGTACAGTGGAGTCTCTTACCATTGAAGATTATATATCGCTAAAGTTATTTTAACTAATCAGCAATCAGAACTGCAGGGCCTCACATCTTGTGTATAGTTGTCATCCCATGTTGCATTTTCTGATAGCCCCCCAATCAGGACAGCATGAGGAGGAACTGGATGAGAGGGGTGGGGAAAGAAGTGAGGGACCAAGGGAAGACAGGGTGGAAGAGGGCAGATCAGGAGTGGGGGGGAGGGACAAGAGTTGCTGTGGAGGGTGGAGTCTCTGAATGCCGCAAGTCTGGGGAACACGGTGGTGGAACTATACTCCCTGTTGGCTGAGGGAGAGGTGGAAATAGTGGCCATCACAGACACTTGGACCACACAAAGCCACACCTGGGACCTAGCAGTTCCACCAAATGAAATGTGCAGAAAGGAAAGGGGGACAGGAAGGGGGAAGTGGCTCTGTATCTGAAGGAGGGGATAACTTGTACCAGAGAGGAAGAGGCGGAGAGTAAGGCTGAAGACTTGTAGGTACAGGTACAGTCCACTAACGGGAGGAAAATAATGATGGGAATGGTCTACAGACCACTTTTCCAGGATGAGGAACTGGACAGTTTATTGGAGTCCCAAATCAGGGATATGTCCAGCAGGGGGATGTAGTAATACTGGGGGACTTCAGTCTACCTGAGATGGACTAGAATATCCCTGTTACCTCCTACACTAGGGAACAAATACCTCTGGATGCATTCCAGAGTGGTTTCCTGACTCAAGGTGTCATGGAGCCCACTAGGGAGAGGGCCATCCTGGATCTTGTTCTGTCCAACTGTGCCCATGTTCAGGATGTGAAGGTGGGTGTGCTACTTCCACCACTCAGTATGGTTCCACCTACTCATGGGCAGAGGGAAGGTCAGGATGAGGGTTCTGGAGTTTTAGAGGGCTGACTTTGGTAGGATGGGAGAAGTTCTAAAAGAACACATTTCTGGAATTGGAGTGGGAATGGATGTGGAACAGAAATGGGCCATAATAAAGAAGGGATGGTTTGAGGCCACTAATGAGTGTGCCAAAATCAAAAGTAAGAAAGCTAAGTCCAAAAAGCCCAGCGGGTTCAGCAAGGAGGTGGCAAAAGTGGTAGGGAACAAGAGGTCAGCTTCAGAAAGTACAGGCGTACTCAGGAGTAGGATAGGGTAGACTACTCCACTAAATCAAGGAAGGGTGGTAAGAGAGGCAAGGGCTATGACAGACTTACAGCAAGCATAGGGGATAAAGAGGGTGAGAAGGCCTTTTTTTGGGTGTATAAGGGTGAAAAGGAACATAAAGGAGGAGACTGTCATGTTAACAAAGGAAGAGGAATGGGAAGAGGGTAGAGAAGAGAAAGCAGAGGTGCTTAACAAGTACTGTACTTCAGTTCAGTCTTCTCTAGAGAGAAGAACAGACCAGTACCACAAAGGAACAAGGAGGTGGGGACTGGGAGGGGGGAAGTCACAGACAGTGCAGTACAAGCTGACAAGGTACTCAAAGGCCTAAGGGCCCTACAGGTGGACAAATCTTCAGGGCCGGATGGTATGCACCCAAGAGTCCTAAAAGCAGTGGTGTAGGTTCTGGCAGGTCCCCTGGCAGACCTGTTTAACACCTCACTGGAGTTGGAAAATGTATCCCCAGACTGAAGAATGGTTCATGTGGTGCCTCTATAAAAGTGGGCCAAGGGACAATCCAGGGAACCACAGGCCTGTCAGCCTGACCTTAATGATGGGTAAACTGATGGAGACCATCCTGAAAAAGAGATTGGTCAGTTTTCTGGAGGAAAATGGGCTCCAGGATGTGAGATAGCATGGGCTTGGAGAAAACAAGAATCTTCCAGCTCCCTAGCTAATAAATGGAAGTAATGCACTTATTGCGTTATGAAGCAGAAAACATCATGTAGTAAAAATCAGTAGGCCTGTACTACACCTTGGCCCTGTTGCTAAACACCAGCACCTCAGTCATGTTAATCATGGATTCATTCTGTTTAAAACATTCATTTTATTTGAAAATGATTTGCAGCAGCTTGTTCACAATGTCTGTATAATGATTTTCATACAAAGTTTCTTTCCAATTTATATGAACATACGAACATACGAAAGTTGCCAGCAGCAAAAGGTCATCCTGGTTTATCTAGGCTTAAGATTGCAGCTAGCTCCCTATTCAGCAGCTGCCCCACTTCCCCTCCCCTTCCTTCCCTTTACCGTCCCCTTTGCCCTGTCCCACCCCTTCTTGAAGCATTCCACTGTGATACATTCCACCACCTCAGCTGGTAGGGCATTCCACTTTGCCATCACCCTCTCCATAAAGAAATGCCTCCTCACCTCCTTCCTGAATCTACCCCCCTCCAATCTCATGTCATTACCCTTAGTGTCTCTCCTCACCCCCCTCCTGAATAGATCCTTTGTGTCTGTTTTGATTATCCTCTTCATGTATTTGAAGGTCTCAATCATGTCCCCCTGTCCCTCCTCTCCTCCAGTGTGTACATGTTTAACTCTTTTAGTCTGACCTCATATGGCAAGTCCCCCAGGCCCTGAATCATCTTCATTGCCCTACACTGCACCTCCTCCAGCAGCCTAATGTCCTTTTGTAGGTACAGGCACTAGTACGGCATGCAGTATTCGAGGTGGGTCTAACCAACGATCTGTATAATGGTAGAAAAACCTCCCTTCTTCTTGAGGTAATGCCCCTTGCAACGCACCCCAGCATTTTGTTTGCCATTGCTGCTGCCTTTCTGCATTGTGCAGAATCGTTCATTGCTCCCGTGATAAGCACCCCCAGATCCTTCTCCTCTTCTGTTACCTCCAGCCACTCTCCCCTCCCCCCAATGTTAGCTTCTCCTTGGATTTTTTGATCCGAAGTGCAGTACCTTGCATTTTTTTGCATTGAACCCCAGCTGCCATCTGTCAGACCATGCCTCTAGCCTTGCCAGATCCTCCTGTAGCCCCTACCACCCAACCTTGTGGTCCACCACTGCTCCTATCTTGGTGTCATCCACAAATAGGCCGATTCTGCTGCTGATGTCTTTCGAGATGTCTGCAATAAATATGCCAAACAGCACTGGGCCCAACACCAACCCCTGTGGAACACCACTTGTCACAGGCTTAGGGGATGAGTATTCCCCAACTACCACCACCCTCTGCTGCCTATCTTTCAGCCAGTTCTCCACCCGGCCCACCAGTTTTGGTCCTGCCCCTGTGCCACATAGCTTGCTTCCAAGTCTTCCATGTGGTACTGAATCGAAGGCCTTACTGAAGTCTAGGTGCAGGATATCCACTGCATGGCCCCCATCAGTTTGCCTAGTCACCCAGTTATAGTATTTCACCAGGTTGGTCTGGCATGACCTGCCCTTGATAAAGCCATGCTGCCTCCCGTTCTGCACCCCGTTCACCTCCAGTAGTGCCACTCGCCTCTCCTTTAGGATGGAGTCCATTAGCTTCCCCACTATGGACGTTAGATTTACTGGCCTAGAGTTCCCCAGTTTGTCCTTGGGTCCACTGTTGTGGAGGGGAACCATGTGAGCCAGTCTCCAGTCATGGGGTATGCATCCTGTGTCTAGAGATGAATTAAATAATTCTACCAAGGGTCCTGCCAGGACCTCTGCCAGCTCCTTCAGCACTCTTGGATGTACTCCATCTGGCCCTGGTGCCTTGTCCACCCTCAATGCCCTTAACCCCTCCAGCACCCTCCCCACTGTGATTTCTCCATCCGTCATCCCCCCATCTGTTTCTATGCTTCCTCCTACTATGAGTAGTCTCCCTTTCTTTTGTAAAGATTGAACAGAAGTAGTCGTTGAGCACTTCTGCCTTTTCAGCCCCCTCTTCCACCCCCCCCCTTCTTAAAGAGGGAGTCTGGCCAAAATTTGTAGAATCAATAAATTCAGAATTTGGATCAGCATATATCCAGTCAGCTGCATGCCAAAACTGAGATCTTCAAGTTACTTTATTTAAAAGTTGCAAGTCATTTTGTAACCCTAAATTTACTGTCTGTTCAAAAAAGCCAGTTTTGGTAAAGAGCTACTGATGATATTACAACCAGAACTCACAGCCTAGTCCTTCTTGCAAACTGCTTTACAAGACTTATTTCTCCCACATTACATACAACTGCCATGGTATTAAACAGCTGGAAAAGGAAAGCTGGCAATGGGTGAGTCAGGGCATGCATTTCCATAGTGTGTAGATGCAAGATACAGTACTTAAGAATGTGATGAGGGGGGGCAGAATACAGCAGCAAACATGGCTTTAGGATGACAAAAATATTTGCAATTTTTATAACAGTGCAGGGATGAGATTTTGAAATGTCACCAGACTGCAACTGTGGAATGCAGCAATGACACAATCTCAGAAAGTAGGTGGGACGCACAGTTTTGGAAAGTGGCAGGGATGCTAAGATTCTTAATGTGGCAGAGATACACAATTTTGAAATGCAGGAGACACATAGTTGTGGAAGGTGGTAGGGATATGTAATTTTGTAATGTGCGTTGGATGGATTAATTTGGCATGCAGTGTAGTGATGCAGAATTTCAAAACATGGTTGGTATACTTGATTTCAGATTGTGGTGGTAACATTCAAGTTCAGAATGCAGTGTGGACACAAAATCTCAGGAAGTGGCAGTGACGCAGTTTCAGAATGAGGCAGGGATGCATAGTTTTAGAATGTAACTTGAGCATGCAATTTTTGAATGCGACAGTGACACTCATCTTCAGAATGTGGTGGGGATGTTCAGTTTTAGAACATGGTGGGAGTGCACATTTTCAGAATGTGACAATGACAGGCAATACTGGAGCATGGAATTATACACAATGCACAATTTCAGAATGTGGCAGTGACGCTCAGTCTTGGATGTGGCATTGATGCAGAGTTTTGGAATGTGGTGGTGACACAAATTTAGGATGTGGCAATGACACAATTTCAGAATGTGGCTAATGCACAATTTCAGAATGTGGCAATGGCTCACAATTTCGTAATGTGGTGGTGATGCTGATGTACAGTTTTGGAATTTGGCAGTGATGCACAGTTTTAGAATGTGGTGGTGGCACACAGTTTTGGAATGTGGCGGTGATGCGTAGTTTCAGAATGCGGCAGTGCGGCGCAGTTTTGGAATGTGGCAGTGGTGCATAGTTTCAGAATGTGGTGGTGATGCGCAATTTTTGAATGTGGCGGTGATGCACAGTTTCAGAATGTGGCAGTGCCGCATGACTTCCGAATGTGGCAGTGCCACGTGACTTCAGAATGTGGCAGTGCTGCACGACTTCAGAATGTGGTGGTAGTGCATGACTTCGGAATGTAGCAGTGATACACAACTTTGGAATGTGGCATTGCCACACAATGCCGCACGACTTCAGAATGTGGCGGTGATGCATGACTTCAGAATGTGGTGGTCATGCACAATTTGGAATGTGGCAGTGCCGCATGATTTTGGAATTTGGCAGTGACACACGACTTTGGAATGTGGTGGCGATGCACTACTTTGGAATGTGGCGGTGATGCACAACTTCAGAATGTGGCAGTGATACACAACTATGGAATGTGGCAGTAATGCACAACTTCAGAATGTGGTGGTGACGCACAGTTTTGGAATGCAGCGGTGATGCTCAGTTTCAGAATGTGGTGGTGAAGCACAATTTTGGAATGTGGCAGTAATGCACAGTTTTGGAATGTGTTAATGATGCACAATTTCAAAATGTGACAATGACACAATTTTGGAATGTGATGGTGACAGTTTCAGAATGTGGCATTGAAACACAACTTTGGAACGTGATATGGATGTGCAATTTTGGAATGTGACGAGGATACGCTATTTTGGAATATGGCTGGGACGCACAATGTTGGATTGTGGTGGGGATGTGATGCACAATTTTAAAATGAGCTGGAAGCATGCAGTTCCAGAATGTGGCAAGGATAAGCAATTTGAAAATAAAATGGTGTGTCCTGCCATACTCCAACAGTGTACATCCTTAATTATATTCCAGAATTGGCAGTCCCCACTAAACTCGTTGATGTGTGTCCCTGTCGCATTCTGAGATTCAGTGTTCAGCCACACTGCAAGATGACACATCCCTGCCACGTGCCGAGATTCTATGTGCCCCCCCAACATTCCAAAATTGTGCACCACTTTGACAGTCTATACCTTGGTTCAGCACTGCATTCCAAAACCACCTCCTGATGCATTATAAAGTACAGTACCATGCATCTGAACATTCTGGAAATGCAAGCGCTGCAGGCAACCCTGGGTCAGTTTTGGTTTTTTGAATAAATACTACTGCTACAGTTTCAGATAACTTTGAAGAAATAGGTCCTATAAGGTTGCTGATAGGTAGGCCTAGTCTGTGAGTTCTGGTTGTGACATCATCAGTGGCTTTTCACTGAAACTGGCTTTTTTGAACAGGGAGTGAGATCAGTGTTACAAAATAGCTCATAACTTTAAAATGAAGTAACGTAGAAACCTAATTTTTGGTATGAGATTTATTGGGGGTAGGCTGATTCTAATTCTGCAATGTAGTGCTTTTGACCAGACTCCCTTTTTAATTCTTACAGTTTGGTACTTACAGCTTCTTTTCTCCTTGATGTACCTAAAGAAGTCTTTAGAAACATAGAAACACAGAAACGTAGAATTTGATGGCAGATAAGGACTGCTTGGCCCACCCAGTCTGCCCATTTCCCTACCTAATGGATAAGCTGCAGATCCTAGTTAACCAGCAGCCTACTTCTTCCTACCCCCAACCCCTAGAATTGCCTTGTGACTGTCCCATGCATGCTTGAATTCCACCACTGTTTTTGACTCCGAAACCTCCTCCGGAAGGTCGCTCCATGCATCCACAACCCTCTGTGGAAAAATGCTTCCTTAAATTACCTCTGAGCCTCCTCTATCTTCAAATTGTGCCCCTTGTTCTTGCACACCTCTTTTTTTGAAAGATGCTACCCTCTTGGACTTTGTTGATTCCCTTGAGGTACTTGAAAGTTTCTATCATGTCCCCCCCCCTTTCCTCAAGGCTATACATATTAAGCTCCTTAAGTCTCTCTTCATATGTCTTCCGGTGCAGACCCTGCACCATTTTAGTTGCCCTCCTCTGGACAGCTTCCATCCTGTCTATGTCTTTGTGGAGACTGGGTCTCCAGAACTGCACACAGTACTCCAGATGGGGTCTCACCAGCTGTCTGTACAGAGGGATAATAACTTCCTGTTTTCTACTGGTGATGCCTCTCCCTATGCATCCCAGTATCCCCCCAGCCCTCCTTGCTGCCCTCTCACATTGCTTGCCCACCTTTAGGTCATCTGATATGACTACCCCCAGGTCCCTTTCCATTTTTGTTGCTGTTAGTATCTCACCCCCCATTGTGTACTCTTCCCCTGGGTTTTTGTTTCCCAGGTGCATTACCTTGCACTTCTTAGATTTGAATCTAAGCTGCCATACATTTGACCATTCCTCTAACCTTGCCAAGTCCCTTCTCATCCTTTCCGCCCCACCCTGTGCATCAACTCTGTTCCAGATCTTTGTGTCATCTGCAAAGAGACATACTTTTCCTTCCAGTCCCTCTGCAATGTCGCTTATAAAGACACTGAAGAGGAGCGGTCCTAATACTGAACCCTGCGGTACCCCACTAGTAACCCCCCCCTTTCTTCAGAGTGGACTCCGTTTACTATTACTTTTTCACCTTTTTTCATGCCCTGCACCAGCCTGAATTCTCTTGCTGCCTTGGCTGCCATTAACCCCCGTCACTTCCGTTGCTGCTTGCAGATGGTGCTCCCTATCCTCCTCCCTCCCTGATTTTCTGTATCTCCTGTAAGCTGCCCTTTTCCTCTTCACCCTGTCTAACACCTCTTTGCTTATCCAGCTGGGTTTCTTTCCCCTAGCATTCTTAGTCTGGTCTCTACAGCAAGTTTCTGTTGCCTCCACTACCCCCTGTCTTATCAGTTCCCACCTTTGTTGTGTGTCCATACCAGGTTGAATTTTGCACAGGAACCCCTGTACCACTTCCCTCATCATCATAAAGTTGACGTTCCTGAAATCCAGCACTCTTGTGCCAGATGCCCCCCTCTCATTAGCCATTTGTAACTGGAACCATACTGTCCAGTGGTCACTCCCCTCCAGTGGTTCCTCCACCCTCACATCCCTAACCCACTCCCTGTTCATAAGTATGAGGTCAAGGGTGTTCCTTTCCCTAGTTGGTTCCTTGACCAACTGTACTAGAGAGCTTTCCTGGCCCTTCTTATCATTTGAGATGGGTCTCTTTTCCAGAATAGCAGGGCTTTATACAGGGAAGAGATGATATGAGTTGTGGGAGACTTGCCATCCACCACTGACCTAAACAGGACAGCTATCTGCGGAGGGGAAGGTTCCCCATCCTTCGATTTAGATTGGAGGGTTCTAATATAGTCTCTAATCTGAAAGTATGTAAACCTATCTTGCCACGAAATCTCATATTTATTGACTAAAACTTGGAATGCCTGTATCTCATTTCCTTCTAAAAAATGCCAAATCATGTGTAAGTTTTTCTCTTCCCATTTCCTAAACCCTGCATCCCACTTAGCAGGGATGAATGCATCTACATAAGGCACAGAGAACAGGAGGTGTCTCCATCTCCTAGCTCCCTTATCTTTCAGAATCCCATACCAGGTTTCCTATGTAGGGTCCGTATATGGGTTCCCTTCCCGTAAAGGAGGTGGTTTCTCTCTGTTAGTGAGAAGAATGCTATTCAGGTTTGTAAGAGTTCCCTTCCTTAATTCCAGTGTTTCCACTTAGCCAAATATTCTGGGTTTAACCAATAGAAGGCTGTTCTTAACTGGCTGCTTGAAGAACAAGTTTTGACTGCAAAAAATAATTTTGTAATTCATCAAAAGCTTCTTGTAACGTGTGCTCAATATATGTTATAGATGAATCCCCTACGTACATAATATTATCTTCGGCATATGGTGATGATTAATGGACGTATTAACCAAAGTGAGATTATTCAGGTAAATGCTAAAGAGAATAGGACCTAAAATTGATCCCTGTAAAACTCCAGAAACTATTGTAGCCAGGTCAGAATTTATGTAATTTGTTGACACTAATTGTTGCTTACCTAGCAAATAAGATCTAAACCAATCCAGTACCCCACTCGACATTCCACTTAGTTTTAGTCTGGACAGGAGGATGTCATGGTCGAGTGTATCAAATGCTTTAGACAAGTCTACAAAAATAGCTCCCACTGACATCCCCCTGTCCAGCAATCCATGAATGTCACCCGTGACTTTCAGTAATGCAGAGGTAGTGCCATGTACTCAGTGGGTTACAGTATGTTAGGCAGAAGACACAGGGCTGTGTAGCAACAGGACCACAGGTGACCCAACACAGAGTTGGCCAATCTCATTGATCTGGTGGTGGCCTGGGAGGACCAGCTGCTGGGGTAGGAAGTAGGGTCAAACAGGCCCCAGAGTGAGGTGTGGGTATCCATGGGACGGCAACTCACACACTACACTAGGGTCACCTGCACGGTGACCAGTGTAGGCACTGCTACAGTGACCTCCAGAAGAGGGTAGCACGTTGTCTGCAGCAGCTGTGGCAGTGGTAGACGGTGGCACTGTGCCAAGGCTAGGTGAGTCCAGATGGTTGTATGTATTCTGTGTGTAATGGCCTGTATCCAGGTCTGTGTCATGATAGTATGCAACAGGGTTACTGTCCCTGAGGCACTATGCACATTTTTTTAAATATATTTTTATTGAACTTCCTGTACATACAGTCATGAGACAATAAACAGTGATATTATACCATCACAGTGTTGAGAATTCAATTAACTAGAGATATTCACATGACAACATACCTCTCAACCTATTGCCTCATAAATCAGGGGCAAGGCTTAAAAAAATCAGGGGCAAAGGACCAAAATCAGGGACACATCTTCAAAATTAGAGATATCCACCCAGAAAGCTGGTAGAATATGGGGCTTAGTGCAAAATGCATTTTCTAAAGAAGAACATGTCTGTAACTTTAATGCTTGCCATTGTGTTGTGCTTACAGTCCCCACTATTTAGCCACAAAAACACAAATTTTAGGGGGGACAAAGTACAATTTTGAGGCAAAATCAGGGACACTTGAGAGGTATGCATGACAACCATGTAAATAGCTAAAATTCATGGCCTGGACCTCCCTCATGACCCAGAATGTGGGGAGATAACTCCAGCCAACATGTATGCACAAGATATCTCTTAGATTGTACTGGATAATATTGTATCATAGCTGTAATGCACCCAGGGCCATGGAACAACAGAGTCAGAGGAAGGAGCAGCCAGGAGACTCACCTTGCCCTTATGGGGCCCAGTGGAGTGGAGCCCATGAGAGGCACCCACATAAGTACCCTGCATTGTGTGTCACACCCGGGATGGCATGTTTACACTTATAGGTGCTGAAACATGTAAGGCAACTATGGCCATGGCCCTACCAATTCTATAAGTGATAGAGCTTGGCCTATCAGTTGTTGCACTCATTGCAACTTATTATTATGGGGACTATGCCTTATGTATGCAGCAGGTGCTGTAACATGTGTTATGTACTGAGAACACTCTGCGTAGCTTGTACTGAGTCGTGTTGATTGGGGTGGGCCTTGGTCATGACCCACTGAGTGAAGGCACAGTGGTCAGACAATACCAATCACCACAATGGCCCTGGCCTTCAGGAGGGCATCATGGCAGAAGGAGATGCTGTCAGTCAGTGTGGGGGGGGGGTTGTGATCAATACAACAATATGGGTGTGGGTAATCTACTCAATGGGGAGAATGTACCCCTTACGTCCTTGGTCCTGCCATTGTTTCTAAACTTCCATTACTCATGTGTACACTATACTGCATGCTTCTGTGGCCAGTGACAGCTGTCTGTGTGTGGCCTGTGATACAGGTTGCATGCCTGTGGGGGGTCTTCCCTGTGCATTTGTGGTAGGGGACACTTACCTTGCACTTTGGGCTTTGCCCCACTAGAGACACTGTGGTGCATCATGGTCTGTGTAGTCTACTGTTGTGCACCAACGTGCCACTGGCATGGTGCCCTGTGTCTGTCTATAATGCCATGGCATCTCTTACGTCATGCAGTGGTGTGTTCCCTGTGTCACCGGCCTGGTGCCACAGTGAGTTAGTGGTATTGCTCACAGTCCTGGTTGCACACCCATCAATCTTGGTCAAATCTGGTGCATCACTTGTGTGGGGTTATGCATGCATGGCTGTCATCAAGAGATTGGCATGGGACACTGCAGTACCAGTACACCACCGTGCCCTGCCATATGCATCATACAGCACCAGTGGTAGTTCACCTGAAGAGATGCCATTGCCGGTGCCATATGCACTGTGTGTCACACCTGTGCCACCAACAGAGCTTGGCTTCTGTAGCATAGGGTCAGTGGACTGAGGTGGCATTGGTGGGCGGTGCATGTAGTGTACCATATGAGACTATCAGTGTTATGCATAGTCAGTAATAGCTGAACAACACAGTGATGACTAGTGTATAATTAATTCACTGTACACTGGCAGAGTCATGCACTCTTTTGGACACTACTGAGTCTTTGTGGGGCCAGTGTCCTGCACTGGCTCTGTATGTGTGACAACCCTGTATTTAGGGTAGTGACAACATCTTCAGGATGGGGACGGTACTGCCAGGTGGCTCTGCAAGCCACACCAGTGCTGTGTTAACATGGAAAGTGCGTACAAGGCCCCATCTGTGTACAACACCACAGAACTCACATGGTAATTGGGCTGCTGCACACAGTGTGACATAATGGTGCCATCCATATACAGCTGCACTGTTGTGTAACACATATATGGCTGGGCTGGACCCTGCAGCTGACAGGGTGGCTCATAGCTCTCTGTTGTCTTGCACACAGGTCTTGGCCTGTGTGGTGCATGGCTGGTGTGCAGAGCATAGGGTTTAATGTGTGGTTCCTGGCACTGCTGGCCATTCCACAGCCTATTCCACTGTGGCTTGGTGCTGCTGTTGTTTGTGCTGCAGTTCCACATATGCTTGCCTGCGTTGAGTGTCACTTGCCTAGCACTGTCCTGCTGTGTTTCAGCATGGCACACACATTGTGTGTAGCGTCCTCTACTGTTTGGGACCACAGTGCTGTCACTGGTATGCCATGAACATTGCATTGCAGCTGTGTGAATTCCTCTACCTATGTGTGGCATAGTGACCCATGTGTAGTCTGGTTGTACATCTGTTACACATGTTATGACACTCTTGTGTCCCACATCATGTGTGTACTGCTGCCTGAAGTCGGTACATTTCATTCCATAGGTGCTCAGAGGGATGCATGAGCGGGGGGGGGGCAAAGACAGGATCTGCTGCAGCAGGAGGAATGGGATGATCTCCTGAGAAGACAGGTCTGCCTGCCCCAGCTCATGGCACGTTGTATACAGGGGGGACTGCACCCATGCCATTGAGGGCCTTCCAGTGGCCATTGCAGAGAGCTATGGCAGCAGTCACCACCACCACAGCAGCCACTCTCTGCAGCCCCCCGATGGGCCATGGTCCCTGTATAGCTTTGTGGGCCACTGCCCTTCTATTTTTGATTTTCCTCTGGGCGGGTGCCCTATTTCTGTTTGTGCCAGGTGGGTGTCTTGTTCCTTTGTTCCCCCCATTTTTCAACAGGCAGTTGGCTTTGTTTAATTTGTATGATTGTGTTTGTTTTTATCTGTAGTAAACTGTTGTTTTGATACCCATGCTGCTGTGTTTTGTGTCCTTTAGTGGTGCCCTCCTCTCACACCCACAACCACCCCCAGGGTTCTACGATATTCACAGTGCTGTCTACAGAGCCATGCAACTGCTCTGCACAACCACTTGTCATTTGAGCAGTGCACAATCCATGCTATATTCATAGAGTTTAATGGCAGCACAATGCTTCTGAATATGGCACGGTCAGGGATCAGTGCAGGTGCTGGCGCAGTTCAAACACTGCGTTTGCACACACTTCCGAACATCTGGGCCTTAGTCTACACTTTATTATTATCAGGAATTTTTTCTATCACAGCCTGATTCACAGAGGTATCCATCATATTTTCAGACTCATCTGAAGTTTGACTGCTGACATCTGAGTCAGATTCTGAATGATCCATGTCTTCTGAAGCTTGTGCTGCCTGTTGCAATTTTATGAAATCCTTTTTTTGACTTTTTTCGTCAAAAAGATAATATTTTGTTCTTTTATCAGTATTCAGGCTTTGCATGGGCAGAGCACTGACAAGCGACCACCTAATTCTTGGATGTCCTTTCCACATTGCAGAAATCTCCTTTGTTGCTCTTGTGTAACTGTAGAAATATCAGGATATATATATACCTTTGAGTCCCGGTATTTGAAAGCCCCTTTAATTCTGGCCATTTTCAGAATAGGTTCATGGTCAAGGAGAGAAGCAAAAGTAACCAGGACTGTAGGTGTTTTCAATGAAGTCAAAGACAATTGATGTGCTAACACCATGGTTAATCTCAAAGGGAGCCAAAACGCTTTTATCAGATTAGGTATCATTAATTCTGTGTAATGGAGCTCTTAAATGAAAAATATCTTTAATTGAGTCCCAGGTATTGTATGCGAGTTTAGCCAAAGGTGGTAACCTTACAAATCTAAGGTTATAAAGTCTCTGGTTATTTTGCAGTGTTTCGAGTTTTCTTACGGTAGTGAGTGAGTCATGCGTTAACGATGCTGCCAACGCTGAATTTGTTTAGGTTTTGTTTTGTTTCTGTATTTTCTTTTGGAAAGAACTCAGTTGCTTCTGAGATTTCCACAGTCCTTTGTTGTAAGGTCTCTAGATTTTTCTCTGACTTATCAAATCCAGAATCTATTTTTGTTTCAAGTTTTTTTAACATAAGGGAGAAAATCTAAAATGATTTATTCCCCTCATCAAATGTATCAATTTTTTTAATCTACACTTTCAGTGGCTCAGGGCTTGAGTCTGCCTGCTGCTCAGAATGAGGAATCGAGCTTGTTTCAGGTGAGCTTGTAGTTTTACTTTGTAATTTGCCTTTCAACTCAGGGCTCAGTGAAGATTTTGGAGGTATCCCCTCTATTTTTAATAATACCACTTTTTTAAGCTTCACTCTCCACTCCTCCCCTCCCTAGCACACCAGGAGCATTGCGGGTGGCCTGCAAGACATCACGCTGCACTCTCCCCTCCTCCCCAGCACACCAGGAGCATTGCAGGAGGCTTGCAAGACATCAGGCTGCACTCTCCACTCCTCCCCTCCCCAGCACATCAGGAGCATTGTGGATGGCATACAAGACATCATCAGACTGCACTCTCCACTCCTCTCCTCTCCTTTCCTCCCCAGCACACCAGGAACATTGTAGGCGGCATGCAAGACATCAGGTAGAGCACCTCTTCAGAATTCATCTGAAGAGAGCACAAGATGCACTGTTAAACTGTATTTTCTGTTTGTGTAGTGTAACCCCTAGATGGCGCTATCCCAGGGGCTACTACCCCTGCCTGATTTGCCACTAACAGGTTGAGGGGCCTGGATCCAATGGCGGGTGCCTCCACCCAGAGGTCAGGGTTTGCAATAGTTAAACTAACTTGGTCACAGCCCTCTGGGACACTGCAACCCCCCTTTCTTCCCACTAGTGGCCCACACAATATATCAGAATTACCTTCACAGTATACACTTACCCCAGGTCTGGTTCCGCACTGGGACCTCTCTGTGAAATGAGATACAGTGCAACAATCACAGTACAGTACTTTAACATAGACAAATACCTCAGGTAGTATAACTTTGCTGAAACAAGCAGCTCTGATTTATTTAGGGATATAACAAGGACAGGGAAATCAGGTTAATTAGATTATCACTCTAATAATCTACCTAAGGCTCTGTGCACAGGCTATCCTATCAGTTACTGTCCCTGGGTACCCAAGCCTCTAGTGGCTAGTCCAAACCGGTGGCAGCTGGTAGGGCCCTTTCACAGAGAAAAGGAGAATTAAACAGTCAGCAGTACAGTAATTCCATTTGGATTTAATGTGGCAATTCAACGAGGGCTGACCCTGAATTAGTACTCACGACCTCCAAATAAGATAGGGTCCTTCAATGTCAGCAGGGCTCACTTGAGGTACACAAACCTCTTCACACATCCATATAAAAGAAAGCACTATACCAGGCAGGCTGCATCTGTATCCCGATCGCAATTACTGCACAATACCTGGGAGAACACACAGCAGATTCAGTTCCTGACAGACAGAGTGCAATTTTCAGCAATTCCTCCAGTCTTCTACAGGGTGAGCCTGGTTTCTACTCTTCAGAGATCCTTTGATTCTTTTCACAGGACGGATTCAGTCCTAACAAGCTGTTACACAAGCTGCAGACCGGAACTCTGGGCCTTACACACACGTTTTTTGACTAAAACTGCACACTGAAAAAGCACAGGGCTCCTTCCTTCTTCACTGCCAAAAGCTCAACTGAAACTCCAACTGACAAAACCGGGCACTTCCTTTGAGTTCCTCCCAGTTCTTGACTGGATTGGCTGTCACTCACAATAGACTGCTGCTGTTGGTCCAAAAAGGCACTGAAGTCTAAACTACATCTCCCAGAGTCACTGCCCATACAATCCTCTTGTGGCTGGCTCAGATTATGAGTCCAAGTTCTGATTCGTCCAAGGCACCATTTTAGAGCTAGCTTACCCCACACTGATTGGTCCAGTTCAGCAGTTCAAAACTAGAATGGGAACTAGCAGACACAGTTCTGACTGCAAAGAAAGCAGGTTAGACAAACTGTAATTTCATTATTACTCTAAATAATTTCTGGCAAACAGTTACATCTTTCAGATAGGTTCCTTTGCACTACTAGTGACTGCAAAAATGAAGTGAATTGGCAGCAGCTCGAGTGGTACTCAGAGAAGCACACAGTCCCCCCATACAAACTAATTATGTCTGCAAGCAGACAGCTCTTAAAGAGACAGTACCAGAGGCTCTAAAAACACTCACTGATAAATGGCTTAAATGCCAAACACCATTCAGGCTTGGAGCATTCAAGCAAGCTCCTGGAAGTCTTTTGGGAACCCCCATTTGCAGGGGGGTTACATGTAGTATTACTGAATGATTTTCAGACTGCTTGCTGCTATGTGCCTCTGCTTTTCAGTGGAGTTTCACCTGCATCTTTTTACCATCTGAGAAACATTGCGAGGATCAATCACCTTGTTCCGTTCGGTAACTTGCCTACATTAATCCATGCCTTTGTGACCTCATGTTTAGATTACTGCAGCTTGCTTTACTTTGGGCTTCCAGGGGTTGATATCCGCCGCTTGCAGCTGGTGCAGAATTCTGCAGCCCAGTTGTTGACGGGGACTCCTAGCTCTTCCCATATCACACCGGTGCTGCGGGAACTGCACTGGCTGCCGGTTCGGTGGCGGATCACCTTCAAAGTCGGGTTAGTGACATATAAAGCCCTACACGAACTGGGCCCTGACTACCTGAAAGAACTTCTGATTCCTTATTACCCTATGTGACCACTCTGCTCAGCCGACAAGGTGTTGCTGGAGATTCTGAGGTGACTTTAAAATCTGCTGGGGCCTGTGCTTTTATGTTCACGGCCCCGTCCCTCTGAAATTCTCTACCCTGTTGGATTAGGGAGTGCACGACTGTGGGGAGCTTTAAACAGACCCTAAAATCATTTCTTTGGATAAAAGCATATAGTAGTGATGACTGTTGATCTGTACTGTATATTTTATATGATGATGATTTTGTTTTAACTGCATCAATTGTTTTAACTGTACTGCGCCTTGGTATTTGAAAGGTGCATTATGGTATTATTATTATTATTATTATCTTAATTGTTAGCTGTTATTTCACTGCTCTGCTTTACCCACTGCTCTGCTACAGTCAGAATGGCAGTTAGTGTTGTTTGCTGTGTTATTTACCTGTGCCAGCAGTTAGCCCTCTTACAGCTTCTCCAGTTCTCTGCTCATCTTTTCTCTTTCTCTCTCTCTCTCTCTCTCTCTCGACTCTTCCTCTCCCCTGGCGGTCTGCTCTTGTTGCCACCATTTGTCTTAGCCTCCCCACTCCCCTCTCTGCCTCTCTGTTGACCCTTGACCGCTGCTCCATTGTTTGCTGTGACTCTTTAATCCTTTAGTGAGCCCTTTCTTTCTCTCGCTCTCCCTAGGCTGCACTCTCCACTCCTCCCCTTCCCAGCACACCAGGAGCATTGCAGGTGGCCTGCAAGATGTCAGGTAGAGCACCTCTTCAGAATTCCTCTCAAGAGAGCACAGGCTGCACTGTAATAGCCCATCACTGCTACCACAGTGACTGCTCCACCCAACCCGGCTCATCTTTTCCTTTATAGGTAGTGTGTCACATGACCTCCTGTCAATCCTTTCCCTAACACCCTAAATTCCCCCTTACTTCTTATACTTTCCAGTCACTAGCTGGCACTGCTGGACCCCTCTGCAACCTCTCCTTGCTTCCTTCACCTCTACTCCTCCTGCTTGCACTTCTCCCTGTACCCTCTTGCCACTTAGCAGCGTTGTTGTAACCTTTGTAACCCACTTCAGCACCTTAAATAGAAGTGACCTAGACTTGCACACTCTGCTCCAATCCAGCTGCATAACCCTTCCTATTTTGATTGGACTAACCCTCCCTCCTCTTTGCTCGCCTTCTAGCCATTATTATGTGTTGAACCCTGTCCTGAAGTGCATCTCTTGCCCTATAGTCTGACTCCATGATTCTTTCTCTATATGACCTCCTAATAACTCTCACCAGTATTTATTCCCCCTTGTTCTCTCTCTCTGACCATTGTGTTATCCTTAAATTTACATCTGTCACATCTTTCTGAAATCTTTACCTTCTACATCTTCCTGATTAATTAGCAATACAATTGTCTTTGCCCTGCCACCCTTTACTGCTTGCTATAAGTATACACCTCATATGCTATTTCCACGTTATCCTGCATCTCCTGCTATCTGACTCAAACCCCTACTTGTGGGGCTCCCTCCACCCTAGAGGCAGCATCACCCTCCACTGCACTATACAGACCTTCTGACTACTTCAACCCTCAGTTAAGCCTAAATCTCCACTGGCCACTCTGAGTCTTTCAAAACCAACCTGGAACTACTTCTTGCTTAAATAGTTTATCACTGCTTCTCTGCTTACTCTAAGTTTACACCTCACACACTAATCCCTCATTATCCTACCTGTCCTGCTATCTGACCTGAACCCTTGCCTGTAGGGCTTCCCCTACCCTAGAGGCAGTATAACCCTCCTGTTTGCTATACAGACCCTTTGACTCTTTCAGCTCTCAATTAAGCCTAAATCCATGTTAACCACTTTCAGCCATTCAAAATCAACCTGGAATTTCACTTCTGAAGGGAAAATCCTCATCCTTACCCAACACCATGCATCATAACGACTCTGAGTTCACCGACCCTATAACTATTGCCTCTGAGTTTAACCAGGCCTTCACACACCTCTCCAAACATAAGACCTCCCTCCCAGCCCTTGTACCTACTCCCCCTTCCCCCTCTTCCACTTTTACTAGCCCCTCCTTTCAATTTAAACTGACCACTCAGAAAGAGTTACTGCATCTTCTTAGGAGCATCAAGGAAACTTCCTCACCTGGATTTGACTCCCTTGAACCCCACTTCCTAAAACGCAGAGCTAAAGCCATTGCCTCTCCTGTATGTGACCTACAGTAATTAACAAATCTTTCTGTTCTAGCACTGTGCCTAACAAGTGGAAGGCTACCATAGATGTCCCTATTAATAAGAGTGTCCCAAACTCTGCATTTGGAATTACCAGCCTGTCTCCATACTTTACCTCTTTGCCAAAATACAAGAAAAAATTCTTTATGTGCAACTTCAATCCTACCTGCAGATTAAAGGTTCGCTTTCCATGAACCAGTATGGATTCCATAAATCCCATAGTACACACACTGTCCTCATTAAGGTTACATCCAACATCCTCTCCACTATGGACAAGGGCCATGTCAATGGTGCTATATTCGTTGAATTTACCAAGGCCTTTGATCTTGTCAACCATGACCTCCTGCTACACATGCTCCTTTCCCTTGGTCTTGATGCCCTGTCATTAAACTAGTTCTCTAGGTAGGTATCCCATGATATTAGCGCTGGGGAATGGGTGCCATTGTTGTACAACAATGGCAACCCACTCCCCAGCACATTTCAGGGATGGCTACGGGAGGGTAGGATGGCCGGATGGGGGGGTGGGTGAATATAGCGACAGGATGTCGCTATACGTGCACGCGTGAGGGGGGGAGTTGGCACGCTCAGTGAGGGTGGGAAGGTGTGTGAGGAGTGGTGCCACGGTGGGTTGCCGAGCCAACCCCATGGCATGGCGGGTGCGTTCGTGGTGTTGGTTGCCAGGGTTCTGGGTTCGGGTCTGGGCACTGGTGCATATTTGTTGCACCCAGCCCGAACCTTTATTTTTTTAATGTTTTCACTACCCCAACATGCACCCCCCTGAAGCTGAGAATCCTTAAGTGGAGGGGTGCGTGGGGCACAGCCCCCCACATAAAACGTAAAAAAATGAAGTCCCTGGCACCCTTTTGCTGTGCGCCGGGGTGTCAGAGTGCCGAACATTTATTTTGGCACTCTTGACTTCTAGATAATGGCAATCACATTTAGGCTTTCACCGTTATCACATAGAACCTCTAGGTATCTCACCAGCAGAATACAATGTGTGATATGGGCTGGTCACACTTCTTCATTTAGCACCATAAAGGATGGGGTCCCTCAGGGATAAATCCTTTGCCCACTTCTATTTTCCTTATTTATAAATGAACTCCCGCTACACTGTGGAGGTGCATAGGTCCAGCTGTATGCTGACAATGCCATTCTATATGGATCCTCCTCTGGTCCGACCTTACTGAACCATGACTAGCAGCAGGACTTCCTTTAAGCCTGAGTCATGGTTTTCCATTAATCCCCTGTTACTCAACACCAAGAAGACAAAATTGATGCTCTTCTATCATCGGACCCCTAAACTAACCTCCCCTCCCCCATAAGTGAAAAACTCCTACCATGGTGGCCACTTAGATCAGGTACAGTCCTTCAAATACCTGGGTGTCATGCTGGACTCCTACCTCACATTTGATACACATGTTTCCACTGTGGTTAAGACTATTCACCAAAAGCTAGGGTTGCTCTACCATTTCTTGCCCTAACTTACACACTCCTCCCGACTGACCATACCTTCCTCCTTGCTCCTGATTATCTCCTGTGGAACCCCTATACTCCACTCCACTCAGGTCACCCCTCTTGACAAACTAAAGAACTCTAGCAAACCTACCACAGTGTTGCATGCTTTGCCCTCGGCGCTAACATTAGGATGCCCCACTGTTCAGCCCTGGCCTTCATAGGCTGGCCTTCCTTTGAAGCCAGACTACAATACCTCACCCTCTGCCTTATCTACAACTTTGTTTATAAATCCACTCATTTCTGCCTCATAGACATTGCCCAATGTAAACCCACGACAAGGTCCCTAAGGTCATCTGATCTTCATCTCTTCTCTATTCCAAAACCCCATCTGCTCGTGGGTCAACATGCATTCACCTTTTCTAGGCCCTCCCTCTGCAACTCCTTACCAGCTGCAGCTCTGACATGCCCCTCCATCCACTCCTTCAAGAATTCTCTTAAATCCTACCTTGCCTCCCCTCAGCCTTGCTCCTGTGCCTAAGTTATCACATCTTGACTTCCAGCTTATTCCATTGTCCCTTCCTGTCTCTCTTTTGCTGTACCCTGTTGTGCCATTCCTGCTCTGCTGTGTTCCAACTCTGAGCTGTTTCACTCCTACTTCAACTGTGGTCCATTGTTATTGAATTATCTGCCTCTGTACCAGCATCTACTGTTTTATCTATAAAACCGACTGTATGAACTATAAAAATCTCTGCCCTTGCACCATGATTATTTGTTGTAAATCGCTACCTCTGTACTTGCTTATTCTGTATAATTTTGTAAATGCTGTACATGCATGTTGTATTTTGTATATTTATTGTGTTCCACATACTATTATAAAAGTGCTATTGTGCACTTATCTGTTGCTGTTATGTATTGTTTCTCTGTACCTCCCCTTTTGCCCTCCCTGAGTCGCCCCTGAAAAAGGGACATTCTGTCTCAGTGGGCTACCCGGTTACCAAAATTCAAATAAATAAAATAGATAAGCTCAGTTGGGGATTCATTTCAACTTTTTCCATCCAGTTTGGTTGTTGGCTGATCTTCAGAAGAGTTTCCTTTGGGACTGGGGCCAGTTCCAGAAGCCACATCTACTGGAACACCCCCCGGGGTAACCACTGGTTCCATTAGACATTTTTGAATGGTACTGACTCTGACCTTCTTTCCAGGCTGTTGTAACTCAGAGAGTGAAGTTAGGATCTTTTCATTTGTTCTCCTTCCCCCTTTCCCATTGTTTTCTTCTTTGTCAATTTAGGAGTAGAGTTGTCCGATTCCATCTCAGGAGAGATTAGAAGAAACAGCAGCATTAAGTTCATCAGAGTCATGGAGCTCGAGGTTCGGCGTACTCACTCCTCAGCAGTCATCTTAGAGATCTCCTGAGTTTTAGTTTTAAAACCAAGTAATGAGGATTAGAAAATTAAGAATTTCTAACCAGTGCTTTTTCAGTGGATTAACTCATGGCAATGTGATCATATCTGACCAATTATATTGTTTTGCTTTCTCATATCAGTTTTATAAGTGTTAATATCATCAATGCCTGATTGAAATCGGGCACTGTGCCATCCTTACTAAGTAATCCTTAGTGGGTCTAACTCTTAAAAGAGTTAAGTCTATAGTCATCTCAAATGTGCAACTATAGACACATTTCTTGTCTGTCCTTTTTAGCAAAACTCTTACAGTGGGTTATACAAATACAATGTATTCAGTGGTTCAATGAGCAACTAGGTATCATGCCTGTGCAACATGGATTGTTGTAGCATGGTGCTTAGTACTGTTGGTAGACATACTACTTGCTGCTAGTACTTCATAGGAACTGTGCATTATTCAAATGCTTATATAATGCACAGTTGTCCCTTTTACACCCTCAGTCCCCATGTAGGGATGACCACACTTTTGAGATACTATAAATTGACAGGAACCCTTTTCATGGATGTTCAGTCTCTAGAAGTGATGCTGGAACACTGGCCCATTAGGCCAAAGGTACTACAGAGAAGATGCACAGAAAGTCAGAGCTAGAGGCAGCTAATAGCAAGGTTAAAACACATAACTTCCCATAAGAAGAAATGGGATGTTGGCAGTAGCTGAAACATTTGACAAAGCAGATTAAAGCAACAGTGCATGTTAATGGTGAAAATTGTGACCTGTACTTATTTGTTTTGATTACCTCTTATCTCCTATCTTATGTGAAAAATGTTTCCCCATTTTGAGTCAGCTTTAGCACTTTTTAGAATGATCGGTGTAGCCAGCAGACTTTTTATGGGCACTCAGAAGGTCTATAGGAAGAAAGTAAGAAATTCAAGGTGATGCACATTGGCAGGAAACCCCTCATGGGAAATACTGGATGGGAGGGGTAAAGTTAGCAGTGACAGGGGAGGAAAGGGACCTGGGGGTAATTATCAGTGACAGCCTGAAAGTCACTGCACAATGGAAAAAGGCTTACAGCAAGGCAAACAGAATGTTGGAGTCCAGTGGCAGGGGTTTCGACATCAGAAGGAAAGACGTGATTCTGCTCCTGTGTAGGTCACTGATGAGACCACATTTCAAGTACTGTGCCCAGTTCTGGGGTCCACACCTGAGAAAGGACTGGGACAGGCTGGAGGCAGTGCAGAGAATGACAAAGATGATCCGGGGCAACAGTTTTAGACATATGAGGAACAACTCAGGGACCTCAATAGTTACTTGCTGGAGGACAGAAGGGTGGGAACATGATCAAAACATAGAAGATTTAAGGGGGATAAAAAGGGTAGAGAAAGGTGGACTGTTCACTAGTAATGAAAACACTATAACTAGGGGATCTGAGTGAACATTGGAGGGGGGAGGTTTACGAAAGATGTCAGGAAGTTATTTTCAGACAGGGTAGTAGAGAAAAGAAATAGACTGCCCAAGTAGGTGGTGGAGGCAGGAGCAATCAACATGTCCAAAGCATAGTGGGACAGATACGGGGGGAAATAAGGAGTAGGGAGGCATCACAAAGGGATAAGAGCTAGTCCAGTAAGTCATCAAGTATATGGAACCTCACATAGCTGATAACCATTATAGGGCAGACTTGATGGACAATGATTTTTTTTTCTGCCATCACCTTCCATGTAACTATGTACAGTATGTAGCTATACAAATCACCCAGTAAATGATAGCATATTTTAATGTGTTCCTCTGCCCCATGCTCCAGATAATGTCAAATACATGTCAAGCATTCTGTATACTCATAGGCAGCAGAATCTGAATGCCACTGTATAATCCAGTGCAGGAGGTGAAGGGCAGAAATACAGTAAGCCTGTAACTGAGAAAGTGAAAATGCAGTTCCATGCAGAAATGAATGCACCAGCAGCAGTGTGGCTAATTAACTTAAAACTAGCACCACCCTTAAACTCTGCTGCAGTTATACCAGTGGAGTATTAGAATCTTACAAGCAATGGGTGGTGCTGTGTAAATGTTTTCAAATGTTAAGTAGTTTTAGTCTAACTTGTCTATTGTTGTTCATTGTTTTACAGAACATGGAGGTCTCCCTCAAACACATTGCTGTTTTTAGGCTTCAAGCAAAGTTTGAAAAGTCTGCTGGTGTCATGTATATTATTTTATGCATTTTAAGAAGATTAAGGCTGCTGTGTGTTTAGTGTGTGGGAGCTGGCTTTGGAGAGATATAAGTATTTCCTTTTAAATGTCCCCCCCCCACCACCACCATTTAAATAACCATAATGATTTGCACTGTGTTTTAGCTTTGGAATGAATGTATTGAGCATGGAGAGATTTACAAAAAATAAACTGTTAATTATGTGCACTATTGTATTGGTTAAGCATGCTACATACCGTTCTTTCAAGCTGCCTCTCTATTATGCTCTTATTTTTTTTTCAGTATTCAACTTCGGACTCTAATAAGCATGAAATACTTTAAGTTTATTAGTGTGTAGTGGCTTGGGCATTCAGCTGAATGAGTAAGTATATTGTGTGCAACACTGTTTAAGCACTTTGTAGAGTAGCAGTAATTAAACAAGCTTTTTTGCTGTCTATGGCTCTTTACTGGCCTGATAAAGAGCAAACAAGTTGTCACTCCTTGTGGTCTTCCATGGTGGAGGAAAAGGAAAACACTTTGTTAATGTATTGCTTTTCATATGCTATATCCTAATATGCTTTGCAATCAGTTTATTTACAAATGATAGCTATATGGAGATGCCCCATCTCATTTTATGTGGGGTCTTACTTAGGCTTGGAAAGGCTCGAAGACTCTTAATTTTAATTTTATTTTGACACTACTGTGTTCCAATTCTTTTTGTTAATTGCTGCACATATTGGTCCCCCCAACAGGTTTCTCTTTTTTCATTTTGACATTCCTTTTCTATTAAGTTTATAGGGCCTCCAGGGAATTTCCTTGTTGGTATAACAGGACAGGATAGAAGCCCCCTGCTCCCCCTGGTCTCCTCATCAGGCACGCCAATAGAGGTAGTGAAGTCTTTTAAATACCTGGGCCTGACGCTGGACCAAGGCTTCACACTGAAACCCCATGTGGTTCAGATAACCAAAATCATACATCAAAAACTTGGTTTACTCTACTGCTTGAATATTTGATCCCTGAGACCAGGATTACCATAGCTAAAAGCATCCTCCTCCCAACCTTTACTGATGCCACTTCTGTAATGCAGGGAACTGCAAAATAGGAGCACAGCAGGATGCAGATGCTATATAATAAGATTGCTCGTTTCACCACAATGTCACACCCAAGGCAACATCACTGCAAAACATTGGCCTCCCTAAACTGGCCATCTCTTAGCCACCATCTGCAGTATCCTCTACTATGCAACGATTCAAACATCAATAACCCCCCAAGATAGCCTAGTCAGCCTGCTGGTTCCAAAGTGCTCAGGTAGACAACTTTGCACCACTGGGAGAAATCTCCTGGAAGAACCTAGGGTAAGGACCACGGCTGGTAGCAAATCATTTCCCTATGCAGCATCTGTAGTGTGGAATAAGCTCCCTATCCACCTCCAGGATGTTACCTCCCTTGGAACCTTCCATAAAGTGCTCTGTGAGCACCTGCTAGATAAAAGCACATGCCCTTGCACCTGAGCACAGTGCTACAAAGTTTAAAACCTAGCCTACCCTGGTCCTATCAGTCCTGTAGAAACCTCTTCTATTCTAGAGCTGCAAGTGTACTATCAGTTGTCCTGTTCTGTACCAATTCCACCCCCTGTTAAAAGTCTAGTCTGTCCTAATGTGATTGTACACTGAACTTGTCTTGATGACTATATGATTCCTGCTGTGTACTGACTTGATTGTAATCAAATGTGGTCTGATCACTTATGTACTGTATTAGCAAAATGTTCTTACTTTGTGTAACTAATTCCGGGTCGCCACTAAAAAAGGGACATTGGGGGCTCAGTGAGTCTACCCAGTTATCAAAACTGAATAAATAAATAAATAAATAAATAAGAGACTCCAAGTCTGATATTTGGGCTAGAGCACTGCAAAACTGCACAGTTCTGTCTGCCCAAGCCTCAGAAAATGAGTCTCTAACACAATACGAGACATCCCTCAGAGGTTCTGCTATCTTTTTGTAATTTAGTATGCTTTATTAAAAGTATATAAAAACAGCAACAAGAATCACAATAGCATCAACTAACAAGAAAAGGAACAACTTCCAGAAAGAAGTAAAAACCGATAGACAGAAACATAACCTAATTTTATCTCCCCTGCCCTCTCTCTTCCTCTTCCAGGTGGCAGACTCTGTGCTGAGATTACAGTGAATAAGTAGGTGGAATGAGCTTTCCCAGGGTCCATACAAGAAAGGGAAAGAAAAGGCATCCAATTTTGTTTATGAAAAGTAGGGGGAGCTGGAAACACCCATGTATCCAAGTAACTAAGCAAAGAAGGAAAAAGGCATCCTATTATGAAATTGACATCGATGCCTGCAGGACTTCCCACCTCCTTTGAAAAGCCAAATGACACCCCGTCATATTAGAATCACTTTTTCACAATTCAAGACTAGCAATAGTTCCTTGTGCCATTCATCCCTATATGGGGTGCTGGTATCAAGCCAGTGCCTTAAGATAACCAACTTAGCTGTTACTGCAATTAAGGCTATATAACCTCTCCTGGACCTAAAAAGATAATCACAGTAATGTCCAACATAACATATTTCAGGATTGAAACTATCTTGTAGGCCCAGGAGGGGGTCCAGATGGCTCTAAATATCTTTCCAGAAATCTGAACCTTAGGGCATTGCCAGAAATGATGAAAAAGCATACCTTTGGATTCTCTGCATTTAATACATAAGTTTGATTCCCTTTGTCCCAGCTTATGTAATTTACTGGAAGTAAAATATAAGCTGTGTAGATTATTAAATTGCTGTAGACGAAGCCTATCTTGTTTCAAAATATAAGTTTCACCAGACCCTACGGCAACCCATCTCATCCAGAGATAACTTTAAAGTCCATTCCTAAAAGGGACAGGTTCCACATTAACATCAGGGATCCAGTGTCTGTAAGGTGGAATATAGTTGTGAAATTGGGTGGGTGAACCTTGCCAATGAGATTAACCATTGGAGCACCTCATCATCCACAGCTGACCACTTGGGGAAACCCAAAAATTTTAAAATTCAACACCGAAGCTATAAGAATTTAAAACTATCATCATCTGATATTTCATATAAATATTGGATAACTAAAGAAAGGGAGAAAAGTATCCCTCTCTATCAAGTCCTGTAAAGAGGACACTGGCAACTGTGGCCAAAAGCAGGAGTTCAGGTGTCTGCCAGTTATCTGAACATGCAGGTTGCCCAACACTGGCTGAGACAAATCTTTATCAAGCCTGCAATACAGAACCCTACGCATTTGTTTGTGGGCCTTGAGGGAACATAAAAGTGGGGTATTATGCAATCACTTCGGCACAATGGATAGTGGAAGGAAAGGAAGAGACTCTGGTTGGAAACCCAACCAATTCCTGATCACTTCCCTGGTGCTGTGGTTCCCCCCCAAAATACAGTTCACCCTATGTGTACACCTGCCCACCTCCAGATCACTTCCTCAGTGCCTGGTCCCTGCCCCTCAAAAGAAGTCCCACACTGCTGTACACCTGCCCACCTCCCAATCACTTCCCCAGTGCCAACTTTCATTTTTTTTTTTTAGTAATAGTAACCTGAAAAGCAGAAAAACATCCATCAGTGTCTTTTGGTGCAAACTCAACTCACCACAAACCCCCACTCAGCACCCACATGCCCCCCCCCACACACACACTCACTCACCTATAAATTGTCCACAGCCACTCTGCAACAAAGCACATGTGTCTCAACCACTGACCAGGAACTGAAGAAACAAGGTGATGGTGGTCAATGTATTTTCAATGCATTTTGAACTTTTAGTCGTAACTGTCATTTTTTAATATTTTGTCACCACATTTTCAAATCTGGGGTCAACATATTGAAAACTACCAAAGTTATGAGTGAACATTAAAATTTTCAGCGTACCTTCATAACTTTGGAGTTTTTTTCAAGATTTTTTCCCCAAATTTTCAACATAGTCTTTTTAAGACCCCACTTTATGAACTAGGCAGACAAAATATTTCAAATCTGCCCCAAGAGGTAATTTCGCTGAGCAACTGCAAAATCACCTTTCAAGATGGAGTTGAAAAATGTCACCCACATTGTTCAGGAGGTGGGTTCCAAAAAGGGTGATGTCTTATTGTGACCTCACCTTAAGAGTAAAGAAAACTGGAGATGAATACACAGGCTTGTCTGTGTATGGATGCCCATACATTATCTTTTATAGTGTAATGGCATCCATGCCCAGTTCAGACACTCCACGTCCTTTCAGTGAACTGGTGGTTGGGGGGGTGCTCGAGGTTTGGTGACAGGATCAAATTATGTATTCATCATGTGGCTAGTGACTGCAGGTGCAGCTGTCTCTGTCACTTCAAGCTAAAAAAAAAAACTGCTTCCAGCTTGGTAGGCTAGAGGAATGCAGCTATGTGGTACAATTCTAAGTTGTGGTGCTGCAGCAGTGACATCACCACTTCAGCACAACAACATATTGATGTCACTACTGCAGCACAACAACCCTATTCTAGGCATGGATTTCCATAGACAACAACATTCCACTATACACTATATAGAGGATTGTGTATGAGCAATCATACCCAACAAGGCTATTTTTCAATCGAGAGGTTTCTGTGGTAACAGGAGATCTCGAGAGTGCAGCTCAAGAGATCTTGTTACCACAGAAACCTCGAGATTTTAAAATAGCCTTGTACTTGTTGTGCATGCTTGCTCATACACAATTTTTTATAGTGTATGGGCAACCACAAGTGCACTTCTTGGCTGCAAAACTGGTCCCCGATACAAAAAAAATCTGACTTTAGTGCAGCTGAAGCAGTTCGTCCCAGCGCCACTCACTTCCTCACTGCCGCAGCTGCTTCATCGCGCATGTGCGATGATGTTCAATGCTGTTGTACTGCACTAGTGATATACTCAGTGCAGCACAATACCATGACATTGCTAGTGCAGCACAGCAACACTGTTCTAAGCATGGGTTTTCATGCAGAACAGCATTCTACCATACAGTATAATATTTTTGCACATTTACTTATGTGGTTAGAGTGTTTTTCTTCTTTTTCATCTCGTGTCCTGAGAGTGTGCACTTTGGTTTTGCTGTGCTCTAATTAAAGTGCTAGGGTACTACATAAATCAGAATTAATTTTTTTAGTCAACTATTACTTTATATGTAGAGTATGGCATACTGTTTCTTTTCCCTTTGGCTAAAAAGATGGTTTTCTACTTGACAGTATTACTGTAGCTGTGATTTGTGGAACAGTACTTTGCCTGGAGGCTGACATATATCCAGTTCTGTTCCTCTTTGGACTCTGTCAGCACTGTGACCTCACTGACTGTGACAGCACAACTGTTCAAGAGGAGCCCCCTACAACTGCCTTATTGGTCACTTGTGATGTCACAATGCGTGAGGACAAAATGTTGAAGAGTCGTGATGAAGATTAGAGCTAAATATGTCAATGATCTACATAGCAAACCAAATACTATCAAGCAGTAAACTTTCTAATTATCAAGTGGACAAAGAAAAATACTTTAGAAGTAAAATGCAAGAACTATTTGTACCCCTTCTTCCTGCCTGTCCTCATCTGGACAGCCATTCCCAGCCCAGTCACCCACCATCTCCGAGGCTTACCCTTTCACTGCCATGACTTGCACCTCATGGCAGGGTCTGGGGGAGTTGCCCTTACTCCCTCTCACCTGAAGCAGGATCTAGTGAGGTGGCCCAGTCAGTGCTGCCAAGTCTGATGGAGGACTGTTCCTGATCCTGCTTGACAGAGAATTTTTGCTCTGATTTCCTACTATGTGGACATAAGTGTGTAGTGACGCAGAGCATCTTGTTAACATCCCACACCCTTTAAGGGCTCAAAACTGCCATGACTCTTAGCCTCCACTATGTATCATGTACACTGTGGCAGGCATGACTCTCTCTGCTTGGAAGAGCAGAGCATTCCTTCTGATGCTCAGTTCTCTCTCCCTCCTTGCCAACCCCTGGCAACTTGAGTTCACTCCTGAACCCGGTTTGCCAGTGTGGCAGAAAGAAGCACTACTGCCATGCCGCCGTCTGGCCAGAACTGCCTACTTCCACAAATAATATAATTTTCTGCCTATTATTTTGTGCTACCAGCTCTTTACGCAATAAGGATTAAGGCTGCTGCTGTTATCTGAGAAGTAATCATCTGTTGGGATGCTGAAGAGCATGAGGCACAGCAAAGGGCACTTGTAATTCCAACAGCTTATCATTTCACAGACAAGGACTGAAGCCGATGTACTTGTTGCTATTAAAAACCTCCCATTAATGAAATATTTCCTTTTTGGCATTAAAAACTGTTTTCAAACTTTTAAGATATTGGTTTCCGTTCTAGTAGAGCTCAATTTACTCCAGCTGGCAAAAGCACTGAGAGAGTGTTTCCATGGAAACCGGGCCCTCACAGAGATATAAGGACAAGTAAGCACAATGCTTTTCTCCATGTTGAACATTCTATGAGTTTTATAATAGAACATATATCCCCATATTTTAGTGACACCTCTCGTAGACCATCAGAGCAATCCCTTGTTTGCTGTTAACTACAGACAAATAGACCTTACTTTGGTGCTTGTCTAAATGGTTGAATCAATAATAAAATATGTGGGGTTTCAGCATTTGAAAGAGAATGGTCTTTTTTTTAGTACAGTACATGGCTTTAAAAAAGGGCAAAATTGTCTTCTTTGAGGTGGGAACTGGGAAGGTGGATTGGGGGCTGGCAGTGGATATAGTTAATTAGAACTTCAGCAAGGTCACAGGATCACGTAGCATTTGGTTAAAGAGGTGCAGTCGAAGTTCACATAGTATACGGAATGCGGACAGCAAATTTACTGATGAGTAGGAAGCATACAAGGGTGATGGTGGATGGTAATCACAAAGAGTGGAGAGATGTTCTCAGTGGTGTACCGCAGGGGTCACTGCTAGACCCCACATTCTTTACCATATTTAGTAATGGCCTGAAGGAGTGTGTCAGCAACATGCTGTTGAAGTTTGCTGATGACCCTCAATAAGCATGATGAGTGGACACAGCTGAAGTGGAGAGATACTACAGGGGGCCAGTACACATTGAGAACATGGGTCAAGTAATGGGGGCTTATATTTAGGTGAACTGTATGGTACTGTGCCTAGGGGTGAGGAATTTGGATTCCACAGCCAGGCTGTGTAGTGCAAAATTTGCAGTACAACTGAGGAAAATGATCTACAGTCACAACCATGATATGGTTAGATATTTCCAGATATTTTGTGATATATCTAAAGAGATTCTTTCTGGTGGCCCATAGTGGTATTGCAGGCAGGCAGGAAATTTCTCCTGAGATACTGTATCACAAAACATTTCAGAAAATAGCTGACTGTGTCTATGGCTGCTACCTGCCACTGTGGAGGTGATTGTGGAAAGCAGGCTGAAGCCAGTCAGACAGTTTTATGCCAGTCATGAGAGAAAGCACAGAGATTGTATGCATTAGGAGTGGAGTACCCAGGTAAATGGGTAAATCATCATTCATGTTTTGTGAGGGTCAGTCATGACTGATCATTTCAATCTTGCAATGCAGTATAGCCTAGAAGTTAGATTAATGAACTATGAAGGAGCTTGGTACATCCCAGTAGACCTGGTTTAATTCCCACAACCTCCACTTGCATACTGTGTGATTCCAAGCAAGTCACTTAACCTTCTCAGTGTTCCCAACTCACTCCTGAAAGCAGGCACTTGTGCCTAGTATGCCTTACCCAGTTCTCAAAGAATAAAAAAAGCCACACTATGATCATCAAGGGAGATAGTGATCCAAGATCGTCATCTTGATCGCGATGTAATCACCACACATATAACTTTCAAATCACCAGTTGATAACGATGGATTATTTTTGTAAACTGAAATTAGCATGATGGCTTATGATGATATGTAAAGGATCAAGTAATAGCTATTGATAATTATCAGTCCCATAATGTACTTTAAGTTTGCCAAGTCGAATGAGGAAGATTAAAGTTTTATTTGATACTAATATGACCGTCTCTGCAAGAGAAAACTAATTAAAATGTAAATTATGTAAAGTGAATTTTTAATCCCTTTAGGAAGAGTAAATGTTATGTTTGGGATAGTATACGTATTTGCATAGCTAATTAGCTATTTTAAAAGTACAGTTTTTAAACCAAAACAATGGTGTTTTCTATTAAAAAAAATTAAAACTCTATTAATTTTTGCACAGAGAGTTGAACCTTTATACAAGAAATCAATTCTAATTTCAGGGATACAATAGTACCAGATTAAAACTTCCAATTTGTAGAAATCAAACATCTGTCAAAAGAAATTCCATTATAATATTAGCTATAAGTCACATTTCACCAAAATGGAACCTACGTAATATCAAGTGGGGGTCTTTATATGGGAGAACTGATGAAGTTTGGCACAGGGCTTTCATGGAACAAAAGATTCATCTACAGCTGAAATATAAAATACTCAGGGCCTCCAAATTAATCCAGACTTAGTAGTTCTACCATGATGGTATGCTATTAATCAGTCTGGATAATAAATATCATTAACTATATTCTGCCATTGGGCAAGCACAGGGAGAACCACACAATGCCACCTTCGAGTAATGGCTTTTTTTAGCAGCTACAATATAGATATAAAGCATATTTCTATGGAGGGGAATATTGTCATCTAGTCCAATATATAACAGTACCAATTGTGGGGATAAGTTTAAATGTGGTGATAATAATTGATTTAAAGTGGCATCCACCTCTTGTCAAAAGAGGCTAAGCTTTGGACAATGCCAAAAAATATGTACAAATGTTGCTTTAGGTTCTCCACATAGCCACCAAGTTCAATAATGAGGTGGTAAATATTTAAGCAATTTAGCAGGGGTATTAAAAAACTGGACTTGACTCTTCCAAATAAATTCCTTCCAATATGGGGCCTGTGAGGTCTTCATTAATGGGACAATAGGGACAAGCCATTTCTCATATGTGACATTTACCTGTACTTCAGCATTCCATGCCCCAAGGATGGACCATGTATTTTTGGTCCAAGTCTCCCTAAGGGCTTTGTAGGCTAAACCTATTAAATCTGGATAGAGTATACCCTGTATGGCCTCCATCAAAAACTTCAGCAATTAAATAGGTGGATTTGGGAGTGATGTCCAGATAGACTCTTTTGGAAGTAAAAATGTCTGTACTTGTAAATATCAAAAGTAATCCTGCCTTGGAAGCTGCTAGGCTGTCTGCAATTGAGTAAATGCAACCACTCCTGCGGTATCTAAGAATTGATATATATAAGGAAGGCATAGCCTGTGCATCCTTGAAAGGTAAGGTCCATATGGGCAAGTAAAAGGTTGGCCTCCGATTTGAGGAGCTGAACAAAATAGAAGGGGTATGCTAATGTAGAGTGGGCTCTAAGTTAATACCAGCTTTGAAGAGTGTCTTTCATGACAAAAGTAAAAAGCTTAAAATCTGGGGGAGAGGCCAGTGGAGCAAAAACAATCTGGCCTATATCAAGCATATCATTTAAAATAAACTCTATATATTTCCAGGTTGTCTTATATGCAGGATTGGCTTACAATTGGATAACAACATAGTTTTACAAAGTAGTATAGTATTATTGTACATTAGGGATATTTAGGCCTTTCTTGTCTACTGGTAGATAAAAGTGTCCAGCAAACCCAGTGATGGTGGTCAGCCCCATACAAATCTAGAGAAGGATCTGTTCCAAGATCTAAAATAACAATGGTCAGGCATTATTGGAAGGGTTTGAAAAAGGTAAAGCAATTTGGGTAATTATTTTTAAAATAATTTTGACGTGACAACATTAGTTTACAAACTGAAAGTAAACATTTTGAGCACAGAACAAGTACTTTTAAGAACTCTCAATAACCAAAAATAACCCCCTTTTGAAGATATACAGTATAAACCAATTTGAAGCTTTACAACGTGAGAAAGAAGTGGGCTGTGAACGTAAGTAAAAGCAAAAGTTGTATGTTAGGGTAGAAGAAGTAGTATAACTTATTATACCAATATAGATTTCTAATTGGAAAATAGCACAGATTCCAAATATACTGAAAAAGAAATAGATTTTTTAAATTTATTCCAATGATCTTGACCATGGATAGTCTTGAAAATCATGATGATATGAGATTGTCATGTATCACAATCATCAGTTTCATAACGTCATAGTTTTTAATTGGAGATCATTTAACATTCCTGTTTGAGCTTCATTATTCATGTGACCACATTGATTTTTTTTTAAAGATTCAACATGATCTTTGAAAATGATTCGTAATAATCATGTATGATACATCATGATAAAATCTTCATCTTTTCAGTAGAACACCACTGCTCTAACCAGATTACAGAGTGCTCCTGTTCCCTGCATGAATTGCCTCCTATTTCCAGCCTGCTGAAACACAAGAACTGGCTCCTATTTCCAACCTGCTGAAACGCAGTAAGACTGTTTACAATCTTGGTCTGCCTGGCTATTGTGTGGAGGGGGCTCAACAGCGAGTTGTGATTTCCAGCCAGTTAGGAGAGGTGGGCAGGCACATTGGGCAGGATTCACAAAGTGTTCAGCTTCTAAGTCCCACTCCGCAACTGCTGCTGCAGACTGGAATCACCCTCAATTGCGGTGGTTGCAATCTACAGCTGCAGCAGTGGCAGAGGGTGTTACGGCTGCTTCCATCAGCTGTAGCCCATTCCTGCTGCTGTGGCCATCTCCCCAGCAACACCACCCACAAGCAGCTGTAGATCATGGAGCCAGTCATAATCCGGCTCCAGCTTTGTGAATACCAGCCGATGCGGGTAACCTGCGGATCCACAAATCACAACCGACTTGCTCCGAGGTTTACCCGCAGCTGCTGGAATTTCATGAGCTTTGTGAATCCTGCTCACTGCTTTAAAAAACTTGCGCTGCACCACAGCGCGAATGTGGTGCATCAGCGTGAGTGGCAGAATCTGTTAATATTATCTGGTGTTGGGTGCTGAGAGATTAAAATCTTAAGGTATTATACTGTTTTTCTTTTAAAACTGCTTGTCACTCAGCTAAAATGTACTACATTATTTATAGTCAGTTTTTACTAGGGATGGTTTTAAATTATGAGCGTTCACATAACTCATTTTCACCGACTGACAATGAATTGCTTAAGTTATTTCTTCCTAATGCCTCTATACATCTGTTTACAAATATGAGGCCCACTATGGGAAAGGAGAACTGTAATTTAAACTTTTACATGACTCAAATGGTACCAAAATTTTAAAATGTTACCCGTGGGCCACTCCTATATCTTAAAACTAGGAAAATGTTTTTGCATTTTTTGAGGCATTTTATCTTGTTATTACTATTGCTTCAGGTGATGTACACTCTAATCCAGGGCCTGCAGTGAGGCATAACCATTTTAGTCTACAGGAATTTAGTGATTGTATGGTTATGGGCTTTGTGCATCTAAATTTGAGAAGTTTGTTGCCAAAACTAGATTATATTTGTACATGGATGCATGCCTCTAACCCTGAAATATTTGTCATGATGGAGACTTGGTTAAATAAAAATATATTAAATTTTGATGTTTGTATAGATGGATATAGCATTTGTAGACAGGACCACTCAACTAAAGGAGGGGGAGTAGCAGTTTGTTTAAAAAATAATCTTTCTGGAACAACTTTAGTGACCAAATCTATTCCTAAGCAACTGGATATCATTATATTGAAAGTACAAGGTTCTCAAAATTTTTGTTTTAATTTGGCGGTTTGCTATAGGCCCTCTGAACCTCTTCTGAAGCATTAACAAATCTTGTTACTATACTGGCTCCATTTATTGACCAAGAACTAATGGTAATGGGTGACTTAAACTGGGATATGTTAAGACCAACAACACATCTATTAAACCAATTTACATAATTTAATCTTTCTCAGATTGCTGATGTACCAACATGACCAAATAGGATATCTAGTTGCAAGGATACCCTATTGGATCTTATTATGACTACTACACCCCACAGGCTTGTTTTTTTCAGTATTTGATCCTGATATTAGTGACCACTGCTATGTAGTGTGTATAAGGCTCCAGTTTAAAACTTTAAAGTATACAAACGTAACCATATCGAGGAATTTTTCTAGATTTAATGAGCAAGCATTTCTACATGACTTACTCAATGTGGATTGGTCTTGACTGATCTCTGTACTGATATACACTTAGCTTGGGATTATTTTAAAGAATCTCTTCTGGATATAGTAGACAGGCTTGCTCCTCTAAGGAAAAAAAGATTTCAGTCATCTCCTGCACCTTGGTTCAATAGACAATTAAAACAACAATTGATAGAAAAAGATTGTAAGTGGAGGAAAGCTAAAATGACTAAAGAACCAAGGGATATCCAAAATTATAAAACCTTGAGAAATGCTGTAGGTATACTCGTGACATTAGGGAGGCAAAACGCAGGTTTTATAATCAAAAGTTTAACTGTGGGAAGGACCATAATAGGAAGATATGGGAGGGAATTAGAAAAATGTAAGGAAAGGGTAATAGGTCACAACTTCCAAAAATATTAAAATATAAGGTTTTTTTATTGCTGTTAAACCCATAGATTAAGTAAACGTTTTTAATGAATACTTTAGCGAAGTGGGTAATACATTTTATAGACCCTATCCAAACCAGCCAGGAAGTGTATTAGATTCAAACTTTGTGTACAATAATAACAGACCCTAATTCACTTTTCATGAAATTAGTGAGCAGGATGTTTTGTTTGAGTTGGGAAGACTGGATGTAAAAAAAAAGGGAGCAGGAAAGGATGGAATAGGCCTCATTTTCTATAAAATTGGAACTCCAGTGTTAGTCAAACCGTTGACTTCAATTTTTCACTGAGAACTTCTGAAGTCCCAACTGATTAGAAAACTGCCTGTATAACCCCAATATTTAAGGGAGGAGATGAAATGGACCCAGGGTGTTATTGTCCTATCTCGATTTTAATGCATTTCTAAAATAATGGAAACATTGGTGTATAAGCAACTAAGTAACTATTTTGCAAAAAAAAAAAAAAAAAGAAATATTGACAGACTATCAAGCAAGGTTTCCTAAGGGTCACAACACTACTTATATTGCTTTTAGGGTTACAGATGACATATTGGCATTGTTTGACCATGGCAATTCAGTACTGGCAATTTGTTTTTATCCCTCCAAAGCATTCAATTCCATTGATCACAATATTATGTTAAATAGGTTAAAAGCCTTGGGGTTGAGATTAATTCCTTTGTTTTGGTTATCTTCCTATTTGTCCTTCAGACAACAAAGTATACAGGTGGGTTAATACTGTTCAGATCCAATAGTAATAAATAAAGGGGTTCCTTAAGGCTCAGTGTTGGGGATATTATTATTTCTTATTTATGTAAATGAATTTCCTGGTAGTGCGTCTATTGATACAGAAACCTTTTTTTATGCTGATGACACCATGTTGTACACCAAAAGTAAAGATGATAAATTGGCTATAAAAACATTGCAAACTTATTTTAATAATATTCAACTTGCTATGCTTATTACCTAATACAGATAAACCCCAGTGGGTTTTATTCATTGGAAGAACAAAGGAGCAGCACCATCATTTAACTATAACTGCTTTGGATGGGACACAACTATGTAGGACTACTTACTAGAAATATCTGGGCATTTTACTGGATGAATTTATGTTATTTGATAAACATATCCAAATGTTATCTGTTTAGCTTAAAAAGCTGTTATCCTTTTTTTATAGAAATAGGGCCTGTTTTAGTTTCACAATCCATAAGCAATTAGTTAGTTCCCTTTTTGTCACAATTGGATTATGGTGACTGTATTTATATGAAGACCTCAGACACTGTGTTTAGACTACTGGACCCTTTGTGCCATAGTGCCTTGAGGTTTGTCTCTGGTCTGTCGTGAACGACCCACCAATGTCAGCTATATGCTGCGGTTGGATGGCAGTCCTTGGCAGCTCACAGTCAACTCCACTGGTGCATTTATGTATGCAAATTTGTTTTACAACAACTTCCTTTTTATTTAACAACTTTATTGCAGTTTAAACAATCAAATAGATATGCATTAAGGTCCAGTGGTCTCCCACAGTTCTCTATACCTAAGTCCAGGACCAAACATGGTAACAACTCATTGGCAGTGTCAGTACCTTGCACATGGATTTCTATCCAAAAGAAATAAAAGATGACGACTTTAATATCAGTTTCACATTTTAAGAATTACCGTATAGAAAATACATATCACAAGTGTAACGTGTGTTAATGAATGCCTGTTAAACTATTTGTCTTTCTGTGTGTTACTCTAAATTGGAAAGAATATTTGTTTTGTTCATCATTTTGGATGCAATTGTAAAAGAGAGTTTAATCTCAATTTGCTTTTCAATAAAGCTGATTTGATTTGATTTTGAGAACAAGAAATAAGCCACAGGAGGTGATCCTTCCCCACACAAGGACTTGGTTACCATGTGTGGAGCACTGCATCCATTTCTGATCACCGCGGTGCAAGAGGACATTGAGAAGAATAAGAAGGTCCATGTGACAGAGTTAGTTAGGCCCTGTCCCATCTGTGTTATGTAAGAGAGAATCTAAAGGAAGGACTCTGAATACTACTATCTCTATATTTTCTGACTTTCAATTAAAGTGCTCAGTCAAATCTTACCTTTACCTGCTGTACTTTCTAATTTCTAATCTCTACCTTGCTTATGTATGTTTGTAAGGCATGCAGCTGGGTTCCCTGATTGCAGAGGCAGCTGTGACAGAGTTTGACCTTAGACTGATGTAATCTGTCGCAATACTCTGGCCAGCTACTAGTTGGGTCACAATGTTATGCCTAGCAACCAACGAGTACAAAACCTGTCTTATTAAGAAGATGTGGAGAGACTGATTAGAACAGAGACAGGATATGCTGCCTTATGTCCTGGTGTGGAGATTGACTTGAAGTGAGACTAGAGAAGACATGCTGATTTCATGTCTTGAATTATCTTCTAATTTGCTGAATGGACAGTGACCTGAAGAAGGAGAAGAGATGCTGAAATGTTTTCCAATTTGTTTATGTTTTTCTTGTGATTTAGAATAATAAATTACCACTTGTGGTTTCTACAGTTTCTCCTGTACTGTTTATATTTCCTGACCTAGGCCTCCATTACAGTTAGTGTCAGAGGTATCTGGATTAGCTACATTTGGTGTCATTCAGTGTCAGAAGCCACACTGCATCCAGAAGCCTCTCCACATTTGGTGTCAGAAGTAATTGTATTTACGTCATGCATACTCTAAGGCCAAGAGTTTATTCAAGTATCCCAGAGCTGGTACCAGGGAAGCATAGCAGAAAGGTATGGATCCAGTAAAAGAAATACCAGCAGTGACCACCAGAAGTATGGCAGTCAAGCCACCAGAGATGTGAGAAGAACATAAGACAGCAGCAGAACCAGAATGTCTGTCTGAGTTTTTCAAATGGTGTGCGATACAATAAATAGAGCCTGGAAGCAGAGAGAAAAAGACCACCGATGTTTAGAGGCACAGAGAAAAGAAGACATGCAGCTATGGCTGTCTGTCTTGCAGGCTATTAAAGATGGAAGAACTGGTACAGATCTCACAGATCAGAAAAACACAGGTTATTTGAAAGACATTAAACTGACAAAGCTGTGCCCTTCGGGTGATATTGAGGCATACCTGACTACATTCGAGAGGGTCGCCAGTGCATGCCAATGGCCAAAGCAGCAATGGACAATCAAACTGGTACCTTATCTCATAGGTAAAGTCCAACTTCCCTACAATAATGTGGACACTGCTCAGTCATCAGACTATGACCTGGTGAAAAGAGAAATATTGAAAAGATATGACATCTCAGGAGAGACCTATAGGCAGAACTTTCAGTCACTGAAGTACTGTACCAGTCATTCGACAATCCCCAGGAAGCTTACACTCGACTCAAAGAACTCCTTATTAAATGACTACAACCAGAGGGAAAATCAGTCCTGCTTATCGCCACATTTACAGTTGAGCAATTCATCAGTATACTGCCTACAGACAAGCAACGTTGGGTAAAAGAGCACCGACCAGAGAGTGGGGAAAAGGCTGTTTCTTTGGCTGAAGAGATGGCCAGACAGACACCATAGCAGGGAAGTAGCAGTCCAGGACCTGTAAAATCCTTTTTTTCCCAGCCTGACTCCAGGTCAGATAAGAACTCTGGATGGGGTAACAAATATGCACCTAAAGACTTTATTTGTTATAACTGCAATAAGCCAGACCATATTGCAAGAAACTGCAGTCAAAATAAGAAGGGACATATTGAAGTAGATTTGGCTTCAGTAAATTGGGGCAACATTCCAGCCGTATATGGATGTAGTCCTAATCATATACCAGAAGCCTCTCCACAGTCCAGCAATAGGCTGACAAACTGATTACAAACTTAGGGAGCAAGCACTATAAAAAAAGATTGGACATGCAGTTGCAGCCAGTAATAAGTAACTTTATAGGTCTAGATAAATTCTGTTGAAATGATTGGGGATCTCACAGTGATGTGTAAGCAATAACATATGACAGCATGTGGGTTAGTGTGTGATAAACACACAACTAGGAGCATAGTGAGGCATGAGGCTGTATACTGAGTTCCCTTACTGCACTTAGAAGTGTATTCATCATATTCTAACACACACTCTGGGGTATGTTATTGCACTTATAAAACAGATATATGTTAAGAAACTGTGATTTTTTTTTAATTGGTAAAATAAAAATTGTCATGTCATCTGCCATAGTTATTCTGCTTTCCCTAGAGGTGCTGTTGTATTTGCTGCTGTCACTAGGGATACTGTGCTGCAGCATGATTAATAGCACTGCAACCTTAGGCTGCCAGCAAGACAATGATTTCCTTAACGACTTGCTAGCAGCAAGCTATCATCTGTGGCAGCACATTTCAACAAACTCCGAGGTCTTACTTGACTTGCGGGTCTGGAGCAGCTAAGGAGGGGGAAGGAGCAACTCAGGAGGGACAGTGAAAGAAATGTCACACCTAAAATAACACTTTTTAAGTGTTGTAAATATTTTTTGTGACATTTTGTGGCTTCTGATTTCAGTTACTAGTAGTGAAAAAAAAAAAAGCGGCCAAATGGTTCAGAACAAGCAGCGTTGGTGAGGCATGGCTCTTTTCTATAAAGCAGGCACAGGTATTAACACATATTATTTACTGTGTATATGATGGGGAAAATCATGGCTGGAACATCCTGTCAGCCAATTAGGTTACAGAACTCTCCCCACCTATTTTATAAATCTAAATATACTCCTGCTTGCAGTTGCAGCCATAGATATGTTCAGGTATTTCCAGATACTGTATTTCATGATAAATCCAAAGATATTCTCTCTGGGGGCCCACAGTTGTACTGCAGGCAGACAGGGAATTTCTCTAGAAATATCACAGAAATTTAGTTCTAGTTCTAGTAACAGATTTCCATCGGTAACTGCATTCTACCATACATTTTAAGGATACAGAGTATGGACAGGCTTTATTATGCATGGAATTCAGTAAAATCCCAGTGTTGTTGTACCATCGATGTGACGTCAAAGAGTTGTTGTACCAACCTGAGTACGTCACATCGATGGTACAACTTGGAATGCCCTCGTGGTCTTGTTGTCCTGGTATCTGTGTTGATGGCTTGATTTTTGTTTTTTTTTTCCTCCACAGCGAACTTTTGACCGTTGCAACTGTAAAAACGAGCGACAAAAATCCACCGTGACTACCACTGTCACTGCAGCCATAACTGCACTGCTACCTACAGAAAAGCATTCAAAGTAGAAAAAATCCACAGAAAGTCATTATTTTAAAACTGAACTGCCATGCCAGTATACACATAGCCTTTCCTTTCAGCAGTAGTCTTGAGCTATTCCCCCATTTGCCCCGACTCTTTTCCTGCTCCGCAGAAAGAAGCTTCAACATTTTCAACTAAAACTAAAACAATAAAGTAACATGTTGCTCCTATTCAAAGTGACATTGCCAGTCTTACCATCTGTGTTTCCAGTCTTCTCGAATGTACACAGCCTCTCTGACTGATCCCAGTACAGTTCTGACTCTATTGTTGACCGTGCACCTCTCCTCATTGCATTCCCCAGGTAACAAGCTAAATATAAAAATAAAACAGATAACCCAGCAATAATACACTCTGAGGTGTGGGTTATGGCCTGATAAGAGCATGCCGCAGGTGCATTATGAGGCATGAGGTGCTTGTGCCGAGTGTCTTTAGCACATGGGAAGTGCTCTTATCAGGCCATAACCCACACCTCGGAGTGTCTTATTGCACTTATAAAATGGGCTCCCCAAGTAACTGCTTAAAAGAAATAAGAAACACATTAAAGAAATAGTTTAAAATCTTATAATAGTTCAATAGTTGAAGCAAGAAAAATAGCCCTCATGTAAGGTGGTTTGTGGAAGTGTTTCATTAGCTGTACAGGGCTTCCCTATATCACTTCACTTTTTCTAACATTACATCCCCTCATATTTTTTTTTTTTGAGTTTTGTTCACTATGTACAAAAATGTTGACAGGGCCATTTGCTGGAGACCAACCATCTGCTTTTACTTGACAATGAGCGTGTCCCATTGTCAGCACCATAGTTAGTGCTTGTCAGCGTTTAAACTGTCACTGCCCAGTTCAGGCTTTGAGCACTAATTTAAATACATTTTTTATTTATTTTATGAGCTGCACATAAAAGTACTGCCGTAGGACTGGATCTGAGTTCTATTTTAGATGTGCAGTTTTATTTGCTGCAAAAGCAGTGACATGTGGTTCACTCTCATCACTGTGGTCTGCTTTTATCAGTTTAAGTAAGACTTTAAAAATAAAATGTATATTTATTTGCCCTTTCCTGAGATACTGTGTGTCTGTGGTAGTGCTGGGGAGGAGAATGCCATTCACTGCATTGCTAACAGAGCAGCACTCGTGGCTCTGTGGCAGGATTTTTTTTTTCAAAGGTATGGCACGTTGTTCACTCTCAGTTGCCGTCGGTTTTTATATGGGAGAAGACAGAAAAAACATATCTTTGAAATTGTCTTTATAAAGATACAGTGTGTGTTTGATGTCTGTATGTGTGTGTGTGGGGGCGGGGAGACTGTTGTGCAGTTGTTGGCACTGCGAGTTTGCCCCAGAAACGAGTGCCTTTTGAAGCACTGTGCTGTCACTCCTGCTTTGCGATTATGTGAATGTTGTAGAAAGCAATTTTGACAGCATGGGCTCGCTGATTTGTGTGTGTGTGCTATGGCTGTTGGTTGACATGTAGTGCAGGTTGCTATGATATGTGTCTATAAGGACACGGCTCTGGCAACCTCTGCACCAATCAAGATCCTCCAAACTGTTTGCTCGTTTTATAATGGGGGTGAGATCTTGATTCCCAGAAAAGATAAGAAATGGACTGGGGGGGGGGGGATATTGAAGATGAGTGCTATCACTGAGACTCAAAGTGCTATCACAAACTGAGAATTTTTTTTTTTTGCATACACTGCGACTGAAGTGCTCCAGCGGTGTTCACTTTTACCCATACACTATAAAAGACAGTGGATTGACATCAGTGAACAACAGTGCTGAATCCACTTCTCGAGGTTGTCATGACAACCTCTGGAAGTGATCACAACACTGCTGTTCACCGATGCCCATCCATTATCCTCTATTTTGAGCAGGATGATTTTGATACAGAACAAAGGCTTACCATATGTTGTAAGCTATTGCTGATCTTCTGCTTTATAGTCCCTAAATACAAAATTACTTATATTTGGTAACCTGCAAACATCTTAGTCAGTCAGTTAGTTAATTAGTAAGTTGGTTTGTTGAGAGATCAATCACATATCTTTCATCTTTCAGTCAAGTGAATTTCTCCTCTCACTAAACCAGTCCAGCCCATGTAGCCATTGCTAGTTATTTGTCATGGCTCCATTACTGCTCCCCTCACAGTGCTGCACACATTCACACATTGTTTTATGGAAGTATTCTTACCTCTGTAATCTCTCTCCTGCTTTCTGAGGTTTCCTTATCCCCCTGCTTCCTGGCCTTTTGGTCTGTGGTCAGTTCATCACCAGCTCAGAGGAGATGCTTACTCACTTCAGTGAGTCAGAGTAGTCAGGTGGCCATGCACACCCTAAATAAAATGTAATACATAAAACAAAATTATTGTAATTAGAGAGCAGCCAGTTTAGGTCAAATGGGTAGGTGGCTAATAGGCTAATAGTCACTGGTTACTTACCAGTGCTCTAAAAATCTCATAATACACTGCTGTGATGTTTACATCTGTGTTTTACTGGAATTGTTACACTTTCATTTTCAACCTGACACTGACTCACACTGCACTCCGTTTCAACATGGTGCAAGTCAGCATCTGAAACTAGTAATTATAAGAAATAAAATATGGGCAGCATTACTCTTTTTTTTATATGCCCTCATTGTGTAAAGCCAGTACAAACCACTGGAGCTTCGCTCTCATGGTTTCTGTGGCATCACACACCTTAGGTGTACAAAAGAACATATAACACATTGCTGCCCATGTATCATTCTATGTGCTTTGCATAGTGTAGTGGCACTGTTTATCTTCTCTTTGTGGTAACAACTCAACTCAACAGGTGCTGCAGTCTAAAGGCTGGAGAGGAGTTGCTGTTTGTACACACAGCAGTATAGTCAGATTGTCTGCTACTCAATCACATACTTGCACAGATTAACTGTTGTGCATGGTGTGCAAGATGTGGACTCCGCTCAGCTGAAAGCTGCACACTCAACACCTGCTCCCCATGGACACTGGGACCTTGTACATGCTGGGTGAAATATTATAGCAAAATAAAAAAAAGATTATAATTCCCTCAACTGCTATGGCATGGATCAAGACACATAAAAATGTTACTGGGGCATGTGCCCCATCTGGCTTTGGCCTGGTACCTCCAGTAGACTTGTTGTTTTTGGTGCTGTAACTGGTTGATAGTGGTGCAGTCTGCCCCAGGCCAACCATAGTGGCATTCAGGATGACATAGACTTTAGTGACCATGACTGTGTTATTGCATTGCCATCTGGACCCATCTACTCCACATTTCAAAGCATAGTGATGGCCTACCCTGTGGTGTTCCTGAGTTTGAGGATGAATACAATCCTCAATATCAAGAGGAGGACTTCTAGGAGGAAGGGGAGCATACTAGGCACTGATCAGGACCTCCAGTTCTTCTAATAGTTCAGACATAGCACTCCAAGTTATCCTCCTGAAGATACTTCCATTCTGACATTAAGGCGAATCCAGGAAGTTCTTCATTTTGAATTAGTGTAGATGAGAAAGATTCCTCAAAAAAAAAGAAACTTAGACTTCCCAGCAGTCTCTGCAGCTTCCACAGTTCTGGTCCTACCAGTTTTTTCTGCTCTAGAGGAAACTACTACAATACAGCAGCATTGCATAGGCTCAGTATTCTGCTTGATGTTCTCATCAAAGCAGATAAGTAATACCTGGCCCCTTGGGAGAAGTTCTATTTTGCCCAGCTAGGAACTGATGCCATTTTGGTCTTTGCTGCTCATGACATATTAAAGATGCCTCTTCACATGACCTCTCATTCCTCAGACAAACAATCCACAATGTTTACATGCTAGAAACATAAAAAATACATGTAGTAACATAATGGGGTGGATTCTACAGAGTTATTAAGTTGTGGAAAAGCACAACCACCAGGAGGCACATCCTAAAGCTGAAAGGGTGGATATTCAAGAAGGACAGCAGAAAGTGCTTCTTCACAGAACAGGTGGTGAACAGCTGAAACAGTGAACCTAGTAATTGTGGTCAATGCAGGGACTATATCAAGTTCAAAGCACAATGTGACATCTTTAAAGAGGTTATTAAAAACATGAAGGAGGCAGGGGCAGGAAGAGCTCTGGTAGGGCAGAGTAATTCAACATAGGGCATCAGAACAGATTCAACAGACTCATAATCTTTTTCTGTCCTTACCCATTTAAGTAAAGCTGGACACCATAAAGGAAATGGGTTTGCCTTGGCCTCCTTGGGCATTAACATTGCTAATTATTAGATCAATCTGGTGAAATATCAGGATGCTTATGGAAGTGCTTGTCACCCATTGAGGATTCCCTGCCTGAAGGGGATTCTAAGGCAGATGCTCATAAAACTATGTCTGAGGTTGTTGCCCTAATGTAAAGGGGGAAAGAGTTCCATAGTTCTACCACCCTGTAGCTAATGGATTGATCCCTCACCATGTCTGTAACCTATTTTTTGGAACACTTAACAGCATTTGATATAACTAAGCCGGTCTTAAAAGAGGGAATGACAATGCAGAATATCTGTCATATATACTGGGCCCAAATCACATATAAGTTGGTATGTCAACAAAATAATTTTTTAAATTAATTCTTTGTTCAACAAGGAGCTAGTGGAGTTGGTACAAAGTAGGGGACATAGAATCATTCTTTTTGATCCCCCGGGTCCACCACACCATTCCCCACACCCCGGTCCCCAACCGGCAACCAGAACAGGCCTCCGCTCTTGTCTGCGCCACTGACAGAACTGAACAAATGAGAACGAGCTGGCAATGAATGAGTGAGTGCTTGTACAAGTACATGTTTATTCACTGACAGCTCAGTGGGCGGCCAGCCATGGTGGACAGCAGGGACGGGGGTGCACTAGACCACCAGGGAATAGCTGTGCATTAACATACTGTGGATCAGGGATAGGGAGGGGGGTTCACTAGACCACTAGGGAAATGTCTATATTGACTATATGGGAGGTTGGGATGAGGAGGGGTACACTGGACACCAGACCATATGATTTCCACATCAGGTGGGTGATCAGGTGGGGGGGAGGGACCGCTACTCATCAGGGAAGTATTTTTTATATATGGTATCAGTGATCTGGTTGGGGGAGGGACCACCTAGCCACCAGAGAATTGCATTTCTATTTTGGGCAGGGTTTCAGATGAGGAGGGGCACTGTACACCAGGGGAATCTTATACTGTATGTTTGATATCGGGCTGTGATTGGCAACTGGCTGGGGGAGTGCCACTAGACACCAGGAAAATATTAAATGGTAGGGTGCCGGCCAAAAGTCAGAATTTCAGTGAAAGTTGCTAATTTGATTTCCAAACTTTCGAGGAAGCGAAAATCTGACTTTTGAAGAAATTCCACTGGTGTAAGTTTTTCTTCACACATCTCTAGCTAAGGGTCCCCCTGCAGGTGATAAAGTGTGGTACTTGACTTTCTGATACCATAAAGTCACCAGGAATTCTTTGACAAGTCTACTTTAAAAGTCCCTCCTATGGCCGGAGTGGATTCTTTGAGGGATGCCATAATGATTTATTAACTGCTGCAGCACTTTAAGAACAGTGGTTGCTTTTGGTCTTTTGTAGGGTACCCCTGAGCATATTGAGTATAATGGTCAGTTATCGCTAGACTGCTGCCAGTGTTTCTTCTGTCAGGCTCCAATGACAGGAAGTCCAGACTAGCTCCGGTGGCTCACTGGTTTTGATATTGACCAAAGTTGCAGCTCTGTTTGGCAGATTCTTTCTTTTGATATATCTGAGGCAGGTTTTGCAATGCTACTCAGCTTCTTTTGCCAACTTGGGCCAATAGAAACATGTTCACATTAAGTCCAAGGGACAGTCAAACCCCAGGTGACCCATGTCATCATGTAGAGATCAGATGACAGCTTTTCTGTACTTCCTTGGTAACACCGACTTTTGTTGATGGAATTCAGGATGCACACTGTCCTGACTGGTTCATATTAGCAGTCCATCTTTTAGAGACAATTTGTACCATTCTTGCAACAACTGTGGGGTATCTGAGTTACTGGTACTTGACTTGCCTCATGTCCTTTCTCCAGGGCATGTATCACACCACATAAAACACAGCCTTCCCTTTGGGCTTGTTTGAGTTCAGGCTGGCTAGGATAAGGAAAAGATGACACTTCCAAACCAGTGAAATTAAGACAGGTTGTTTAAGAGGCATTGGAAAGGCCCCAAGCATGCTAGTTGCTCTATGTGGTTTTGCAGGAATGGCATGGCCAGTAGTGTTGGATTTCAAACACATTGCCTTCACTACAGCATTTGGAATGTCCATACTTATGGCTGACTGATCAAGGTCTGGACACCAGGATAATATGTTGACATCAATATTACTTCACCCACTGTGGTATTCTAAACTGTAGTTGTCTAGATAAAGCTGAGAGCCACCAGTGTCCAAGTACATCCAATTTTGCTGTTGTATTCACATAGATGAGAGGGTTGCTATCTGTTCTCTCTGTGAGCTGTGCTCCATACAAGTAACCATGGAATTTTTCTGTAACGGTCCACTTGAGGGCCAAGAATTCAAGTTTGTGCACAGGATACAGTTTTTCAAATAGGTTCATCTGTGACTGGCGAGTACCACTGGACAGAGTCCCTCAGAGTGCTCCTGGTACAGGACTGCTTCCAGACCACTTGAAAGTGGTGTCTGTGTGCAATATGTAGGGTTTTGTGGAATCAGAGCGTGTCAGAACTGGCATCTCACTTAGGCATTTGATTATCTCTCTAAAGGCCATTTCACACTGCTCAGTCCATCTGGTGCCAAATGGTTTATTCACTATACAGTACTCTTTGGGAGACTTGCCCCTCCTGGAATGGGCTTTCTTTTTATTTGTAGGTGGGTACGCCTGGGTGAGGTCATTCAGATGGCAGACAACAATTGAGTAGTCTTTCACAAACTGCCTATAGTATCTGCAGAATCCAAGAATCCAAGAAATTACTGTAGGGTCTTGAGATTGTGTGGTCTAGGCCAAGTGGTGAGTGCTTCTATTTTGATCAGGTCTGCCTGTACCCCATTGACAAAAACAATAAGGCCCACATGTTTGACCAGTGGCTAAAAAACTGGCATGTGCCAATGGACACCTTCTTGATGAACTCCTTTTGTCCAGTACTTTCATTAGTCTTGCTTCATGCTCTTCCAACATTCTCCCAAACACTATTAAGTCAGTCAGGTATATGAGCACCTCCAGAATGTGCATATCTCATACTACTTCTCCATCAATTTCAGACACATGGCTAGAGTCCCAGATATACCTTGGGGCATTCTCTCAAAGTTGTAGAACCCCAGAAGGCTGTCTTCTTTTTATCTTCCTTGGCCATGGAGATTTGGTAGTGGTACCAGATCAAGATAGCATGGATAAAAACGTTCATGAAATACAGTGCTGTAAGAAGTGCTAATGGTTCTACAGCAACAGGGTTTTTTCAACGTGTGGTAAGAACCGCTACCCTGTCTCTGTAGGCTATCAGTAGAAAGGTGAAGGATGCCACTATGGTAGTGCCTGGCTAAGCTGTTCCCATAGTGGAGTGGCTAGAGCACCTGCCTCCAGCAGCATTGGAGACCTGGGGCTGTGGTTCAGTTCTCCCTAGGTCCCACTCTGCTGTAGCTTTTTTTTATAAAAAATTTAAAATGCTCCCCCTGAAGTCCATGACCTCCTGGAGTTAATTATAATTAGTTCAGGGGGTGTGGGGGGCAAAGCCTCCCATGTTGGGGGGATGCGTGGGGTGTAGCCCCCCTTAAAAATGAATACATTCCTCCAGTGTGCAGTTTTTTGGGGTGATCAGTGTGTTGTGCTGATGTTATTTTGCAACACGCTGCTTTGTGTGCTGCATTGTTGCGTTGCGTGGTTTTGACCATGACATTATGACCCCGTGCCTTTGGTAGTAGCCACTACTCAGGTCTAGCACTGAAAGCACTTGCTTCCTGTCAAGCTAGCCAGGGCACCTTTGACTCAGGGTACTGTGCAGTAGTCAGGCACCATCTTTTTATTAAGAATGCAGTAGTCTATGCACATCCATGTGGCTCTGGGCTTTTTCCTGGCCACCACTATGGGTGAGGTGTAAGGACTTCTGGATTCCTTAATGATCTCCACCAGAAGTAGCTATTGTAGATGGTTCCTGACATCTTCTATGTCTGCAGGACCCAGTCATCAGAATCTCTTCCAAAAAAGGCAGTCATCTCGAAGACAGATGTGGTGCTCTTCTCCTCAGATGCATCCCACGCTGCATGCACTCAGACAGAACATTTTCTGGCACTTGACTAACTTCTTGCTCAGGCTCCACCAGAAGTGATCAGGGATAGGCAAATCTCCAAATTCGAACAGACCAGGGTCGATATCTCAGTAACAGTGACTACTTCACATTCCGCTCTGGTCACACTATCAGCATGGAAAATATTCACCAACACTCAGCCTTTCTGTAGAATGACAGGTTTTTCAGTCTCATTCTTCACCCTCACAGTCACTCGTCTCACCCAGGAGGTAGCAGGTGGTGACATCACTCCTCTCTAGACCATTAGTCCTTCTGGCAGGCTGTTGTCAGCTAGTGCATTAATGATGAGCACAAGTCCAGTTGGCTGACACCTGAATTTGATTATATTGACCACACAGCACAGGGCATTTTATTTATTTATTTATTTATTTATTTATTTATTTATTTTAAAATTGGTAACTGTGAAAGGTACACTGAGCCAAGGCTCATTTCCAGGTGCAACTTGGCATGAAAGGGAGTAAAGAATAAAAATTACAAAAATATCAGTCAATAGTTTCATAGACAACTTTACATGTGCAAGAGCAGTATGATGAAGAAGAAGGTAAAGAACACCATGGCTCATAGCAATGATATGAAGACAACCATGTAATTATTAAATAAGGTGTACAGTGCCTGATGGAGAAGGTGACAGTGCTTTGGGGTCCAGAATCAGGCAGTTCCAGAGGGAGGGGGGACAGTAGCAGAAGATATGGACAAATGTGCTTTGATTCTATTTCTACTGTACTGCTACTTGGAACTCTCTACGACCAAAACTGAAACATGGCTACATATGACAGCTTGAAGACAGACCTTTTGGAATGGAATCCTTTTTCATGTCATTGTTATTAATTTTAATGTTTTATGAAATGTATTCTTGTTACTTATTGTAACCTTATGTACATTATGTGTATATACAGGACAGCACTGAAAACAGGCTTTGCCTAGTGCCTTACCCTGTTTAAATACAAACTTCTAACCAGGAGAAGGTGGATTACCCAACAGAGGAGTGTAAATGTGGGAATGGAGAAGGTATGAGGATCCTTGGAGTTTAGAGAGTAAGAGAAGGAGGAGGAGGAGGAGACGGGGAGAAGAATGAGGAGAGGTAGGAGGGAAGGAACCCAAACCAGTATTTAGAAACATAGAAGTTGTCAGCAGATAAGGACTTCCTGGCCCACCTAGTGCCCTATTTTCCCTACCTACAGTGCTATCACAGATCCTATTTGTTCTCCGGGTTTTATCTCCCCCCCCTTACTTCTAATATCCCCTTGTGTCTATCCCATGCATTCTTGAATCCTGTAACTGTTATAGCCCCCGCTACCTCTGCTTGAGGCTGTTCCATGCATCCACAACCCTCTTTGTGAAGTAGTACTTCCTCACATTTCCTCTGGGCCTCCCCCCTTCAGTTTCATATTGTGACCCCTTGTCTTCGAATATCCTTTTCTTTGGAAAATGCTATCTCCCTGTACCTTGTTTATACCTGTGAGGTATTTGAATGGCAGCATAGCAGTATAGTGCAGTGGGTTAAGGCTCTGAGCTGCAGATCTGCAAACCTGAGTTTGAATCCCACAGCCACCTAGGTACATACTGTGTGATCATGAACAAGTCACTTAACTTCCTTGTGCTCCCAGGTCACATCTGGGAACAAGCTTTGGCTTAGTGTGCTATTTCTGGTTAAACAATGTTCCCTTTACCATATTCTTCCTTTCCCTCTAGGGAGTACATATTTAATTCCTTAAGCCTTTCTTCACAGGGCTTTTGATACAGACCCTGCACCATTTTGGTTGCCCTCCTTTGTACCGCCTCCACCCGTTCTATGTCCTTTCAGAGACAGAGCCTCCAGAATTGGACACAGTACTTGAGCTGGGATCTTACCAGTGATCTATACAGCAGTATTATTACCTTCCTCTTTCTGCTGGTGATACCCCTGCCAATGCATCCAAGCAGTTCTATGTGATAAGAGCAAGTCTATAAGACTGCTGATCACATAAAGCAAGTCAACACCGACTCAACATCAAAAGGGCGAACCGCATAGCACCGACCATTGCAAATAGCAACAGTCGCTTACTTAACAATAAAAACAAGTTTCTTATGTTGGGGCAAGCCCCCCACACCCCCCAAAATAAAAATTGTCAACTCCAGGGGGAGCAGACGTAGAAGCAAATAGCAACTCCCCCAGGAAGCAAAATACCTTCTTGCACCAGGATCTGAACCTGGCATCACAGGCTCCAGGGGTAGTGACTCAAGCCACTACACCACATGACCAGCTCAGCAGAGCTCGGCCAAATTGATCTACTTATCTCCTTTTTCGCAAGTGTAGTGCCTATCCCTCAGTGCTACACTCGCTATATTCATTCGGTGCTGTTTTTCTCCACTCACTCTACAGGTAAACGGTTTTACTGAGTTGCTCATATTGAGCCACTCAATAATACTCACCCATATAGGGTGTTACCCATCCTAGCATCCCATTATTTTTATTTATTTATTTTTATTTAAATTTTATTAAGCAGGTAAGAGCACTGGACAAAAAGTCCTTTTTCAGGCCCGACCTGACAAAAAACAACAAGGTACAAAACTGGCAGACAGCACAGCAAGAAAACATTTGCAAACATCCAAATACTTTAAATATTCTTTAAAATTAGATTTAGAAATCCTTAAAGACATAACCGAATGTAAGCTGCCAGGTAGTGTATTCCAAAAAAGTGAGGCTGCAAGTGAAAAGGAGCGACAACCTGATTTTGGTTTGTGAAAAGGAATATTGAGCATGATACCTGATGAAGATCTCAAATTTGTTATTGAAGCATGAATAGTAATTAAATCAGAAAGAGGGTAATACAACTTACCATGAATAGCTTGAAAAATTTGATATCTCAAAAAATAAGCAGATTTACATTAGCCTTCCCCACTGCCTTGTCACACTGTTAAGCTACCTTCAGGTCACCAGAAATGATTATCCCCAGGTCTCGTTCCTGTTTTGTGACTGCTAGTACTTCTCCTCCCAATTGGTACGTTGCCTCCAGGTTTCTGTGCCCCAAGTGAATGATTTTGCGCTTTTTTGCATTGAAACCCAGCTGCCAAATCCATGACCATTCTCCTAGCTTTTTTAGCTCGTCCCTCATCTTTTTCACCCTTCTACTCTGTTGCAGATTTTTGTGTCATCCGCGAGCAGGTGTACTTTCCCTTCCAGACCTTCTGCAATGCTGATAATAAAGACATTGAAGAGGACTGGGCCCAGTACTGACCAATGTGGCACCCCACTGGCCAGTTTCCCTTCTCCAAAGTGGATGCCATTAACCACCACTCTCTGGCTCATATTGCCTAGCCAACTCTCTACCCATTAGGCTACTCAACTTGCTCACCAGTCTTCTATGTGGAACAGTGTTGAAGGCTTTGCTGAAATCCAGGTAGGCCACATCTACCACTCCTCCCTGATCCTCTTCCTTGGTCACTCAGTCAAAGAATTCAATTAGGTTTGTCTGGCAAGCCCCCCCCTCCATGAAACTATGTTGTCTCAGATCCTATAGACCACTGTTAAAGAGGTATTCCACAATCCTTTCTTTCAGTAGCAATTCCATTACTTTGCCCACTACCAAAGTCAGGCTAACATGCCTGTAATTTCCTGCCTCCTCCATTCTATCACTTTTGTGGAGTGGGACTACATCTGCTCTTCTCCAGTCCCCTGGTACCTCCCCTGTTTTTGGTGACAGGTTAAACAGAGCTGTCACAGGTACAGCCAGCTGCTCCTTGAGTTCCCTCAGTAACCCAGGGTGCGCCCGTCTTGTCACATTGCCTTGTCTACCTTTAACTGTGTTAGTTTCTTTAGGATTCTTTCATCTGTAAAAGGACTAGTGTCCACCTCCTGTCCCTTAATGCCCTTGTCCTTTGTCATTGATCCGTTACCTACTTCTTCCTCTGTAAATACTGAACAGAAGTATTTGTTCAATATGTCTGCTTTTTGGTGGTCCTTTTCCACACAGACCCCTCCTTCCCTTTTAGCCTTACTCTCCCACCCTTGGTATTTCTCTTTTCACTTGTGTATCTAAGAAATGTTTTATACCCTTTTTTACTGGGCGATTTAGCAATGAAGGAGGCACAGTGGGACTGGCAATGTGAAGGGAATGGGAGGATGGAAAGGGAGGAGTAGAGGGAACAGTGATGGATACGGGGGGAGGGTTGGTAGCAAAATGACAGAAGGCATTGCAGAGAGTATCCAGTCTGGCATGGGAAGAGGAAGAGGAAGAGATGGTGCCATAGACCACGGTGGGGGGGGGGGGATTCATAAAACAATCTGAAGGTGCAAAACTTTCCCTAAGTCCCCAAACGTTCTGTAGTTGCGGAAAGAAAAGGGGAACTTGCTCTGAGTGCTATACACAAAACATCCGCAGCTGCGGAAAAAAAAATACACCGAGGACTATCGAAAAAAGTGCAACTATGGACGTTCCTGAGGAAAAAAAGCCATTGAAAAGTGTGGCATATCCCCTTAGAGGCTACTCATAGCCAGTGTTTTTCCGCAGTTGTGGAAAAAATGTTGCACACATGCTGCACCACAAAGAGTGAATCGTAACTCTCTCTGAGCAAAGTGCAGTGTACCAACAATTGACATACAATTATAGTGGAGGTGCAGGCACAAGCAATAGCAAACCTATGGTAGTGTCAGTTGTTACAACAAAAATAGCACACATTTTCATTGAAATACAAAAAACTACAACCACTAGACCCAGTGTAGTCCATAAAGGAGCCCCACAGGTAGTAGAGGCAGAGCTGGTAACAGCCTGCAGTGAGTGCTACTGAAGCAGAAAACATAAACACTCCAGGGAGAGACACAACTATCAGTTCCGCCAACAGTTACAGACAGCCACTGTGGTACATGGCCTTGCTGGTACCAGTGGTGCTGGAGTGGTCTCAGTTGAGGAACTGGCTGCTGGTCTTTCTGTGAGTACTTACTGCTGCATCTATGGCAAGACTGTCAAAGTCTGCTGCACCAGTTAATATGGATCACCTGTTGTTGTGCCTGCTGAGCTTTTTCCTCAGCTAAGGAAAGAATGTTAGGGAGATTTCAGCACTTGTGAACTTCTATAACTTGCCTGTTTTACGGATTTCCGCAACTGCGGAAATTTTCTTAGTGAATATGGTGCAACTAGATTTCCGCAGTGCTACAGGCCATTTTTCTGCAGCTACGGAAATTTTGGCTCTCTTTGTGAATCCAGCCCCACATCTGTATAGTTGAAGGTTGTGAGAACCATTTTTGTTACCAGCTTCTGGTGAATCTGTTGGGAAAGGCAATCCTTATTGCAGTACAGGGCACCAAGTTTATTTATTTAAAAGTTTCACCAGGAAGGCATGCTGAGCGGAGTACAGCTCAATTCCAGATGCGTGCTGGGGGATGGGGGTAAGGGAGAAATACATGTGTAAATACAGAGTGCAAAGAACATACAGGCAAGTATACAATCAGAAAGAACAGTACATTTGGTCGCTGTACAGGGCAATTATCAATTTAAATTATAACATCACATTGAAATCCAGTAACCAGTGAGGAAAAGGAGCACATCCCAAAGTGAGAACATGGCTTAGACATATGTGCAGACCAAAGAGAAATGGGCTTTGAGCAGGGTGTTGAGGTGCTGTGTGGAGGAGGCATGTTGCAGGTCTTTGGGAAGGGAGTTCCACAGTTTTGGCATCTGATATTTAAAGGCAGCTTGGCCTGCAGCAGAGGACATGAGTGGGACAGCCAAGGAATGGGAGTTGTGGTTCCTGAGTGAATAAATGGGAAGGGTAGTGGTAGCTAGTTCTGAGGCAAGGTAGGGGGGCAGGGACTGGTCCCAGAACTTTGCAGTAGTCTTAGCACAGGGGGATTGTCTCCAGTCTTGGAGGGAAGGGAGGTCAAGAGATGGTAGAGGGCACAATGATGGATGGTAGGGGGGACATTCAAGAGCAAAGCAACAGAAGAAGTGGAAGAGAGGATCCAGTCTGGCTAGGGTGAACTTAGGTGGCACTGTAGACTATGTCACTGTAGTAAAAGACAGGGAGGATCATTTTCTGTACAATTGCCTAGCATACCGGCAGCGGGATTCATCCACAATTGCAGTATAAGGCACCCAGTCTGGGGTACAGATTTTTGTGCATGACATCGATATGTGCAGAAAAGTCAAGGTGCTGGTCAAGCCAGACCCCAAGATATCTGAAGGAGGTGCAAGCTTCCAGGGGATTCCCATCCAGGGTGTGGAAGGTGGTGGTGGAACGGAGCCTAGAGAGTTTCTGCCTAGTGCCAAAGGTCATGGAGACAGTTTTCTTTGCATTTAGAAAGAATTGATTTGAATGAAACCAGAGCTGAACATCCTTGAAGTCCTCCTGTAGTCTGGGCTCCACCTCAGGGGTGGTGGGGCCTGATGTATACAGTACCATATCGTCCGCATACATGTGGATGGATGTATGTATGTGGGCAGGCTGAGGGTAGATCATTAAGGAAGATGGAGAACCTTGGGGTGCACCAGTGGAGACTGGGAGGGGTAGAGGTGGTATTGCCAACTCTAAAGGATTGGAACCTGCCTACAAGGTAGGAGCAGAACCAACTTGTAACCTCACTGGAGAGCCCTACTTAGGAAAGCTTGGACAGAAGGAGCGGGTGAGAGATGGTATCGGACACCTTTGCCAGATCAATAAAAATGGCTGAGGTGATAAGACCTGAGTCCATGCCAGTGAGGACTGAATTTGTTAGTCTTAGGAGGGAAGTTGTGGTGGAATATAACTTCCTAAAGCCAGACTGATAAGGTGAGAAAAAACAATGTGGAGTCTAGGGAGGAGGAGAGCTGGGAGAGAACAAGGTGTTCCTGGAGTTTTGCAAGTATGGGGAAGAGGGAAATAGGGCGATAGTTGCCGGGGTAGGAGGGGTCACCACCTTTGGGAAGAGGGATGACAGTGGCATGCTTCCAATCAGATGGGATACAAGCAAGGGTGAAGGAGAGGCAGAGGGATGGCATTGGCAGGAGCCGACAGGTAGAGCATTTTAGAATCAAGACCTGAGGGGCATTTACCCTTGGAAGAGTTTAAGGTGTGCAGGGCTTTGAACACTTCTGGTGGGGTGACCTGCCTAAAGGAAAAAGTGGAGATAGTTGGGGGGGGGCTTGGGGTAGTGGAGAAGAGGGGGTGGGGTGGATGGGACAGGTGGGAGAGTGGACAGGAGTGCCAAGTTGGGGTGAATCTTGGCATGGATGGTATAGTTGTGGGCAAAGAAGTTGCAGCTACTATCAAGTCACACACCAAGATACTTGAAGGCAGGGACTATCTCCAGAGGGGTGCCATCCAGCATGGAAAACACAGGTGAGGGCAAGACCCTGGACTGTTTCTGGTTGCTGTCAAAGGTCATGGACACTGTTTTCTTGGTGTTGACCCTTAGTTGGTTGGCGTGGAACCAGCACAGTACATTGGGAATGTCCTGCTGAAGCAGACCTTCCACAGCCGAAGCTAAGGGGCCAGAGGTGTAAATTACTGGATTGTGTGCATACATGTAGATATGCAAGGAAGACACAGGCAGAGGGTAGGTCACTGAGGAAAATTGAGAACAGGATAGGACCAAGGGTGTAGCTCTGTGGGACCCCAACTAGGATGGGGGGGCAGGGTGCCTCTCACCTGTACCGACCCTTAAGAGCCCATGAGGTATGAATGGAACCAATCAACAGTGGGAGCTGAGAGGCCAGCAGAATTCAGTTTGTCCAGGAGGAGTGGGTAGGACATCAAGTCGAAGGCTTTGGCCAGATCGATGAATATGGCAGCAGTGATGTGTCCCTGATCCATCCCAGTGAGAACAGAGTCAAGTTACATGCAGCCATACCTCTCAGCCTCCTGCCTCATAAATCAGGGACAAGAATTAAAAGAATCAGGGACAAAGACCCCTAAATCAGGGTCACATCTTAAGAACTGGTAATATTCACTCAGAAAGCTGATAGAATAATGGGGTTAATGTAAGATGCCTTTTCTGAAGAACATGTCTGTGACTTTAATGTGTGACACTATTTTGTGCTTACAATCCCTACTGTTCAGTCACAAAAACACAAATTTTATGAGGGACAGAGGAAATTTTTAAGCCAAAATCAGGGACATCCCTCAAAATCAGGGAGAATTGAGAGGTATGCATGGAGCAAGAAGGAGATGGTGGAATGTGCTTCCTAAAACCAGACTGGAAAGGGGAGAAGAAATTTGTGGAGTAAAGAAAGTCAGCAAGCTTTGAGTAGATGATACTCTCTTGCAGCTTTGCAAGAGAGGAGAGGAGTAAGATTGGTTGAAAGTTGCCAGAGAAGGAGGGATCACCCCATAGATTGGTTGAAAGTTGCCAGAGAAGGAGGGATCACCCCATTCTGTAGAGGCAGTATCTTTGCAATTTTTCCAGGGCTGGGGAACAGCATAGAAGGAGAAGGAGAAGTTCATCAAGTGAGAGAGTGGAGATGCAAAGCCTGGAGCTGAGATACGGTGAAGTTTGTGGTCTAGCCCTTCAGTGCTGGACTTGAAAGGTTAAGTGAGGTAAGGGTGAGGAAGAATTCCTAAGGGTAAACTGGAGAAAATTGGAATCCATCAGGGAGTGGGATTGGAGAGCGGAAGCAGAGGACAGAAGTGGGTCCAGGACATGGAGGAGAGGGGAGAGTGCAGGTGGCAAAGAATTTGTTAAAATGAGCAGCAACAGAGGGAGGGTCCGAGACTGGTGAGCTGTCCACCAAGAGGTCTGAAAGAGCGGATTGGGCTGGGGGATAAATGAGGGAGTGCATAACTTTCCAAAATTTTGCTGGAGAACAAAGGTTAGACTGGAGGTTTGATTTGAAGTAGAGGGCATTAGCAGTATGAACAGTCTTCATGCAGAAGTTCTTGACTGACCTGCAGGATAAGAGGTCAGGAAGGGATCGGGAGAATTTGAAGTGTGCCCAAGTTTGATCCTGGGACTTGCACAAATCAGTAAGGTCAGATGTAATCCAAGAGTTGTGGGAGCTTTTAACCCTGGATTTTATAAGGGGTTGATCCAACGCAGGCGCTTGTCCCAGGTGCAACTAAATTTGATGTGGAAAAGGGAGAGAGCCACGCCAATGTCTGGGGCAGAATAGATGGGAGACCAGTCAGAAGCAGCAAGTTCATTTAGGATGGCACTGGTGTCAAATGACCAGAGGGACCTGGCTTAGATGTATTTAGGGATGGATAGAGTGGGCCTAACTTTCCTGATACAGCAGGTTATACAGTGGTCACTGAAGGCATCCAGCAGAGTGCCTGATCCAATGATATGGCGAGGGAGGGAGGAGTGCACCCAGTCTAGAAAACAGTGGTTAGGGGAATGAAGACTGAGCGGGGTGGATTCAGAAATTAATTGATTAAGCTTTAGGGACAATCCTTTGAGTGGTGAGCCTGGAGGCAAGGGAGAGCCAGTTGATATTGAAGTTCCCAAGAAGGAGGCACAGGAAACAAGAGATGAGAGAGAGAGTCGACCAAGGAGGAGGGAGAGATTTTAGGAGAGATGCAGAAAACACTAACAAAGATGAGGAGAGTGGAAGGAAGGGATAGGTTATCTAGAAGGAGATCATGAGAGGTAAGGACAGACTCTCTGAAAGTGATGGGGCAGGATCAGTTCTGACGGACATACAGGGCAACACCACCACCATGCTTGCCTTGATCCTGCCAGAAGAGGTTGTAGCTTGGAAGAGTCAAGCTGGAGTCGGGTACCCTAGAGGAGAGCCAAGTTGCAGAGATACACAAGAGTCTAGGAGAGTGCTGAAAGATCCATAGTTTAGGGAGGTCAAATTGAGGAAGCAAGTGGTTAGCATTTAGGTGAAACATGTTGAAGCAGTTAGGAAGGGTAGAGGGAAAGGAGGAAAGGAAGAAAGAAGGCCAGGGTTGGGTTCAGTGTCACCAGCAAGTAGTAGAAGAAGTGAGAGGAGAAGGAGATTGGAGTGGGACTTCTGCCCCCTTTAACAAAGGAGAGAGGAGGGGAGGGGTAGATGGGAAGGGAGAAGAAGGCACAGTGGATAAGTTCGAGGTTTGGAGGGGGGACAAGACGAGCCCAGTGTGGATGGTGGGGGTAGTATAGGAGGAAGGAGGGAGGAGGGAGGGGTGAGTGGAGGAGGGAGGGTAGGGGGTCAAGTGAGGGAAGGAGAAATGAGGGAGAGGGCAAGGGGAGAGAGGGGAAGGAAGGGGAACAGAATGGGGGAGGAAGGAGGTGGGTAGGGGAGAGGGATAGGAAGGGGAGAAGAGTGAGGCACAATGTGAGGTTAAAGAATATAGTTAGGTATAGCCAGAAGCAGGTGAAACAATGCAGCAGCTATGTAGCTTGATCCAGTACAGGCAGGACTACTAATAAACAGTGTAACTAAAATGGAATCAAACCTTAGCAGGTTGGGTAAGCAGAATTAAAAAGAAGGTGGTAGTAGTTGCAGGAACAATAAACCAGGTAGAAATGAGGTAAGCTACAGGGCTGTAAAACTGACTAGATGAATGCAGCAGCACAACTGAAGTTATAACAGTGTAAGTTTACAGTATTATAGGACAACATTTGCTAGTTAGGCTGCAATTAAATAGTGACCAGAGGTAGGGGGTGGGTAGGGGAGAGGGGTAGGAGGGGGAGAAGAGTGAGGCACAATGGGAGGTTAAAGAACATAGTTAGGTATAGCCAGAAGCAGGTGAAATGATGCAGCAGCTATGTAGCTTGATCCAATACAGGCAGGACTACTAATAAACAGTGTAACTAAACTGGAATAAAACCTCAGCAGGCTGGGTAAGCAGAATTAAAAAGAAGGTGGTAGTAGTTGCAGGAACAATAAACCAGGCAGAAATTAGGTAAGTTACAGTGCTATAAACTGACTAGATGAATAAGCAGCACAACTGAGGCTATAAGAAAGTAAGTTTAATGTAATATAGGACAACACTGGCAAGGCACACAGCAATTAAATAGTGACCAGAGCAGGCTAGATATAACTTAGTTGGGAATAGCAGCAAACTGTGACAAAGGGCGAGTAGTTAGAAACCCTGTAACACTGTGATGTAGGTTGCAGTACTGCAGAAAACGATATGATAAGCTGCTGTGCAAGTTAGCTGCAGCACAACTATAAAAGCCGAATTGGGGGGAGCAGCAATAAAACAGTCACTAAGTCCAGTACCAAAGGTAAGGTTTGAGGTGATGCAGATTGGGTGTAAGTAGTAGTTAGCATTTCAGCCTAAAAGCATACAGTCACAAAGTCTGGACCAAATGCACAGATCAAGGTGACCTAGATAGGGTGTATGTAGTGACTAGCGTTTCATACCAGGATTAGCAGGTTACCTTGCAGACTCTGATGTGGTCCGGCAGAGAGGATAGGCAGTCATTGTGATCTGGGCAGCATGTCTGGATGATGGCAGACTCTGGGCAGACACTTATGTCCTGTGCACTACAGTCCTTCACACAGAGGGACCAAAATGAAGAGGGACCGTTTGAGGAGGGCTGAAAAAATATGAAGGAGGCTGATGTCTGGGATGAGCAGGCAGCCACAAGATAGGCCCATTCCAGCTGAGGAGGTGCGGCTTGAGTAGAGCATCTGGAAATTGATCAAAGTTGGAATTCAGCAGGACAGCACAAGTTTCGAGTTTAGGAGTGCTCAGTAATATGAGGGCAGGCAGCAGGTTTGGGCTCAGCAGCAGTAGCAGGTTGCAGGGGAAAGAATCATGGTAATTTGCAGCAACAGGGAGCAATTCACTCATCCCCTGGGTGGCTCTTCTCAGCAATCTTCATTGACTTCTTGAGGGAGCTGATAGCAGGGCTATTTATGGTTGGCTTGAAGGTGGCTCATGTCTGGGTTGTACAGGCAGCCACAGGATAGATCCATTCCAGGTGAGGAAGCATGCCTTGAGTAGGGCAGCTGGTGACTGCTCATGGTTGGAATCCAGCAGGAGAGCATGAGTTTCAAATTTGGGAGCTGTCGGGAGGCTGAGGGCATGTAGCTTTGGGCTCAGTAGTGGCAGCAGGTTGCAGGGGAAGAGAATCATGGTAATTTACAGCAATAGGTAGCAATTCACTTAAGCCCCAGGCATCTTGTCTCAGTGATCGGCATGGGCATTGGGCAGCAAGATCACTTCCTTGCTGTCAACTTGGCGTCACACCAATGGGCTCTTCTATCACCACTGTCTTCGGGGCATTAAGTTGCAGGCTCACTCTCTTTACAATTGCTTGCAGTGGTAGACTCTGTAGACTTAGTGCTCCTCCTCTCTCTTACTACATTTGAGCCAGCCTCCCAAAAATGTCTGCATTGGTTCCGATTAACACAGGGGGTGTCATCCATGGTCTTGGATTGAGGACATATCAATGCTATGATGTCAGTTCTGTGTGGTAATCCCTTGCCTTCTTCAGGGAACTCGGACTACATGATGCATTAAACACCATAAGGATAGCTGGTGTTGCTCAGGCCCCACAGGGAAAGTCCTTCCAGAGCCATGAGAGGTAGATGTCTGAAGTGGCTGTTGTAGCAAGCACAGTGAATAATAATAAATTGTGACCACTGTCAAGTAATGCTTTACATGGTTGTCCTTCACTAAGAACTGGAATGTCTGCTCTGTGGTCCAGTAGTCCTGAGGGCATCTTGCTTCCTTGAGGTATTTCAGGATCAGTCCATTTCATGGAGCATTGTACTGCTGGAGACCCAGTTTACTCCATCACTGGGCTCCGCATGTCATTTTCTCGTTGTGGTGGTGGCCTTTCCCACTTTTGATGAACAAGCTGTGGGTTTTCTGGCTGAATGCAACCTCAGACTGTACGTCCATCTTGCCCACATCTGTGGCAAAATACATTGTTCCTGGTAGTAGGTGGGGCTTGAGTCCCATGCCAAGAGGCAGCAGAAAATCTGGGCACCCTTCCTCTACCCAGAGGTCTTGACTCAACTTTTGTCTGCTGTCTGGTGCTGAGGTCAATGCTTTCAATTGCTCCTCCAAATGCTTAATTTTCTGTTCGAGCCCAGTGGCATCCATCTGAGGCTTTTCAATAGTGGCTTGTGTCGTGACGGGGGGTGGTTTTCCCTGCTGACTCTTTCAATGACTCTCCATTCTGCTTGTAACTCTTCCTCTCATACCTCTTTCAGAAGCTATTTCAGGCTGGGAGGTGGGCGAGGCTTTCAGGTCCTTCAGCCAAAGGGAGTATACAGTCATTGTAAGTGTATGGCTCCTTGCAGCACTTACTCTATCTGGTTCTGTCAGCTTACCCTGTTGTGATTCCACCAGCCTTGACTGTTCTCTGAATAACTGTTTCCTAAATGGGTTAGGTAATGAGACTATTTCTCTCCCTCTTTCTGTGTGGTGGCCCTCAGCTGAAAAAGTAGGTAAGTGCGGCTCTTGATAGGTGCATAAGCACTCTTTAACATTGCTTGATAGTCATGGAAGGTACAATTGGGCTGATTGGTATGCAAAGACCAAATAATGTCCAAAGCATTTCCCCATAGGCTTTCTGCTACTGTTTCCCTGTTTTCATCTTTAGAACACTTCCACACTTGAAGCAACTGAGTGGCTTGACTCATCCAGCTGTAGTAGTCATCTTCTCTGCTAAGGGTGTGGACCGTACCAGGGAATGTGCATAATCATCAGTAGAAGCTGTGTTGTAATGAGACACAGGAATGGCTACACATTCCTGTGCAAGTGGTTGCCAACCGGCAGAAGGCACTGGGATGCCACACCTTCTCTGCGTAATGAGTCACTCACATCCTTGGCAGGCTTCCTGGCTGCACTGAGAAATTACTGAAATTGCACTTCAAAACTCTGTGGGGCCCATGGGTGAAGGATTTGGGTTGTTGAAGAACATCAAGGCTCAAAACTCTTGCACAGTTTTCCCTCACTAGCCAATAATAGTTTGACGTTTCCTACCCAGTCAACTGGCTGCGCTGGTGGGGGAAGGGGAGTGGAAGGTAGGCTACCTACCCCTGCTGAAGAGGTGCCATACTCCTTCAGAACTTTCAGGTTTGAATGTGGTGGGCAGTTTGCACACATCAATCTCAGAATCACTCTTAATCAATGTGGTCGTGTTTGGCTTGTATGGTCATACTTCACACCATATACTCTTAAATTGCCCAAACCCTGCAAAGTGTCCAATGGCTCCAAAATACTGGCCCTTTCGGAACCTTCAGGGATCCCCATGACCAGAATTGCCTTTTTCAGGTCCAGGCACTGCCCTTGGTACTAATCTGCCAACTCCTAAAGTGCTACAGTATGACAACTTTCAAAATTTGGGGGATGGCTAAAATTTTCTCTTCACAAAGTCATAGGGTTGGGGGACACACTTGTGGCACAGAAACTGGAATACCTAAGGATGTCATACACTGGGTACATTGGCCTAAAGTGGCGCAGTGGCTCCACCTGCAGTAGCAATATGAGGTAACTGTATGCTGAAACATAAAGCTATCACCTCCCAAGAAACAGTGCATAAACTGCCCACAGTGTCCCACCCCCAAAACAAGTGACACTGTAAGCAATGACGGTTTACCAATGCTGAATCGACAACACTGTTGTCGATGTTTGGCATAGCGAGATCCCTGATGTCGACAGGCCAAATTTCGCTTGTCAGACACTGGTGTGAGTTCTAGTGGGGAGCTGCACCCCCTGTGCACCCCCCCCCTTCTTAAAATAACTTACTCCGAGTTAGGGTTGTCTGGGGGTGAAAGTCAATGTAAGGGTGAAATTTTGCCCTCAGGTCCCTCACAGCGACAATCTCGAAGCCTGTTGAGATTGTCACTGTGAGGGATTTCACGGTCAGGGTTTCACTCTTGCATCAGTACACCAGCAATGATGATCCCCAAACCATAACATGCAATTCAAGAAAATAATTTATTTAAAAGGAGGGTAAGGAAAGAACAAGGGGCCAAGTTGGTCCTGATCTTCGACTCTTGCCATGGTGCTTTGCCATCAGAGGAGTCATGAGTGCTGCCATCTTTGTTTACATTTCAGTGTTCAAACTTTGGCAGCTTGCTGCCTCTTTATTTTGAGTTCCACACTGCTATTGTATATCTGCCTTGGCTCCGCTTCCTGTGCTGGGGCCAGAGATGTGTTTGTTAGTGTGAGAACTTAGCCCATTTCACTGTTGGAAGCTGCATTTGGTTGGGAGGCGGCCATCTGTGCCACTCTCCTGATGGTGCAGATACACACAGTGCAGTGCTTACTTTCCAGTTTCCGACCCATTGCCTGCTCTGGGCATGGAAATCCTTTGGACTGCACCCCCACGGAATGTTTTATGACAGTGACTGGCTCCACTGCCTACTCTGAAGCAGGGACAGGTCCAGAAGACAGGTGCATGGCCTTCTCATTGAAATGGAGCTCCCAGTCTACACTGCACATGCTGCACATGCACGGCAGCCTGACATGCTGTCATGCTTCTCTAGCTCCCGTTCCCCAGCCCTCTTTAGCTCCTGGGTGGGGGGATCATCCACAGGGTTGCTGCTTCTCTCTGCCCTAGAAGACACTGGAGGGGCCCAAGGACAGGGGGAACAATGTGGCAATGGCCACATCGATTTACTGTGGAACTCTGGTTAAAGACCCACCAGAGATTCTGACTACTACACAAGTGCCCAACCGGTCCCCACATCTGCAATCCTGGGGACCAGAGGGTGAAAGCATCTTCCCTGCCACCTTCAAGGAGGCAGAAGGTAAGCCCCAGTTTGGTGGAGGGGCATACACAAGCAAAATAATTATGTGATTCAAATGACAATACAGGATCTGAAATAACTTTCAACATTTTAACCAGGGTTAGGTGTCACTTTGGCTTGCTACTGGGGGGGGGGGTTGAGTGTTTTTGAGCTGGTGAGATATCTCATATGGCTCCTATTCACTCAGGGCCCACATCATTGCTATATGCATTTTCAGCATTGAAATGGCTCATATGAGATAAGCACAAGAAAAATATTCAGTGTGCCTCCTCCTCACTACCCTACCTTATGTCCACATCTCAGTCATATGCTACTGCATACAGGCTGGGGGAGGCATAGCTATGGGGAGTGGATATTTCATGTATCCATAAGACTGGATAGCGACTTTTACATACAGTGCTATATGCATCAGTGTCCATGGCACATTTGCCTCTGGGGCTCTTCAGTACTCTAGCCATATGAGGCATATTCCTCATGGGTCCATCCAGTACCTTTTCCATAGCAGACACTTGGCCTGGCCTCCCTTCCAGCCCAGTTGTGACAGGCTGGACTACTGGCATCACCCAATTTAGGATCTGAGTGTATGGCTATGCCTACTTTGTACCCTGTTAAGTGCATGAGATGTGGACATTCAGTGTGCACTTGTGCCCTTGATGAATAACAGGCACAGTACAGTAATGGAGATCTCCAGTTCCAAGAAATGTTTTTTTTGTTATTTTATTTAAAATAACAAACTGGACACCTGTGAAAATGGGCATTAATTTGCTCACAGGTTTTTCAGTGTAAAATAAAAAACAACAAAATGTTTTCACCAGGAAAGCATACTGAGCTGACAGACGCTCATTTCCAGATGCTCATTTACAAGGAGGTCCTAGTTAGAACAGATAACATAACAGAAGATAAAAAGGCAGGTAACATATTACAGGGTATACTAAACAGTGAGTACTGCAGATTTTTACAAATGTGTACTAAACAAGGGTTAAGAAACAAAATAAGAAAAGTAACAATAAGAAAAACGCAATATCCATGCTTACAGTAGGTATAAAGTGCAATCGCATACATGTAGGTTAAATACCAATTTCAGAGTGATTTAATAGCACTCACATTTGTCAAAACAGAGCTGGCCAGGTAACTGTGAAATAGTAAGGACTGACAAGCGAACTTAGTTTAAATGAATCTTGCAAGATGTTTCAAGATGTAGATATGACCCAACTAAAGGACATTCTTCCAAATTTTGAGTTGTGCCGTGGGACCTTAAGCAGAATATACAGTGGTTGTGTTTCCTTAAATTATACAGACTAATAGATCTTTGCAATAGATCTGATATGTAGTAGAGGACTACGGTTACTAATTATGGAATGAAATCAATATGGCAGCCTCTAAGGATCTGGTAATAAATGTGGAAGATTTTAATGCACCAAACATACTGTATGTTGGGAAGGTGGTTCTACCACAGGAAAGGTAGGACAGCAATTCCTTACTGTAACAGGGGTCTGCTTTCGATCACAATATGTGAAACAGGGTACCAGAGGGATAATTATATTGGATTTAGCTCTGAGTTATGGGAGCAGTTATGTTTCTTCTGTTGTGGTGGGTAAGCATCTAGGATTCAGCATTCATACCAGGGTAACATTCGGAAGAATAAGGACCAGGGTGACTGCTCAAACAGTCAGAAAAACTTCAAACTTCAGGAGGGCAGACTGAGATAAATTGAAGAGTTTGATTAAGAATAACATGGATGAGATGGATATTGAAAAGTGAGTGCAGGAGATATGGAGCTGTTTCAAAGGGATAATAAAAAATGCAGTGGATAGCTTAGTATTGATGAGGAGTCATGCGTAAAAAAAAAAGGTGTTCACCACTGGCAGCTAGAACACTGGGTGGCCAAGGGCCATAAGGAGAAAAAAAGATAAAAAAGAAACAAGGAAGTCTTTTTTCAGGATGGACGGGACCACCAGAGAGTTGGTGAAGGAAAATAGAAAGGCATATAAAGAGGGACTCTGGCCGAAATTTCTGACATCAATAAATTCAGAATGTGGATCAGAATATGCTCAGTCGGCCTCATGCTAAAATTACATCTCTAAGTTACTTTATTTAAAAGTTACAAGTCATTTTGTGACCCTGAATTCACTGCTTGTTCAAAAAAGCCAGTTTCAGAGATGAGCTACTGATGATGTCATAACCTAGTCCTCTCTGTAAGCTACCTTATATGACTTATTTTTCCTATGTTAGTTAAAACAGCAGTTGTAGTAAACATCTGAAAAAGGAAAACTGACACTGGGTGGGTCAGCACATGTACTTCCATAATGTGGAACTTTACATTCAATTTCAGAAGGTGACAGGAAGGTACATTTTCGGAATATGGCAGTGTTGCACGATTTAGAATGTGGTGGTGATGCACTATTTCAGAATGCGGCTATTTGTAATATGAACTTCAATTCTTGCTAGTAATAGTTTTTTAAGTATTTTACCAATAACAGAGGTGAGGTTGATAGGTCTATAGTTGGATACAGCTTTTTTATTACTGGATTTATGTATTGGGGTAACAAATGCCTCATTCCATGCTTGAATAGTTTCCCCTTGATTTAACGAGGCATTGAACAAATAAGCTAAAGGGCCACTTATAACATTAATTGTTTCTTTTAGAAATCTAGGATGTACATTGTCAGGCCCTGGAGAAGAGTGGATTTTGAGATTTTGTGTTAATTTTTTTACCTCCTCAATGCTGATTTATGGATATGGGTTATTTTGTGAATAAGATATTCTATTCTCAATAGCTTCTGATGGCATAAATACTGGTAACAAATTTATTGAACTCATTGGCCATTTCAGTTTCATTACTTATTGCCCCCTCAGTAGTTTCGATTGGGCCAATTGCAGTGGTTTTACCTCTTAATGAGCCAATAAAGTTATAAAAAGATTTGTAATTGTCAGTACTTTTAATGGCAAGATTAAGTTCAAATTCTTTTTTGGTTTTTTTTATTCTGTTTTTGACAATTTTTGTTTTTCCCTTTATATACATTCCAGTTACTAACTGTAGGATTCTTTTTGTATTTTGTATAGTGTTTCTTTTTATTATTTATTGCCCTTTTTATATTTTTATTCCACCATATAGGTGTTCTAAGACCTTTTATATATTTTTGTCAATTAGGGACCCATGCATTCATACCGAATTCCATCTTGTTCCATAAATGTTCCCAGATTTGTTTTAAAATTAAGGCCTAGGAATTCTGTTTCCCAATCCCAGCTGGATAAATATTTTATTATTCTTTTATAATTTGCATTAGCAAAATTTTTATAATAGTTACGCCATTTGTTATATCGTGATTTACGTTATCATTGGTTTTGACCATTTTATGGTCGCTATCTCCTAATGGGATATTAATAATTGGAACAGACATTTTCTCTTCAATATTAGTCAAAATAATGTCAAGTATGGAGTTCTCTTTAGTGCCATTATTGACAATTTGAGTAAGATTTTGATTAATAGTTAAATTGATAAAAGCAGATTCGATGTGACCATGGCAAACTGCAAGAACACTTGGTTCTTGACCAACTCTCTTCATATCTCTCTAACTCCAACTTTTTCACTCCCTTCCAATCTGGTTTTAGGAAAAAGCACTTCACTACCACCTCCCTGATTAGGCTTACCGACTCCATCCTCTCAGGGATGGGCAGTGGTCAAATCACGTCTGCCATTTTTGTCGACCTAGCCAAGGCTTTCGACATGTTTTTCCAAACCCTACTACTAAACTCCCTTTCCACAGCAGGTCTGACTGACTCAGCCACTAAATGGTTTAGAGCTTACCTTGTGGACCAGACCCAGTCAGTCAGAATTGCTGACTCCACATCTCCTCCCCCCCCCATCGACACTGGTGTCCCTCAAGGGTCCGTGTTGGGGCCTATACTTTTCTCTGTATTTCTTAATGACCTACCATCTGTCTGTACATCAACCTCAAAATATATGTATGCAGATGACACAGCTCTCTACACCTTCGGGCAGTCCCCCACTGATGTTGCAAGCAGACTTCAGTAATGTTCAGCACTGGTTTTGCTCTCATCAACTTTTTCTAAACACTAAGAAGACAGTCTCCATGACCTTCGGCACTAGGCAGAGACTCTCTAGGCTCCCCTCCCTGCCCTTCTTCCATACCCTTGATGGGACAGTCCTTGAGGACACCTCCTCATTCAGATATCTGGGTGTTTGGCTTGACCAACATCTCATCTTCTCTGGTCACATGGACACCATCCTGAAAAAGCTGCACCCCAAGCTTGGTGCTCTATACATGAAGCAGAACTGCCTCCCTCTCCCAGCTAGGTGCATACTTGTCCAGAAGATGATCCTTCCTATTTTTGACTACTGTGATGTAGTTTACAGTGCCGCTTCCAAGACCTCCTTAGCTAGATTGGATACCCTCTTCAACTCCTTCTGTTGCTTCGCTCTGGACTCTTCTCCTCTCACCCACCACTGTCAACTCTACCACTCCCTGGCATTTCCCACACTAGAAAATAGATGCCTCCGTCATTGTGCTAAATTTGTCTCTAAATTCTGGTTTGGATCGCTCCCATCCTATCTCCCTTCCTCTCTTGTCAGTCCTCCATCCCCCTGCCCACTCATTTAGATCTCAGGAATCCCATTCCTTGGTTGTCCCTCACTGGTCTACCACTATAGGCCAGGCTGCTTTCTTATATCACTTCCCAAAACTCTGGAATTCACTTTCTCACCAGATTCACCACTCCTCCTATCCTTCCTCTATAACTTCAGCCCTCCATAATTTTCTCTCTCTGAATTGTACCTGCAATTAGCCTACCTGATATTCCTGACCTGCTCCCCAACCTCTATCAATATATTAAGTATCTATTCTGAATTATAGCTCCCTTGCAGTCCCAATACTTTCTTTTCCTGCAATGATTCCTACCTGGCCATTCCTTTGGGTTTTCTATAACTACCAATATAACTATGACTTTAGATTCCTATCAATCTACAACTATTACTATATCTATAACCTTGTTTCCTATTCATCTGCTTCCCTACTAGCTACGTTTCCACATCTTCATTTACTCCCTATCCACCCCTTCCTTTCAGGCTAAAGGGTACCATCATCATAAACTTAAGGTGTTATCCTAATGTTATGCACTTGACCTGTCCAATGTGACCTCTGTAAATAATTGTACTTATATGCTGCACTTAATATGTTCTTTTTGTTATTTGCTGTTCACCACTGCCAATACTGTTGCAATAATGTTTACTGTTGTATGCATGTATGTATTTCCACCACCCTTTCCCCCAAGACACACCATAAGATGAGCAACTTGTTGTTCAGTGTGCCTTTCCTGGTGAAACATTTCAATAAATAAATAAATAAAAAATACATTCTATACCTTGGTCCAGTGCTGCATTCAAAGCCACCTCCTGATGTGCTCTAAAGTACAATAACATGCTTCTGAACATTCTGGAAATACAAGCACTGCAGCCAACCCTATATCAGTTTTTTAATGATTACTACAGCTACAGTTTCTTAAACATTGGAGAAACAGGTCCTATAAGGTTGCTGACAGGGAGGACTAGACTGTGAGTTCAGGTTATGACATTATCAGTGGCTCTTCACTGAAACTGACTTTTTTGAACAGGTAGTGAAATCAGGGTTACAAAATAACTTGTAACGTTAAAATTAAGTAACGTAGAACCCTAATTTGTGGTATGAGATTTATTGGGGGCATGCTTATTCTAATTCTGCAATGTAGCACTTTTGGCTGGAGTCCCTCTTTAAGGTACAGAGGGAGAAATACTCCATGGAGGATAGGCAAACCACTGATTAATGGTGCTTGAAGTAATGAAATCCCTTTGTCAGGATTTGAAATTCTAGGATTTATACTGGTGATTGATAGTCTAGTTTCCATAGTTTATCCAGATTTTACTGTTAGTCCTTTAGTATGAGTATAAATAAATGGAATAGAAGAATGCTTAATATACAACAAAGTATGTAAAACCAAATGAAAACAGTACAAGAAGCAATTTTTAGAGAAAAGTTGTAAATTAACTATTAACAGGGGCTAATTATGATCCAAGAGAGGTCTAGGTCCATAGGATATGTCCTGCATTGTATGAAAGTGATTACAGGTCATAAAGAAATAATCAAGTCTGGCATAAGTATTATGACTGGATTAGTAGTGTGTGTATGTCTTATTTGAGAGAAAAAACATCTCCAGATATCAGTTGCACCTGCATGTTGGAAGCTATGCTGTAAATATTTTTCAGCCACAGACACTCGGTGGTGGGAGGGTATAGTGGTATCTATGTCCTGAGAAAAGGTGAGGTTGAGGTCTCCTCCCATGATAAACTGTCCATTGAGCATACCCATCAGCTTACAAATGAAAGTCTGCAAAGTAGCTTTAATGGTATTTGGAGGGAAACAAACATCGGCATGGGTCACCTCAGTATCATATAACCAGCCTGTTAGAATCACAAAGCGGCTTGTGGTATCGATGTAAGTAGAAAAGTAGATGAAAGCAGTAGTTACAGGAATTAAAACTGTTGCCCCTGCTGTTTTCCAGATTTATAGGAGGAAGCATATACCTCATAGGTACTTACTGGAGCCAGCTTATTGTGTCTTATTGCAGTAAGGAGGATCTCCTGAAGATAATATCCAAATGTTATTCTCTCAGGAGCTGGAACAACTGTGTTCATGTTTATTCTTATAATCCTTGTCAGATATTGAAATTCGCTTATACCATCCTGCTACCTGTATGAGTTTTTGTATTAAAGAACAACTTTTCAATAAAAAAAATTAAATATAAAAAAGAAAAGTACAAGTTCTATAGATTCACTGATCTGGTCTGAAATGCCAATTTCCATGAACTTTTTTGCTTTTAACCAGTGTTCAGACAGTCCAAATTCTGAAATTTTATTGAGATTTCCATTAAAAAAAACAACAACAAAAAAAAAAAACTTTAGCCTTGAGAATAGGGACAGATGTAAACAGGCACAAAAAGAACGTAAAATGACCACCTTGTGAAAAAAAACAAAATGTGAGAGTGGTATGCTGAGGGACATTAAATATACTAAACAAAAAAAAGTCTTTAGTCATATCAGAGAAAAGAGTGCCATTAAGAAAAGAGTGAGACCGCTACACACAAAATCTGAGGGGCAAAATTAGAAGATACCCTTGCAGCAAAAGGACTACATCAATAATAGTGTATGGTAGAATATCATTGTGTATGGACATCCATACACTGTAAAAAATGCTGCTGAAGTAGTGATGTAGCTACTAACACAGAATGACTTTTTGTTCTGCATTAGTAGCTACATCAAAATGCAACAGACCCCACCAGTGCTCAGATGAGTAATTTTGGTGTAAAGGTTGGGGGGACAACCTCACTCTCAACCAACTTCAGATCACAAGTGTTGGCTGTGAACTGCACTGTCTTGCATTGCATTTGTCTGTTACTGCCTGTCATTATTGCAAGTCCCTGCCCCCCCAACACACAGTATACTCAATACATGACACAGGATACACATACTGCAAGTAAAGTTTACAGCTATGTCACAGTTAAATGCAGTTCTCGTTCTTATTTAAGGACTGGGCAGGTAAAGGACAACAGCACTATAAAGTCTCAGTTGGGTAAAACTTGTACTATAAAACATCTGTAAGTAAAGCAAGGCTGAAGCCCCCCTCTCTGCTTTTTTTGGTATTACTAGGCATGCACAAAAAAAGGAACATTTCAGACTCACTTGAGCAGTGAATAAAAAAATGTACTGCCCAATTCACATGTTTTGGAACAGCTTATATATGCACAGGTAAGAAAAGACAGTTCCTCCCCACCCTCCAGTCACTGGCCAGGTATGTAAAATAATGTTTCCTGGCATGCAGACTGGTTCTCCCCCCCAAATTGCCAGCCCCACACCAGTATCATAACATACCTCCCTAGCTGGCATCTACTGGCACCTCCCCACCCATGAATCTCCTTCCCTATAGCAAGCTACAGATTCCCTGGTGTCTAGTGGCTCCTCCCACCACAGGCACTGGCCAACCCACCCTACCATCCCACCCTTATCTGAAGGGCCATGCCAGTGCTGTGGGAGACCATACAGTGATTGGCACTGCCCACCTCTCCTCTCCTCAGCCAGCCTCCAAATGGGAAGACATGGAGCATGTGTCCAATGTATAGTGCAGGGTGCATGTCTGTTCCCTGTATTGTACAGGGAGTGCGGACAGTGTACTGTACAGGGTGTGTGGTCCCTGTACAGTACACAGGCTGCACATTCTCTGTATAGTACATGGTCCATACTACCTGTACAATACAGGAGATGCATGCGTGGTATGTAATGTGTCATGTAATGTACATTAAACATGTGCTCCATGTGTTCTCATTCAGTGTCAAATCAAGGAGGTGAGAGGTGGGCTGTGCTGGTCACTTTATGGTCTCCTGCCACACTGGACCTTTATATTAAGCTAGGTTGGTAGGGTGGTTCGGTTAGTCACCAATTCAACCCATGTTTTAAACCCCTTAGCGCTGTTACTGGCTGGCTGCTTCTCATTGTCCACAGCACTTCTTCATCCACGGTTCATCCACCTGTAGGGTAAGTGTTTGATTCTTTTTTAATTACTGTAACTTTGGTAACACAGAAGAAAACACTTGAGTTGCATGTTTAGGCTAACCGTATAACCATCCCCCCCAAGCCAGAACACACAAGGAAGAGGAGCTGCATAATCATATAACCCCGCCAGCAGCCCCTACCAAAGCAAACACAAGGTCAATATGAGCATCCAAAAACCAATGCTATCAGGAAGCCCTCACCTGCTCCTGGACTGATGGTAAGAGATTCTGGAAGACCCTCAAGGAGGTCACTGGCAAAGACAATAAGTCTGACAGCACAATACTGAGCATTAATGGCGTTCCTACAACCAGCCCTGCTACTATCGCAAACACTTTTAATAAAGCGTTTATAGATCTTAGTGGAGTCCTACCCTCTGATTTCTTCTCCACACTAGCAACACTGTCTTAGCTGCTTCCCCTGACCCACCTACCTCTCATCCTCCATTTTATTTCAGAACCGTGCCCTTGGGTGAGGCCAGGAAGTACCTTCAAAAGGTCCCAGGGAAGACCCAACACAGTGAAGACTCCCTTGACCTGAAGTTTGTAGCTCTTACCCTAGATTGGGCTGGCAGTATAGCCTAGAGGTTAGAGGAATGAGGTGTGAACAAGCGTGATACATCCAGCAGACCAGACCTGAGTTTGATTCTCACAACCTCCACTTGCATACTGTGTGACTCTGAGTAAGTCACTTAACTGCCCAGTGCTCCCAGGTCGCCCATGAAAACAGCCACTTGTGCCTAGTGGGCCTTACCCAGTTACCAAAGACTAAAATAAAAAAAAAATAAAAATAGATGACATATTGGCACCCCTAACTCACATTATCAATGCCTCACTTAGACTCACGTAGTTCCCAAAGCTGTGGAACGCTGCCTTAGTTACTCCAGTATTCACTAATGGTGATTGCTCCTTACAGGGAATCTATGGGCCCATCTCGATTCTCCTGCCCCTATCGAAGACGCTTGAATGAATAGTTGCAGATCAGTTGTTAGAATACATTAACAAGCATAACATTCAATGCCCACAACAACATGGGTTTCATAAAGGACACAGCACCACAACAGCCCTGCTTGAATTTACTGTGCAGCATTTATCGACCTGTTGAAAGCTTTCAACACGGTTAATCATGACCTTCTTATCAGACAGCTTGCTACTGCTGGACTCTCCAAGGACACTGTCGCCTGGTTCAATAGTTACCTCACAAACCACTCTCAAAGGGTTAGAATCGACAGTATCCTTTCTGACAGCAGATCTATCTGCTCAGGTGTGCCCCAGGGCTCCATTGTGGGCCCACTGTTGTTTAGCTTTTTCCTAAACCAACTCCCTCTTGCTTGTCACTGTGAAATTCTACTTTACACTGATGATGCAGTGTTGTTTACAAGTGACAATAACCCTGTTACCCTAGAAAGGACACTCCAGGACAGTTTCTTGAAGGTCGAAAGATGGTTCAAGGACCATAAGCTTATTATGAATGATAAAAAAAAAAAGTTAATGCTGTTTGCTAGTCCCCAGAACAGGTTTCACAGCCACCCTCTAACTATAACAAATGATGCTGTTACCCCGCTGGAGCTTGTTCACCAATTTAAATACCTGGGAATCACCGCTGATAGCTCCTTGTCCTATTCCCACCATATTGTCAATGTTGCAAGGGCCGTCAATGTCTTTATTGGTCTACTATATAGCCATAAGCACAGTCTTACCCCTGAGGCTCTCAACCTTCCCATCCACAGCTCTGTGGTCTCTCTTATTGACTACGGTATAGTTATCTATGGATCGGCAACTGTTATAGCCCTGAAACTTATCATTATAGCTTTAAACAAGGCATGTCATCTATCCACCAACTCTGAGTGCAGGGCTCACACATGTGACCTTTATGCTTGGGATAACTGGCTCCAGTTCACAAGCAAGCTCACGTTTCAGACTTTTTTTTTGGCAAAAAAAATTAACCTTGGCATGCCGCCCATTGGTGTCCAAAATCTCCTCAACCCCCCACGACAGTGACTGCCTTACCTGAAGCACAGAAAGCTTTGTCTTCAAGATTCCTCGCTGTTGCACCTCTCAGGGACAAAGAACTTTTGCCTACCGTGCACCAAATGGCTTAACAGCCTACCTCCTAGCATCTCCTCTCTTAATACCCTTGGCAAATTCAAACGAGAACTCCTGAATCATCTATTAAACAAAGCCAGTTGTGATTGCTTCCAAAAGTTCCACCTTGGTAATCCCCTATGCTCCCAACATTTGCTCTCCCCTAGCTTGCTCTGAGTTCTTTTCTTCTTACCCTCACCTGCCCTCTAACTGCCTCTCCATACTATCTTGTCCTCCCTCTCCCCCCACCCCTCCTCTCCTCTTTGTCACATCCCAAGTTCATTTCTGCCTTTTATTCTTGTCTCTTGACTGTTTCTACTTCTTTGTACTGTTCCGCTTCCTCCTTTCCTTTGACAAGGCCCCTTGGCTGCTGCCTCACCTACTCTCTCTTATTACATTTCTCATTCTTCTACTGCTACCTGCCCTATTGATTCTATTTCTGTGACAGATGCGGCATTACATTTTACCAAGGTATACCTCACCCCTGATGTTATGCTCTCCTTTGATGTCCTCACAGTGCAACCCTCCTGCAACCTTCTTCACTTCATAATGCATTATTTGTATATTTGTATATGCTGTTTATTACCTTGTGGTTAGCCCAGTGTTTTGATATGCATTATTGTTACTGCTTATGATTTCTGTCTCTTCTCTCCTCTGTTTGTTTTAACTTTGACGTGGAACCTATAAATGAGCCTGTCCTCAAAGGTGTTAATCTGAGACCATTAATAAATAAATAAATAACATAGGCTCGGGTGGCAAGCAGGAGAGATGCTAGACAGCACAGCATTTTAAATCAGACACTGACTGATTGCAGACATGACCAGCACAGCACAGCAGACCATCAACAAACATAATTAAACACCACCTACACTTGCCTTCTTGTAAACTAGAGCTATGTTAGCTCAAGCTGAGCAGTTTTGTGCTGTTTTACTGTGCTGGTCACTGGTAGAGCCACTGGCCCACCCCAGAGAGTACAGAAAGAGCGAGTGCCTCAAAGATTGCAGCAGGCTTCTTTTCCCTAGTGCTCTCTGACCCTGACTGATGCCATATCAAATGGCCAATAGTGTGTGGCCCCTGCCAGCTCATAACTGCCGTGTGCAAACTGGAATTCCCCCCACCATCACCTCTTCTGCTTATTGCTTTTGACCTTTTGTGCAGACAGCATGTGATCCCCCCCACAGCATGATAATATTTGTTGTTGCCTGTCTCTCCCCAATCACTACTCACCCCCACCCACTGCAGCACCACCAGTAACCACCAGTCAGTCCTACCTCCCAGTTGTTGCTTGCAGCAGCCTTCACCTCGAGCCTCCAGCAGTCCTTACTCCTCTGTCTTTTCCATTCCAAACTTCCAGCCTCCAGTTAAATTCTGCAGGCTCACTCCAACTGATGCCCCAGCTGAACTGACCCCCACATTCAGTCACTAACAGGCACCCGCAACCCCACACTACTTTATCGCAGGCCATAAGGAGTTCCCCACCGACTCCCACATCGTGAAGTACTGGCAAGCAAACAGCAGCTCCTCAGCAGTGGTGGGCAGATGTAGCAGTAGCATTCAATTTTAAAAAGGCAGGACAGGAGGAGGGGAAGTAAAACACCAAACACGTTGATGATACCGCAGTTCTGTCACCGCCAGGAGTCAGTCTCTCACCTGCTCATCCTGACTCCTCGCTACTGGCAGCGGCATGCACTTACGCTACTTCCGGGTGCGGTCCATCACTTTCTCCCTTCCTGCTGCAACTCAGTCCTGCTCCTCCCAGTTCCGACCAGGCCAGCTTGTGCAGCGATGGTCAACTATCCCCACCACTCTGTCTCTTGCTTCTCTCTCTCTCCCAGAAAGGACCCACTAGTGAAACCTGACCTCCCCTAGAACAGCAAGCTCCCGACTTTCAAGTCCCTCCTAGCCCACCAGCAGGTAGCATAGAAACATAGACTTTGACAGCAGATAAGGACTGCTTGGCCCACCCAGTCTGCCCATTTCCCTACCTATTGGATAAGCTGCAGATCCTAGTTAACCAAAAGCCTATTTCCTCCCCACCCCCACTAGAATTGCCTTATGTCTGTCCCATGTATTCCTGAACTCACCCACTGCTTTTGACCCCCACAGTAAGGGGCTGAATGTTGGGGAGTGATAAATGTCTCACATAACTGTTGGGGGACTTGTACTTTACGTCCCTATAATTACACCCTGCGGGTGCTGTTCATAGGGGTGGTTGATGAGCCATGTGCGCAAGCTGGCGGGCAAGCAGATGGACAAGAAGTGTGGTTCCCAGTGACAAAAACTCATTACATATTGAAGAAAACATAAGCGATCCTGTTTTGTGGGGCATCAAAGTGTATGGGAGCCCAAATACACAACCAGGCTATTCAAATACCTTGTGGTTTCCATGACTACAGAGACCTCTCGAGCTTCGCTCTCAAGCTCCTCATCATCATGGACCCACTCGGTATGAGAATAGCCTGGTTGCGTATGGGCTTCCATACACTATCCTATATTTTCATGCCAGTATTTACTACAGAGGAGTTTGGAGGTTTTCCACACCTGGATAAGAATTCAAGGGATCAGCAGGGGACGATTGCAACATGACAGATATTCTTGCTCACTTTCTTGCTGTAGGACTAGGTAAGCTGAAAGTAAATATGATTCTGTAGATGCCTTCAAATATCTGGGCATGTACTTGAACCTCAGACTTTTTTTCAGTTCCCATCCAAAGTTCATAATCACTGCAGTGCATCATAAAATTGCTTCCTTGCACCACGTACAAAAATGTTTAACGGCTGATTCAAAAGTGAAAATTGCTCAGACCAGTCTTGTTCCTCTGTTGGATTATGGTCCTGTCATAACAGTTGCAGCACCTGAAACTGTTCTTGATAAGAAAAATATTTTACAATTTAAGTTTCCAAAGTTCACAACTTTGTCCAAACCTGAGACCACAACACTATTCTGTACCAGATATTGTAAACATGTCACAGCCTAAACTTAAAGCCCAGTGGCATCTAGTCCATTTTTCTGTTAGGATCGTGCATAATTTATTTATTTATTTTATTTATTTAGCTTTTGTTGACTGGGTAAGTGCACTAGACAAATCCTGCCTATTTTCAGGCACGACCCGGGGGAGGGGGATACAGATGAATGCCAACTGACCTTGAACCAGATTAAGCTGTTGGTGGTATTTTTAGTGAATGAGGGAAATTTGGCCAGGACACCGGGGAAATTCCCCTACTCTTTCGATAAGTGCCATGGGATCTTTAACATCCACCTGAACTCACCACCAATCCAGGCAGATGGGACCTCGGTTTAACGTCCCATCCGAAAGACGGCACCTCAGAAATGCAGCACCCCTCTCATGCTGCATTACAGTGTCAGTACTGGGATATTAACCCAAGTACCAGATGTGGGAACTGAACCCACAGCCCTCTGATCTCCCGGCCTCAGAGGCCAGTGTGCTACCTACTGAGCCACTGACACTGCTAATAAGATGCCACAACATCTAACTTAGCAAATTAATATCGTTGATTTGGCACAAACCCATTCAGCCTCAGATAATCACCTAAAGGTTCCGCTCATGTGAACAGATGGGACAGAGTTCTTTCAGTTACCGCATTGCAGTGCTTTGAAATACAGTTCCTCTTTTGATCAGGGCCGCACTTACCCCAAAAGCTTTTTCTAAGACTCTTAGAGACTATTTACAGCTAACAAATGTTTGCACATGTTATGTAAAATTGTTTTACATTTTATGTTGATGGTTTTTATGTACCTGTTTTGTACTGTGTCCATAATTTAGTTTGTAATTGTATTGCTGGTTTTTAAATTGTAACATTTATGTACTGTACTCTTTCAGTATGTGAGTCATACCTGAAAAGGGCACCTTGTGCCAGAGCACTTACCTAGTTAATAAAGTGAAATAAATAGAAAGACTGGGTGGCTTGCATACAAGGGTACTCAAGGAGCAAACAAATATAATACTGGGTACTTTGGCAAGTATTTTCCAGAAGTCATTGGAAACTTGTAACATGCTCTGGGACTGGAGGTGGGCAAAATGTGACTCCGTTGTTTGAAAAGGAAAGTAGAAGTGGTACAGGTAACATAGGCCATCGAGTCTGACCTCAATTATGGCAAAATACTGGATACAATTATTAAAGATCAGATTAAGGAACATCAGCACAGATTCCTGTTATTAAAGAAGAATCAATGTGAGTTCAGTACGGGGACATCACATCACTTTAATTTACACAGGACTATAGAAACTGCTAGCTATAAAAAGAGCAAGGATCCACAGTGCTCATCTCCTTATAGCCAGGCAGCTGCAGCACCAGCGTTATGTAAAAAACTGGAAACCTCAGGGTACCCTCCCCATCTCATTTAATTAATCCATTACCTTCAATGGCTACGCATGAAGTCCAAACCATCCATTGCTTAACCATACACAAAATGGCCAAACAAGTGTCAGAGTTGTTTCAGGGAGGGGGTGCAATACCCCCAGAAAGCAGTTCTGGGGTCCCATGCTGACACTACAGCGACCTGGCTCTGTTGTCACTGTAGTGTCTGTCACAGTAAAGTTGTCGAGGAAGCATCGGTACACACACCTGTCAGCTATATGTCGATGCTAACCTGCTTACCCTGGATGAACGGCTCCAATACCAGACCTGTCTCCTCACCAAAAAAACCCTACTCAGGCTCTCCCACCCTGGGGTAACGGCATCCATCCACCAGAGCCCTCCCACCATTGCAACACGGTCTTCCTACAAGACCACTCTAAAGGTCCCCAGATCGAGAACCAGCCGTGGCCAGAGGTCCTTCAGCTATAGAGCCCCAACCTGGTTTAACTCTCTCCCTGCCACCATCACCAATGCCATCACCATCTCCACATTCAAAACCGCACTCCGGAACCACATCTTCAGCACTCGTAACTGCTCCTGTCTCTGAACATAGCCTCCACCTCTTTTCTCTTGACAATGTCCCCCGGGCAGCTCTCCACCTAACCATCCCCTCCACCACTTCCCTGTACACCATGCCTAGGCTTAACCTGGCCAGTGCCAGCTGTTTTCAATGTTTATCTACCAGAATGCTCACTTGATACCGACTTGTGTAATACCTGTTATCAATTACATGTACCCTGTACCCAATTGTATTTGTCTGACCACAATGTGACGTGGCACCTCTGGTGAATGCCTATTGATTTTTTGCAAATCTTTGCTATGTAACCGAAATGCAATGTATGTCTTTATGTGACGAAGTACCTTTGGAAACGAGCCTCTGGCTCAAAGGTTGTAAACTGATTCTTAAATAAATAAAAATAAAAAAATAAATTAAAAGATGTACCCAGTACTTGTATTCTCCATGAAGAAATGATCCAAGCTGAATTAAAAAACTTTGACACTCCCCTTTCACAGTGGGACTAAGAAGTGGACTTACGGTACCGGATCTATGACGGTCAGTTGACAATTTCGTAGTCTACCGATGTTACAGTGATTCCTTTATGTCGACCACATTTGCTGTTGGCATAAAGGGAATCACATCTAACTCTGTTTTCTTCAGGGGGTTTTACCCTCCTGAACCCCCCATGTGGGGAGCTCTTCCCCCCGAAGCCCTGCTACTTTAATAATCAACTCCGAGTCAGAGTTGTTTCAGGGACGGGGTGCAATACCCCCAGAAAGCAGTTCTGGGGTCCCATGCTGACACTACAGCGACCTGGCTCTGTTGTCACTGTAGTGTCTGTCGCAGTAAAGTTGTCGAGGAAGCATCGGTAAAAGACAGTAACTGGGTTCTAGTAAAGCCTTTGACTTTTTGCTGCATAGAAAACTGGTTAAGAAGGTGAGCAATATGGGGATAAGGGACGAAAAACAGGCTGTTTAAAAAACTGGCTGTTGCATAGAACCCATAGAGTGGTCCTGAATAATAAATTCATGGAGGACAGGAGAGTGACCAGTGGGGTACTGCAGGGGTCGGTCTTGGGCCCACTCCTGTTCAATATGTACATAGAAAAGAGCACCAAGGGCAAAGTACACCTGTTCACAGATAATACCAAGCTCACAGGTCTGTCTTGTAAACTGGATTCTGTCCAAATGACATGTATTACCTGTATAAAAATAAAATTCTACCTACCTACCTACCTTTGGGAGGGTCAACAGTGAGGAAGGGATTAACATTATGAGGTAGGATGGGAGGAGATTGGTGAGGTGGCCAAATGTTATGTAGTTGGAAATTCTGTGCCAAAATGTACAAGGTTATGCACGTTGGAAAATTCCTGGAACTGTACAGATCACTGGTGAAACTGCACCTTCAGTACTGTGCCCTGTTTAGGGGCCCACAACTAATAAAGAACAGAGATGCCGTAGATAACAGATAGTTCAATGACGAGCCATGATTATGATCCATGGCCAGCAGAGCAAAGTGTACTATGAGAGACTGAAAAATCCACATATTCACTGAAGGGCAGAAGCACAGTAAGGGTAAGAGAAGTGAGTCAGAGCCAACTTCAGTTTGGCTTCAACTTGAGCTTTGAAAGTCTGGTCCAGGTTTGACAATTTGAATTAAACTATTTGGCAGTCAATGCCTTAGCTGTCATAAGGTAAAAGAGACTACAAATTGGGGGGAGGCCTTTGGGGTCATCAAAGGACATGAATTAGTGTAGCTTTCTTTTGGCAGGTGCTGTTGGCATCCATCTGCTCTGGATTACTTTTTGTGGTGTTGTGACGGAGAATGTAAATCCCATTAAGACTGCCATGACTCAGTGTGAGCTACAGTAATAATAAGTATTAAATGCTTACCTCAAGGCATATGCGCTGCAGTAGTCTCTGACTCTCATCTTTACCTCATGCCAGTTACTTTATTTTCTGTTGCAGTACCATAGATTTTGCAATTATATTTTTATATTATGATTATTATTTCATATTATCTCATCTATTATTTTAATCTTTATGTTGTGTTTCATATATTACAGAATAAAAAGAAATATGACATTTATTTTCACATTTTTATGTAATATTTTATTTATATTACAAGTGAACATCATTTGTGATACTAAATGCTTTATGCTCAGAAGAACCAGCCAACTTCTATGGTTTTTATTTGAATGTATTTTTGGTTTTATTTGTATACCAAGAAAAATATTTGTAAGGTAGTATAGTAGTGTGCTTCATTGGGTTACTATAGAAATTCATAAATAATGGTGCGTGTGGCATTCAAGCGAGCTCACTATGGGAAGGATAATGGCAAGGGTTGCTTATTGTGCACATTGGAGGTATCTTCTTATGGTCGCTGAAGTGGAATAAGCTTCTGCAGCACACATTGCTGCATACATTATCTGGGCTCACCATGATTAGACAATAGAAGCATGAAGGAATGTTGTGTTTGTGCTTCAGTACTTCATGCAGGAGTCTTTAAAAGCCAATGTCTTCTACAGTAGAGTATTGCTCAAACTCAAAAGCCAGCATCCCTTCTGCTGGTATAAGCAGAGGAGTGCAGTAGACAATAACCCCATGATGTGAGTGACTTGACAATACATTTATTGGCGCAGATGATAGTGATATATAATATTATTATTTGCAATACTTAAAAATGTATTTTTTATGTATTTGAAAGAAAACATGATTTCTGAAGGAACATGTGATAAGTTGTCAACATGCTACTAAATAGCCATATTCATAGTGCCTCAAGGCAGATGGAATATTTGCTGCACTTATGGCACACTGTACCACCTTCTTTAGTGATGGATATCAGTCCTACTGTACCATATGTGCAGTGTGCACACAGAGAAGACAGGGATTTCATCCACACACTGCAGTGATGTGTGATGAGGAAACCATAGTTCATGGTAGACAGAAGAGGATGAGTATGATAACGATGAAGAGAATATGTTGTTTTCTAAATCCAGACCTATGATTTTTACTTTAATGTAATCATTGTTTTATTATTATTCTTAAATATGGCTTTATTTATATGTCAGGAAATTGTGAGTTCAGTGGATTCATGGTGCTGTCTGTAAAGTACTCCTGCACTGCAGATGATTTTTTTTTTTTAAAGTACAGTGGACTGGTGGTGGTGGTGGGGCGGGGGGAGGGAGGACTTCCAGAGAGGAATTGGTTGTCATAGCAGTGACTGTGAGATGATTTCTTTTTTCAGCCACTGTTGAATGACGTGTCTTCAGATGGCATTGGGCAGGGCAGCAGCCGTTATATTCTAATAAAATATGATAAAATGTATTAGAAATAATATAATCTGACCTAACATGATATAATATAATTTAATATATGATCATTTTTATTTTATTATTTTTATTTGTATCCCAAGAAAACATGAATTATGAAATTGAAGTTGTGAAATGTGATTTGAGCTTGCCACTAGTCTCCCTTCTCTCATGCTGTTATTCAGAAGCCCCTAGTGGTGGGGAAGGAGGCTTGGAGAAATTGGGCAGCGAATGCAAGATGATTTTTGTTTAGAGGACTAGACTTTACATTTCTGGAGGGTTCACTTATACCCTAAGTAGGGAACCTGGAAGCACTTGATAAAGGAAGAGGAGGAAACTTGATGTGCTTCTGGATTGTTCGAGATAATTACATCACCAGATGTACTGGATGACCAGTAGGGATTGAAATGATGCTAGCTCTGCAAGAGGAGTGGAACTGGTGCATTTCTAGGTAGTAATGTGCTATAGTTTCCTTGACTGTACTATCATGCGCTTAGTCCTTGTCCTCACAGTCCCAGAACCATGACTCTCTGACCCTGTTCGGCTATGATCAGCTTCCTGTCTGCCACCACCACTTGCAGAGCTTGTACTTGGTGAGGCTGGCATGGTGAAACATTTATACGCTCCTTTCCTCCCTTCTGCATCCATTTCTCCTGTTCTTCTCTTCATGTTTTCTACAGGCATCGACGACACAGGCGTGATAGATGATGTCATGAAACAGACCCTACCAAATGCTGATAAGGATGACTCAGAACAGTCATTAATAATTCTTAGATGCCCACTTGACAAGCTGATTTGCCGTATTACTCATGAGGTGATAGGGAAGATCGACACCATCAGGCCACACACATACACATCTCTCTCTCAGCAGTCCACTTCACATTTTACTCACTGACTGGTGAGCAGGCTCATATGTGCAGTCATATCTTGTACACAGCTGCACCATCAGTAATCAGAAAAAAAAATGATTTGTCAAATAAATCCTTCAAAATGCCCTCTTTACATTTCCCAGTCTGCTAAATTCAGTCTGCCTTTCTCCTGCTGCATGGGGTAAAAAACTGTTTAAAAAACAAACAAGAATTGGTTGGTGCCAACAAGGCTGGTCTTGTTTTTTAATTCTATTATGTTTATTAATCTTTGTGACTTTTGTTTGTTATTTCTCTTAGTATTGTACTGTATATACATCTTAGTATAGTAGTTATTATGTCACTATTACAATGTTATTTATTTAAAGATCACATTCATCCTCACCTTTACAGTTTTACTTTATACGGTACTGTTCTGGGATCCTGTTTGTACACTTTTTTACTGTTCATATTCGCAGAATAGACTAGATGAGATGCAAGACCTCATTTTCAGTGCGGTCTTGCTTTGATGCCTTTTCACATTGTATTTACCCAGAATAGTGCCTCTCAGGTGAGACATTTCGGTTTCAGTGAGGTCCCGCTTTTATTGATTTTTACACTGTTTTCCCAGGATAGCACAATAGAGATGCAATATTTCATTTTTGATGGAACCCTGCTTTTACCCTTGTTTATAATGTATCTACCTAGGATAGCCCAGCTGGGGGGTAATTTCTAATTTTTAGTGGAGTCTGGTATTTTTTCCGGGCTAGAGCAGCAATGATGCACATTTCAGTGAGGTTCTGTTGTACTGGGATTCTGCTTTTACACATTTTTACTATATATTTACCTAGGATGGACCACATGAGATATAATCTGTTTTCAGTGGGGTTGTACTTTTACACATTTTTGGACTATATGTACCCAGTATGGTACAGCAAAGATGCAAGATCTTATTTTCAGTGGGGGTCCTGTTTTTACCCATTTTTAAAATGCATCTACCCAAGATATGCCAAGTGAGAGGCAAGATTTCATTTTCAGTAGTCGTCAACATTTTGTCCCCAGTTTCCAACATAGTCTTTTTATGACCTCATGTTGTGAGTAAGTGTTAGTGCCTCTGATGTCAGAACATATAGCACCACACCAGGAAATTTGGGTAAATTCCAAATACTGACACTGTAATACAACATGGGGGGTAGTGTTGCACTCCTGAGGTGCTGTCATTCAGATGAGATGTTAAACCAAGGTCCTGTCTGCCTGTTCAAATGGACATTAAAAATTCCATGGCACTTCTTGAAAAGAGTAGAGGTATTTTTTTTTTGTTAAAAAGAAAAAAAATGATACAATTCAAACAGAAAACATCATATAGAAATTGTATCAAGTACAAACAAATGTAAGAAACAAAGGAAAGACAAACTAAATGATGAAAAGCTGCTTCATACCCGCAACCCATGATATATGCATAAAACATTGTACTACATTACACAATATCTGGTTTATGTCATTATCACCAGTTTATTGTTTTCACAAGATTCTGTTGCAGTGCCTCCAGATAGCTTGAACTTTAAAATAACCTTTTATTTGTTAGATCTTTAAAATATAATTTACTTACTATACTGGACACCATTATAACAATTTCTTCTATCTGTATATGTTCTATCAATATATGTTTTTGTTGCAATGTCCAAGCACACCAAGCCTGCCAAAGATAGTATTTACAGTCAGCTAAATGTATCTGCAGAATCTCCTTGTGAAACTGAGTCCAGAACCGTGTGTAGATTCCCAGTACTAGAACCAAATATGTCGTACAAAAACAATGATTCTCCCCATTTATGGCTCAGTGTTTTCCAGAATTGTTGACTGTATGGACAATTTAATAAAAAGTGAGTTTGTGTTTTTAATATTCCAGGACAGGATGGACGTGGACATTCTCTTTCTGATACTGCCTTATGTTTATGAGAGTCCTTTACTGAAATCTTCCCATGTATACCTAGCCAAACAATATCCCACATTTCCTTAGATAAATGTCGATTGAGTAACTGGTTGGTAGCTTCCAAAACTTTATCCTATGGGCAGTATTTTAATTCTAAAGTTAAGCAAAACTTCTTCTGTGTAATTACCTCACTGAGTTGCTTTCTGGTGTGTAATTAGATGTCTGAGTATCTTACCATAATTACCAATTTTTCATTTTTAGATATTCTATTCTAATGAATGAAGGCAACACATGCATGTAATCTTTCCTTAAGTATGTAAAGGTTACATTATTCCAATCTTGAATTAAAGCTACTATCTAGTCTTCAAGGAAAGCTGTCCAAAATGCACCAGTGTCTTTAGGTACTGGGGTAAAGTTATAAGAAAGAGAAACACTAATGAAAAGCGCTACAGGATGTACCATATTAACTCCACCCTATGCAGGGAACTTATAAGTAATATCCCTTTTTACTGGCTTGCGTCTGAACCCCCAGAGCCCTATAACATGATGCTATACAGTTGTATAAGGCCTCATTTGAATGGTTAAATACAATTCCTGATATTTCTACCATCTCCGTAGTCAGACTTATGCCAGCTATTTGCCCTGATATTTCTTGATCTTGTGGGCTGCCTATCCTAACTGCTGTGCTTTGTTTTCATAATTAATGCAGGAATTTACCATCTTAGAATATGCAGAAATACTGTAGTATCTCTCACTGCATGTTCTGATTGTCTGTTACCCACTATAATACAAGATCGGCTGCATAGGCCAGTGCTTCTGTCACCTCAGAATCCTACATCAAACTAATACTTCTAATATTTTGATTGCTTTGTAAAAGACTAAGCATGGGATCTATTGAAAATACATATAAACCAGGACTCAATGGGCATCCTTTTTTACTCCCTTTTGAACTGTCACATCATGAGGATCCCAAGTATTTATGTGTGATATAATATCTGCCTCTTGATAGAAAATATTTATCCATGCTGTGAAATGAGGGGGAATGCCATATTTTTCTAAAATTGCAAATAAATATTCATGAATCACCCTATCAAAGGCTTTGACTTGTTCCAATGATAGCAAAAAAACAACAGCTACTAAATGCAGAAAAAGCCTTTGACCATGTAGAGTGGGGATGTATGACAATCTTATTAAGATATATGAAATTTGCAGAGGTATTTAGAAATTGTGTAGATATTTTATACCCAAATCCCACAGCTAGAATTTGAACTAAAAACAATTACCAGAAACAATTGCATTACAAAGAGGAACAAAACAGGGCTGCCCTCTTTCACCCCTGATTTTTGCCATAGTATTGGAACCCCTAGTCATGGCTATCATAATGAACAATAAGATCAAAGGATTAAAAGTTGTCTCACTCAAGCATAAAATTGGATTATACGCCAGTGATATTCTAATCTATACAGAAAATCTCAACCAAATTACAAGCAATTATTTCACAGTTTAGCTGCATTTCAGACTATAAGATAAAGTGGAGTAAAACAGAACTAGAATCAAAAAAACATAATGATACTTTAAACTTTGCAGATAACTAAAATCAGAAAGTTTCAACAACTACATATTTTGGGGGTGAAAATAGATCAGGATCTTGCAGGTTAATATAAAAACAATTTTGAACAATTATCTGTTAAAATAGAAGCAGATCTAGATCACTGGCAATCTTTATCTCTTACATTAATTAAATTTACCAGTGTCATAAAAATGAATGTTCTTCCAAGAATGCTATTTTTGTTTCAAACTATTCCAATTATAATAAACTACAAATTCTTTAAAACATTTTAAATCATAATAAAAAATTCTGTGGAAAGGTAAAAGCAACAGCTAAAAATAGAACAATTGTATACTCTGAGACAACTAAACATAGAAATATAGAAACATAGAAACATAGAAGTTGATGGCAGATAAGGACCACAAGGCCCATCCAGTCTGCCCATTTCTTTTTTCTACCTTATAAATGTGCCATCGGCCTTTGCTCTGTCAGTGGCCTATCTATTCATAGTCATTTGTATTGCTCCCTTATGCCTATCCCATGCCTGTTTGAAGCCCTGCACTGTATTCATAGCCACCACTTCTTGTGGTAAGCCATTCTATGCATCATACCCTTTCAGTGAAAAGAATTTCCTCATTCCCCTTAATCGTCCCCCTCTAATCTCATGCTGTATCCTCTTGTCCTGCTATTTTCTTATATTTAAACATGTTAGATTCTTTCACCTTGTTAATGCCCTTAGGTGTTTGAATGCCTCGATCATATCACCTCTCTCCCTCCTTTGCTCAAGGGTATACATATTGAGCTCTGTTAATCTGTCCTCATATGTCTTCTGATGCAGTCCCTGCACCATTTTGGTTGCCCTTCTCTGGACTGCCTCAATTTGGTTAATGTCCTTGTGAAGGTGTGGCCTCCAATACTGCACGCAGTACTCCAGATGGGCCTAACCAGTGTCTTGTAAAGAGGGATTATTACCTCCCTCTTATGACTTGTGATACCCCTACTAATGCACCCTAACACCCTCTAGCCTTACCTACTGCTTTAGAGGTCTGCTTGGATGATTTCAGGTCATCAGTGATGATGATGCCCAAGTCTCTTTCTTCCTTTGTGACTGCTAGCAACTCCCCTCCCAGCCTATAGGTGGCTTCAGGGTTTCTCTTCCCTATGTGCATGATCTTGCACTTCTTTGCATTAAATCCAAGTTGCCACTCTTCTGACCATTTTGCTAGTTTATCCAGATCTCTTCTCATTCTGCTCACCCCATCTGGATCATCTACTCTGTTGCAGATCTTGGTGTCATCTGCAAACAGACAAACCTTACCCTCTAGTCCATCTGCAAGGTCACTAATGAAGATGTTGAAGAGGACTGACCCCAGGACTGATCCCTGAGGTACCCCACTTGTGACTTGCATCTCTTCTGACTGTATACCATTTACCATGATGCTGAGCTGTGGGCCCTGCCCTACCTTCTCTTCAGTAAATACTGAGCAAAAGTATCTATTTAGGATAGATGCCTTTACAGGGTCCTCCTCCTCACATGCTCCCTCTTCTCCATTAAGCTTAGCAATACCCCCTCTGGACTTTCTCCTTTCACTAATGTATCTATAGAAAGTCTTGTCACCTTCTTTTACTGTTCATGCTAGTTTTTCCTCAGTTTGGGACTTTGCCTGCCTTACTGCCTTCCCTGCTTCCTTTAGGGCAGTTTGGTATGCCTCCCTATCTTCATCCCGTTGTGTTCCCTTATATTTCCTGAAGGCCAGCGTTTTGGCTCTGACCTTTTCTGCTACTGTATTTGAGAACCAAAGTGGTTTCCTTCTTCTTTTGCACTTTCTTTTCTGTCTAACACAATGGGATGTTGCTTCAAGTATTGCATCCTTAATGCTTGCCCACTTTGCCTGTACCCCCTCACCTGTGTTTCTTTTTGCCAGGGCTAGCTTAACTCTGTTGGCCATCTTATCAAAGTCAGCTCCTCTGAAGTCCCATAGGGGGTTTGTCACTTCCCAGTATGATGTGGTATTATTTAGCAGCAAATATGACTTATGCCCATGTAAGATTTCATCCAGTGATTGACTGGCAATCACACTAAATTAAATTAACTCAAACTCCATTTTCAGAGTTAAAACATATACCATATATTGGGACATATAGATCTAAAATAAAATAAAAAAAAATATGTGTATGAGCACTAACACTACATGTAAAATATGAGATACAACATTAAAACTGTCTAAAATCCAGTAAGCAATGATTAGTATTATTAGGAATTACTATTGCTCATAGATGTATTTTAAAGCAATGGAAGGATACAAAGCTTTTCTCGCCCATCTATTTAAATGGCTATTTTATACCTTCGGTTTTAGACAGTGGATTTAAGAAGTGTTATGGCTCCGATTTAAAAGATATTGCAATCCTTTTCAATGAGGATACTTTCTTAAGTTATGAACAAATTAAACAAAGATACCAATTACCTAATACACACTTCTTTCACTATTTACAAATAAGGGATTAGGTACACAAAAATTGCAATTTAACAAATGGCCCACCTAGAATAAATGTATGGGAAGAAACACTTGTACTGTTAGACAACAAAAAAATAATTTCAAAAATATATGCTTTAATAATAAATACATTTGGTTCAAGCTTAGATAAGTTGAAAAACAAATTGGAAGGAAAGAAAGCTAGTAAAATTATGGACAAAATGTGGATACATATTATGGACTATATAACATTTGGAACAGAATTATCCAGGCTATTACAGATATAGTTCAATTTAATGCATAGAATATATTGCACCCTCACAGATTAAATCTTATGAATCCAACATGTTCAAATCTGTGTTCCAGATGCAATAATGACATTGGTACATTAGAGCATATGTTCTTGAATTGCTGTACTTTAAAACATTTCTGGAATAAAGTTTTCAAAGTGTTATCTCAAGCCAAGTTGAGTCAAGTCAAGTTTATTGTCCTTCCAATAATTTAGAAAAATGTTTTGGACACTACAACTTTTGGATTTAAAAACACAAAATATAGAATAAATAAGAGACATAGTTAGACAGACTCCTTATCTCAATAGTGAACTCTAAAAAAAAAGAAAAAAGGCATGATAATTAAAATTCTTTGCATTGTACAAAGATAGTTCATTTATCTCTAAGCCTCTTTCGATATGCTTTTTTCTTAACACTCATTACAGATATTATAAAATTCCCAATCAGTATTGCATCATCAAGGGTCATTGGGTGCATCAATATGAATATCACATCTTATGTTAAGTCTGCATATTTAGTAAGAGTTTCCCCCAAATATTTAGAACGAATGTAACTAAATAGGGGGCATTGAATTAATACATGCTTTAATGATTCAGTGAATTCTTTGTTACAAGGACACTTATCCTGGGAAGATTCATTTGACTTCAGTTTGTAAAAGTAAGTGTATTTTGATGTGATCAGTTCAAATCTCACCCAGGTTATTGCTTTACGTATATGTGGTGATAGAGGAAGTTGCAAATAGTCTTCCATGTTCGAATCAATTTTATTTTGAGCAAACCAAGGGGCTTGCCTTTGGCTCTGTACTTGATTCATCTGAGTTTGTGTAGCAATTGTAAAAGTTTTTTTATTTTAAGTTGACCTTATAATTTTCATGTATTTTTATTTTTGCTTGCCAATCATTCCATAAGTGTATAGACACGATACTGTGTAATATTTGGAAGAGAGATTTTAACCATGGAGAAATAAAACCATCTTTGTGCCAGGATTCTTTTTCTGTTATACAGTTCAATGGCATGACATTATTTGTATTGTTTATTGATCTCAACCAGTATGTGGCTATCCTTAGGTTAATAAGGGAAATCAAGGGTAATCTACCTAAGTTTGTCCTGACTATTAATCCAGCCATTGAAGTAGGTACTTGTAGGATAGATTTATAATAATATAAGAGAGGGATTTCCAATTGTGGATAATGATTATATCCCCAGATTTCCGCACCACATAAAAGGAGCGGGGTAATTTTTGCCTCCCCTCCTTTAATAGTGGGTATTACCATAAATCCTCCATATTTAAAATTAAATCTTTACAGTGCTTTTGCTACATACTTTGCCTTGTTAATTTGTTCCTTAATGTGATGTGCCCAGAAATTTCTAGAATGTAACGTTATACCTAGGTATTTATATGATGTCACTGTTTCAATAGGGGTATCATTATAGATAATCCTTGGTTTTGATGAGTGACTTCCAAAAAACATTATTTTTGTTTTGTCCAGATTTATTCTCAGTTTTAATGCTTTGCATTTATTCACAAGTGAATTAAATTTTAGTTCTAATCCTTTAGGAGTCAATGATAGAAGAGTTAGGTCATCTGCATATGCTAGGTTGTGTATATGTTGGTCTTTTATTTTTGGAGAGTCCCATTGTTCATCTGGATCATAATCTAATAAGGTGTCTATACAGATATTAAATAATAGGATAGCTAGTAAACATTCCTGTTTGATACCTTTATTAGTTGGAAAATATTCTGTAATATTTCCCTTTTGATCAAACCTCACTGCAGTATAAGTATTAGTGTAAAGTAAAACTATAGGCAGAAGTAAAGATGAAGGGAGGCCTCAAATCTTGAGAATTTCCAATAAGGTCTGTCTTATTAATGAATCAAAAGCAGCAGAGAAATCAACAAATAAAACATACAGTCTCATTTTCCTAAATAGTATGTATTTCTCTAACAAGTGAAATAATACAAAAACGTAATCTGTTGTGGAAAATCCATGGTGAAATGCAGCTTGAAATTTAGAGAGAGGGATATTGGTGTCTATCCAGTTTTGTAGTTTATTTAACAATATACAAGAAAATATTTTCCCTGCAATGTCCAGCAAACTTATTGGACGGTAATTACTTGGTTTATATAACAAGCCTTTTTTTCTGAATAGGAATTATTATGTTTTTTTGCCATGATGATGGTATTGTACATTCTTTTAAACAAATATTAAAAAAGTTAAGTAGAAAAGGAATCCAAAAGTTGAGGTTTTCTTTGTAAATCTCACCTGGAATTTTATCTGGGCCTGGAGCTTTATTGTGTGTTAGTTTTAAAATCACCATTTGAACATCATCAGAGATAAAAATTATAAGCATGTATGGAAGCAAGAATATCCATTGTGAAGAATTTATTTGGTCTTTTTGCAAAATGTTTTTGTTTAATAAAGCTGTATAATAGGTAACCCACACTTCTTTGGGGATATAAGATGGAAGTATAGGTTGATATGATTTAACCCCTCTTGCTACCATGCTCCAAAAGGCCCTATTATCATTCTTCAATATAGTTTGATGAATAATTTCCCATCTTATTAGTGTAAAATCAAATTTTTAATCTTTAGGATTTTTTTGTAAGCTTTCCGGGCATGATTTAGATTTACTTTACTATAGCTCGATGGATTTTTGAGATAATCCCTAATTATTTTGCCTAATTTCTTCTTTTGATGCTGACACTGGGAGTAAAACCATGTTAAAGGGGCTGGCATTTGGTCCTTATATACGTATTTTTCCTTGGTAATTATGGATAAAAGGTTCTCAAAATTTCCAATAGTAGCTTGAGTTAAATTTTCATTTTTGAGACATAATTAGTTGAATAAATCGGTGTGGAAAAAATAGCATGTTCTATATGCTTCATTTTATTGTTATTTAAAGTTAGTTTGAATTTCCCCGTAGGGACTATTGGAACAGGATAAGTATTTTTCAAAGGCAAACTTTTTTTGTCTTTAAATGTGACTATGCGGCAAGTGAGAGCAGCATGATCACTTTCTGGTCTAACATTTATCTGAAAATTCTGTACAAAGTCAGAAGATTCAGGAAAAATTAATACATATTCTATTATACTGTTTACAACCAAAGAAAAGTATGTGTATGCTCCCTCTAGGTCTCCAGCTCCCCTACCATTCAAGATTAATAAATTATTTTCAGTTATGAATTCTTTAAGTTTAATGCCAGCTGTATTAACAATGGTATCCACTGATTTTCTCTTGTCTAAATCATCCATACAGATATGGGAGTGCAATAATGAAAGATTATCAAAGGAGGCTATCCGAGCGTTGAAATTACCTCCTATTAGTATTGTATCTATATGGTGTTTGATGTAAAGAGTATCCATGATCAAGGAGAGCTCTGAGCAAAGCTACAAATATCCAATTACAAAGAACAACAGAATGCTTAATAATTTCTTACAGAGTTTTGGAAAATGGTAACTGTGGCAAGCTACCTGACTGCTACTCCTTATTTATACATATAATTCTGTTGTATATATGTTTTTAATGCAATTCTTTGTATATGACATTGGTACATTAGAGCATATGTTTGCGAAGTGCCGTACTTTAAGAAATTTCTGGAATAAAGTTTTAAAAGTGTTATCTCAAGCTACAAATATACAATTACAAAGAATAGAATGCTTATTAATTTCTTACATATTTTTGGAAAATGGTAACAACACAATTAAGCAACTATTAGTCTTATTAGGAATTATTAATGCTCATTAATGTACTTTAATGCAATGGAAAGATACAAAGCCTCCTGAATTTAACACTTAGCTAAACTTGATGATTGATTTATATAAACTGGAAAAAGTACATTATGTTTTCCAAAATAGAATAGGGGTATTTGACAATTTATGGAATGAATTTAGTAAGAAGATTACTTCCCCAATAATTTTTAATCATTTATAAAACAGTGAAATCAACTGAATTAAATTAAATATATAATCCTTATTAATGTTAAGTATAAGATACATGCTGTAAAATATGTATGAATGGGTTAAAACTGGTTAGATAGTATATACTGTAAAACTATACCTCTAATATTGAGCCAGAATGGGTATATATATATATATATATCAAATGAATGTTTATATTTGTATATGTATATGATGTTCCTTGTATCACATTCTGTTTTATTAATAAATAAAAGGACAAGGGTTTTCCCTTTAAATTGCTTTAAAATAAACAACCTTCATAACAGATGTGCCAAGAAAAATTCAATGAAAAAAAATTAATAAACAGGTTGAACAAAGTGGGTGCTGCTATACAGCATTGCTTAATGCCCAGGTTGGTTTTGAATTTCATCGACAACACTCCCTCCAAAGAGTATCTCATACACATTCAGGTATCAGAGTAAAGTCTTACAATGACAGCTAGGCTATTGGGTGGGACCCCTATTGTACTTAATCTCTCCTAAAGAATTTTCCTGTTAACCTTTTTGAATGCTTGCGAAAAGTCAACAAACACTTTAAATAGGGATTGTTGTTTTATAAGATTGTATTTATTACCTAAATAATCCATAAAAAAGCAATTATCTGTTGCTAATAACTATTCCCTCAAGCCTGATTTTGCTTCTGAGATAATGATGTTTGCAAGAATCCAATTGTTTAATTCATTCAGCACAATGCCAGAGAAGATGTTTTGTAAATTGTCGACCAAACTAATCAGTCTGTACACTAATGGGTCATCATTATCATCTTTTTATATATAGAAACAGTTTTTGACCCATTACAGGATTCTGATAATGTATCACAAATTTTAACAAGACTGGCATCCACCAGTCCTAAGATAATTTATACATTTTCACCAGAACAGAGTCTCATCCTGGGGCATTACCCAATTTTAATTTTTTAAGAAATTTTTAAGATGCCAAAAGATATGGAAAACTGACAGTTATCATGAGAAGTAAGAATAGCTATGATGATGGTTGATTATTTCCTGTCAAGAAAAATACATATATGCAAAATTTTTCCCACGTATCAGGATAAATCTGAGCATTGATATTAGAGTTCCAGTTGGAGGCCCCTTTAGCAGTTAGTAACCAAAACCTTTTGTAATCCTAGAAAGAAATAACCTGGTATAAATTAATTCATCCCATAAGTTTTCCCATAAATAATTTTTTTCCCTTTCTAAAGTTTTTCCATACTCTCTATTTGCTTCATTGAATAGCTACATATCTTCAGCTGACTTTGTTTTCCTTACTTTTTTCAGAATTGTGTTGAGACTTTCCTTGCCGTTCTTCAATTGCTATCGAACCATGCGATACCCGCTATTGCCTTTTGATTGTTTATAAATCTCTGAAGAAATCCCCTGGTGGATGAAGTTTCATTTAGTCAGAATAGCTCTGCTTGGTCCACCTTGTTGTACACCTGCAGATATTTGTATGTCTGTCAAGTACTCTCGTTCTCATCTGTCCAGGGAGTACATATTGAAGCTCTCTAACCTGTCCTCCTAAGTCTTATTCTACTTCCCTTATATCATCCTGGTTATACAATGCTGCATTGTTTCCAGCCTGTCCCTTCCCTTTTTCAAGGTATGGACTCTAGAACTGTGCATAGTATTCAATGTGCAGTCACACCTGCAGCCTGTGCAATTACATAATCACCTCTTTTCTGTGGTGGGTAAATCCCCACCTAATATACCCCAGCATCATACCCGCCTTCCCATAGGCCTCACTGCTTGTGACAGCACAGTGCATGGCTATGGAAATTACTGTGGTATCACAAATAGGGCATTATAACTTCAGCTTGAGAATACTCCTCAGCTCTAAGGGAAATGTTAGGGACACAGCTCCATTATTCCTGAAAATATATGTGGTAATGAAGCATGGAATGGCTTTAAGTTAAAGTTTTGAGAGAACAAAATGTAATGGAGTTCCACTACTGGTCAGTTCTCTTCTTGATGTTGTAGAGTACATTCTAAGCATAGCCTACTAGTGTTAATTCAACAGTATGTATTAGTCAGCAAAAATCTTTATCATACAGTGTTTTAGTATTAATATGTTCCTGACATATTAGATTCATCATCAGTGAATTTTTATTTCTTTCAGATGTTCAGGGGTCAAGCTCAGTGCCTCATGAGTAAAGAGATCTTGGAGTCATCATTTGTGACACCCTAAAACAAGCCAGCCATTGCAATGCAGCACATAGTAGGGCCAACAAAATGCTGGGGTGTATAGGGAGAGGATTTGACAGTAGGCATAGGGAGGTGATACTGCCTCTGTACAGATCTCTGTTGAGACCCCACATGTAACACTATGTCCAGTTTTGGAGCCCACACCTTAAAGAGGACAGAGACAGGATGAAAATCATAAAGAGAAGGGTGACCAAAATGATACAGGGACTCCAGGGGCTACCATATGAAGGGCGGCTGGAGGCGTTAAGCATGTACTCACTAGAAACAAGGAGGGAAAGGGGGGATATGATAGAAACCTTCAAGTACATGAGATGATTAAATACAGTACCCTACACTAAACTATTCACCAGGTCTTTCAGCTCAAATATGAGGAGGCATGGATGGAAGCTGAGGGGTGGGAATTTCAAAAAAGGATCTTAGAAAACACTATTTCTCAGAAAGGATAGTGCAGCCATGGAACAGGCTGCCAGTGGATGTGGTAGGAGCTAAGACCATGTTAGCATTCAAAAGGGGTTGGGATAAAGAGTATGCACTAATTAATTCTGTGGGTATAAGCAGGGGCTAGGTCCCGGGATCTCCCAGGGTTTCAGGAATGTAAGGGCAGAGTAGATGGACCTTTGGTCTATTTCTGCTGTCACCTTTCTGTGTTTCTATGTTTATAAAACAGCTTTTATTACTAATGTTATAATTAATGACTCAAGTTATTGAAGATGGCCACCACTTACAATTTTTAAAAACCCAGGGCTGGATTTTCAGCCATCCCAGGACTAAGTCCAACTCCACAGTGGCTGGTGCAGACTGAAATCTCTGCACCTGTGGACATCCATATTTTCAGTCCACACTGCTATGGGAAATGGTACACCTGGTTCCAGTAGGCATACCATTTTGGCGCAGCTGCAGCAAAAAAACAGTCACAAGCTACTGTAAATCAGGGAGCCGGTCACAAACCGACTCCTGCTTTGAAAGTACGGTGCATGTGGGGAAAACAGTGACTCTGCAAGTGAAGCCCCACTTATGACAATTATTCCTGGCAGCTGCACCAATTTCAGCCAGGCTAAAAATCCAGCCCACATTCTCTAAAGACTACTTTCTGACTTTACATGCTGGATTCATACTTTAGATATATTAGAAGGCTGTTAGCACATACTGTATTTGTGATGGTAAACAACACAGCAGAACACCAACATTTTATATTTATTCACAGTGGGCATGGCCAGAGAGCTGGGACTTTGAAACTGTCAGAACCCCATATCTCAGTTCAGGAATGAAATACAGTGAAAAGAAAATGAATATATTGATTTTTTTTGTTGTTGGAAATACATTGCTACTAAAAAACTGCTCTATATAATGATGTTTTGTATACAAATACTGCTGCTTTAAGCAAGTAAGCCAGCAGCACTTGAAGATCCAGCTTAGTACTAAAGTTGTACCTGCCACATAATAGTAGTCGTCAGCCAGATTTTGGTATAAATAGACCCTTTGGCTGGCCCATTGTCACAGCAGTGCATTGCACTACTACCATCTGGGAGACTGTAGTGTCACATATGAGCCCCAGAATCCTATGATGGGACCAAACAGGGGCTGAGCATGTTGCAGAATTAAGGCTGTTGATTCCCAGGGAAGAAGGTGTGGGACACCTGAAATTCATACACTTCCTGCCTGTTCATCACATAGCAGCAGTGGCCTCAGGTGGGAAGGCAGTCCCTTACCCACTCTCCTGGCTGAAGATACAGAGAAGCTGGGGGGACCTCAATTATCACAACAGGGATTGGCAGAATAATAAGGGAAACAAACTTTGAGCAAAAAGAAAGAAAAACATGTGGAAAATGCTAAAGCCTTAATAAAATCACCACCTCTTGAAGCAAAAGTATTTGTTAGTCAGCAAAAAATGTCATCATATATGGTTTACTTATTTATTTATTTGAAAACTGGTAACTGGGAAAGGGACTCTAAGTCCAGGCTTACTTCCAGACAGGACCCAGGCAAAAATGTATTTTTGACACCATTCATTCACTGTGTTATTAATTTTCTTAGATATTGTTAAAACAGCTATTATAACTAATTTTGTAATTAGTGACTCAAGTCATTAAAGATGGCCACCACTCACATTTAAAAAAGTCTCTTCTGATGAAGTTATTTCATGAATATATATACTGGATTTTTACAATGGATGTATTAGGATGGTGCTACCACATGTTTTTATGCTAAACAGCATAGAACCGCACCAAGAAATTTATTTTTTCATGGAGGGTGTGGCAACTTAGGTGACAGGATCTTTTATAACTTTCAGAATACCTTATTTCAGTTCAGGAGTGAAAGAAAATGAAAAGAAAAACTGGTATATTGATGTTGCTGTCAGAAAAACATTATTGCTGAAAAAAGAAAAACTGCATGGTAACTAACATATACTGCTGCTTTAACAAAATCCTGACACTGCCATGACCAGCAGTATCTTAAAGTCTTACGTATTATTTCATTAAACTGCTAATGGACAGCATAAGCACAAACGTCAGCTGTTGCAAACACCAGTGATCAAATGCTTTCCTTAGCTAAACCATCTGCTCATGAAAACTGTTTCACTGGGCAATCAACCTGATAACTCTGAAGCAGTAATGAATAAACTAATAAAAACTTAAGTGTATACCATTTAACACACAGCAAGTGAATGCTTAGTGAATGGTTTAATTAAAGTCACTATGGCACAGCTCAGCTAGTTAAACCATAAATGTTTATCCAGTATTAAAAGCTTTACATATCAAAGGGCATAATGTTAACTATACCAGATCTGAAGACTTTTTTCATTATTTAGTATTCAAAGTATTGTTGCCATAATACTATTTTTGGTCATATAGTTACAGCAGCATTACAGCTTTATGTAGGGAAAAAGCTGACAGTTTTTTTTGCACTAGAGTATATATCGAATAATGTATGGGCAACAATATACAAGACTATGATTCCATCAAGAGGCTGCAATAGCATCATAGGAATCATAAGAGTGAAGCTCGACAGGTCCCTGATATCACCTGAGCCATGAAACAAGCTGAGCCGGTACGTTGTTCTTATTTTATTTTGTATAGTGCACTTTTTTTTTTAAATATTTATGTCTCATCAGTACTTTGCTGGCTCCGAAAAGAAACTTTATGATTCGTGATTTGGTTAAATGTAGAAAGTCCACTCCAGGGGATTCAGAGATGGCGGATAGGTGAGCAGCTATGTAACTTGTATTTCTGAATTATGTCAATGTTTTCCTTCAGATATTCATGACCTGAGTAAATCTGTAAGCAATTTGATGATTACTGCTGGCCAGCAAGCAAGATCCAATCTGGAAGAGCATTTTGTATTGTAGAGATCGATGCCATTAGATCAGTGGCATCATCCCATTATGATCAGCTGGAGAGTGCCGGCAGGGCTGAAAGCTGTAAACTACCAGCCACCCCACAGGCTTCATCACACCAGATCCTGGCAGCAAAGCCCAAAGAGCAAGGAGTGCACACCACAAGTGAAGCTCCCTACCTTACAGCTGCATAGATTTCCCCATTGCAACTATATGGTCAGTCTTCTCCACTGGAACAGCAGGATCCAGACTCAATTACTGCCATTTCATTAAAAATGAGTATATGCTCAGTTCCCTGGGGTGATCTCCTGATAATGTGGCAGGGTGGATCCACTGATATGATCGACGATTCAAGACCTTATCCCAGAAGACTGATTTTTTTTGCAAAATGAAATGAAGAAATTGAGAGATATGGAGGAAATGAGAGAAAAGTGTCTCTGAATTAGATAAAAAAATGGACGAAATGGAAGCAATGTGTCTAGGATTGGAGGCCATGGTCCATAGCATTATAAAAGAAATTTCTAACATCTCAAGAAAGTTAGAGAGCACTGAAAATCAGTTGTGTTATTGTAACTTTAGGTTAGTGGGACTGCCTGAAGATGTAGATGAAGACTTTTCTTTAGAGATTTGGTTAAAGAAGTATTACAATGGGGGGGGGCTGTACTCAAGTCTACAATGATGAAATACACACTTTGAATCCAAAATAGTGCAAACTGTCTCAAAGCTTTAATCCGTGAATATACAAAAAGGGCTATGAGCAAAACAGTCAGATGTGCAAATACCCATCTGCAAAAAATAGATTCATAATTATTTAACTTCAACATAGCAACAAATAGCCTTAAAATGCAGAAAGAGCAGGTTCACAAATAACATATTTAGTGCATATTAGCAACAAACTTTCTTGTAATGCAGGGGGAGTAAATTCAAAGTTGCTGATTTCAGTTCATTAAAGCAGCACTTCATTTTATCAACAAATGAACTGTGCAAAATAGTTGCAAGCTTTCTTATATTGTGAAGAGAGTCAGTTCAGAGATGCAAAATTCAGATCATTATTTATTTATTTGAATTTACATGACTGGGTAGGCCCACTGAGAAAGGATTGTCCCTTTTTCAGGGTTACCCAGAATTAGTTACATATATTGAGTGAGAAGCAAATACACAAACTTTACAGAGTAGAAAAATAAATATAAGAGAAGTCATCATGCATACAAGATACAGCTTATTAGTTACAATCACGAACATCAAGAAATGCTCATTCAGAAAAAAGTCGCAGGATAAAGCAGACATAATTGGAAATGTCCAGGGTCTAGCTGGAGAAAGGTGAACACCCAGGCATGGCTCAGACAGATAATTCAGCTAAGGATCCAACTGGTCATTGATTACACTTGCAAGGCGTCACTCCACTGGAGAAGGCTTTGAGCTTCTTTTTAAATCATGTATGAGTAGGGCAGCTAAGGATCTCATATGGGAGCAAGTTCCAATTTCCTACCAGATGCTAATCGCACCCTTGGGATTTCTAGTTATGCACTAGCAGTGGATGTCAGGAGCCTCATGTGCTGCTTACGCTTGATTATTCCGTTAATGCTAGGAGTGCTGAAAGTGTCAGTAGCTTGAAGGTTAGATAGTGCATTGGATAATGGAGTCTTGAATCAAAAGTGGCCAACAAAGTACAGCAAACATCCTGCAGTGGTGGTCTCTGGAGTGGGCACCAGCTGCAAATCACCCAGTTCTGTTATAGAGTGCATTTAGCCTGCATAGTTTAGAGTCGTGAATGGATTGTAATTCAGGGGTGCCATAGAATAGTGAAGGCATTAGGGTGCTATTAGCAATGGCTAGATGAGCCTCCTTAGAAAGACATGGGATAAGCCTGTAGAGGAGGCCAAACATCTGGTGCATTGTTTTTACTGTGTTGTCCACCTGAAGTGCAAACACCATATTTTGATCTAGCAATACCCCAAGATATTTAAGTGACTGCACCACTTCAAGATGAGTGCCACCAGTGGTGGACAGCTTAAGCATGTGTTGTCTATCAGTGCCAAGCCTCTGTTTCCAAACAGCATGGCTTTGGTCTTTCTAACATTGAGGACAAGTTTGTCAGGAACCAGTTTTCCAATTGCTGGAACTCACTCTCCAGGTTATTGTTTATCCAGTTAATATCTGTCAAGAAGCTATATAAAATGGTATCATCTGGGTATAATTGTACCATTGCCTTTCACAGCTGAAGGGCACATCATTTATGAAAATGGAAAATAGGAGGGGGACAAGAATGGAGCCTTGCTGTACACCATCAGCTATCACCCTAAGATCAGATGTGCCACTTTGCCACTTAACATGTTGTTTCTGGTCAGTCGGGTAGTTGTGAAACCAGGGACAGGAGAGGGCATCGAGGCCAATTGCCTTTAGTTGGTTCAGCAGTAAGTTGTGCTTAACCGTGTGAAATGCCTTGGCAGGGTCAACAAAAATCATACCCATTCTACATTGAGGATGTCCCAAGGTCACATGCACTAGCACAGTTTCAATGCCATGATTCTTTTGGAAGCTATGTTGGATGCTAGTCAGTAGGTGATTATACTCCAGGTAGGCCTGGAGCTGGTCATACAGTAGCCTCTTCTGGTATTTGGCAAGTGTGGAGAGGAGCGAGAAGGGCCTGTAATTTTCAATCAGTTCTTTCTGCCCACCTTTGTGGATAGGCATAAGTGCTACCTTCCATTTTTCAGGGACAGCGGCAAGAAGGAGAGATATAGTGATAAAATGTTTGAGGGGAATGGCTATAATGGGTGCTGTGATTTTGAGGAACTTGAGTTCCAGGTCATCATATTCAGATGAACCTTTGCTTTGTATTCATTTAAGGAACTTGAGAACTTCCTTCCCGAAAACTAGTCTAAAATGGAACATGACTGGGGCTCAGGGGTAGGTGACTAGTAGGGAGGCAGGGAGCTATCAGAGTTGCTGTAAGGAGTCTTAAACTGATTTAGATCTGTGAAAAACTTATTAAACTCAGAAGCAATGGAGATAGGATCAGAGAGGACTTGTCCATTGGCAGGTATTTTGCTAGGAACTGTAATGGACTGGTCTTTGAGAAAACAGTTTATGTGGGTCCAGACATTTTTGGGATTTGATAGATTTTTAATCTGTAGGGACTTTAGGTAGGACCTTTTTGTACCATTGAGGCAATTGTTGCAGATATTTCTAAGATGTATGTAGGCCTTCCTGTCTTTCTGAGGACAGTCTTGATTTCTTATTTAGTTGCCAGGCCTTATCTTGAAGACACATGGTTCTTCCGGTGGTCACTATTAATCCATTTGGCACAGAGACGTTTGGCCCTGCGTCTCTTTTTGGGGGCATGTTTGTTAACCACACTACTGAAGTTGTTACTAGAATAGTCAAGGGCTTGGTTCACATCTGGGAGATTTTTATTGGTTCCCAGCTGACGGCTTTTAGACTATGGAGAAAGGCAGCCTCTTGAAAGTGGGACAGGTCTGTTGCATCTATAAGTCAAGGAGGGGGTTGGGAAAATTATTTTCCAGATACAATACACTGGCGAGTGATCACTGAGGGAATCTGGTAGGATCCCAACAGTTTAGATTATTTTGGTTGTTAGCAAGGACCTAGTCAAGGAGGTTGTGATTCGTTGAATTAAAGTTAAGTCTAGAGGGTCCTCTATTAGCCGAACAAGGTGAGCATCCACTAGAGTAGATCTGTACCCTTTCTGGTCTGAGTTGAGTTAAATTAGGTTAAAATCACCACATACTGTCAGTTCACTAAGGGACTGGTCAGCAAGACAGGATGTGAGGGAAGAGAGTGCGAGGGGAGCAACATTTGGGGGATTGTATATACATACACCCTATACAAAGCGATTTTACCCCACCCAAGATCTTAACAGAAATATATATTCACATGGGGCATACTGTTTTGTGAACAATTCAATCGTGCAAAATATCTGCAAACTTTGTAATGCAGAGTGGGCAGATTGAAAGTAGTGCACTGTAGTTCATTAAAGCAGCAATATATATTGTACAAGGACATTGACAAAAGCCTTCAGTAAAAAATTCAAGTAATGTAATATAGCCCACTCATAGAGTAAGTTTGAAGTTCAACACCTGGTGCTTGCGGCAATCTTTGGCATTCGAAAATCTGGCTCCAGGTGTCTAGCATACTGGCTGGTGTAAGTGCATGAAGTTACTAACCATCTGGCAGAATGGGGAAACACTGTTTTTCAAATGAACAGGTAGTACTTCACTGGCTAGGTGAGCTCTGCTCCAGCTGGAGTCTGACTGGCTCTACCATGCATGATGGCTCTACTTCAGTAACAGGCTTCGATAGCAAAGTGTGAAGGTGGACTACAGTAGTTTCTCTTTATGTTTTTTGCAGCATTATATTTATACTCCATGTAGTTTATTAACACTGTTTTTAATTCAGAATTCTGTCACCGTCAGTTGTAGCTGTGCTCTGATTTACCTCACTGCCCATTCACTCCCTTGCTTTTATAGGGATTATAACATGGGTAGAAAAATCATATAACATCAGAAGAAACATCAATCTGTAAATCAGTTGTTTGGGCTATCTCCCCACCTACTCAGCATTACACAAA